>CM033469.1:127164169-128364169 GCA_019447015.1 Hymenochirus boettgeri
CTTGTACCCGAACCCCTTGTTGCCAACCATGTGCTTCCCTGAGGTCAACACTCCTGACACCCCCATTGCCAACAACATGCGCTTCCCTAAGCCTCACACACCTGAACCCACATAGCCAACACCATGTGCTTCCCTAAGCCTCACACACCTGAACCCACATAGTGAACACCGTGTGCTTCCCAGAGCCTCACACTCCTGAACCCCCATAGCCAACACAGTATGCTTCCCTGTGCCTCACACCTGGACCCCCATAGCCAATTCCATGCGCTTCCCTGAGCCCCCACACTCCTGAACATCCTAGCCAACACCATGTGCTTCCCAGAGCCTCACACTCCTGAACCCCCATAGCCAACACAGTATGCTTCCCTGTGCCTCACACCTGGACCCCCATAGCCAATTCCATGCGCTTCCTGAGCCCCACACTCATGAACATCCTAGCCAACACCATGTGCTTCCCAGAGCCTCACACTCCTAAACCCCCATAGCCAACATAGTATGCTTCCCTGTGCCTCACACATGGACACACATGGACCTCCATAGCCAATTCCTTGTGCTTCATTGTGCCCCATATCATGCACTGCCCTGAGCTTCACACACCTGAGCCCCTTTTTGACAATACCATGTGCTTCCCTGAACCTCACACTCCTGAACCCCCATTGTCAATACCATGTGTTTCCCTGAGCCTCACACACCTGAACCCACTTAGCTAACACCATGTGCATCCCTGAACCACACACACGAACCCCATTGTCAATACCATTCCTTGAGCCCCCATAGCCAACACCATGTGCATCCCAGTTTCTCACACCTGAATCCCCCATTGCCAACACCATGTGCTGCCCTGAGCATCAGATGCCTGAACCCCTATTGCCAATACCATGCGCTTCTGAGCCTCACACACCTGAACCCACATAGTTAATACCATGTACTTCCCTGTGCCTCACTCCAGAACCACCATAGCCAATACCATGTGCTTCCCTGAGCCTCACACTCCTGAACCCCCATAGCCAACAGTGTGCTTACCTTGCCTCACAACTGGATCCCCATAGCGAATTCCATGCGCTTCCCTGAGACCCACACTCCTGAACCCCCCTAGCCAACACCTTGTGCTTCCCTGTGCCCCCACACCATGCGCTGCCCTGAGCCTCACATCTGAACACCTTATTGCCAATACTATGTGCTTCCCTGAGCTTCACACCTGAACCCACAAAGCCAACACCATGTGCTTCGCTGAGTCTCACAACTGAACACCCATAGCCAACACCTTGTGCTTACCTGAGCACCACACACCTGAACCCCAATTGCCAATACTATGCTCTTCCCTGAGACCAGCACTCCTGAACCCCCATTGCCAATACCATGCACTTCCCTGAGCCTCACACCTGAACCCCATTGCCAACACCATGTGCATGCCAGTTTCTCACACACGAATCCGATATTGCCAACACCATGTGCTTCCCTGAGCATCAGACACCTGAACCCCTATTGCCAATACCATGGGGTCTCTGAGCCTCTCACGTGAACCCACCATAGACAACACCATGCGCTTACCTGAGCCCCAATTGCCAATACCATGCTCTACCTTGAGACCCACACTCCTGAACCTCCATAACCAACACCATGTGCTTCCCTGTGCCCCACACCTGAACCTCATTGCCATTGTCAATACCATGTGCTACCATTAGCCCCACAAACCTATACCCCATTGTCAATACTATTCCGAACTCCACAGCCAACACCATGTGCGTTCCCTTGGCACCCCTAAACCCTCACAGCCAAGACCATCCCTGTGCAAAGTTAACATACATTTTAAATAAATCCTTCTCTTTTCTCATTAACACTCAGTAAACATCTCTCTGCCTTGGACACACGTGTGATCCCACCAACAATTGTGACATGTCCCCCTGTGTACTACACATTACTCCTGTAGCCAATGCAGGGAGCATACCTGCTTTATACACAGCAATATCACAACTATCTCTTCCTGGTGCTGCGGAACAGCTGAACTTCTCCCCATCATGTGACTGATCACATGTTTGGAATGCTCCGCCCCTCCTTTCAGCAACTAGGAACTAGCTTTCACCATTCAGTCTCAGCCGGGAAACCAGAGGCTTACTGTGATTGGCTGAAACGGACGCAGGAAATCCCGCCCATATGCACTTCCGTGTTTAGTTTTTTTTCACTCTGTTGAAACCGGGACATATCGGGGCATTGCAGGATTTAAGTGTATATGTCGGGACGCCGGGATAATCACCCTAAAACGGGACAATCCCGGCGAAACCGGGACGGTTGGGGCCAGTATGAAAGGCTGCTTTACTGAAGACTTCTGTTTCTCCTACTGGCTGCTTTAATAAAGGCTTCATCATTTGTTCTGTGAATTGGAATTTGTTGCTGGTAAGTGTATAAATGTTATTGCTTTTTTGCTCCAGGTTATGTTTTTTTTTGCCTGATATATGTATGTTTTATATGCTCTGTTTTTGTGTTCTTATTGCCTCTTATACAGCTTTTGCAACAGCTTTCCATTTTAACCTTGCTGTGCTGTAACACATTACTGTGTATTGCTATTTTGGAATGATTTCACTGTTTGTGATTCTGCAGCACATATACATATTTATTGATATTTATTGCTACTCTCTGTTTTGTTTATATTTATTAGCATAGGTGGTGTCTAACTGCCAGTTTCATGTATTTAACCCTTTCACTGCCACCAATGGTAAATTTTACGGCGCTCTACGAACGTCCTTTTTTGCCAAGCGACGTAAAATTTACCTTTGGTGGCAGTGGCCCTTTAAATCCCTCCTGCGTGTCTCCCCGTGCGCTCGGAGGGCACTAGTGCCCTCCCTCTCCCCTCGATCCCCCATTGGTTTGGTCCAAAACTGATGGGGGGATCACAAAATATTTGTCCCTCAAGTGCTGCCCAAAAGGGAATCCTTCGGAGATGTCGGGCAGCCAGGAAGTGCAGAGCCGCAGCAGAAATGGAAACCCCATGATGTAATTGGACGTCCGGGGCTTCCCTTTAGTCTTCCCCCACTTCCTCCCTGGTGGTCCAGTGTAAGTAGTGTCTGCGATCGTTACCGTTACTACTGAGCTATAACAGCAGGCACTGTGTGCCTGCTTTCTATAGTGCACAAACAAAATTCGAGAAAAATAAAAATCCGATGGGGGGGATCGGGAGAAAGCAGTGGGTAAACTTGGTGCCTCCTCTCTATTGCCGGTCCCACGCTGGCTTCCTTCATGTCGGTAAGGGAGACCCCGGTGACATCACAGGGCTTTCCCATTCATCGGGGTCTTCCCTTACATGTGATGGTCTAGTGGAGGTACTGCACTGCGATCTTCATTCAGATCACAGTGCAGTACAAGCTATAGTAAAGCTGTCAGTGATTTTTGTATTTTTTCTTGTAACTGCACTTCTACATTCGTCCTATTTGAGCTAGTTGGTGGCCCCATCTCTGTTTTCACCTACACATATGGCATACCGTTTGATTCCGGACATGTGGGAGATTACCATTTAGTGTTTTTTTTTTTTACTTGTCAAGTGGGTTTAGGTAGGATTTCAACCTTTGAATCATCTTATTTTATTTTTCACAATATGTTCTAAACACACAGAGTTCTTTGGATTACTGCATCTAGAATTCTTCATATATGTAACGTAGCTGACGGTGTGTAGATTACAAAAATATATAGTTTATGCGGGTATTTTCAAGTTTTGGGACTTTTTCCTTAGAAAAATTGCAGGCTGTTCAAATTAAAGAGCGCATTGATATTTTCTTGTAATTACATTTGTGCATGGGTCACATTTGAGCTAGTTGATGGCCACGTCTCTGTGTGCATCCACGCATATGGAATACTGTTTGATTCAGGACATGTGGGACATTGACATTTAGTGGGTTTTTTTGCTTGTCCTTTAGTAAAACATGTAGACAAGTTTCTAGTAAAAACATTCTTCTCAACCTCACCTAACTCCACCCACCCTCCACTCTCAATAGCCAAAGGAGAGCTGCTGATTGCTGGACCGGGAGGGATATCTATATGATAGGGGGACTGAAGGAAACATCTCCATGCCCATTTCTCTGAGACAACGAAGTGAGTTTTTCGTAATGGTTTATTACATTATTAACCAAAGATCCCATAGAGAAACCATGAACCTGTGTCCTGAACGGTATAAATGTAATAAGATTGAACATAACGGATAGTCTGGGTTCTTTATAGGACCTCAGAATTTACAATAGTGATCCCCCTGTAACACATTTACCATAGACGATCCTCTCTATCACATGAGCACAATAGAGATCCCTCTCTATCCATTGACCAATAGAGATCCCTCTCTATCACATTGACCAATAGAGATCCCCTCTCTAACAGAATCCCTGGTACAGCTGGGAGTTAATGGGGAGGGTGAGTATTGAAAAACTTAATTATAGAATGATCCAATGGATCTCCTATTGATCTATTATTGTTGGAATTTAAGGGGGAAGATTGATTCAGCTCTTGCACAACAATTGTATTTCACTGTGGGTGTTTCTATCTAGAACTATAACACTATAAAATGTGACAATAATAGATCAAATATTAATTTAAGGAGACGTGAGACTAATAGAACCAAGATTTCATAGGATTTCTTTTATTTTAACATCTTGCCTTTATTATTTTTTTTGTACAATCCCTTAATTTTATGTAAGTGTCGTTAATAAAAATGTTATATCATCTGTATCCACACTATAGCTAAAACATACACCCATATATTTTTCCCATGTGCACCAACGGGCACACATTTGCTAAATAATCTCCATTGAGTTTTTAGGAGCTACAATCAGGTGGGGGGTGTATATGTGCGTGTTTTTACTATCTCACTATACCATTTAATGACCATCTGTAAATGTATATAAAGTATAGCACCAACTTATTAGGTACAACACAAAATATCAAAATACATAAACTTACTTACAGAGCCGAGATCCCTATTTCAACATGGAATGGTCAAACGCAGCTTAACCACACCCCTGTTGTCTGTCCATGTGAAAGGAAGTGTAATCCAAAAAAATGTCTGTCTGCTACACAGGATGTGTATAGTAATAGGACAGTACACCAATGTTCCTTATATACACCTCCAGCCTGCAGGTGGTATCTCAGTGAGTAATAAAGGACAAGACATCACCTGCTCTCTATGGCTAGGATGATATGGGAATGCACACACAAGACCCTGTGTGTAAGACCCTGTTACCACCTGTTCGGAGGACAGATTATTGGACAGACAATTTCCTTATTGGATACAAACTCTTAGGAACAGATATAAGTGTACGCCCAACTTACAAGGACACACAATATACAGCCTTTCAATATTCAAAGTGGTGCACCAATAGACAGGGACACCCCTGAGACTGCATATAGTTATGTGGGGAACCTGTTGTGTACTGTCTGCTTTGTGCCAGACACCAGAGTAACTCATGTGCCAGACCACCAGAGAACCCATGCCATGCTACCCATAATCTTCCATAAAGCAGTGATCTGGTACAAATTGGTGGCAGAGCGTACTGGTAATTACATTATTCTCTCTGTTTACTCTGATATATTTGTTCTCTGTATTAAGCTATGAGGCTGATACTGATAGTTATGATTTAAATACTCCTGTCCTTGTCTGCCAGATGAAATTCCCCAATAGACTCAGTATCTACCTACCAGGGCCAATTGACAAACCTATTTTTAAACCTGATCATTTGATGGTTAACTAGGGAGTGACTGATTGGCTAGAATATTTGAATTGGCAGCCAATATTAATGGTTGAATGAAGGTGCTCGCTTGCAAGTCCTTAGCCTTTTGCTTAGTGGTAAAGCTAGGCAGGTATACCAAGGATTTACTGTAATACTGAAATAAAAAGCAGTATCAGTTATTACAAATTGTTCTGAAGCAATTTTTTTCACTTAGATAGTATAAAAGGGTATATAAAGGATAAATCCTTTCTTAGGTAACCTGGGAATGAGAAATGTTGTTTATACGTTAGATTATTAGGGCAATGCTATTATAATAACATGACGCTCGTGAGGTACCTTCTGTTAAAATATATGAGGTACCATCACCACTTGCCGTGGTGAATACAAATAAGTATTAACCTAGCATGTTTAGTTTTAACCACACAGTGTGGCAGGATTGCCTGAGTCTACTCTCAGACCTGCAGGATTATCCTATTTGGTTCTTCTGGAAGTGGTGACTGTCTGAGAAACAGGTTTAAAATATACCTGTGTAAGATACTATATCCACTATACACACAAATAGCCAAACACAACACATAAATTCCATTTTGCATCAGACGGCACACTTTTGCTGTAGTAGCTGTCCTCCTGTCAAAGAGTTCTGTCTCATCCTTAGTTCCTCCGAAAGGACAGGGCAAGCGCAGGAGCCCTTATCCCCTTCCTCCCACCATCCGGATCCATCATGCCTCCTTCCACCTAGCGTAAAACGCTTTTGCTGTATGTATGGCATCCCTGCCACCCCAACCCACATTGTCATTTGGGTAATAAAAAAAAGATTAATACTGTACTTACAGCCTTTCATTCCTGCTGCACTATCCATTGATTGGCAGCTGCGTTGTGATTGGCTTCCTTCTCAGCCAATCACAACACGGCTGCCTGTCCTGCCGTTTGCCTAGTTCCGGCAAGCAGGGAGCCAGATCAGTGGCACCACAGGCAGCGAGGGCTGTAGTACAGTTCAATCTTTTTTTGCTAAACAAATAAGCAGTTGGGGGTGGGCAGGGAATACATTGCCCAACATTGTGGCAAAGTTTTATAAAGTGTGAGATATTCTTTAATATTAGTCAGCACCCAGGCATGTACTAGGGACAAGTGTGGGTTTCCATAAACCGCTTACCATCGCTATGCTGCATATTTCAGAGTAAGGATATGGAAAAAAAATAAACAAACATAAATCACATACAATTGTACTCTGATGTGTCACTCAACATATACGGTTTGTGTGTTGTTTTATTTTTTCC
Source organism: Hymenochirus boettgeri (assembly GCA_019447015.1). Taxonomy (NCBI): domain Eukaryota; kingdom Metazoa; phylum Chordata; class Amphibia; order Anura; family Pipidae; genus Hymenochirus; species Hymenochirus boettgeri. The sequence goes on from CM033469.1 coordinate 127,171,155, forward strand.
AGAGAGGTTTTTTTTTTAAATAGGCTTTTTTCTCCTAAACACATTTTATTAAAGCAATGTAAAATCCTACACACAAGGAGCCAAACTACATTAGTTGTGTTCACATGAGGAATCCTTCTAGTTCAGTGAATTGGTACTGATAATTGGCTTTCATTATTCCTTGTTCCATGTATAGTCTTGATGCAGCACTATAAGACAAAATAAAAATAAAAAAGTTATACGACTAAAGTTCACAGCTACTGTACACTCATTTTATATGTTCAAATGCATATAGGGTAACTACAACCCAGGTCCAGTGTGTAGTTAAAGTTGTAAAACTGTACAATACACATAGAAAGCAAATCGTATGTTTTAGTTCATCATTTTGATTTTCTTTTCCATGTTACTAACGGTCATTGTGATTAACTACAAACGGCAACTGCCCGGGGTTACATACTGATATCAAAGTACTTACTATATTTCTGTTCTTACTCCAATCTTATCTCCTCTTAAGCACTCTTTGGAGAAGATTGCTTTACTTACCTTTCGTCCCTGCAAGCCAATATCCTCCTAATTTTGCAGGTGGGAAGCCTACATCTAAAAAGGTATGATGTGGTGGATTTGTATAGGTAAAACTGACTTTACAACCGTTTAATCATCTCCAGAGTGGCAGTGTAGGCCAGCACAATAATCATCAAGTGTCGACACCCCAGCTTCATAATATGTTTACAGACAAAAAAAAAGCAGTAAAATATGTTTCTGCCTAAGTTTTTCACTGCCAGACGAAAACAAATACAAGTTTCGAAATTTCACAATACTGTTGTAAATGAATGGCAATCATGCAGAACGAGCAGAGCGATAGTCATACAATTACTACAAGCTGCTAAAATCAAGACTTTAAACATTTCAGCATCATCTACTTTAAATGGGCTGCACTCTGAACAAAGGCTAACATAATTGTAATGGGATCAGTCATTAGGGTGACCATACATGCCACAATATGCTCAATAATGAACCAACATTCCTAATCATCCTGTTATAGATCATTTTCAACAAAGAAAAAAAAATCTATCTTGCCACTTGCTTACTGGTTATTTATTTATTTATTCAACCATCTTTAGTTATAAGTAACACTTTAGATTTCCTAATAAAAGAACCTGAGATACTATGAGATTGGGTGTATATTTAGTGTACAGAATAACATAAAAATAAACTGTTTAACACCTAAATTTTTAAAAAATACATTTAAATTGTTTTACAAAACTCTTAACTATGCAAAAGCAGTGTGAAAATAAGAAGAGGAGGTGTTGACGGGAAACGATTATTAAAAGTTTTAATGTAAGATGTACGGTAATGGAAAAATGTAAAGATTTGTTCCTTTACTGGTCCTTTAATATCGAATGTATTTGTCACTCTGTTTTCTGAAGCCATCTTCCTTTTAGAAGAGACCACCAATTTATTTTTTTTTAACATTACCCGTACGGCTCAGCATTAAGTGAAGACAGACTTACATTCTAATAATAAAATAGGCGAAAGCTAAATCATAATAATAAACATGATTTTTGATTTGCTGCTTCAAGCCAATTCTCAGAATTCTTTAAATTTTTGTACTCAATTGTTGAACAGGCTTTTGCTTGTACAAGACAAATAAAATGCTCCAACTATCTGTTTATCCTTAAGTGAAATTCTCATCTGAAATGTTTAGTCGAACCCCGACTTTTAATTATAAAATGCTCACACCACGTACTAACTGCCTTAAGTCGACAAGGCAGGGACTAATATAAATTGAATAAAACATTCAAATATGATTGGTAACGTGTGATCATACGATTGCGAAGTAGAAATATTAACTAATCACATTGGATTTGGTCCTTCGCAAACCTATACAAAGAGGCGCAACCCCACGGAGCTCAAAAGTTACTCACAGATGATGGCAGAAGAAAGAATTCCATTTTTGGTCTCATCTGACCAGAGCACCTTCTTCCACATGTTTGCCGTGTCCCCCACTGGGCGGCAAACTGTAAACGGGACTTCTCATGCTTTTCTATTAACAATGGCTTTCTTCTTGCCACTTTTCCTAAAAGGGCACTTTGTGCAGTGCCACGACTAATAGTGTGTTATGGACAGATTCCCCCACCTGTAGATCTCTGCAGCTCGTCCAGAGTAACCATGGGCCTCTTGACTGCATTTCTGATCAGCGCTCTCCTTGTTCGGCCTGTGAGTTTAGGTGGATGGCCTTGCCTTGGTAGGTTTACAGTTGTGCCATACTTTCCATTCCTGATGATCACTTGAACATGTGCTCCGTGGAATGTTCAGGCTTTGGAAATCTTTTGTAGCCTAAGCCGCTTTAAATTTCTCATAACTTTATCACCTGACCTGTCTGGTGTGTTCTTTGGACTTCATGGTGTTGGCTCCCAAGATTCTCTTAGACAACCTCTGAGGCAGTCACAGAGCAGCTGTATTTGTACTGACATTAGATTACACACAGGTGCACTCTATTTATGTCATTAGCACTCATCATGCAATGTCTGCACTACACTGCACTGACTGCACTCAGACAAAAGGGGCTGAATAATTACGCACACCCACTTTGCAGTAATTGATTTGTTAAAAATGTTTGGAATCATGTAGGATTTTTGTTCCACTTCTCACGTGTACAACACTTTGTATTGGCGTCTTTAACATGGACTGTAATGTGACAAAATGTGGAAAACTTCAAGGGGGCCGAATACTTTTGCCAACCACTGTAAGTCCTCAATCTCAACACATGCAATCCGCACCGAAAATGGTTTCGGAGCACAACGTAACCAGTGGGACTGGCTACATTGCCCCCATTGCCATACGATGCACAAAACATGATCGCAACAGTGGGGACTAGGCCTAAATGTTCAATTAGATATTGTCTGTTTGTGCAAATATTTGATTAATTTCCCATCAACCTTAAATCATGCTTTTTTCCCTTCTCAGACCTTCTTTCTGTTTCACTTGCAAGGAGGCAGGGAACAGAAAAGGCAGTAAAAGCTGTCAATCACCCACACACTGCAAATCCCAGACCCTCCTTGGCCGACTATTGTAAAACTTTCTATGAAAGTAAAGCTTATTCGTGTGTTACTGCATAGCTAATTAAATCAGCATTGGTTCCCCTTTAAAAACAGGCGCAAACAATAGTCAATGAGGAGAAAGTACAATCTCTACTCGGTAACTGGGCAAATTATCAGCGGTGGAATACAGGGCATCATTACTTACAGTGTTTTGGGGGCAACCGTGTCTCTTTATAAGCAAGATATAGTGGAATTTGCAAAAACCCATCTTAAGGGCAACTGTGGTCCCAAACAAGTGAGGGTTAAATGAAAGCCTGTGGTATTTTCTTTATAATGAGCCGACAATCACATCTCTGGCTTTCACCCTGTGAGAAATTATTAAGGTGAATGTTCAAACTTCCTACTTCTAGTAGGTTGAGTGACATCACCTTACCTCTGCCCCGGTGGAGAAGCATGTCAGTAAAGACTTAATGCTGGGGAAATCAGGTAGTACCTGGGGGGAAAATTGACAGTTGAGAAGGGAGCTTATTAATGCAGACGGGCTGGTCACAAAACTACAAGCTGGTCACATGGCTGAAAACAGGAAGAGTTCAAGAGGAAGTATTATGGCTGAACCTTTCCAGCAATAACTTCTCACAAATTTTATCTAGAGATATGATTTAGGTTTTATTTTGAAGGTACGATGGAGTTTTTTTTTTATATAATTACTAGTTTGGGAGAACTGGAGACCACAGTTACCCTTTAAATGGCCACTCTATACTAAAAATCTTTTTGTAATAATGAAGTCCCTAACCACAGGGTAGTAGAGGAGGACAATACTTAAGTTTAAAATGATTTAAAGATCATTGGAAAAGTCCACCGGAGACCGGATGAATTTTGTATGCTCATATGGATTATTGCTAGTGTTTTGAACATTTGAAAGTTCAAAATAAGGTCTTTTTGTTGCTACTTCCTGAACATCTGTTTGCTTGATAAAAAAAATTCTTCATCTTGTATGTGAAAATATGTTGACAAATTGCTATGTATTTTCAGTGTTGTATTTTTAGAACATATGAGGAGATGTAGATCACTTGCCCTAAGCTGTGCTGGGTTTGCGGTGTTCCTAAAAAATTTAGAAATAGCACAACAAACCTAAGCAATATATTAAGTTTTGCAATACAATTTAACATGAAATATAATCATAACTGAATTGGGGCTGGAAGCTAAGCACAAAGTCTAAAATGTAAAAACTGTATTACAGGAAAGTTACATTGCGCCACACAAATGTATTTGGGTCAGCATTCAAAAGTATTAAGGAGGTACTTCTGTACTGCACCCGATCAATGCCTCAATTGTTTGGGGCCCAGATGGCTAATGCTAAATTTAGGGATTTGGGGTGCTTATTGCAGCACGAATCACAAACACAATGTATCCGTTGCCTTTTCAAGTAATAAAGGCTATGCCAAACTGCACTGGCGATTAGATTATGTGTTAAGGGCATGTCCACCCCCAAATCTAACTTTACCTACTACTGGCCCCACTGTGTAGTGTTCACAAAATCCTTACCTAACATCACTTTTCTTACTTTGAACAGGCACTGCAGGAAAACCATTTGTAACAGAGAAGAGTAGGAGCTGTCTGTGAGGTTATTCGGTCCCCGCTTCCTCCTCGCCCTCTGAGAGGTTTCTGGCACGCCACAGGGGGCCTCCTCCATATTCCTTCTGTCTCCTGACCCCCTACAATTAAAAGGTTTTCTGTAGTGTAGGGACCCTAGCCACCCCCCCAACCGCCAAGTTAGTTAGTTAAAAAAACCTGCATAAATGTACTTACATCGCTTCATTCCCCATGCGTTCTCTAAGGCCAGCAGCCACGTCTGTGATTGGCTGCCAGTCCAGCCCCCTGCTTGCAGTTCCAGCAAGCAGAGGGTCTGGATCAGAGTGCTGGGGGAACAAAGGCTTGTAAGTACCTTTCTGCCGCTTTTTTAACTTAAATATGGCGTTGTAAGTGCCCTACACTACAGATTTTTTTCTCAGATGGAGATATCCTTTAAAAAGCACACACTGGTGTTGACCAATTGTCATGCCACACTAGGTGGCCTGCCCAGTGTTGCAATCTGCTAACCGGAGTGCATGCTATCTGCAGTTTGTGCACAATTGCAGTGTATGCAACAGCACGCAATGTATGTGGCCTTGCACTTACTTAAAATTTCATTAGCATTCAACATTGAAATACTGGTATATGTATAATGGAAATGTGCGTTGCCAGTGTACCACAGTCTGAAATGCTTGGAATCTTTTCCCTATGTTAGGGGAAAGGAAGAGAGAGTGAAAGGAACTGCATACCCTTGGCAGTACTAAAAGATTTTTCACAGGTATGTATTTTTGAATAATAATTGCTTTTAAAGGAATATTTCACTTTCGATTGAACTATTCCTTTAATATACTGATTGAAGATCGGGAGTTTATCTTAATCAGTATTGCAGGGCCAGAGAACAAAGATGGGAGCTAAATTACCTTTACGCAATCCACCACGGCCAAGCTGGAATCTCCGACCGCTTCAATCTCCTGTACAGCCATAGACGCATTAGTGCTAAAGCACTGTCCTTAAACTCCCGATATTCAATCAGTTTATTAAAGGAATAGTTCAATTCGAATGTGATCTATTCTTAAAAGAAAATAGATAATTAGCTTAAACTACCAGCTTATGAACTATGTTTTGGGCATAGTTCCATCTAAAACTTAAAGGGCTGTCCACCCCTTTTCCAATTTTCGCCACAATAGGGGCTAGTTCTCCCAGCCCCAACCGCTATAATATATTTTCCAGAAGTCCCCCAATCTTTACTTCTTTCCTCCGCCGTTCTGCCCGGCCCTCTGCTTGCATTAAACTGCAAGCAGACGGCGAGCCAGCAGCCGCGTCCCTGGCAGCCAATCACGGATGCGCCGCCGCGTTCAGAATGCCGGAGGAGAGGGGAGTGTAAAGATCGGGGGAGTTTCTGGAAAATATATTATAGCGGCTGGGGGACGCCCTCTAGTGGCAAGGGATTTTACACTAGGGGGAGGGGAGCAAACGGAGGAGGGGAGGAGAGGGAGGGGGGGCTGCTCTGAGCAAGCCAAAACTCTGAGAGGAATCTCAGAGGCGGAAACACCATTTCCTGGTGGCCAGGCTCCTGGTGGTCAGTTTTTGGACTTTAGAGGGCATTACAGGAGAACATTTTGAGCTGGGATGTAAGAGTAGGATTTTTAGGACTACAGAGCGGGGCCAGTAGTGGGGGAAATTATAGTTTTGGGGGTGGACATCCCTTAAAAAGAGCAAAAATTTTTAATGGAGGGAGTCCTGGTTGTAGGGTTAAAAGTTTGGAGGAGGTGAGCATGCAACTCATGAAGAATAAAGAAGCATCTGGGGTACTGCATCACTACCATGTCTTATTAAATAAAAAATGTAAAATATAATACAAAATCTAATAATACAAACATTTTTCCATTAGCCAGATAAATTGTCTGCAATGCGTTGTGATTTTCCAATGCAGTGGTCACCATTTTTGGCACTTGAATGAAAGTGAACATACCCATTTTCACTGATGTGATTGGAAAATTTCCACCACTAAAAGATTCCATACTATAAGTATAAGATGTTGTTTAGTTTAAAGGGCATGCCCACCCCCAAAACTATAACCCCCCCCCACTACTGGCCCATCATGTAGTGTAGTTTAATCCTTACCTCACATCCCAGTTCCATATGGTTCTCCTGTTGTCCCCCCCCCAAAGTCCCAAAAACTGCCCACCAGGAGGATAGCAGATTCCATATAGGACTCTGCCTCCTACCTGGCTCCGGGAGAAGTTTGGCATGCGTACTGCAGCCTTCTCCCCTCCCTCCCCTCCCGATTATTAGGATTCCCTCCCCCTAGTGTAAAACCCTTTTTAGCAAACATTGCCCCTGTCCCCCCAGCCCGAACCGCTAGTTAGTATATCAGAAAATGTCCAGAACATTACTTACCTTCCCTCTTGCCTCCGCCGCACTGAACTCCCACAGCCGCGTCCGGGATTGGCTGCCGCTCAGCCAATCACAGACGGGACTGCCGGTCCCGCCCCTCTGCTTGCATTTTCTCGCAAGCAGAGGGCCTGGGAGCGCGGCGGAGGCAAGAGGGAAGGTAAGTAAAGTTCTGGACATTTTCTGATATTACAAACATAGCGGTTGGGGTTGGGGGGACAGGGGCAATGTTTGCAAAAAAATGTTTTGAAGGGTGGACATACCCTTTAAAACCCTGCTGACAATCCTTGTGCAATCAATCTAAGTGTGCACTATAGCTGCTGGGTGAAAGCTGCAGTGGCTCTGGGACTTGTCCTCCTCTCTCCACTGCCTTCGCTTAAGACTAGGCCACACTATGTGATTCCGATCGCGCTTTTAAAACTGCACGGTAGAATTTGATTAGCCTATGGTGGCGGCCTCATCACTTTCGTTGGTGTCGATGCGCTGCAATCTGCTTATCAGAGCGCATGCGATCACCATTTTTTGTCGATTTGCATGTGCTCTCCGATGGGGCAACTTGGCCAGATCGTATTCACAAGCGGACCCACTAGGTACTGAAATGCACGTGTGATTATGCAATCGCGCACCTTGCAGTGTGGCCTCAGCCTTCTACTCTACAACGTGGAATGTGCAAATAGTCTTGTGTTTGTATTTAGAACGCTTCTCCACAGGACCGCAATTAGTCTAGCTGCTGCTACTAATGTGACTTTTTTAGTAGAGCTTCCAGATTTATCCCACATGTGCTCTCTATATTGGTAAGAGTCATTAGTCTATATTATTTCTATATTTATTACATTTAAATCTCCACTGCTCCTTTAATTTATGATCATCAAGAGTGTTTGTGTATGCGACGCCTGTGTGCGTTAAACATTGTCAGCTCTTGTTGGATAAATGGAAACGGTAGGTAAGGCTCCAGCTTCGCTACCATCCTGTTCTTCAATTAATGTGAAAAGGGTAATTTAATTTTTCAGTGACATACCTTACTACAACGTCTGACGGCTGCGCATCGGAAAAAAGCCGGAAACAAGGTTTTACACTTTAGTGGTAACACAATCTGTTTTAGGACCAGTGTCAATTAAATAATGTTGAGGTGTTTTCCCACTAATCCCGCGAAATGCAAGCCCACAACCCGAAAAACGTGGAGCACCCACACTGGCAAACGGTTTACAGATTTAAGGGGGTGTACATTGGCCATCAGCATGTGAAACCCATCGGTGACAGCGCGTCCCGTGATTGCCATTGTGGCAAGAGGTTAATAGGAACGCCCAGGGAAGGTGTCCAAAAAGGATGTATGCAGCAGTGATGTCAAACCCCCCCCTCATAGGCTTGGTTTCTTTATCATCAATAAATGGCCTCCTTGACAGCTCTCTTGACAGTCACGTTCCTTTGCCAATAGTAACATTACAATTCAAGTATTCCTTATCCTTAATGCAGGTACACGGCTGAGTCCTGACCCGGGAAGGCTGCTGTCTATGGCTATACGTTGATGCAGTTGCTGTTTGGTCTCCCCACATACAAATCAGAGCATCAGGAGTCCATTTATGTGAAAAGAAAATAAAGAAACCAAGCCTAAATAGAGGTGGGAGGGGGGGGGGGGTTTCGACACCAACTGTCTGCCATGTACAATACTGTTTTGACACCTTACTCTGGCGTTCCTATAACACCTCTTAGCCACTATGCAATCACGCCCTTAACACCTGGCTGCGATATGCTAATTGGATTTTCCAGGGTACATAATTGCCACAGATTCTTGTACAAGTCATTCTGAATCGAGAAGCCAGTCAGATGTCTAGCGAAACGTCTTCAGAACTAAACTTTAAGTCCAGTTGATATAATTGAATACAACATATATACTGATATCTTTATTTGCGATGCATGCTACTCGTAAAAACAGTGAAACGGTAAAAACAAACATCGAACATGGGTGGAAGTCCGCCTGATGCGTTTCCGATGACCTCACATCCTTACTCATAGGCTGAACCCATAACAAGCATTTGTATGGAAGCGCACACTTGTCCTCAGTTTCAAACTGTTTATTATAACACACACATGAACAACGTTTCGGAGAACACTTGTCTCCTTCATCATACTATGTCTCCTTCATCATACCTGATGAAGGAGACATAGTGTTCTCCGAAACGTTGTTCATGTGTGTGTTATAATAAAACAGTTTGAAACTGAGGACAAGTGTGCGCTTCCAATCAAAGCTTGTGCTATAGCTGAGAGTCCTACAGGTAGAGGACAAACGGGAGCTGCAACCTTCAACATTGGTGGCACGTTGCCAACAAGGAGTGCCTAGGCCCAAACCGATGGTATTTTGAACCCAAACATCCACGTCTCAAATAGCCCCTAGATAAAAAGAAAAAACACCCCATACATAATATATAAGCATTCGGTCCCAAGGATCCTAACAGAGAGAGACCAAAGGGTAACTAAATGAAACTAAATTTAAATTTGAACCTAGACTGAGAGAAAGGCAACTATGTAAAGGTCTAAGATGCAGAACAAACCACATAGCAAAACTCATAATAGAAATGAAAGCAAAAGGTCTAAGATGCAGAACAAACACATAGCAAAAATAACAACTATAAGACATGCTAACAACCTACCAATGAGTTTGGGAGGAAATATATAATATATATATATATATATATATACACACACACACTAGAAAAAGTGTGTCGTTGGTGCACAGTGGGATTTTTTTTTGTGTTGGTTTTATAGTTTTATTTGAGTTTTACTTACTGGAGTGTAGTTACATATATTTTCTTAAAATATATGTGTAAGCTACCTGCCACTTACAAGGCCCTCCATATTAGGGCAGTCCTATCTATGAATGACTTATTTTGAGTAATAATGCTTATATTTTTTTGTTGTAATTGTTATTAGATATGTTACAAAAGTTTATACTTACCTGATCCAATAATAGTTGTAACAATTTATAAAAATGATATAATATATATTTCATATATAAATTAATAAAAATACAATATTAACAAAAAATTTTGCTCTACAATCACTAGACTTTTCCCGAGTAACCAACCACACACACGACGCTTCTAGAGGGGTAATTCCACTAACATTATTCCCCCACACAAATGATCCTTCACCACAATAGCAATACATTTTTTTCCACAAAAGTCATCCATTCAATAGCTTAGCATGTAGCAAAAACCGGTCCGCTAACCTCCGCGGGCGGCCTAACTCACAGAGGAAGTCGCTCTCTTACCCAATATTGACCCTGGCCGTTAGCCCCCCCACCCCCTGCATTAAAATCATAATACCCCACCGACCGACGAGCAGACCACACGTTACCCCTCACATAGTCAAGCTCCACTTACCGGACATCCTTCCCAAACGGGCCCCCCCCCCCCCCCGGTGCACCACGGCCCCCCTCCCCCCCCCCCCCCCCCCCTCCCTCCTGCCCCTCCCCTTCTCGGGGGCCCTCCTTCCCTGCGCTGTGCTTTATTTTTTAATCGGACCCCCTCCGGCATCCCCCCCCAACAGGGCCATCAACCTCACCCTTCTCGCCGCTGCCGCGCTTCCCACCTTTCGGGCATTCCGGTTGTCTTCCTCCGCTTTGCTCTGTTGCCACCTCTCGGTCTCCCCAGCCAACCGCCTTTTTTATGTTTAAACAGCTCTCCTTGACTACTCCGTCTACCCGCTAACCCCTTGTCTCCCCCGCAGGTCCGGGCACCCCCTCACCGCTCTTCGCCGCACAGCAACCCTGCCCGCAGCCGGCTGCCGCCCGCCGCGATCCGGCACTCTCCGTGCCCGGCTGTGATTGGTGCGCCGGCCGCAAACCCCTCACACTGCCGAGCACGCCACGCCGCGCACCCCCCCGAGTCCCCCCCCAATTCGTGCCCACCCCTAGTCGGACGGACCCCCCGCGGGCGCGTCGTCCCCAAGTTTGGGCATCTGTCGCCAATACTATCACCTAATGCGCGCCGCGCCCTGGGCCCGGCGCGGAGCACACGGCGGGAAGCATCAACCTCTCTATACCGCGAGCGCCTTTTTCTGCCTCGGGGGCGGCCTGGACCGAGGGAGGCCCCGACGACGCACCGGGCGCCGTCGCAATCCCTGCACCACCCAACACCTTCCCCCGGCCGGACACGCGTAAGGACAGGAACTGGCCCCAGCGTCACACACAGTACCAGGGAATGCTATCACCTACCTGGTCGCCCGCGCAGTTGAGGTTGGGAAACCGCTGACCGGCGCGTCCCGGGGACTCCAGGAGAACCCATCTGACCGCTGGGATGTGACGGTCAGTATCTTAACACCTACCACTGACACCACTGATGAAGGCGCCAGTCAGTCGAAGCAGGCGACGATCCTCATACCAGGCCCTTTGGGCCCGCCCCCGTGGACATTGCCCACTTTAAAACAGGGCCCCCAACTTCGGATCATCACAAAACCGGCAGCGGATTACCAATGACCAGCCTGCAGTATTCATCCCATTTAAACCTGGAGACAAACCAATCACATCCTCAAGTCTGGTGGACGCCCCCCCAAACCCCACCCCCCCGGCCATCAGTCGCCACCCCACCCCCCAACCCTGTGAGACAATTACAATTAGGGTGAACCTGATGTTCCCAATTCCCACATGACTCCAGTAGGTTGAGTGGACATCAACTGAACCTATTTACTCGGGGAGAATACAAGGAACCCCCAGTACTGAGGAAAAAACGTCTGACCCAGTTGAGCAGGGGGCCTTATAAGACAGGCAAAGGCTGGTCACATGATCTACAAGGCTGGTCACCTGCCTGAACAAACAGAAGAGCTTCAACAGGAAGTTACATGCTACCGAACCTTTTCCAGCAAAAATTCCACAAATTGATTAGGTTTATTTGAAGGTACGATGGAGGCAACTTTTATATAAATCCTACTGTTTGGAAGAATTGAGACCACAGTGTACCGTTTAAAGCCCAGAAGAAGGGAACTGGGATGGCCAAAGAGCGCGACAAAAGATATTATCTCCCTCTTACAACGGCCATGGTAAGGCCTCATCGAATTGACGGTGCAGTTTTGGAAATCCATATACAAAAGGGAATCTTGGAAATGAGGCAGTTCAGAGAAGGGCAACTAAATTAATAAGGGGAATGGAGGGGCTTGAATATGAGGCAGATTAGGACAGTTAGGGCTGTTACATTGGAGAAGCGGCGGTTGCGTGGGGACAGAACCTTATACAAATATATTATGCCCCTACGTGAACTCTCTGGTGCATTGTTCCTAATGGTCATACAGAGGACTCCGTGGACATCCTTATGGTTGGAAGAAAAGAAGTTTCATCTCAAGTTAGGAGAGGTTCTTTACGTGAGAACGGTGAAAACTGTGGGAACTGTCTTCCAGCCGAGGTGTACTGGCAGTTCATTGAATACTTTAAACCTGGACTAGTTTTCTAACTAAAATATTGAGAATACTGGTATTAATGCATAATAGATCTGGGTGATCCAGGATACTTTCCGATGGCCATTTGGAGGCAGGAAGGAATTTTTTCCCCCTTTTTAGTGGGGTTTTTTGCCTTCCCTGGATAACTGTTAGGTAGGGTTAAAAAAAAAGTGAATAGGTTGGGACTTGATGGACGAATGTCTTTATTCAACCTTAATTACTATGTGTTACTATGTAAGAAGTTTCAGGATTTTAGACACATTGGTTCACTCAAAGTTTACAGTAGGAAACCCCCTAGTAAATGGGAATATTATACATTGTTTTTTAGTACAAAGTGTACTTTAACACGGTAACACCAAATTTATGTAAACTTTTCTAGAATTTTTACTGGAATTATGGGTAAAATGTTAAAAAAATTTAAATTGCCAATTTCTGATTTTTCCATTTATTTATCTTAAGGTTACCAAAAAATCTTACGGTTTCTAAAAGCCTGATACTCCCAAGTAAAACAATACAGTTATGTAGGTACCCCACTTTCTGTATAGGAGACCCCCTTAAACTAAAGACCCTTCCAGACACTCATTACAACCAAATGCAAAGCCACTAACCAACCCAATGCACTGAACACCAAAGTAAAACCATTGAAATGGAATACTGCCAAATTAACAAATACACCGACCCACAACAGATATTTTAGAAACCAACTACCCGTAGGATTTTATGAGTAAGGTAAGTTTTGATCAAAATGCAGATACCTGGGGGCAGCACTTCGTCAATTGGCGTTATTTCCACATTTTCCTTAACTGTAAAATCTAGAGACAAAATACAAATGCGAATTTCAGCTAAAAAAACGTGGAGGAGGAAAGTTTTAACGTGTCTCAAATATGAAAGCCTAACCCCTCCCGAATAAAATGGTATGCCACATTCACGGGTGTACCGAGGACATGGCTACCAACTAATCAGAGCATGACACAATGCCAAGTAAGTAACAGCAAAAAAATTAGCCAACTCTGTATTTGAACAGTCTACAGTTTTCCTACGAAACACCCCCTAACTCAGAAATAACCCCCACAAAATAAATTCCTGAAATCAATACACCTTCAGCATGTAACACTATAGTTCTATCATCAATTCCAATGGTGTGTGCGCAGTTTATAGAATTCGCACTTCCGCAGATTTTCTAAAAAAATGAACATCAAACAACATTCAAAAGTAGAGAAATCATGTCAAAACCTCATGGAATGTAAAAAAAGTACTGAATATCAATCTCCCAAGTGTCTGAATCAAATGGTATGCCAACCAAAAATTTTAAAAAACACTTTCAAAAGGTAGAAATCATGCAAAATCCCAGACATGGAACTACTACCACAAAGGAGCCAATGCACAGGCCTATTACAGCAACGTTTGAGATTTGTCAGGATAAACAACCCTTATTTAGAAATACCCCCCAAAATATATAATCTTGGAATCTACCCCACCTTCAGCTACACAACAGTGGATTTTTCTATGCATAACCACCAATGGTGTGGAGGCGCTAGTTTTGTGTAGAATTTCACTTTTTACCAGATTTTCTGTAAAAATTACAAAAAATACATTTCAAAATTAAAAAATCATGTCAAATTTCCATATCATGTAAAAAAAATTGTCTCAATCCCAAATGCCCTGAATCAAACGGTATGCCATATGCATGGTTACACACAGCATGGAAGTAAGTGAGCCAATAGTAGTGGTCCAATAACAGCAACTTTCAAGATTTTACATATAAAAACACACCTCACAACAAAAAATCCCCACAGAAATAATATTCTCAGAATCTACAACCTTCAGCTAATCAACGGTGCATTTTTTTATTCATATCTTCGTAGAATTTCGCACTTTTAGAAGATTTTCTGAAATAAAATAAAGAAAGACCAAGTTTCAAATTTAAAAATCTGACAAAACCCAAGTAATGAAAGTTATGAGATATCAATCTCCACAAATGTCATGAATCAAACAGTATGACCCATATGCGTGGGTGCACACAGAGACATGGCCACAAACTAGCTCATATGGTACCCATACACACAGTGCAATTTCCAGAAAAAAATCAAAGTGCTCTGAATTCAAACAGCCCTGAAACTTGGAAATGCGCCCCACAAATAAACCCCCCACTAAATATCAATCTCCCACATGTCCTGACTCAAACGGTACGCCATATGCAAGAGTGCACACAGACACACTGCCACAACTAGCTCAAATGGGACACATGCACAAGTGCAATTACAAGAAAAAAATCAAAGTGCTTTGTAATTTAACAGCTACACTTTTTCAAAGGAAACAGCCCCAAAAATTGGAAATACCCCCCACAAACATATATTTTTCAATCTACACCTTCATCTATATTACGTGCCAAGCTTTCATACATGACTTTCTTGATAGGATCACACTAGTGATCCCAGTTTATCAGGTCATTCTGTGTTTTAAAGGGTATCTCCACTGGTTTTTTGTAAGTTTTTTGATCCATTCTATTGGAGAACGGGAGGTAAAGGAGCTGTGCCTTACCTTCCGTTCTTCAATAGAACACACAGGAGCCAGGAGAGAAGGTAAGAACTTACCCGCTCGCTCGCTCCCCGCGTTGGTCTGACAGGTCCCGACGGACCTGTATTCTATGCGCATGCGCGACCTATGCGCATAGAAGACAAGGTCCGTCGGGACCTGTCAGATACACGCCGGGGGGGGAGCGAGCGAGCAGGTAAGTTCTTACCTTCTCTCCTGGCTCCTGTGTGTTCTATTGAAGAACGGAAGGTAAGCACAGCTCCTTTACCTCCCGTTTTCAATAGAAATGGATTAAAAAAAACTTACCAAAAACCAGTGGGATACCCTTTAATGAGTGTACCATAATGTGGTAGTACTTTTTTTATGGGTGTCTTGTTTTCATTTGGTGATCTGGGGTCCCTGGTACTTTCTTTCCAAGCTTCATACATATATAAAGAATTCCAGACAAAGTAATCCATAGAACTTGTGTTTTAGGAGATTTTGTGAAAAAAAGATGATATTCAAGGTTGATATCCTACCTAAACCCACTTATGACATTTAGTGGGTTTTTTTGCTTGTTAAGTGGGTTTAGGTAGGATATCAACCTTTGAATCATCTTTTATTTTTCACAAAATCTCCTAAAAACAGAGTTCTATGGATTACTTTGTCTGGAATTCTTTATATATGTATGAAAGCTTGGAAAGAAAGTACCAGGGACCCAGAATCACCAAATGAAAACAAGACATCCCATAAAAAAGTACTACCACATTATGGTACACTCATTAAAGGGTATCTCCACTGGTTTTTGTAAGTTTTTTTAATCCATTTCTATTGAAGAACGGGAGGTAAAGGAGCTGTGCCTTACTTACCTTCCGTTCTTCAATAGAACACACAGGAGCCAGGAGAGAAGGTAAGAACTTACCTGCTCGCTCGCTCCCCCCCCGCGTGTATCTGACAGGTCCCGACGGACCTTGTCTTCTATGCGCATAGGTCGCGCATGCGCATAGAAATACCAGGTCCGTCGGGACCTGTCAGACCAACGCGGGGAGCGAGCGAGCGGGTAAGTTCTTACCTTCTCTCCTGGCTCCTGTGTGTTCTATTGAAGACGGAAGGTAAGGCACAGCTCCTTTACCTCCCGTTCTTCCAATAGAATGGATCAAAAAACTTACAAAAAACCAGTGGAGATACCCTTTAAAACACAGAATGACCTGATAAACTGGGATCACTAGTGTGATCCTATCAAGAAAGTCATGTATGAAAGCTTGGCACGTAATATAGATGAGGTGTGTAGATTGAAAAATATATGTTTGTGGGGGGTATTTCCAATTTTTGGGGCTGTTTCCTTTGAAAAAGTGTAGCTGTTAAATTACAAAGCACTTTGATTTTTTTCTTGTAATTGCACTTGTGCATGTGTCCCATTTGAGCTAGTTGTGGCAGTGTGTCTGTGTGCACTCTTGCATATGGCGTACCGTTTGAGTCAGGACATGTGGGAGATTGATATTTGTGGGGGGTTTATTTGTGGGGCGGCATTTCCAGTTTTCAGGGCTGTTTGAAATTCAGAGCACTTGATTTTTTTCTGGAAATTGCACTTGTTGTATGGGTACCATATGAGCTAGTTTGTGGCCATGTCTCTGTGTGCACCCACGCATATGGGTCATACTGTTTGATTCAGACATTTGTGGAGATTGATATCTCATAACTTTCATTACTTGGGTTTTGTCAGATTTTTAAATTTGAAACTTGGTCTTTCTTTATTTTATTCAGAAAATCTTCTAAAAGTGCGAAATTCTACGAAGATATGAATAAAAAATGCACCGTTGATTAGCTGAAGGTTGTTAGATTCTGAGAATATATATTTCTGTGGGGATTTTTTGTTGTGAGGTGTGTGTTTTATATTGTAAAATCTTGAAGTTGCTGTTATTGGACCACTACTATTGGCTCACTTACTTCCATCTGTGTGTAACCATGCATATGCATACCGTTTGATTCAGGGCATTTGGGATTGAGACAATTTTTTTTACATGATTGGAAATTTGACATGATTTTTAATTTTGAAATGTTATTTTTGTAATTTTTACAGAAAATCTGGTAAAAAGTGAAATTCTACACAAAACTGCGGCCTCCACACCATTGGTGGTTATGCATAGAAAAATCCACTGTGTGTGTAGCTGAAGGTGGGGTAGATTCCAAGATTATATATTTTGGGGGGTATGTTCTAATAAAGGGTTGTTTATTCCTGACAAATCTCAAACGTTGCTGTAATAGGCACTGTGCATTGGCTCGCTTTGTGGGTAGTAGATCCATGTTGGGATTTTGCATGATTTCTACCTTTTGAAAGTGTTTTTTAAAATTTTGTGGTTGGCTACCATTTGATTCATGACACTTGGGAGATTGATATTCAGTTACCTTTTTTTTACATTCCATGAGGTTTTGACATGATTTCTCTACTTTTGAATGTTGTTTGATGTTTCATTTTTTTAGAAAATCTGCGGAAGTGCGAATTCTATAAACTGCGCAACACACCATTGGAATCTGATGATAGAACATAGTGTTACATGCTGAAGGTGTATTGATTTCAGGAATTTAGTTTTGTGGGGGTTATTTCTGAGTTAGGGGGGTGTTTCGTAGGAAAACTGTAGACTGTTCAAATACAGAGTTGGCTAATTTTTTTGCTGTTACTTCACTTGGCATTGTTCATGCTCTGATTAGTGGTAGCCATGCTCCTCGGTACACCCGTGAATGTGGCATACCATTTTATTCGGGAGGGGTTAGGCTTTCATATTTGAGACACGTTAAAACTTTCCTCCTCCAACAGTTTTTTTTAGCTGAAATTCGCATTTGTTTTTGTCTCCTAGATTTTACAGTTAAGGAAAATGTGGAAATAACGTCCAATTGACGAAGTGCTGCCCCCAGGTATCTGCATTTTGATCAAAACTTACCTTACTCATAAAATCCTACGGGTAGTTGGTTTCTAAAATATCTCGTTGTGGGCGGTTATTTAGTTAATTTGGCTAGTATCATGTTCTAATGGTTTTAACTCGTTGTTAGAGGTTATCTTTGCATTTGGTTGTAATGAGTGTCTTGAAGGGTCAGTTTTAGTTTTAAAGGGGGTCTCCTATACAGGCAAAGTGGGGTACCTACATAACTGGTATTGTTTTTACTTGGGAGTATCAGGCTTTTAGAAACCGTAAGATTTTTGTGCGTAACCTTAAGATAAATAAAATGGAAAAATCAGAAATTGGCATTTAAATTTTTTTAACATTTTACCCATAATTCCAGTAAAAATTTCTAGAAAAGTTTACATAAATTTGGTGTAACCGTGTTAAAGTACACTTTGTACTAAAAAACAATGTATAATATTCCCATTTACTAGGGGGTTTCCTACTGTAAACTTTGAGTGAACCAATGTGTCTAAAATCCTGAAACTTCTTACATAGTAACAATAGTAATTAAGGTTGAATAAAGACATTCGTCCATCAAGTCCCAACCTATTCACTTTTTTTTTAACCCTACCTAACAGTTGATCCGAGGGAAGGCAAAAAAACCCCACTAAAAGGGGGAAAAAATTCCTTCCTGCCTCCAAATGGCAATCGAAAGTATCCTGGATCACCCAGATCTATTTGCATTAATACCAGTATTCTCAATATTTTAGTTAGAAAACTCAGGCCAGGTGTAAAGTATTCAATGAACTGCCAGTACACCTCGCTGGAAGACAGTTCCCCAGTTTTCACCGTTCTCACGTAAAGAACCTCCCTAACTTGAGATGAAACTTCTTTTCTTCCAACCATAAAGGATGTCCACGAGTCTCTCTTATGACCATTAGTGAACAATGCACCAGAGAGTTCACGGAGGGGCATAACTATATTTGTATAAGTATCTGTCCCCACGCACGCCGCTTCTCCAATGTAAACAAGCCCTAATGTCCTAATCTGCCTGCATATTCAAGCCCCTCCATTCCCCTTATAATGGGTAGTTGGGCCCTTCTCGAACGTGCCTCACATTTCCAGAGATTCCCTTTTGTATAGTTGGATTTCCAAAACGCACCCAATTCAAGACTGAGGCGCTTACCATGGGGCCGTTGGTAAGAGGTTGAATAATGTCCGGTGTTGTGTCGCGGGTCTTGATTGGCCATTCCCAGTTCCCTTCGTTCTGGCCTGTTAAAACTGGTACCTGTGGTCTCAAATGCTTGCCAAACGAGTATGGATTATATAAGCTGAAGTCTGCCTTCCATCGTACCTTCAATAAACCTAATCAATTTGTGGAATTTTCTTCTGGAAAAGGTTCGGGGTGCATGTAACTTCGCTGTTGAAGTCTCTTCTGTTTGTCAGGCATGGTTACCAGCTTGTAGTCATGTGACCAGGCCTTTGCCTTGTGCATTATGAGGCCCCCTGCTCACTGGGCAGACGTTTTTTCCGGTGCAGGTACTGGGGGGGGGTTCGCTTGTGATTGCGGTTGCCCCGAGAAATAGGGGTTCAGTTGTAATGTCACTCAACCTACTGGAGTCATGTGGGAATTGGGAACATCAGGTTCACCCTAATTGTAATTGTCTCACAGGGTTGGGGGGTGGGGTGGCGACTGATGGCCGGGGGGGTGGGGTTTGGGGGGGCGTCCACCAGACTTGAGGATGTGATTGGTTTGTCTCCAGGTTTAAATGGGATGAATACTGCAGGCTGGTCATTGGTAATCCGCTGCCGGTTTTGTGATGATCCGAAGTTGGGGGCCCTGTTTTAAAGTGGGCAATGTCCACGGGGGCGGGCCCAAAGGGCCTGGTATGAGGATCGTCGCCTGCTTCGACTGACTGGCGCCTTCATCAGTGGTGTCAGTGGTAGGTGTTAAGATACTGACCGTCACATCCCAGCGGTCAGATGGGTTCTCCTGGAGTCCCCGGGACGCGCCGGTCAGCGGTTTCCCAACCTCAACTGCGCGGGCGACCAGGTAGGTGATAGCATTCCCTGGTACTGTGTGTGACGCTGGGGCCAGTTCCTGTCCTTACGCGTGTCCGGCCGGGGGAAGGTGTTGGGTGGTGCAGGGATTGCGACGGCGCCCGGTGCGTCGTCGGGGCCTCCCTCGGTCCAGGCCGCCCCCGAGGCAGAAAAAGGCGCTCGCGGTATAGAGAGGTTGATGCTTCCCGCCGTGTGCTCCGCGCCGGGCCCAGGGCGCGGCGCGCATTAGGTGATAGTATTGGCGACAGATGCCCAAACTTGGGGACGACGCGCCCGCGGGGGGTCCGTCCGACTAGGGGTGGGCACGAATTGGGGGGGGACTCGGGGGGGTGCGCGGCGTGGCGTGCTCGGCAGTGTGAGGGGTTTGCGGCCGGCGCACCAATCACAGCCGGGCACGGAGAGTGCCGGATCGCGGCGGGCGGCAGCCGGCTGCGGGCAGGGTTGCTGTGCGGCGAAGAGCGGTGAGGGGGTGCCCGGACCTGCGGGGGAGACAAGGGGTTAGCGGGTAGACGGAGTAGTCAAGGAGAGCTGTTTAAACATAAAAAAGGCGGTTGGCTGGGGAGACCGAGAGGTGGCAACAGAGCAAAGCGGAGGAAGACAACCGGAATGCCCGAAAGGTGGGAAGCGCGGCAGCGGCGAGAAGGGTGAGGTTGATGGCCCTGTTGGGGGGGGATGCCGGAGGGGGTCCGATTAAAAAATAAAGCACAGCGCAGGGAAGGAGGGCCCCCGAGAAGGGGAGGGGCAGGAGGGAGGGGGGGGGGGGGGGGGGGAGGGGGGCCGTGGTGCACCGGGGGGGGGGGGGGGCCCGTTTGGGAAGGATGTCCGGTAAGTGGAGCTTGACTATGTGAGGGGTAACGTGTGGTCTGCTCGTCGGTCGGTGGGGTATTATGATTTTAATGCAGGGGGTGGGGGGGCTAACGGCCAGGGTCAATATTGGGTAAGAGAGCGACTTCCTCTGTGAGTTAGGCCGCCCGCGGAGGTTAGCGGACCGGTTTTTGCTACAGCTATGCTATGTGAATGATGACTTGGTGAAAAAAAGTTATTGCTTATGTGGGAACGATCATGGTGGGGGAAAATGTTAGGGGAATACCCCTCTGAGAAGCGTCGTGAGTTGGTTGGTTACTCGGGAAAAGTCTAGTGATTGTAGAGCAAAATTTTTTGTTAATATTGTATTTTTATTAATTTATATATGAAATATATATTATATCATTTTTATAAATTGTTACAACTATTATTGGATCAGGTAAGTATAAACTTTTGTAACATATCTAATAACAATTACAACAAAAAAATATAAGCATTATTACTCAAAATAAGTCATTCATAGATAGGACTGCCCTAATATGGAGGGCCTTGTAAGTGGCAGGTAGCTTACACATATATTTTAAGAAAATATATGTAACTACACTCCAGATAATAAAACTCAAATAAAACTATAAAACCAACACAAAAAAAAATCCCACTGTGCACCAACGACACACTTTTTCTAGTGTGTGTGTTGTATATATATATATATATATATATTATATATTTCCTCCCAAACTCATTGGTAGGTTGTTAGCATGTCTTATAGTTGTTATTTTTGCTATGTGTTTGTTCTGCATCTTAGACCTTTTGCTTTCATTTCTATTAGAGTTTTGCTATGTGGTTTGTTCTGCATCTTAGACCTTTACATAGTTGCCTTTCTCTCAGTCTAGGTTCAAATTTAAATTTAGTTTCATTTAGTTACCCTTTGGTCTCTCTCTGTTAGGATCCTTGGGACCGAATGCTTATATATTATGTATGGGGTGTTTTTTCTTTTTATCTAGGGGCTATTTGAGACGTGGATGTTATGGGTTCAAAATACCATCGGTTTGGGCCTAGGCACTCCTTGTTGGCAACGTGCCACCAATGTTGAAGGTGCAGCTCCCGTTTGTCCTCTACCTGTAGGACTCTCAGCTATAGCACAAGCTTTGATTGGAAGCGCACACTTGTCCTCAGTTTCAAACTGTTTATTATAACACACACAGAACAACGTTTCGGAGAACACTATGTCTCCTTCATCAGGTATGATGAAGGAGACATAGTATGATAAGGAGACATAGTGTTCTCCGAAACGTTGTTCATGTGTGTGTTATAATAAACAGTTTGAAACTGAGGACAAGTGTGCGCTTCCATACAAATGCTTGTTATGGGTTCAGCCTATGAGTAAGGATGTGAGGTCATCGGAAACGCATCAGGCGGACTTCCACCCATGTTCGATGTTTGTTTTTACCGTTTCACTGTTTTTACGAGTAGCATGCATCGCAAATAAAGATATCAGTATATATGTTGTATTCATTAATCAACTGGACTTAAGTTTAGTTCTGAAGACGTTTCGCTAGACATCTGACTGGCTTCTCGATTCAGAATGACTTGTACAAGAATCTGTGCAATTATGTACCCTGGAAAATCCAATTAGCATATCGCAGCCAGTGTTAAGGGCGTGATTGCATAGTGCTAAGAGGTGTTATAGGAACGCCAGAGTAAGGTGTCAAACAGTATTGTACATGGCAGACAGTTGGTGTCGAAACCCCCCCCCCCTCCCACCTCTATTTAGGCTTGGTTTCTTTATTTTCTTTTCACATAAATGGACTCCTGATGCTCTGATTTGTATGTGGGGAGACCAAACAGCAACTGCTCAACGTATAGCCATAGAAGAGCCAGCCCTTCCCGGGTCAGGACTCAGCCGTGTACCTGCATCTAAGGATAAGGACATACTTGAAAGTTGTAATGTTACATATTGGCAAAGGAACGTGACTGTTCAAGAGAGCTGTCAAGGAGGCCATTTATGTGATGATAAAGAAACCAAGCCTATGAGGGGGGGGTTTGACATCACTGCTGCATCTAATCCTTTTTTGACACCTTCCCTGGCGTTCCTATAACCTCTTGCCACAATGGCAATCACGGACCGCTGTCACCGATGGGTTTCACATGCTGATGGCCAATGTCACCCCCTTAAGCATCTGTAACCGTTTGCCAGTGTGTGCTTGCCACTTTTTCGGGTTGTGGGGCTTGCATTTCGCGGGATTAGTGGGAAAACACCTCACTTATGTTAATTGACACTGGTCCTAAAACAGATTGTGTTACCACTGTGTAAACACCTTGTATTCCGGCTTTTTCCGATGCGCGCCGTAGACTATGTAGAAGGTATGTCACTGAAAATTAAATTACCCCTTTTCACATTAATTGAAGAAACAGGAGGTAGCGAAGCTGGAGCCTTACTACCGTTCTCCATTTATCCAACAAGAGCTGACAATGTTTAACGCAGCACAGGCGTCCGCATACACAAACACCTTGATGTCATAAATTAAAGGAGCAGTGGAGATTTAAATGAATAAATATAGAAATAATATAGCTAGATGACTCTTACCAATATAGCAGAGCACATGTGGGATAAATCTGGAAGCTCTACTAAAAAAGTCACATTAGTAGCAGCAGCTAGACTAATTGCGGTCCGTGGAGAAGCGTTCTAAATAATACACAAGACTATTGCACATTCCACGTTTGTAATAGAAGGTAGAGGCCACACTGCAAGGTGCGCGATTGCATATCACACGTGCATTTCAGTACCTGATGGGTCCGCTTGTGAAACGATCTGGCCAAGTTGCCCCATCGGAGCACATGCAAATCGACAAAAAATGGTGATCGCATGCGCTCTGATAAGCAGATTGCAGCGCATCAACACCACACGAAAGTGATGAGGCCGCCACCATAGGCTAATCAAATTCTACCGTGCAGTTTTAAAGCGCGATCGGAATCACATAGTGTGGCCTAGTCTTAAGCGAAGGCAGTGGAAGAGGAGGACAGTCCCAGAGCCAACTGCAGCTTTCACCCAGCAGCTATAGTGCCACTTAGATTGATTGCACAAGGATTGTCAGCAGGAGTTTTAAAGGGTATGTCCACCCTTCAAAACATTTTTTTGCAAACATTGCCCCTGTCCCCCAACCCCAACCGCTATGTTTGTAATATCAGAAAATGTCCAGAACTTTACTTACCTTCCCTCTTGCCTCCCGCCGCGCTCCCAGGCCCCTGCTTGCGAGAAAATGCAAGCAGAGGGGGCGGGACCGGCAGTCCCGTCTGTGATTGGCTGAGCGGCAGCCAATCCCGGACGCGGCTGTGGGAGTTCAGTGCGGCGGAGGCAAGAGGGAAGGTAAGTAATGTTCTGGACATTTTCTGATATACTAACTAGCGGTTCGGGCTGGGGGGACAGGGGCAATGTTTGCTAAAAGGGTTTTACACTAGGGGGAGGGAATCCTAATATCGGGAGGGGAGGGAGGGGAGAAGGCTGCAGTACGCATGCCAAACTTCTCCCGGAGCCAGGTAGGAGGCAGAGTCCTATATGGAATCTGCTATCCTCCTGGTGGGCAGTTTTTGGGACTTTGGGGGGGGACAACAGGAGAACCATATGGAGCTGGGATGTGAGGTAAGGATTAAACTACACTACATGATGGGGCCAGTAGTGGGGGGGGATTATAGTTTTGGGGGTGGGCATGCCCTTTAAACTAACACAACATCTTATACTTATAGTATGGAATCTTTTAGTGGTGGAAATTTTCCAATCACATCGTGAAAATGGGTATTTCACTTTCATTCAAGTGCCAAAAATGGTGACCACTGCATTGGAAAATCACAACGCATTGCAGACAATTTATCTGGCTAATGGAAAAATGTTTGTATTATTAATTTTGTATTATATTTTACATTTTTTATTTAATAAGACATGGTAGTGATGCAGTACCCCAGATGCTTCTTTATTCTTCTATGAGTTGCATGCTCACCTCCTCCAAACTTTTAACCCTACAACCAGGACTCCCTCCATTAAAAATTTTTGCTCTTTTTAAGGGATGTCCACCCCCAAAACTATAATTTCCCCCACTACTGGCCCCGCTCTGTAGTCCTAAAAATCCTTACCTTACATCCCAGCTCAAAATGGTTCTCCTGTAATGCCCCTCTAAAGTCCAAAAACTGACCACCAGGAGCCTGGCCACCAGGAAATGGTGTTTCCGCCTCTGAGATTCCTCTCAGAGTTTTGGCTTGCTCAGAGCAGCCCCTCCCCTCCTCCCCTCCCTCCGTTTGCTCCCCTCCCCCTAGTGTAAAATCCCTTGCCACTAGTAGGGCGTCCCCCAGCCGCTATAATATATTTTCCAGAAATCCCCCGACACACCCCCCCCTCTCCTCCGGCATTCGAACGCGGCGGCCGCATCCGTGATTGGGCTGCCAGGGACGCGGCTGCTGGCTCGCCGTCTGCTTGCAGTTTAATGCAAGCAGAGGGCCGGGCAGAACGGCGGAGGAAAGAAGTAAAGATGGGGGACTTCTGGAAAATATTTATAGCGGTTGGGGCTGGGAGAACTAGCCCTACTTGTGGCGAAAATTGGAAAAGGGGTGACAGCCCTTAAGTTTTAGATGGAACTATGCCCAAAACATAGTTCATAAGCTGGTAGTTTAAGCTAATTATCTATTTTCTTTTAAAGAATAGATCACATTCGAATTGAACTATCCTTTAATAAACTGATTGAATATCGGGAGTTTAAGGAGCAGTGCTTTAGCACTAATGCGTCTATGGCTGTACAGGAGATTGAAGCGGTCGGAGATTCCAGCTTGGCCGTGGTGGATTGCGTAAAGGTAATTTAGCTCCCATCTTTGTTCTCTGGCCCTGCAATACTGATTAAGATAAACTCCCGATCTTCAATCAGTATATTAAAGGAATAGTTCAATCGAAAGTGAAATATTCCTTTAAAGCAATTATTATTCAAAAATACATACCTGTGAAAAATCTTTTAGTACTGCCAAGGGTATGCAGTTCCTTTCACCTCTCTTCCTTTCCCCTAACATAGGGAAAAGATTCTCAAGCATTTCAGACTGTGGTACACTGGGCAACCACATTTCCATTATGACATATACCAGTATTTCAATGTTGAATGCTAATGAAATTTTAAGTAAGTGCAAGGCCACACTACATTGCGTTCTGTTGCATACACTGCAATTGTGCACAAAATGCAGATAGCATGCACTCGGTTAGCAGATTGCAACACTGGGCCAGGCCACCTAGTGTGGCATGACAATTGGTCAACACCAGTGTGTGCTTTTTAAAGGATATCTCCATCCTGAGAAAAAAATCTGTAGTGTAGGGCACTTACAACGCCATATTTAAGTTAAAAAAGCGGCAGAAAGGTACTTACAAGCCTTTGTTCCCCCAGCACTCTGATCCAGACCCTCTGCTTGCTGGAACTGCAAGCAGGGGGCTGGACTGGCAGCCAATCACAGACGTGGCTGCTGCCTTAGAGAACGCATGGGGAATGAAGCGTGTAAGTACATTTATGCAGGTTTTTTTAACAACTAACTTGGCGGTTGGGGGGTGCTAGGGTCCCTACACTACAGAAAACCTTTTAAATTGTAGGGGGTCAAGGAGACAAAGGAATATGGAGGAGGCGCCCCTGTGGCGTGCCAGAAACCTCTCAGAGGGCGAGAGGAAGCGGGGACCGAATAACCTCACAGACAGCTCCTACTCTTCTCTGTTACAAATGTTTTCCTGCAGTGCCTGTTCAAAGTTAGAAAAGTGATGTTAGGTAGGATTTTTGAACACTACACAGTGGGGCCAGTAGTAGGTAAAGTTAGATTTGGGGGTGGACATGCCCTTAACACATAATCTAATCGCCAGTGCAGTTTGGCATAGCCTTTATTACTTGAAAAGGCAACGGATACATTGTGTTTTGTGATTCGTGCTGCAATAAGCACCCCAAATCCCTAAATTTAGCATTAGCCATCTGGGCCCCAAACAATTGAGGCATTGATCGGGTGCAGTACAGAAGTACCTCCTTAATACTTTTGAATGCTGACCCAAATACATTTGTGTGGCGCAATGTAACTTTCCTGTAATACAGTTTTTACATTTTAGACTTTGTGCTTAGCTTCCCCCCAATTCAGTTATGATTATATTTCATGTTAAATTGTATTGCAAAACTTAATATATTGCTTGGTTTGTTGTGCTATTTCTAATGTTTTTAGGAACACCGCAAACCCAGCACAGCTTAGGGCAAGTGATCTACATCTCCTCATATGTTCTAAAAATACAACACTGAAAATACATAGCAATTTGTCAACATATTTTCACATACAAGATGAAGAATTTTTTTTATCAAGCAAACAGATGTTCAGGAAGTAGCAACAAAAAGACCTTATTTTGAACTTTCAAATGTTCAAAACACTAGCAATAATCCATATGAGCATACAAAATTCATCCGGTCTCCGGTGGACTTTTCCAATGATCTTTAAATCATTTTAAACTTAAGTATTGTCCTCCTCTACTACCCTGTGGTTAGGGACTTCATTATTACAAAAAGATTTTTAGTATAGAGTGGCCATTTAAAGGGTAACTGTGGTCTCCAGTTCTCCCAAACTAGTAATTATATAAAAAAAAAACTCCATCGTACCTTCAAAATAAAACCTAAATCATATCTCTAGATAAAATTTGTGAGAAGTTATTGCTGGAAAGGTTCAGCCATAATACTTCCTCTTGAACTCTTCCTGTTTTCAGCCATGTGACCAGCTTGTAGTTTTGTGACCAGCCCGTCTGCATTAATAAGCTCCCTTCTCAACTGTCAATTTTCCCCCCAGTACTACCTGATTTCCCCAGCATTAAGTCTTTACTGACATGCTTCTCCACCGGGGCAGAGGTAAGGTGATGTCACTCAACCTACTAGAAGTAGGAAGTTTGAACATTCACCTTAATAATTTCTCACAGGGTGAAAGCCAGAGATGTGATTGTCGGCTCATTATAAAGAAAATACCACAGGCTTTCATTTAACCCTCACTTGTTTGGGACCACAGTTGCCCTTAAGATGGGTTTTTGCAAATTCCACTATATCTTGCTTATAAAGAGACACGGTTGCCCCCAAAACACTGTAAGTAATGATGCCCGTATTCCACCGCTGATAATTTGCCCAGTTACCGAGTAGAGATTGTACTTTCTCCTCATTGACTATTGTTTGCGCCTGTTTTTAAAGGGGAACCAATGCTGATTTAATTAGCTATGCAGTAACACACGAATAAGCTTTACTTTCATAGAAAGTTTTACAATAGTCGGCCAAGGAGGGTCTGGGATTTGCAGTGTGTGGGTGATTGACAGCTTTTACTGCCTTTTCTGTTCCCTGCCTCCTTGCAAGTGAAACCAGAAAGAAGGGTCTGAGAAGGGAAAAAAGCATGATTTAAGGTTGATGGAAATTAATCAAATATTTGCACAAACAGACATATCTAATTGAACATTTAGGCCTAGTCCCCACTGTTGCGATCATGTTTTGTGCATCGTATGGCAATGGGGGCAATGTAGCCAGTCCCACTGGTTACGTTGTGCTCCGAAACCATTTTCGGTGCGGATTGCATGTGTTGAGATTGAGGACTTACAGTGGTTGGCAAAAGTATTCGGCCCCCTTGAAGTTTTCCACATTTTGTCACATTACAGTCCATGTAAAGCGCCAATACAAAGTGTTGTACACGTGAGAAGTGGAACAAAAATCCTACATGATTCCAAACATTTTTAACAAATCAATTACTGCAAAGTGGGTGTGCGTAATTATTCGCCCCTTTTGTCTGAGTGCAGTCAGTGCAGTGTAGTGCAGACATTGCATGATGAGTGCTAATGACTAAATAGAGTGCACCTGTGTGTAATCTAATGTCAGTACAAATACAGCTGCTCTGTGACTGCCTCAGAGGTTGTCTAAGAGAATCTTGGGAGCCAACACCATGAAGTCCAAAGAACACACAGACAGGTCAGGTGATAAAGTTATTGAGAAATTTAAAGCCGGCTTAGGCTACAAAAAGATTTCCAAAGCCTGAACATTCCACGGAGCACATGTTCAAGTGATCATCAGGAATGGAAAGTATGGCACAACTGTAAACCTACCAAGGCAAGGCCATCCCCTAAACTCACAGGCCGAACAAGGAGAGCGCTGATCAGAAATGCAGTCAAGAGGCCCATGGTTACTCTGGACGAGCTGCAGAGATCTACAGGTGGGGGAATCTGTCCATAAACACTATTAGTCGTGCACTGCACAAAGTGGCCCTTTTAGCGAAAAGTGGCAAGAAGAAAGCCATTGTTAATAGAAAAGCCTGAGAAGTCCCGTTTACAGTTTGCCCGCACATGTGGGGGACACGGCAAACATGTGGAAGAAGGTGCTCTGGTCAGATGAGACCAAAAATGGAACTTCTTTCTTCTGCCATCTCTGTGAAACTATTTGAGCTCCGTGGGGTTGCGCCTCTTTGTATAGGTTTGGAAGGACCAAATCCAATTGTGATTAGTTAATATTTCAGTACTTGCAATCGTATATCACACGTAACCAATCATATTTGAATGTTTTATTTCATTTATATTAGTCCCTTGCCTTTGCGACTTAAGGCAGTTAGATCGTGGTGTGAGCATTTTATAATTAAAAGTCGGGGTTCGACTAAACATTTCAGATGAGAATTTCACTTAAGGATAAAAAACAGATAGTTGGAGCATTTTATTTGTCTTGTACAAGCAAAGGCCTGTTCAACAATTTGAGTACAAAAATTTAAAGAATTCTGAGAATTGGCTTGAAGCAGCAAAGTCAAAATCATGTTTATATTATGATTTAGCTTTCGCCTATTTTATTATTAGAATGTAAGTCTGTCTTCACTTAATGCTGAGCCGTACGGGTAATGTTAAAAAAAAATAAATTGGTGGTGCTCTTCTAAAGGAAGATGGCTTCAGAAACAGAGGTACAAATACATTCTATATTAAAGGACCAGTAAAGGAAAAATCTTTTACATTTTTCCATTACCGTACATACTTACATTAAAACTTTTAATAATCGTTCCCGTCAACACCTCCTCTTCTTATTTTCACACTGCTTTTGCATAGTTAAGAGTTTTGTAAAACAATTTAAATGTATTTTTTAAAAATTTAGGTGTAAACAGTTTATTTTTATGTTATTCTGTACACTAAATATACACCCAATCTCATAGTATCTCAGGTTCTTTTATTAGGAATCTAAAGTGTTACTTATAACTAAAGATGGTTGAATAAATAAATAAATAACCAGTAAGCAAGTGGCAAGTAGATTTTTTTTTCTTTGTTGAAAATGATCTATAACAGGATGATTAGGAATGTTGGTTCATTATTGGCATATTGTGGCATGTATGGTCACCCTAATGACTGATCCCCATTTACAATTATGTTAGCCTTTGTTCAGAGTGCAGCCCATTTAAAGTAGATGATGCTGAAAATGTTTAAAGTCTTGATTTAGCAGCTTGTAGTAATTGTATGACTATCGCTCTGCTCGTTCTGCATGATTGCCATTCATTTACAACAGCTATTGTGAATTTCGAAACTTGTATTTGTTTTCGTCTGGCAGTGAAAACTTAGGCAGAAACATATTTTACTGCTTTTTTTTGTCTGTAAACATATATGAAGTCTGGGGTGTCGACACTGATGATTATTGTGCTGGCCTACACTGCCACTCTGGAGATGATTTAAACGGTTTGTAAAGTCAGTTTTACCTATACAAATCCACCACATCATACCTTTTTAGATGTAGGCTTCCCACCTGCAAAATTAGGAAGGATATTTGGCTTGCAGGGACGAAAGGTAAGTAAAGCAATCTTCTCCAAAGAGTGCTAAGAGGAGATAAGATTGGAGTAAGAACAGAAATATAGTAAGTACTTTGATATCAGTATTGTAACCCCGTGGCAGTTGCCGTTTGTAGTTTAATCACAATGACCGTTAGTAACATGGAAAAGAAAATCAAAAATGATGAACTAAATAACATACGATTTGCTTCTATCGTGTATTGTACAGTTTTAACAACTTTAACCACACACTGGACCTGGTTGTAGTTACCCTATATGCATTTGAACATATAAATGAGTGTACAGTAGCTGTGAACTTTAGTCGTATAACTTTTTATTTTGTATTTTGTCTTATGTGCTGCATCAAGACTATACATGGAACCAAGGAATAATGAAAGCCAATTATCAGTACCAAATTCACTGAACTAGAAGGATTCCTCAGTGAACACAACATAAATGTATGTTTGGCTCCTTGTGTGTAGGATTTTACATTGCTTTAATAAAATGTGTTTAGGAGAAAAATAGCCTATTTAAAAAAAAACCTCTCTGGAAAAAATACAAACAACCACAAACCGTATATGTTGAGTGACACATCAGAGTACAATTGTATGTGATTTATGGTTTGTTTATTTTTTTTCCATATCCTTACTCTGAAATTGCAGCATAGCGATGGTAAGCGGTTTAATGGAAACCCACACTTGTCCCTAGTACATGCCTGGGTGCTGACTAATATTAATAAGAATATCTCCACACTTATATAAAACTTTTGCCACAATGTTGGGCAATGTATTCCTGCCCACCCCCAACTGCTTATTTGTTTAGCAAAAAAAGATTGAACTGTATTACAGCCTCGCTGCCTGTGGTGCCACTGATCTGGCTCCCTGCTTGCCGGAACTAGGCAAACGGCAGACAGGCAGCCGTGTTGTGATTGGCTGAGAAGGAAGCCAATCACAGACGCAGCTGCCATCAATGGATAGTGACAGCAGGAATGAAAGGCTGTAAGTACAGTTATTAATCTTTTTTTTATTACCCAAATGACAATGTGGGTTGGGGTGGGCAGGGATGCCATACACTACAGCAAAAGCGTTTTACGCTAGGTGGAAGGAGGCCATGGATGGATCCGGATGGTGGGAGGAAGTGGGATAAGGGCCTCCTGCGCTTGCCACTGTCCTTTCGGAGGAACTAAAGGATGAGACAGAACTTTGACAGGAGGACAGCTACTACAGCAAAAGTGTCCGTTGATGCAAAATGGAATTTATGTGTGTGTTTGGCTATTTGTGTGGTATAGTGGATATAGTATCTTACACAGGTATATTTTAAACCTGTTTCTCAGACAGTCACCAACTTCCAGAAGAACCAAATAGGATAATCCTGCAGGTCTGAGAGTAGACTCAGGCAATCCTGCCACACTGTGTGGTTAAAACTAAACATGTAGGTTAATACTTATTTGTATTCACCACGGCAGTGGTGATGGTACCTCATATATTTTAACAGAAGGTACCTCCGAGCGTCATGTTATTATAATAGCATTGCCCTAATAATCTAACGTATAAACAACATTTCTCATTCCCAGGTTACCTAAAGAAAGGATTTATCCTTTATATACCCTTTTATACTATCTAAGTGAAAAAAATTGCTTCAGAACAATTTGTAATAACTGATACTGCTTTTTATTTCAGTATTACAGTAAATCCTTGGTATACCTGCCTAGCTTTACCACTAAGCAAAAGGCTAAGGACTTGCAAGCGAGCACCTTCATTCCAACCATTAATATTGGCTGCCAATTCAAATATTCAGCCAATCAGTCACTCCCTAGTTAACCCATCAAATGATCAGGTTTAAAAATAGGTTTATCAATTGGCCCTGGTAGGTAGATACTGAGTCTATTGGGAATTTCATCTGGGCTAGACAAGGACAGGAGTATTTAAATCAATAACTATCAGTATCAGCCTCCATAGCTTAATACAGAGAACAAAATATATCAGAGTAAACAGAGAGACATAATGTAATTACCAGTACGCTCTGCCACCAATTTGTACCAGATCACTGCTTTATGGAAGATTATGGGTAGCATGGCACTGGGTTACTCTGGTGGTCTGGCACATGAGTTACTCTGGTGTCTGGCACAAAGCAGACAGTACACATACAGGTTCCCCACATAACTATATGCAGTCTCAGGGGTGTCCCTGTCTATGGTGCCACCACTTTGAATATTGAAAGGCTCGTATATTGTGTGTCCTTGTAAGTTGGGCGTACACTTATATCTGTTCCTAAGAGTTTGTATCCAATAAGGAAATTGTCTGTCCAATAATCTGTCCTCCGAACAGGTGGTAACAGGGTCTTACACACAGGGTCTTGTGTGTGCATTCCCATATCATCCTAGCCATAGAGAGCAGGTGATGTCTTGTCCTTTATTACTCACTGAGATACCACCTGCAGGCTGGAGGTGCTATATAAGGAACATTGGTGTACTGTCCTATTACTATACACATCCTGTGTAGCAGACAGACATTTTTTTGGATTACACTTCCTTTCACATGGACAGACAACAGGGGTGTGGTTAAGCTGCGTTTGACCATTCCATGTTGAAATAGGGATCTCGGCTCTGTAAGTAAGTTTATGTATTTTGATATTTTGTGTTGTACCTAATAAGTTGGTGCTATACTTTATATACATTTTCAGATGGTCATTAAATGGTATAGTGAGATAGTAAAAACCACGCACATATACACCCCCCACCTGATTGTAGCTCCTAAAAACTCAATGGAGATTATTTAGCAAATGTGTGCCCGTTGGTGCACATGGGCAAAATATATGGGTGTATGTTTTAGCTATAGTGTGGATACAGATGATATAACATTTTTATTAACGACACTTACATAAAATTAAGGGATTGTACAAAAAAAATAATAAAGGCAAGATGTTAAAATAAAAGAAATCCTATGAAATCTTGGTTCTATTAGTCTCACGTCTCCTTAAATTAATATTTGATCTATTATTGTCACATTTTATAGTGTTATAGTTCTAGATAGAAACATCCACAGTGAAATACAATTGTTGTGCAAGAGCTGAATCAATCTTCCCCCTTAAATTCCAACAATAATAGATCAATAGGAGATCCATTGGATCATTCTATAATTAAGTTTTTCAATACTCACCCTCCCCATTAACTCCCAGCTGTACCAGGGATTCTGTTAGAGAGGGGATCTCTATTGGTCAATGTGATAGAGAGGGATCTCTATTGGTCAATGGATAGAGAGGGATCTCTATTGTGCTCATGTGATAGAGAGGATCGTCTATGGTAAATGTGTTACAGGGGGATCACTATTGTAAATTCTGAGGTCCTATAAAGAACCCAGACTATCCGTTATGTTCAATCTTATTACATTTATACCGTTCAGGACACAGGTTCATGGTTTCTCTATGGGATCTTTGGTTAATAATGTAATAAACCATTACGAAAAACTCACTTCGTTGTCTCAGAGAAATGGGCATGGAGATGTTTCCTTCAGTCCCCCTATCATATAGATATCCCTCCCGGTCCAGCAATCAGCAGCTCTCCTTTGCCTATTGAGAGTGGAGGGTGGGTGGAGTTAGGTGAGGTTGAGAAGAATGTTTTTACTAGAAACTTGTCTACATGTTTTTACTAAAGGTTTTATTTTTCACAAAATCTCCTAAAAACAGAGTTCTATGGATTACTTTGTCTGGAATTCTTTATATATGTATGAAAGCTTGGAAAGAAAGTACCAGGGACCCAGAATCACCAAATGAAAACAAGACATCCCATAAAAAAGTACTACCACATTATGGTACACTCATTAAAGGGTATCTCCACTGGTTTTTGTAAGTTTTTTTAATCCATTTCTATTGAAGAACGGGAGGTAAAGGAGCTGTGCCTTACCTTCCGTTCTTCAATAGAACACACAGGAGCCAGGAGAGAAGGTAAGAAACTTACCTGCTCGCTCGCTCCCCCGGCGTGTAGTCTGACAGGTCCCGACGGACCTTGTCTTCTATGCGCATAGGTCGCGCATGCGCATAGAATACAAGGTCCGTCGGGCCTGTCAGACCAAGCGCCGGGGGAGCGAGCGAGCGGGTAAGTTCTTACCTTCTCTCCTGGCTCCTGTGTGTTCTATTGAAGAACGGAAGGTAAGGCACAGCTCCTTTACCTCCCGTTCTTCAATAGAAATGGATTCAAAAAACTTACAAAAACCAGTGGAGATACCCTTTAAAACACAGGAATGGACCTGATAAACTGGGATCACTAGTGTGATCCTATCAAAGAAAGCATGTATGAAAGCTTGGCACCGTAATATAGCTGAAGGTGTGTAGATTGAAAAATATATAGTTTGTGGGGGGTATTTCCAAGTTTTGGGGCTGTTTCCTTTGAAAAAGTGTAGGCTGTTAAATTACAAAGCACTTTGATTTTTTTCTTGTAATTGCACTTGTGCATGTGTCCCATTTGAGCTAGTTGGTGGCAGTGTGTCTGTGTGCACTCTTGCATATGGCGTACCGTTTGAGTCAGGACATGTGGGAGATTGATATTTAGTGGGGGGTTTATTTGTGGGGCGCATTTCCAAGTTTCAGGGCTGTTTGAAATTACAGAGCACTTTGATTTTTTTCTGGAAATTGCACTTGTGTATGGGTACCATATGAGCTAGTTGGTGGCCATGTCTCTGTGTGCACCCACGCATATGGCATACTGTTTGATTCAGGACATTTGGGAGATTGATATCTCATAACTTTTCATTACTTGGGTTTTGTCAGGATTTTTAAATTTGAAA
Organism: Hymenochirus boettgeri; assembly: GCA_019447015.1. Taxonomy (NCBI): domain Eukaryota; kingdom Metazoa; phylum Chordata; class Amphibia; order Anura; family Pipidae; genus Hymenochirus; species Hymenochirus boettgeri. Next base: position 127,206,411 of record CM033469.1, read on the forward strand.
CTTGGTCTTTCTTTATTTTATTTCAGAAAATCTGCTAAAAGTGCGAAATTCTACGAAGATATGAATAAAAAAATGGCACCGTTGATTAGCTGAAGGTGTGTAGATTCTGAGAATATATATTTCTGTGGGGTATTTTTGTTGTGAGGTGTGTTTATATTGTAAAATCTTGAAAGTTGCTGTTATTGGACCACTACATATTGGCTCACTTACTTCCATGTCTGTGTGTAACCATGCATATGGCATACCGTTTGATTCAGGGCATTTGGGAGATTGAGACAATTTTTTTTACATGATATGGAAATTTGACATGATTTTTAATTTTGAAATGTATTTTTGTAAATTTTTACAGAAAATCTGGTAAAAAAGTGAAATTCTACACAAAACTGCGCCTCCACACCATTGGTGGTATGCATAGAAAAATCCCACTGTTGTGTAGCTGAAGGTGGGTAGATTCCAAGATTATATAGTTTTGGGGGGTATTTCTAATATAAAGGGTTGTTTAGTCTGACAAATCTCAAACGTTGCTGTAAATAGGCCACTGTGCATTGGCTCTCTTTGTGGCTAGTAGATTCCATGTCTGGGATTTTGGCATGATTTCTACCTTTTGAAAGTGTTTTTTAAAATTTTTGGTTGGCATACCATTTGATTCAGGACACTTGGGAGATTGATATTCAGTAACTTTTTTTTACATTCCATGAGGTTTTGACATGATTTCTAACTTTGAATGTTGTTTGATGTTCATTTTTTAGAAAATCTGGGAAAGTGCGAATTTCTATGAAGAACTGCGCCCACACCATGGAATTGAATGATAGAACTATAGTGTTACATGCTGAAGGTGTATTGATTTCAGGAATATTTAGTTGTGGGGGTTATTTCTGAGTTATGGGGGGTGTTTCGTAGAAAACTGTAGACTGTTCAAATACAGAGTTGGCTAATTTTTTTTGCTGTTACTTACACTTGGCATTGGTCATGCTCTGGATTAGTTGGTAGCCATGTCTCTCGGTACACCCGTGAATGTGGCATACCATTTTATTCGGGAGGGGTTAGGCTTTCATATTTGAGACACGTTTAAACTTTCCTCCACAGTTTTTAGCTGAAATTCGCATTTGATTTTGTCTCTGATTTTACAGTTAAGGAAAATGTGAGAAAATAACGTACAATTGACGAAGTGCTGCGCCCAGGTATCTGCATTTTGATCAAAACTTACCTTACTCATAAAATCCTACGGGTATGTGGTTTCTAAAAATATCTCAGTTGTGGGGATATTTTAGTTAATTTGGTAGATATTCAATGTTAACCGTTAGAAGTGGTTATACATTTCAATTTGGTGTAATATTCTTGAAGGTGCAGTTTTAGTTTAAGGGGGTCTCCTATACAGGAAAAGTGGGGTACCTACATAAATCTGGTATTGTTTTACTTGGGAGTATCAGGGCTTTTAGAAACCGTAAGATTTTTGTGCGTAACCTTAAGATAAATAAAAATGGAAAAATACATGAAAATTTGCAAATTTAAATTTTTTTAACATTTTACCCATAATTCCAGTAAAATTTCTAGAAAAGTTACAAAATTTTGTTACCGTGTTAAAGTACACTTTGTACTAAAAAAAACAATGTATAATATTCCCAATTTACTAGGGGGTTTCCTACTGTAAACTTTGAGTGAACCAATGTGTCTAAAATCCTGAAACTTCTTACATAGTAACATAGTAATTAAGGTTGAATAAAGACATTCGTCCATCAAGTCCAACCTATTCACTTTTTTTTTAACCCTACCTAACAGTGGATCCAGAGGAAGGCAAAAAACCCCAGCTAAAAAGGGAGGAAATTCCTTCCTGACTCCAAATGGCAATCGGAAAGTATCCCTGGATCAACCAGATCTATAGCTTATACCAGTATTCTCAATATTTTTTAGTTTTAGAAACTTATCCAGGCCTTTTTTAAAGTTATTCAATGAACTTGCCATTACCACCTCTGTGGAAGACAGTTCCACAGTTTCACCGTTCTCACTGTAAAGAAACCTCTCCTAACTTGAAGATGAAACTTCTTTCTTCCAACCATAAAGGATGTCCACGAGTCCTCTGATATGACTATTAGTGAACAATGCACCAAGAGTTCACTGTATGGGCCATTAATATATTGTATAAGGTTATCATGTCCCACGCAACCGCCGCTTCTCCAATGTAAACAGCCCTAACGTGTCTAATCTGCCTGCATATTCAAGCCCTCCATTCCCCTATTAATTTAGTTGCCCTCTCTGAACTGCCTCAATTTCCAAGATGTCCCTTTTGTATATGGGATTCCAAAACTGCACCGCATATTCCAAATGAGGCCTTACCAGTGCCTTGTAAAGAGGGAGAATAATATTTTTCTCTCTTGATTCCATTCCCCTTCTTCTGGCATTTAAACTGTAACTGTGGTCTCAAATTCTTCCAAAACAGTAAGGATTATATAAAAAGCCTTCCATCGTACCTTCAAAATAAAACCTAAATCAAATTTGTGAGAAGTTTATGCTGGAAAGGTTCAGCAATGTAACTTCCTGGTTGAACTCTTCCTGTTTTCAGCCATGTGACCAGCTTGTAGTCATGTGACCAGCCTTTGCCTGCATTAATAGGCTCCCCTTCTCAACTGTCAATTTTTTCCTCAGGTACTTCATGATTTCCCCAGAAATAGGTCAGTTGATGTCACTCAACCTACTGGAAGCAGGAAGTTTGGACATTCACCCTAATGTAATTTCTCACAGGCTCCAGCCAGAGATGTGATTGTTGGCTCAGTGTAAAGGAAATACTGCAGGCTTTCATTTAACCCTAACTTGTTTTGAGACCACAGTTGCCCTTTAAAGGGCATGTCCACCCCCAAAACTATAATCCCCCACTACTGGCCCCATATGTAGTGTAGTTTAATACTTACCTCACATCCCAGCTCCATATGGTTCTCCTGTAGTCCCCCCCCAAAGTCGCAAAAACTGCCCCACCAGGAGGGGCAAGAGTCAATATAGGACTCTGCCTCCTACCTGGCTCGGGAGAAGTTTGGCATGTGTACTGCAGCCCCTTCTCCCTCCTCTCGGATTCCCTCCCCCTAGATAAATCCCTTTAATATAGTATTCCCCCTGTTCCCCACCCCAACCGCTTCATTTTTATGTTTAGAAAGTGCCCCAAACTTTTACTTACCTCCCTCTTTCCTCCACTGCACTGAATGACCGGCAGCCACGTGTGATTGGCTGCCGCTCAGCCAATCACAGACGCGACTGCCGGTCCCGCCCCTCTGCATGCATTTTCTCGCAAGCAGAGGGCCGGTAGCGCGGTGGAGGAAAGAGTGGAAGTAAGTAAAAGTTTGGGGCACTTTCTAACATAAAAATGAAGCGGTTGGGGCTGGGAGACCAGGGGGAATACTATATCAAAAAAATAGTTTTAAGGGTGGACATACCCTTTAATGCACGAAAAGTGGGGAATTCTGCTGGCAGCGAAAGGGTTAATCTTTAGTCCCTTTGTTGTTTGTGTATTGTCCTTTTAGGTGGCCTGTTACTGCCAGTATCATGTATGTGTATTGCCACCCCCTTTTTTAAATTTCCTTTATGTGGACTTTTACTATTAGTGTTTAACATTTCCACTCTCTTTTGTTTATATTTATAGCATGGGTGGTGTCTAACTGCCAGTGTCAAGTATTTAATATAGCTACTTCCTCTTTTATTTATTCCTCCCTTCTTAGTTTAGCTGACCTTTTGCTACATGCTATATATTTAATGTATTTACTTTTTTAAAAATTTTTTATTGCTTATGTTGTTTAGTAACATTATTTTGTTTAATAATTTATTGTTAATTTACCCCTCTAGAAGCTTTAGTGGTGTTTTTTACTCTCTGTAAAAGCTTAGTGATTGTAAGCAAAATATTTTTGTTTTAATATTGTATTTTTATTTAATTTATATATGAAATATATATTATATCATTTTTATAAAATTGTTACAACTATTATTGGATGCAGGTAAGTATAACATTTTGTAACATATCTAATAACAATTACACTACAAAAAATATAAGCATTATTACTCAAAATAAGTCATTCATAGATAGGACTGCCCTAATATGGAGGGCCTTGTAAGTGGCAGGTAGCTTACACATATATTTTAAGAAATATATGTAACTAACACTCCAGTAAATAAAACTCAAATAAAACTATATAAAACCAACACAAAAAAAATCCCACTGTGCACCAACGGACACACTTTTTGCTAGTGTGTGTGTTTATATATATATATATATATATATATTCCATCCCAAACTCATTGGTAGGTTGTTAGCATGTCTTATAGTTGTTATTTTTTGCTATGTGGTTTGTTCTGCATCTTAGACCTTTTGCTTTCATTTCTATTATGAGTTTTGCTATGTGGTTTGTTCTGCATCTTAGACCTTTTACATAGTTGCCTTTCTCTCAGTCTAGGTTCAAATTTAAATTTAGTTTCATTTAGTTACCCTTTGGTCTCTCTCTGTTAGGATCCTTAGGGACCGAATGCTTATTATATTAGTTGATGGGGTGTTTCTTTTTATCTAGGGGCTATTTGAGACATTGTGGATTGTTATGGGTTCAAAATACCATCGGTTTGGGCCTAGGCACTCCTTGTTGGCAACGTGCCACCAATGTTGAAGGTGCAGCTCCCGTTTGTCCTCTACCTGTAGGACTCTCAGCTATAGCACAAGCATTTGTATTGGAAGCGCACACTTGTCCTCAGTTTCAAACTGTTTATTATAACACACACATGAACAACGTTTCGGAGAACACTATGTCTCCTTCATCAGGTATGATGAAGGAGACATAGTATGATGAAGGAGACATAGTGTTCTCCGAAACGTTGTTCATGTGTGTGTTATAATAAACAGTTTGAAACTGAGGACAAGTGTGCGCTTCCAATACAAATGCTTGTTATGGGTTCAGCCTATGAGTAAGGATGTGAGGTCATCGGAAACGCATCAGGCGGACTTCCACCACATGTTCGATGTTTGTTTTTACCGTTTCACTGTTTTTACGAGTAGCATGCATCGCAAATAAAGATTATCAGTATATATGTTGTATTCAATTATATCAACTGGACTTAAAGTTTAGTTCTTGAAGACGTTTCGCTAGACATCTGACTGGCTTTCTCGATTCAGAATGACTTGTACAAGAATCTGTGGCAATTATGTACCCTGGAAAATCCTAATTAGCATATCGCAGCCAGGTGTTAAGGGCGTGATTGCATAGTGGCTAAGAGGTTATATAGGAACGCCCAGAGTGAGGTGTAAAAACAGTTTTATATATGAGAGACAGTGGGTGTCGACCCCCCCCCCCCCTCCCACCTCTATTTAGGCTTGGTTTCTTTATTTTCTTTTCACATAAATGGACTCCTTGATGCTCTGATTTGTATGTGGGGGAGACCAAACAGCAACTGCATCAACGTATAGCCCAGCACAGAAGAGCCAATTCCTCGGGTCAGGACTCAGCCGTGTACCTGCATCTTAAGGATAAAGGACATACCTTTGAAGATTGTAATGTTAACATATTGGCAAAGGAACGTGACTGGTTCAAGAGAGGTGTCAAGGAGGCCATTTATGTGAAAATAAAGAAACCAAGCCTAAATAGAGGTGGGGGGTTTGACATCAACTGTCTGCCATATACAATCCTGTTTTGACACCTTACCCTGGGCGTTCCTATAACACCTCTTAGCCACAATGCAATCACACCCTTAACACCATGTTTCTACATGCTGATGGCCTAATGCACCACCCATTAAGCTCTGTACGCTTTTGCCATGTGCTTGGGTCCACTTTTTCATGGGTTTGCGCTTGCATTTCTCAGGGGATTATGGGTAAAACACACCTTATTAATTGCATGGCCTACAGATTTGTTTACACTTGTAAAACCTTGTGTCCGCTTTTTCATGCTCTTCCGTAGACTTGTATTAAAGGGTATGTTCACTGAAAAAGTTAAATTACCCCTTTTCACATTAATTGAAGAACAGGAGGTAGCGAAGCTGAGCCTTAACTACCGTTCTTCCATTTATCCAACAAGAGCTGACAATGTTTAACGCACAGGCGTCCGCATACACAAACACTCTTGATGATCATAAATTAAAGGAGACAGTGGAGATTTAAATGTAATAAATATAGAAAATATAGCTAGATGACTCTTACCAATATAAGAGAGCAATGTGGAATAAATCTGGAAGCTCTACTAAAAAAGTCACATTATAGTAGCAGCAGCTAGACTAATTGCGGTCCTGTAGAATGCGTTCTAATATACACAAGACTATTTGCACATTCCACGTTGTGGAAGTTAGGCTGAGGCCACACTGCAAGGTGCGCGATTGCATAATCACACGTGCATTTCAGTCCGTTGGTGTCCGCTTGTGAATACGATCTGGCCAATTTGCCCCTATCGGAGCACATGCAAATCGTACAAAAAATGGTGATCGCATGCGCTCTGATAAGCAGATTGCAGCGCATCGGACACCAACGAAAGTGATGAGGCCGCCACCATAGGCTAATCAAATCTACCGTGCAGTTTTAAAAGCGCGATCGGAATCACATAGTGTGGCCTAGTCTTAAGCGAAGGCAGTGGAGGAGGAGGACAAGTTCCCAGAGCCACTGCAGCTTTCAACCCAGCAATATAGTGCACACTTAGATTTAGATTGCACAAGGATTGTCAGCAGGAGTGTTTAAAGGGTATGTCCACCCTTCAAAACATTTTTTTAGCAAACATTGCCCCTGCCCCCAACCCCAACCGCTATGTTTGTAATATCAGAAAATGTCCAGAACTTTACTTACCTTCCCTCTTGCCTCCGCCGCGCTCCCAGGCCCTCTGCTTGCGCGAAAATGCAAGCAGAGGGCGGGGACCGGCAGTCCGTCTGTGATTGGTGAGCGGCAGCCAATCCCGGACGCGGCTGTGGGAGTTCAGTGCGGCGGAGGCAAGAGGGAAGGTAAGTAATGTTCTGGACATTTTCTGATATACTAAAAGAACGGTTCGGCGTGGGGGGAAGGGGCAAGTTTGCTAAAAGGGTTTTACACTAGGGGGGGGAATCTAATCGGGAGGGGAGGAGGGGGAGAAGGGCTGCAGTACGCATGCCAAACTTCTCCCGGAGGCCAGGTAGGAGGCAGAGTCTATATGGAATCTGCTATCCTCCTGGTGGGCAGTTTTTGGGACTTTGGGGGGGGGGCAACAGGAGAACCATATGGAGCGGGATGTGAGGTAAGGATTAAAACTACACTACATGATGGGGCCAGTAGTGGGGGGGGATTATAGTTTGGGGGTGGGGCATGCCCTTTAAACTACACAGAACATCTTATACTTATAGGTATGGGAATCTTTTAGTGGTGGAAATTTTCCAATCACATGTGAAAATGGGTATGTTCACTTTCATTCAAGTGCCAAAAATGGTGACCACATGCATTGGAAAATCACAAACGCATTGCAGACAATTTATCTGGCTAATGGAAAAATGTTTGTATTATTAGATTTTGTATTATATTTTACATTTTTTATTTAATAAGACATGGTAGTGATGCAGTACCCAGAATGCTTCTTTATTCTTCTATGAGTTGCATGCTCACCTCCTCCAAACTTTAACCCTACAACCAGGACTCCCTCCATAAAAATTTTTGCTCCTTTTTAAAGGGCATGTCCACCCCCAAAACTATAATTTCCCCCACTACTGGCCCGCTCTGTAGTCCATAAAAATCCTTACCTTACATCCCAGCTCAAAATGGTTCTCCTGTAAGCCACTCTAAAAGTCCATAAAACTGACCACCAGGAGCCTGGCCACCAGGAAATGTGTTTCCGCCTCTGATCTGTCCTCTCAGAGTTTTTGGCTTGCTCAGAGCAGCCCTCCCCTCCCTCCCTCTCCCTCCCGTTTTGCTCTCCCTCCCCCTAGTGTAAAATCCCTTTGCCACATAGTAGGGCTAGTTCCCCCAGCCGCTATAATATATTTTCCAGAAACTCCCCCGATCTTTACTTATCTTCCCTCTCTCCTCCGGCATTCTGAACTGCCGGCGGCCGCATCCGTGATTGGCTGCCAGGGACGCGGCTGCTGGTCTCGCCGTCTGCTTGCAGTTTAATGCAAGCAGAGGGCCGGGCAGAACGGCGGAGGAAAGAAGTAAAGATTGGGGGACTTTCTGGAAAATATATTATAGCGGTTGGGGCTGGGAGAACTAGCCCTACTATGTGGCGAAAATTGGAAAAAGGGGTGGACATGCCCTTTAAGTTTTAGATGGAACTATGCCCAAAACATAGTTCATAAGCTGGTAGTTTAAGCTAATTATCTATTTTCTTTTAAAGGAATAGATCACATTCGAATTGAACTATTCCTTTAATAAACTGATTGAATATCGGGAGTTTAAGGAGCAGTGCTTTAGCACATAATGCGTGCTATGGCTGTACAGGAGATTGAAGCGGTCGGAGATTCCAGCTTGGCCGTGGTGGATTGCGTAAAAGGTAATTTAGCTCCCATCTTTGTTCTCTGGCCCTGCAATACTGATTTAAGATAAACTCCCGATCTTCAATCAGTATATTAAAGGAATAGTTCAATTCGAAAGTGAAATATTCCTTTAAAGCAATTATTATTCAAAAATACATACCTGTGAAAAATCTTTTAGTACTGCCAAGGTATGCAGTTCCTTTCACTCTCTCTTCCTTTCCCCTAACATAGGGAAAAGATTCTCAAGCATTTTCAGACTGTGGTACACTTGGCAACGCACATTTCCATTATGACATATACCAGTATTTTCAATGTTGAATGCTAATGAAATTTTAAGTAAGTGCAAGGCCACACTACATTGCGTGCATGTTGCCATACACTGCAATTGTGCACAAAATGCAGATAGCATGCACTCCGGTTAGCAGATTGCAACACTGGGCAGGCCACCTAGTGTGGCATGAACAATTGGTCAACACCAGTGTGTGCTTTTTAAAGGATATCTCCATCCTGAGAAAAAAAATCTGTAGTGTAGGGCACTTACAACCGCCATATTTAAGTTAAAAAAGCGGCAGAAAGGTACTTACAAGCCTTTGTTCCCCCAGCACTCTGATCCAGACCCTCTGCTTGCTGGAACTGCAAGCAGGGGGCTGGACTGGCAGCCAATCACAGACGTGGCTGCTGGCCTTAGAGAACGCATGGGGAATGAAGCGATGTAAGTACATTTATGCAGGTTTTTTTAACTAAACTAACTTGGCGGTTGGGGGGTGGCTAGGGTCCCTACACTACAGAAAACCTTTAAATTGTAGGGGGTCAAGGAGACAGAAGGAATATGGAGGGAGGGCCCCCTGTGCGTGCCAGAAACCTCTCAGAGGGCAGAGAGGAAGCGGGGACCGAATAACTCACAGACAGCTCCTACTCTTCTCTGTTACAAATGGTTTTCCTGCAGTGCCTGTTCAAAGTTAAGAAAAGTGATGTTAGGTAAGGATTTTTGAACACTACACAGTGGGGCCAGTAGTAGGTAAATGTTAGATTTGGGGGTGGACATGCCCTTTAACACATAATCTAATCGCCAGTGCAGTTTGGCATAGCCTTTATTACTTGAAAAGGCAACGGATACATTGTGTTTGTGATACAGTGCTGCAATAAGCACCCCAAATCCCTAAATTTAGCATTAGCCATCTGGGCCCCAAACAATTGAGGCATTGATCGGGTGCAGTACAGAAGTACCTCCTTAATACTTTTGAATGCTGACCCAAATACATTTGTGTGGGCGCAATGTAACTTTCCTGTAATACAGTTTTTACATTTTAGACTTTGTGCTTAGCTTCCAGCCCAATTCAGTTATGATTATATTTCATGTTAAATTGTATTGCAAAACTTAATATATTGCTTAAGGTTTGTTGTGCTATTTCTAAATGTTTTTAGGAAACACCGCAAACCCAGCACAGCTTAGGGCAAGTGATCTACATCTCACTCATATGTTCTAAAAATACAACACTGAAAATACATAGCAATTTGTCAACATATTTTCACATACAAGATGAAGAATTTTTTTTATCAAGCAAACAGATGTTCAGGAAGTAGCAACAAAAAGACCTTATTTTGAACTTTTCAAATGTTCAAAACACTAGCAATTAATCCATATGAGCATACAAAATTCATCCGGTCTCCGGGTGGACTTTTCCAATGATCTTTAAATCATTTTTAAACTTAAGTATTGTCCTCCTCTACTACCCTGTGGTTAGGGACTTCATTATTACAAAAAGATTTTTAGGTATAGTGGCCATTTAAAGGGTAACTGTGGTCTCCAGTTCTCCCAAACTAGTAATTATATAAAAAAAAACTTCCATCGTACCTTCAAAATAAAACCTAAATCATATCTCTAGATAAAATTTGTGAGAAGTTATTGCTGGAAAGGTTCAGCCATAATACTTCCTGCTTGAACTCTTCCTGTTTTCAGCCATGTGACCAGCTTGTAGTTTTGTGACCAGCCCGTCTGCATTAATAAGCTCCCCTTCTCAACTGTCAATTTTCCCCCCAGGTACTACCTGATTTCCCCAGCATTAAGTCTTTACTGAGCATGCTTCTCCACCGGGGCAGAGGTAAGGTGATGTCACTCAACCTACTAGAAGTAGGAAGTTTGAACATTCACCTTGATATAATTTCTCACAGGGTGAAGCCAGAGATGTGATTGTCGGCTCATTATAAAGAAAATACCACAGGCTTTCATTTAACCCTCACTTGTTTGGGGACCACAGTTGCCCTTTAAGATGGGTTTTTGCAAATTCCACTATATCTTTGCTTATAAAAGAGACACGGTTGCACCCAAAACATGTAAGTAATGATGCCCTGTATTCCACCGCTGATAATTTGCCCAGTTACCGAGTAGAGATTGTACTTTCTCCTCATTGACTATTGTTTGCGCCTGTTTTTAAAGGGGAACCAATGCTGATTTAATTAGCTATGCAGTAACACACGAATAAGCTTTACTTTCATAGAAAGTTTTTACAAATAGTCGGCCAAGGGAGGGTCTGGGATTTGCAGTGTGTGGGTGATTGACAGCTTTTACTGCCTTTCTGTTCCCTGCCTCCTTGCACAGTGAAACAGAAAAGAAGGGTCTGAGAAGGGAAAAAAGCATGATTTAAGGTTGATGGAAATTAATCAAATATTTGCACAAACAGACAATATCTAAATTGAACATTTAGGCCTAGTCCCCACTGTTGCGATCATGTTTTGTGCATCGTATGGCAATGGGGGCAATGTAGCCAGTCCCACTGGTTACGTTGTGCTCCGAAACCATTTTCGGTGCGGATTGCATGTGTTGAGATTGAGGACTTACAGTGGTTGGCAAAAGTATTCGGCCCCCTTGAAGTTTTCCACATTTTGTCACATTACAGTCCATGTGAAAGACCAATACAAAGTGTTGTACACGTGAGAAGTGGAACAAAAATCCTACATGATTCCAAACATTTTTAACAAATCAATTACTGCAAAGTGGGGTGTGCGTAATTATTCAGCCCTTTTGTCTGAGTGCAGTCAGTGCAGTGTAGTGCAGACATTGCATGATGAGTGCTAATGACTAAATAGAGTGCACCTGTGTGTAATCTAATGTCAGTACAAATACAGCTGCTCTGTGACTGCCTCAGAGGTTGTCTAAGAGAATCTTGGGAGCAACAACACCATGAAGTCCAAAGAACACACCAGACAGGTCAGGGATAAAGTTATTGAGAAATTTAAAGCCGGCTTAGGCTACAAAAAGATTTCCAAAGCCTTGAACATTCCACGGAGCACTGTTCAAGTGATCATTCAGGAATGGAAGAAGTATGGCACAACTGTAAACCTACCAAGGCAAGGCCATCCACCTAAACTCACAGGCCGAACAAGGAGAGCGCTGATCAGAAATGCAGTCAAGAGGCCCATGGTTACTCTGGACGAGCTGCAGAGATCTACAGGTGGGGGAATCTGTCCATAAGACAACTATTAGTCGTGCACTGCACAAAGTGGCCCTTTTACGGAAAAGTGGCAAGAAGAAAGCCATTGTTAATAGAAAAGCATGAGAAGTCCCGTTTACAGTTTGCCACAAGCCATGTGGGGGACACGGCAAACATGTGGAAGAAGGTGCTCTGGTCAGATGAGACCAAAATGGAACTTCTTTCTTCTGCCATCTCTGTGATAACTTTTGAGCTCCGTGGGGTTTGCGCCTCTTTGTATAGGTTTGCTGAAGGACCAAATCCAATTGTGATTAGTTAATATTTCAGTACTTGCAATCGTATGATCACACGTTACCCAATCATATTTGAATGTTATTATTCATTTATTATTAGTCCCTTGCCTAGCGACTTAAGGCAGTTATCGTTGGTGTGAGCATTTTATAATTAAAAGTCGGGGTTTCTGACTAAACCATTTTCAGATGAGAATTTCACTTTAAGGATAAAACAGATAGTGGAGCATTTTATTTGTCTTGTACAAGCAAAAGCCTGTTCAACAATTTGAGTACAAAAATTTAAAGAATTCTGAGAATTGGCTTGAAGGCAAGTCAAAAATTCATGTTTATTATTATGATTTAGCTTTCGCCTATTTTATTATTAGAATGTTAAGTCTGTCTTCACTTAATGCTGAGCCGTACGGGTAATGTTAAAAAAAAATAAATTGGTGGTCTGCTTCTAAAAGGAAGATGGCTTCAGAAACAGAGGTGACAAATACATTCAATATTAAAGGACCAGTAAAGGAACAAATCTTTTACATTTTTCCATTACCGTACATTACTTACATTAAAACATTTTAATAATCGGTTCCCAACCACCTCCTCTTCTTATTTTCACCACTGCTTTTGCATAGTTGAAAGAGTTTTGTAAAACAATTTAAAGTATTTTTTAAAATTATGTGTAAACAGGTTTATTTTTATGTTATTCTGTACACTAAATATACACCCAATCTCATAGTATCTCAGGTTCTTTTATTAGGAAATCTAAAGTGTTACTTATTAACTAAAGATGGTTGAATAAATAAATAAATAAATCCAGTAAGCAAGTGGCAAGTAGATTTTTTTTTTCTTTTGTTGAAATGATCTATAACAGGATGATTAGGAATGTTCGGTCATTATTGACATGATTGTGGCATGTATGGTCACCCTAATGACTGATCCCCATTTACAATTATGTTAGCCTTTGTTCAGAGTGCAGCCCATTTAAAGTAATGATGCTGAAAATGTTTAAAAGTCTTGATTTTAGCAGCTTGTAGTAATTGTATGACTATCGCTCTGCTCGTTCTGCAATGATTGCCATTCATTTACAACAGCTATTTTGAAATTTTCGAAACTTGTATTTGTTTTTGTCTGGCAGTGTAAAACTTAGGCAGAAACATATTTTACTGGCTTTTTTTGTCTGTAAACATATTATGAAGCTGGGGTTGTCGACACTTATGATTTATTGTGCTGGCCTACACTGGCCACTCTGGAGATGATTAAACGGTGTAAAGTCAGTTTTACCTATACAAATCCACCACATCATACCTTTTTAGATGTAGGCTTCCCAACCTGCAAAATTAGGAAGGATATTTGGCTGCAGGGACGAAAGGTAAGTAAAGCAATCTTCTCCAAAGAGTGCTTAAGAGGAGATAAAGATTGGAGTAAGACAGAAATATAGTAAGTACTTTGATATCAGTATGTAACCCCGTGGCAGTTGCCGTTGTAGTTAAATCACAATGACCGTTAGTAACATGGAAAAAGAAAATCAAAAATGATGAACTAAATACATACGATTTGCTTCCTATCGTGTATTGTACAGTTTTACAACTTTAACTCAGCACAACTGGACCTGGTTGTAGTTTACCCTATATGCATTTGAACATATAAAATGAGCTGTACAGTAGCTGTGAACTTTAGTCGTATAACTTTTATTTTTTATTTTGTCTTATAGTGCTGCATCAAGACTACTTACCATGGAACCAAGGAATAATGAAAGCCAATTATCAGTACCAACTTTCACTGAACTAGAAGGATTCCTCAGTGAACACAACTCAAATGTAGTTTGGCTCCTTGTTGGTAGGATTTTACATTGCTTTAATAAAAATGTGTTTTAGGAGAAAATAGCCATTTAAAAAAAAAACCTCTCTGGAAAAAATAAAACAACACAAACCGTATATGTTGAGTGACACATCAGAGTACAATTGTATGTGATTTATGTTTGTTTATTTTTTTTCCATATCCTTACTCTGAAATATGCAGCATAGCGATGGTAAGCGGTTTAATGGAAACCCACACTTGTCCCTAGTACATGCCTGGGTGCTGACTAATAATTAAAGAATATCTCCACACTTTATAAAAACTTTTGCCACAATGTTGGGCAATGTATTCCTGCCCACCCCCAACTGCTATATTGGTTTAGCAAAAAAAGATTTGAACTGTACTTACAGCCCCTCGCTCCTGTGGTGCACTGATCTGGCTCCCTGCTTGCCGGAACTAGCAAACAGGCAGGACAGGCAGCCGTGTCTGTGATTGGCTGAGAAGCAGCCAATCACAGACGCAGCTGCCATCAATGGATAGTGCAGCAGGAATGAAAGGCTGTAAGTACAGTTATTAATCTTTTTTTTATTACCCAAATGACAATGTGGTTGGGGGTGGGCAGGGATGCCATACACTACAGCAAAAGCGTTTTACGCTAGGTGGAAGGAGAGCCATGGATGGATCCGGATGGTGGGAGGAAGGGGGATAAAGGGCTCCTGCGCTTGCCACTGTCCTTTCGGAGTACAAGGATGAGACAGAAACCTTTTGGACAGGAGGACAGCTACTACAGCAAAAGTGTGCCCGTTGATGCAAAATGGAATTTATGTGTATGTTTTGCTATTTGTGGATATAGTGGATATAGTATCTTTACACAGGTATATTTTAAACTGTTTCTCAGACAGTCACCAACTTCCAGAAGAACCAAATAGGATAATCCTGCAGGTCTGAGAGTAGACTCAGGCAATCCTGCCACACTGTGTGGTTAAAACTAAACATGCTAGGTTAATACTTATTTGTATTCACCACGGCAAGTGGTGATGGTACCTCATATATTTTTAACAGAAGGTACCTCAGAGCGTCATGTTATTATAATAGCATTGCCCTAATAATCTAACGTATAAACAAACATTTCTCATTCCCAGGTTACCTAAAGAAATGGATTTATCCTTTATATACCCTTTTATACATATCTAAGTGAAAAAAAATAGCTTCAGAACAATTTTGTAATAACTGATTACTGCTTTTTATTTCAGTATTACAGTAAATCCTTGGTATACCTGCCTAGCTTTACCACTAAGCAAAAGGCTAAGGACTTGCAAGCAAGCACCTTCATTCCAACCATTAATATTGGCTGCCAATTCAAATAGTTCTAGCCAATCAGTCCACTCCCTAGTTAACCCATCAAATGGATCAGGTTTAAAAATAGGTTTATCAATTGGCCCTGGTAGAGATACTGAGTCTAATTGGGGAATTTCATCTGCAGGTACAAGGACAGGAGTATTTAAATCAATACTATCAGTATCAGCCTCCATAGCTTAATACAGAGAACAAATATACAGAGTAAACAGAGAGAATAAATGTAATTACCAGTACCGCTGCCACCAATTTGTACCAGATCACTGCTTTATGGAAGGATTATGGGTAGCATGGCACATGGGTTACTCTGGTGGTCTGGCACATGAGTTACTCTGGTGGTCTGGCACAAAGCAGACAGTACACATAAACAGGTTCCCCACATAACATATGCAGTCATCAGGGGTGTCCCTGTCTATGGTGCACCACTTTGAATATTGAAAGGCCTGTATATTGTGTGTCCTTGTAAGTTGGCGTACACTTATCTGTTTCCTAAGAGTTTGTATCCAATAAGGTAAATTGTCTGTCCATAATCTGTCCTCCGAACAGGTGGTAACAGGGTCTTACACACAGGGTCTTGTGTTGCATTCCATATCATCCTAGCCATAGAGAGCAGGGATGTCTTGTCTTTTATTACTCACTGAGACCACCTGCAGGCTGGAGGTGGTATATAAGGAACATTGGTGTATATGTCCATTACTATACACATCACATCCTGTGTAGCAGACAGACATTTTTTTTGGATTACACTTCCTTTCACATGGAGCAGACACAGGGGTGTGGTTTAAGCTGCCGTTTGACCATTCCATGTTGAAATAGGGATCTCGGCTCTGTAAGTAAGTTTATGTATTTTGTATATTTTGTGTTGTACCTAATATAAGTTGGTGCTATACTTTATATACATTTACAGATGGTCATTTAAATGGTAATAGTGAGATAGTAAAAACACGCACATATACACCCCCCACCTGATTGGTAGCTCCTAAAAACTCAATGGAGATATATTAGCAAATGTGTGCCCGTTGGTGCACAGTGGGAAATATATGGGTGTATGTTTAGCTATATGTGGATACAGATGATATAACATTTTTATACACACTACTATAAAATTAAGGGATTTGTACAAAAAAAATAAATAAAGGCAAGATGTTAAAAATAAAAGAAATCCTATGAAATCTTGGTTCTATTAGTCTCACGTCCCTTAAATTAATACTTTGATCTATTTATTGTCACATTGTATAGTGTTATAGTTCAGTAGAAACACCACAGTGAAATACAATTGTTGTGCAGAGCTTGAATCAATCTTCCCCCTTAAATTTCCAACCAATAATAGATCAATAGGAGATCCATTGGATCATTCTATAATTAAAGTTTTTCAATACTCACCCTCCCCATTAACTCCCAGCTGTCACCAGGGATTCTGTTAGAGAGGGATCTCTATTGGTCAATGTGATAGAGAGGGATCTCTATTGGTCAATGTGATAGAGAGGGATCTCTATTGGTCAATGTGATAGAGAGGGATCGCTATTGGTAAATGTGTTACAGGGGGATCACTATTGGTAAATCTGAGGTCCTATAAAGAACCCAGACTATCCGTTATGTTTCAATCTTATTACATTTATCCGTTCAGGACACAGGTTCATGGCTTCTATGGGATCTATTGGTTAAATAATGTAATAAACCATTAACAAACTCACTTCGTTGTCTCAGAGAAATGGGCATGGAGATGTTTTCCTTTCAGTCCCCCTATCATATAGATATCCCTCCCTGTCCAGCAATCAGCAGCTCTCCTTTTTGTCTATTGAGAGTGGAGGGGTGGGGTGGAGTTAGGTGAGGTTGAGAAGAATGTTTTTACTAAAACTGTCACATGTTTTACAAAGGAAGTGACATATAAGACTTGCAACTTCCTACTAACACTTCCTACTTCCCTAGTTACACTCAGAAAATGTTTTGATTGGCTAACACTGCTGTCAATATAATAATAAGCACACCATTGGATACAACACTAAAAGGGAAGTGAGAAATATGTTCCTATGTAAGCTTCCATTGCCTCCCTGTAAAACTTCCTGGGGTGTGTCTTAACAGTCCATTTTGAAGATTCCATTACAAAACAGGAGTAGGGACTACTAAGTACTTTTATTGATTTTTAGATTTTGCCTTATTTACTTTTCTATATACTTTAATGTCATTACTACATACTTGTTAATATTGATATAACTATTTATTTAGGGCTTAAACAACACATAAACACTGTCCCTATGTATATTACTTTTACCCACCCCCACCAACATAGTACCTCCGAAAAAACCCAATGTATTCCCCATGAAATTATAAAGTATTTATATTGTATAAGGGATATATATTATATATATATATATATATATATATTATATATAGATATATATATATATATATATATATATATATATATATTAAATATAGATACTTAATGTGGATGTGTGTGTTGTGTGGTGTGTGTATATATATATATATATATATATATATATATATATATATATAATGCAAAGAGAGGGCACTCACTATATAACAAACTAATTGTAGTTAGTAATATCTCATTACCCTGGTGTCAAAGGGAGGTTAAAATCCGTACAATCTGAGAAAAGTCCAATGCACTCAGGGAATTTTTAAAGCACACTTAATTCTTTATTAATAGTGCATTTCAACAGGCAACGTTTCGGCTCCTGGTTCTTAGCCTTTGTCAAGCACTTCGTACCTGCAGGCAACGCCTGGGTGCTACTGTACTATATAAACATCTAGAAAATCCAATATCCGAGCACTCCATTGACTTAGAAGAAAAACTTTTTTTCACCAAGGATGGTCTGTGTTACCTACGCGTTTTGGCCATGTTACTTGCGGCCATCATCAGGGTTACAGGAACAATTGAAACTAAGCATCCTCCTCTAGTGATTCAATACCCCATGTTAACCCATACTATCCCAGATAAAAACCAGCCAGCATTCCTAGGTGGAAATTAGAAATTAAAACAATAGGTAAAGCTAAGGCTGGGTAGACATGGAGGGACTATATTTATAAGAGCGAGCACTTGGCTGGGACAAATGTCCATCGGTCACGGCAAATTTGGGGAACCACACGATTGATCAGGATTTTCCGACACTTCCGATCGTCCGTTGGGACGATTGAAGTCGGTCGCGGCCGGCTGTCCCACACTAGGAGATATTTTTGGCCGACTGACCGACCTAAAGTGCCGTGATTAGGTCGGTCGGCTGAAAATATCTTCTGGTGTGTACCCAGCCTAAGAAGGGAAACATCCCACTATACTAAAATATCTAATTTATAGTCCACCAAAGTGTTGTGTGCATAAAGTGCATACATTGTGACAGATCCACAAAGTGACACATGTAATAAATATTTTACAACATTAAAAGAATAACAATGTAAAGTGCATGATTCATAGAAGCAAATCCAATGTCTAGCTAATCACCGACAGGGTTTTAAGGACAGCCCTGGAGGTAACGTACGGTGAGGAGCTGAAAAAAGAAAGGGGTAGGATTCCCGATAAATTTGAAGAGCAATTGGTGACTAGGCATTTTAAGACTGAGGGCCATTCACTAGCCACCCCAATAGACTGGGAAACCCAGAAGGAAGGAGTGGATAGAAAAAGTGCATTATTAGAAAGGGAGGCTAGATGGATTAGGAGGTTGGACACCCTATCACCCCAAGGACTTAATGAACAATATGCTCTGTCCAGTTTTCTATAATGTTTGGTAATATTATCGGTGGGGGATTATTCTTAACAATTCCCCTTATGAGATATGCTTCTAGTTTGGGAAGCATCTCAATAGTAGTGACTCTCTATAACTTTTCCAATTAGTACCTGTGGGAGTCTAGCTCAGTCTAGGCAGAGAACTTTTCATAAATGAACTTTGTTTCCTGCTCCACTGTTGCAATTTTGTATATGAATATGTTTTTATACTTTTAGTATTTTTAGTATATTAAGTACTTATGATATGTCACATTGTAACTTTTTCCTCACACAGGGGCACTGTTGGATTTGTTCTATGAATCATGCACTTTACATTGTTATTCTTTTAATGTTACATGTTACTTTGGTATTCTTTATTTAGCACAGTGCCTGTTTATGCAATAAACAGGCACTCATTTCTTCCCAAGGTGATTCGACCCCAGTGCTACCGATAAATATTAAGATAAATGGAATTTAGAAAAAAGTTCAGTGCACACAGGGGACTTATTTCAAAGAAACAAAAGAAAATTATTCAAAGGTGATGCAACACAGCCAGTGTTGCATCATGTTTGAATTAAAAATGTTGTTTCTTTGGAATACCGTAAGTCTCATGTGTGCACTAAACTTTACTATACATTACTGTGATCACATGAATGAAAAGTCTTCTAACCATATCAAGGTAACCCCAGCCTGGAAGGTCCTAACCTCTAACCATTTTTATTTCAATTACCATTAGCAAACTTTTGCATTTCTCATAGTTGTGCACTGGATCCATACAACAGGCTTTCACTTCCTCCCAGACCTATGGCTTTTTAAAATGAGGGAAGAGGCCAAAAGTTTGAGAAATGCAAAAGTTTGCTAATGGTAATTGAAGTAAAAAAGGTTAGAAGTTAGGACCTTCCAGACTGGGGTTACCTTGACGTGGTGGGAAGGCTTTTCATTCATGTATATTAACAAATATGTAGTAATGACATTAACCCTTTCGGTGCCAGTACAATTTTATTTTTTTTGTGTGTGTTAAAGGGTATCTCCACTGGTTTTGGTAAGTTTTCGGAATCCATTTCTATTGAAGAACGGGAGGTAAAGGAGCTGTGCCTTACCTTCCGTTCTTCAATAGAAACACACAGGACCAGGAGAGAAGGTAAGAACTTGCTCGCTCGCTCCCCCGGCGCGTAGTCTGACAGGTCCCGACGGACCTTGTCTTCTATGCGCATGCGCGATCTATGCGCATAGAAGACAAGGTCCGTCGGGACCTGTCAACCAAACGCCGGGGAGCGAGCGAGCGGGTAAGTTCTTACCTTCTCTCCTGGCTCCTGTGTGTTCTATTGAAGAACGGAAGGTAAGGCACAGCTCCTTTACCTCCCTTCTTCAATAGAAATGGATTCCGAAAACTTACCAAACCAGTGGAGATACCCTTTAAGTGCCAGCAGAATTTTCAGGATTCGGTTTGGACTAATTTTACAGTAGGAAACCTTGCAGTAAAATCAGGAATATTATACATTGTTTTTTTCAGCACAAAGTGTACTTTTGTAACTTTTCTGGAAATTTTACTGGAATTATGGGTAAAATATGTAAAATAATGTAAAATTTGCAAATTTTCATTGATTTTTCCCATTTTTATTTATAGTTATTTTAATGTTACGCACAAAAATCTTACTGTTTCTAAAAGCTCTGATACTGCAGAGTAAAATGATAGCAGATATATGTAGGTACCCCACTTTTCCTGTACAGGAGACCCCCCCCCCCCCCAACTAAACTGCACCTTCAAGAATATTACACCAAACTGAAATGTGTAACCACCACTGACAGTTAACATAGAATATCTACCAAATTAACAAAAATATCCTCACAAGTGAGATATTTTTAAAAACCACATACCGCAGATACCGAAACACAGCTCTTCGTCCAATTGTAAGTTATTTTCTCACATTTTCCTTTTTTTCCTCAACTGTAAAATCAGAGACAAAATCAAATGTGAATTTCTAACTCAGGAATACCCACCACAAACTATATATTCCTGAAATCTACACACCTTCAGCTATGTAACGCTGTAGATGCAGCAAAAATATTGAACCAACTCTGGATTTGAACAGTCTGCAGTTTTTCTCCACAAAACAACCCCCACAAACTATATTCCTTGAATCTACACTCTTTTAGCTATGCTACGGAACACTGTAGTTTGTTCATTCATGCCATCAATGGTGTGGGTGCACTGCGTAGAGGTTTGCACTTTTCACAGGTTTTCTGAAAAAATTAACAAAAGTCAACTTTCAAAGGTAGAAATCATGCTAAAACCCCATGAAATATAAAAAAAAGTTACCAAATATCAATCTACCAAATGTCCTGAATCAAACAGTATGCCATATGCATGGTTACACACGTGGACGTGGAATCGACAAGCCACAAAGTGAGCCAATTCACAATGGCCCAATTACAGCAACTTTTCAGATTTGTCAGACTAAATGCCCCTCTATATATTCTTGGAATCTACATACCTTCAGCTACGCAACTGTGCCATTCTTTTATGCATACCATCAATGGTGTGGGGGCGCAGATCTGTGTAGATATAGGAAGTACGCACAAGTGCAATTACAAGTGCTCTGTAATTTGAAAAGCCTACCCTTTTTTCAAAGCTAACAGCCCCGAAACTTGGAAATATCCCCCACAAACTACATATTTTTGGAATCTACTCACCTTCAGCTACGTTACGGTGCCAAGCTTTCATACATACATGATGAATTCCAGATGCAGTAATCCATAGAACTCTTATGTTTTTAAGATGATTCAAAGGTTGAAATCCTACCTAAACCCACTTGACAAGTAAAATAACCCACTAAATGTCGATCTCCCACATGTCCTGAATCAAACGGATGCACACAGAGACATGGCCACCAACTAGCTCAAATTGGACCCATACACAAGTGCAATTACAAGAAAAAAATCTAACGGTTATTCAATAATCTTATCATTTAAAATGGTGCTAATTTTGCCCCAACCAATCAGATGTTAGCTTTCAAATGTTAAATAAGATCTGATTGGTTGGGGCAAAAGTAGCACCGTTTTAAACGATAAGAATTTTTATTGAATCTCCCTGTAAGTTTTTTGTAATTTGAACAGCCTACACTTTTTCAAAGGAAACTGTCCCACAAACTATATATTTTTGGAATCTACACTCCTTCAGCTACGTTACAGTGCCAAGCTTTCATACATACATAAAGAATTCCAGACGCAGTAATCCATAGAACTCTGTGTTTTTAGGAGATTTTGTGAAAAATAAAATAACATGATTCAAAGGTTAAAATCGTAACCTTAACTCACTTGACAAGCAAAAAACCCCACTAAATTGTAATCTCCCACATGTCCTGAATCAAATGGTATGCCATATGCGTGGGTACAAATGGAGACAAGGCCACCTAGCTCAAATGGGACGCATGTAGAAGTGCAGTTGTAAGAAAAAATCAAAATCCGCCACAACCCACGCCCCCCCCCCCCCACACACTCCCCCTTTTAGTGGTATTTTAGTGAAAACCGGTTGGTACTGAGAGTCTCACAAGTTTTTGCACACTTAACTGATCCTAAAAATTACATACTGTCTTTTTTTGGTACCTCTGCAAAATTTCCTACTAAAATAGGCTTAGTTTCCCTTGAAATCAGACAAATAATTATCTGCGTTTACCCGTTTTCTAATTCAAAATCCGATCGGAAAAATCACTTCCCGGAAATCCATTTTCCAGGAAGTGATTTTTCATTCATTGATCAGAAGTAATCACCAAATTTTGATCTCTGTCCCCATTTTTTTCCTAAGTCTTTGAAAAGACATCTCCATGCCCACTTTTCTGAGACAATAAAGTGAGTTTGTTAATCGTTTATTACATTATTTAAGCAATAGACCCCATAGAAGCCATGAACATGTGTCCTGAACTGATAAAATCTGATAAAAAACTGATAAAAGATTAAACAGATTCTTTAAAGGACCTCAGATTTACCAATAGTGATCCCTCTCTAACTGAATCCCTGGTGACAGCTGTGAGTTAATGGGGAGGGTGAGTATTGAAAGACAGATTGATAACTTTTTTTAGTTTTGGGGCCTTTAATTATGGAAAGATCCAATGGATCTCCTATTGATCTATTATTGGTTGGAAATTTAAGGGGGAAGATTGATTCAAACTTTGCACAACAGTTGTATTTCACTGTGGTGTTTCTACTAAACTATAACACTCTATACAATGTTACAATAAATAGATCAAGAATAGCGATGGACTGGATCACGGATCTGAACCCGGTTCAGTGACTGATTTCCATAATTCACGGATTTTGCGGGAATTACGCTTTGCAGATTTTTTCGAGACGGAATTTCAAGGAATTTTTTTAAATTTTGTAAAAGTTATACAGTAACTTACTGTTAATAGTCTTGGGACCTGGAAAATGGTCTGGGGAAAAGACAATTATGGGGTCCATACACGATGCAATTTTGTTGTATCATTGTCGTAGGATTGTAAAATTGTTTCATTAATGGTATAGATAAAAGTCTAGTTGACAATGTGTGATGCGGTACACATGACAACAACAGACGCATTAATTGATGTACGAACACCGATTCGTTAACAAATAAAATATGAAAGAAAAATCAGGAACAGTGTTCTCCCCAGAATTTTTTTCAAGACGGGTGGCATGAAAAAGTAGCCGGGTGGAGTGGGACAAGGAAATTTGGTGGTGGGGAAAAATGTGCACTGCATCATGGTCATTATATAGTTTTACAACATCTGCAGGGAATTGTAGTTCTACAACATCTGAAGGTAACCCATGTAAAATGGCAGCACAAATACATGTGCCAACCTTTTGTGGCCTTGGGGATCTTGGAAAAGCTAGTTAACATGCTAAAATAAGCTTACAAGTGTAAAAAAAGGGTCTGGACTGGGCAGTTTTGGCAGGAGTTTTTACTGACCTATTGGCACCTATTAAACCTACATCTAATTTTTTTTAAATCACAAGTGTTTTCTAAAGAAATTCTTTCCAGCCGGGTGGCATGAAAAAGTAGCCGGGTGGGCCGCCCGGCTAAAAGACCCTAGGGAGAAAACTGAGGAAACACAATTGCAAATTACTTCATTCTTCGTTACCATTCAAGACCTCGACCCCAAAATTTGCTTTGTACGTCTGTCATTTCCGCCACATTACAATGATATCTGCCCATATATGGTGAATTGGTTGCTTTCTAGCGGCACATTCCAACTCGATCATGGTTTGTCTAAATAAAGGATAAAGAACCCAGACTATCCTGTCATGTTTCAATCTTATTAGATTTTATCAGTTCAGGACACATGTTCATGGCTTCTATGGGGTCTATTGCTTAAATAGTGTAATAAACGATTAACAAACTTACATTAACATTCAATAATTATCGAAAGTCTGGAAAATATCGAAAATCCGGGCCTGGGATAGTTCGAGAAGTTCGAATTCGAGTTCTAGTCCATCTCTAATCAAGAAAAGACAAAATCCTGGATTTAAATATCTTCCTGTATAGATTTATCAAAACAAATCGATAAAGAACACTGAAAAATGTGATAGAGTTATCTAGATGTTAGGCTGCAGTTTATGTATATTTAACATGTATTTCTAAAGCACTGGATATATATATATCCCCTCTAATACCTATTGGGGTACACCCAATAGGTTCCCTTCTGCCTCTGTATATTGTGTAAAATATTAATTTAGGGGATGTGAAAACTGAACCAGGATTTCATAGGATTTTTTATTTTTAACATCTTGCGGTTTTTTCTTTTTTACTGTATCCACATATAGCTAAACATACACCCACATATTTCCCACTTAGTTGTAAACCAACTTAGCAACGTTTTGCCCTTTTGTGTGTGTCGTTTCTCAAGCTCAAAAAAAAATAAATGTATTATATTATATTACATTTATTTGTAACCAAGGCACATGTGCGTATATAAATATGCTTTTTTGAGGTGCAGAATAGGGCTTTTCCAGTGAACATTGTTTTAGGAAACATACATTAATAAAAGTACTTATTGTTAAAAATGATGCTAATTTTGCACAAACAAATCAGATGTTATTTAACATTTGAAAGCTAACATCTGATTGGTTGGGGAAAAATTAGCGCCAACTTTTATTACATATCCCTGATACTTTTCTCCACAACCTACACATTTGTTTGCTTTTCATACAAAGTAATCTTTGAAGTTTATTTCCTAGCCAGGATGAATGTCAGAAAGAAAAATTAGGAAATTTAATCTATATTTCCCTGATCAAATCTTTCTAAAATTAGAGCATTAGTCCACTTATGTACCAAAGCTAACAGAGCGGTGGTACATGTACAGACTCTGTCTTTTAATAGGTACCCTGTTTTTTTGCTTAAAAAAAGTAGGATGTCTAACTGTAGTGGAATTAAAGTTTCCCCAAATAGAAATAATGCTAAGTAGATCTGCCCAAAATATCTACTTATGTACAGTAATGAATTACATTTACCGGTACTTTATTTCTGTCTACCACTGACTAGAAATAAGACATTGGGCAAAAATTAGGTAAGGTTATTGGTTCTTTAACATTGGGAGCATTGCTGAAATGTGTCTTACCCCCTGTTTTTTCAATAAAAAGTTCAGGAGCCGGGAATGAAGTTAAAGGGCAATTATAGTGAGAAAATTGTTTTTTTTTAATTTCTTCTAATGTATCCTATAAGTCATCCCATCCACCAGGGTACCTTTAGTTTCTTTAAATTCTTCATAGTCCCCGAGATATAAGCCTTTGAATATGCTGTGATTTGTAGGAGCTGCTACACCTCATCTGTCACTCAAAGGCACACACCCACACAATCCAAAGCTCCCCTGCAGTACTGTCACACACTCTCTCACCCACACTATATGTACCATGTGCAACATATAGTCAAATGCTGTAGTGCTAAACACAATCAATAAACCATTAACCCAGTAATATGAGCATAACACACTATAAAACAGCCCCTCCCCCCCCCAAAAAAAATCTTATATACATACAAAACCAGTGACTCAAATGGAACACTAATACAGTATATATAATACAGTAATACAGACTATATACCAAACAAGACACACAGTGCAATCTATGAAATATATAGACTAAAGCAACTGAAATATAACAGGACAACAAGCAGTGTCACTGTGTTTGTGAAGGTCTCACTACAAGCTGCTGTTACACTGACTCTCTCTTCAGTGATTATGATCTCAGCTAAGCAGGGGAGAGATATGAACTTTAGGTAAAAAATAAATAACAATTAGCAAAGTTAGAGAACAGGGAGAGTTCAGTAACTTACTTGTAAAGAATCTCAGCACCACTTGTCCTCTCTCTCCCTCTGCCCCTCCCTTCAGCATATTGCTACTTTATTCCACACTTTGATTGCTTGCAGTCTAGCTCTGGAAGGGAGGGGTCAACAGGATGTCAGCACTTCATTTAAAGTCCTTTCAACTGACAATGCTCGGACTCTGTATTCAGCCCGTCACTGCTTGAGGGGGAGTAGACAGAGAGGGGAGGGGGACTACACAGCTTGGTACAAACTTCTGCCAGTGTGAAGAAACGAAGCCACACAGAAACATGAAAGTAAGGCAGCTTATACTAAGTGATCTATACATTGTATACAGACAAAGTTTTTTTTTTCACTATAGTTGCCCTTTAAGCAATTTACCCGGTTTCTCAATTCTCTGACTCGTCCTCTGTTAGGTCCTGACAGATACTGTATTCTATGTGCTTGCGCATCACATGTGTGCATAGAGTACATGCAGGGTTATTCAATAAAAGTTCTTATCATTTAAAATGATGCTAATTTTGCCCCAACCAATCAGATCTTATATAACATTTGAAAGCTAACATCTGATTGGTTGGGGCAAAATTAGCACCATTTTAAACGATAAGAACTTTTATTGAATAACCCTGTAAGTTCGTCAAGACCTGACAGAGAATGTTTTGGAGGAGCGAGAGACTGGCTTAACTTACTTACCTTTATTCCCGCTCCTGAACCTTTTATTGAAGAATTGGAGTAAATATATCTCCCATTCTTCAATAAATTGAATAGCAAAAAGTGTTTTTGACCACTGGAGATATCCTTTAAAAATGTTTTTAAAAAATCCTTCATTTAAAAGAAAACCATAAAAAATCATTCATTTAATCCATATCCTTCATTTAAAGTAGTCAGTCTGATTAGAAAGATACAGTCTGTCATTTAAAGTTATCAATTGTTTTATAATTCTCTTTTCTTTTGACAGCTACTATTTTATCGTGTGGATGGATTATTTATCTTACTTATTATAATTCCCGAAATATTGGACTTATATTAACACTGGTATTGAACAGATTGTATAAACATGGATACATACACATTGGTAAGTATTTCTGGATGATGGGTCTTTTTTTTCTTTTGCAGGTAAAGGGAGCAATTCATTGGGAAATGCTGGGTTTCTATTCTATTCTGTGTTGCAGAGATATATAAATTACATACAGGGGTGGGTTTAACATTAGGCACAGTAGACCTTGCTTTAATAGACAAGATATAAAGAAATGACTGACCAGAAAGTTAATGGGTGGAAGGCTGACGTGACATTCCTAAGGCTTCTCCTGCACAGTGCCGCCTGCGAGCACAGCCTCAGACTCCCTCTGTGTGAGGGAGACAGGAAGTCCCTCCTCCTCTCTGCTGTGGGAAGTCCTGACAGAGTAGGTAAGGGAGCCTGAGTGGCCCATGGCACCCGTGAGTGGGCGGGGCTTATTTACCCACGAGTGGGCAGGGCTTGTGCACCCGAGAGTGGGCAGGGCAGGGACCTGGTGATGCTGTTGCCATATCACACACACAAATCTACATATCTTCAAAACTATGCAAAATAAACAATGAAAATAAATTGCAAAAATTCTCAGGAGAGCAATTCCTATCAATTTACTTAGTCATTTTTGGACCACAGTTTCCCTTTAATAGTCAGTAAAAGATAACTATTGATATACTTACGAATCTCATTACGAGATGATATCACCTTGAGAGTACATATTGTGAACATAAACTGTATATATATGAAAGGGTTAAACAATAAATAACGCAGAACTGTTTTTTAAAAGTATAACCACCTATATTAGAAACGATAAACTTTATGCTATATTCTTCCCCATCTTTATTTCATCCCCTCTACATATCTAATCCCCAAGCTAAACTCTTTTCTATCCCTCTAAGCTACATATGCTTAAACCAAGTCAACAAAGCAAACTACACTGTGAATACAAAGTGTGAAAGTATACATAGCCCAGCACCCCATGAGCCGGCGACAAACGCAACTCCCCTCTTATATTTCCTAACCTCTATATACTTATTTCCTATTTATCTATTTATCACTGCATTATTATTATTATTTATTTAACCTATTTACCACTGCAACAGGCTACATGATGACAAATGTAATGTAGTCGTACTGGGCTGAAAGCTGCGCTATGATACAGGTCTGATTATCCTGTTTAGCTTGTGTGGGAGGCTATCCCTCAAAGAAATATCCAGCTAATTACTATACCTGCCATCTCTGCTTCTATCTCTTTGTCATTTAAGTATTATCTAATAATTTATCTGGAGTCTCCAACACCCACATAGAAGCGACGGATAGCCTAAAAGAACAACTGTAAATGTTAATTAATGCACTCATTTTGGATATCTTTATTCCCCACCCCAGACAAAGTATACACACAGCTTAAGGAATACCTCGAAATAGACCAAAGTGAAACCACATATATTATGCAATGGGACCCTTTAAAAGCATACCTGCGCGGCTGCCTCTCATCAACCGTAAACTATAACAAAAGACAATCCAAAGCCACAGAAATTGCAGCCGAACGCAAAGTACAAACCACCGAACGTACCTTTCAAAATAACCCCATCCCAAGAAATCAAACAGAGTGGCACAAGGCAGATAGAAATCACTAATCCGCGAAAAGGCACAAAAAAAAAGCATTCATCCTTAAACAAACCTTTTTCGAACAGGGCAACCAATCAGACAAACTCCTGGCATACATGGCCAATAAGAAACGCACAGACAATATGATCCTAAAAATTAGGATCGCGGCCCAGTCAGGACAACTAAAGAAATTCTAGAAAGTTTTCAACTCTACTATGAAAATCTGTATCAAACCCGCAGCACCAACTCACTCGAAGAAATTAGAATTTATCTATCAGATGTCAATCTCCCTCAACTCATAACAACGCAACAAAACTCTCTAGATTGGAATATATCTGTTGAAGAAATAACACAAGCCCTGCAAGACCTCAACCCCAGCAAAGCCCGGGCCTGGATGGCCTCCCTACTGAAATCTTCCAGCGATATGCAGAACTCCTCAAAACTCCCCTGCTTAAAATGTATCAAGAATCTCTTGAGAATCACCATCTACCACCTTCATTATATGAAGCAAACATTATACTATTACTTAAGCCGGACAAGGACCCGGAGGACCACAGCTCATACCGCCCCATCTTCCTCCTAAACACTGACTACAAAATACTTGCAAAAATTCTAACAAACAGGCAGTCAGATATCCACTCACTCATTGCCTCGGACCAAACAGGGTTTATGCCAGGCAAATCCACCACCATAAACATTTGCCGTACCCTGATACAAACCCAAATAGACCACGATAACAAAGGATGCAGAGCAATACTCTCACTTGACGCCCAAAAAGCGTTAGACTCCCTGGAATGGTAATTTCTATGGAAAACCTTGCGCAAATATGGCTTCAGAAACCGTTTCATTAAATTGACACAGCTACTGTACAAGGAACCTACAGCCAGAATATCACTAAACTGCGCAACATCCAAACCTTTCTCACTGGGCAGGGAAACAAGACAAGGATGCCCTCCATCACCCTACCTATTTGCGTTGGCAATTGAAGTACTTGCCACAAAAATCAGGTCCCACTCACATATACGAGGTCTACAACATGGACCATGTACTGAACTAATAGGACTATATGCCGACAACATAATACTCTTCCTGGACGCTACAAATACAACATTACATGCATTGCACACTACCATCACGGAATACGGGCCAATATCAGGCCTCCATATTAACTGGTCCAAATCCTCACTGTACGCCCTAGATGTAAATCCAAACGAAATTATGCAACTACCCTTTCCAATACCAACAGTACAATCATTCAAATATTTGGGTATCCAAATAACCAAAGACCTGCAAACATTCTACAACCTCAATCTCCACCCACTTCTGCACTGGGTTAAAACTAAGACACATTCCTGGAAGAATCTACCGCTAAACTTCATAGGAAGAATAAATCTAGTAAAAATATTTCTACTACCCAAGCTACTATATACTCTACAACATACACTAGGGTGCAGCTAAAACAACTACAAGCTCCTAAAGAACAAGCAGGCCTGGCACTACTGGACTTCAAAACATACTATCTAGCCAGCCAAGCAAAGCTACTGAGATGTTGGGTCAACAGCACAGAACATCCAACATCCTCAGACAATATGTTAACGCTATATGCCTATAAAGCCAACCCGGATATCCATATACTCGGCCCAAATACTAAAACACACCATCAAGCAACTAAAGTATGGAAAGAAATCAACTCCATCTTAAAACCACAAGATATTCCGAGCCATACAACACTATGGCACAACTACGACTTTCCACAATTAGCTGCGTTTGCCAACGCTAAAGACTGGATAAGTAAAGGAATCACCATCTTTGACCAACTGATACAAAACCAACAAAAACTCCCATATGACACTCTATCCGCAAAATACGAACTGCCCTTGTCATACAGATTTCGGTATCTACAACTAAGGCACTGTATACAAACAGAATTTGTTGGCCAACTCCCTCAAACTTCCTCACATCCAGGAATGTCAATCCTTCAACGCACAGGAGCGAAAGGAACAACATTGTTTCTCTTTTTAAACTCTTAATCCAAACCAAAGCAAAACCAGAAATGCCAAAAATGGATAATAATTGGCAATGCTGCATACCAAACATCACCCCAGCACAACTTCCAGACATAACAGAGTCCCCCATGCTGGCTTCACCCTCTGCTAATAACAGGCTTATTCAATTCTATATCACACAACAAGCCTATCAACACGAATAGCTCATATGCAAAGGACAGATGAAGCCCTATGTCCCAAATGTAAAGCTCCAGATGCTGACTTCTGGCATCACATATAGACCTACCCAGCAACCCAAAAATACTGAGTTTCATATCAGCTAACTTATCCCTCCAAATACTCCAAAAAGCAGAAGAAATTTAAAAAAATACTAGCCACACAATTATTATTTTATGCCCGTAAAATGTTATGGATGTCCCATAATCCGCCTAGACGTAAACAATGGATCCAACTGGTCAATGCAGAACTTGCATACGATAAGCTTCTATATGTACATCGCAATTGCCCAAGTAAATATAATAAGGTGTGGTACCCATGGCTAGAGTCGGATGCAACAGCAATAAGATAAGGATTTTGGACCACGGTGTCCGGACCACCAACCACCCAACTAATTTACTAAAACCCTCTATCATTTCTAAAACCACGTCGTCTTCTCACCTTTTAACTACTTCCCAAATCTCTCTTCCCAGCAATATATTTGTAGCTTATTGCTAACCCTTACAATGTGTGACTTATGATAAAGGCGAACAAAAAAAGGCAAAAACTAATACGTTACAGGTAATTATTTGTTTTTTCCAGTTTATTAAGAGAAAAATAGCATAAAATGTCAAGTTCAGAAACAATCAGGGTTATTCAATAAAAGTTCTTATCGTTTAAAATGGTGCTAAATTTGCCCCAACCAATCAGATGTTAGCTTTCAAATGTTAAATAAGATCTGATTGGTTTGGGCAAAATTAGCACCATTTTAAACGATAAGAACTTTTATTGAATAACCCCAAATATGTATAGTACAAGTAATAGTCAACTGCAACATGATAACTTCAATGTATATAAAAATGTCTATGCATGACCAACTCCTTTTTTTCCTATATACTCATAACTGAACAAAATAAAAACGGATTAAAAAAAAAAAAAAAAGTACCCTGCAAAGCCCCAATTAGCATATGACATCCAGGTATCTGGGACCTTCTAAATGCAAGGTGTGGGTGGATTAATTGAGACTAAGGTGTGTTATCGAATCTGCCCAGGGTAACGTGTCAAAACAGCATTGTACATGGCAGACAGTTGGTGTTGAACCCTCCCACCTCTATTCAGTCTTGGTTTCTTAATTTTCACATAAATGGCCTCCTTGCCACCTCTCTTGAACCAGTCCTGTTTCTTTTCCAATTTGTTGACATTACAATCTTCAAAGGTATGTCCTTTTTCCTTAAGATGCAGGTACACGGCTGAGTCCTGACCCGAGAAATTGGCTCTTCTGTGCTGGGCCATACATTGATACAGTTGCTGTTTGGTCAACCCCACATACAAATCAGAGCACTATTCACTACACTGCATATATGATCTTGCTTTTCTTGTGTTCGGTATTGGGTTTTTTGGATGTACCAATTGCTGCTTCAGTGTATGGTTTGGTTTAAAGCAGAAAATTCTTCTTAATTTCTTAGAGACCCCTGCTAAAAAGCTGTCTTGCTTTTCTCCTTCACTGTTCGTATTTGTGTTCTTTTATTTCCTTCTACTTCTTTTGACAAAGGCCCAGTCCCGGATATCCACAATTTTTTAGGGCTCCTCTGAGATGTTTTATTTCTTTAGCCTTTACCTCTGTGCTAGTGAGAATGTTCTCTGCTCTGTGTTGCATGGTTCTGATGACACCCAGCTTGTGATCTAGAGGGTGGTGGGAATCCAACATCAAATACTGTATTGGTTGGCTTTCTGTAAACCTCTACTTCCAGTTTACCATTCTCCCTGGTAAACTGGTTGTTTTGTACCTCTTCCCTTGTAAATTTGATTTTCTGGTCTACGGCATTGATGTGTTCGGTGAAGGCTTGTACTTCCTTCTGGTAGATTTTAACCCAGGTGTCATCCATGTATCCAGTTGCTGAGGGCTATGCCCGTAAAGCTATTAAGCACTTGTGTTTCCACTTCCTCCATGTAAAGCTTTGTCACAATGGGTGAAACTGGAGATCCCATAGCATATCCATGTTTTTGCTTATAGAACTTATCCCTGTATTTGAAATAGGTGATAATCAGGCATAAGTCCAGTAGGGAACACACTTGTTAAAAACAAGAATAAAAAGTAAAAAATAGGTTAAGATCAAGATCGCTGTAAAAAATCTTGTTTAAAATTATGCTTTCATATATTTAAATTCTTAAAACACCCGATTGTGCCTATCTACCACTAGGGGTAATATATGCTTTATTCTGTGATGTTTTGATGCTTGCTTGGTTCTGTATAGCCACCAAAAACCTCTACACACAGGAATAAGGCTGCCAACAAACTTTATTATAGCAATTAAACAATAAAAGCACTAAAAAAAACTTGCAAAATTAGTCCATTAGTAGTCATTGAAGTTGCAACTCTCTGCTATGGTGCGGCCCCTTATAAATTGTAGTGGTCTTGTGGTAAGGTATAATCCACTTAATGGCTTGTGAGGTAGTTCCTAGGCATTTTGCTGTTTTAATCCTTACATCTTCATCAGGGATAAAGTTTGAAATGTCTTTTTGCCTTTTAAAGCCATGATTCAAAACACTTCCAGGATTATTCAATAAAAGTTCTTATTGTTTAAAATGGTGCTAACTTTGCCCCAACCAATCAGATGTTAGCTCTTAAATGTTAAATAAGATTGGTTGGGGCAAAATTAGCACCATTTTAAATGCTAAAAACTTTTATTGAATAACCCTTTCCTGTTTCCGTAACATTCCATTTGCTGTCTCTTGGTGTTCCAGTAGCTATCTTGGATTTTTTTCTTCCATATGGTCTATTTTGTCCTTTATATATCCCATATAAATGGCTAAAATGATGTGGGAAATATATATATATATGATGTAAAAATAATTTTTCCCATTATTATTTTCATTGTATTATATTTTTATTTTTTACATTCCCTTCATTTTAGCCATTTATATCATGCTACTTTTTATCGTGCTATTCCTATTGAGAGTACAGATATCTATCATGCTTCTAACAAGCAGAGATTTCCCATCATCCTCTATTGCCCATTACTTCTGTACAAGTTACAACCTGTTTTTTGTTTCAACTCTACTGTTATAACCAACATATATTTTGGACAAGGAGACATCTCCAAGATTGAATAAATAAAAATAACTATTTAAAACTAACTTTAAAGGCCCAAAATAGACTTTATAAAGAAGAAAAAATCCAAGATGGCTGCTGGAACACAAAAACACAGCAAATGGAACTTAATCTTAAAGGGCTTTTCTACCCCTAAAATGAAAAGTTCCCTGTTAAAACTGCTATATGCACCTCTCTCATACTTGCCCGCACACTGAGTAATCCTTTTTGTTCTTTGTGCCCCTTCTCTTCTGTGCACTGTGAAAGGTTAGTGCAAAAATGCAGAATAAACAAGCAAAAACAAAATTTTCTCTTTCTTATAGCTCTTTTAATGCTAATTAGAACAATTATAATAATGTATTAGTACAATTCATAGTTACCAACATTTGTAAAAATGTTCTAGGGACACTTTTTCAGAGTCCAAGAAAAAAAAGCAAAATGTATTTAACCATGCCCACAACAAACCACACCGATTTAAGACACATCCTATTAAACTATGACGATTACTCATATTTTTGTTTTTTGAGTGAAATTAGTAACAAACACGGGTTTGTCTACAGATAAAGTAAAAACAGACCGTAAAGTTCCCATACAGTAAGAAAAGGCAGTAAAGGTCCCATACTGTGAGAACTGGCAGTAAAGGTCCCATACAATGAGAACAGACGGTAACGGCCCCATTCAATGAGAACTGGCAGTAAAGGTCCCATACAGTGAGAACAAACAGTAAAGGTCCCATACAGTGAGAACAGATGGTAAAGGTCCCATACAGTGAGAACAGACGGTAAAGGTCCCATACAGTGAGAACAGACGGTAAAGGTCCCATCAGTGAGAACAGACGGTAAAGGTCCCATACAGTGAGAACAGACGGTAAAGGTCCCATACAGTGAGAACAGACGGTAAAGTCCCATACAGTGAGAACGACGGTAAGGTCCCATCAGTGAAACAGACGGTAAGGTCCCATACAGTGAGAACGACGGTAAAGGTCCCATACAGTGAGAACAGACGGTAAAGGTCCCATACAGTGAGAACAGACGGTAAAGTCCCATACAGTGAGAACAGACGGTAAAGATCCCATACAGTGAGAACAGACGGTAAAGGTCACATACAGTGAGAACAGGCAGAATCTGACATGCATAGGTAGCTTTAGCCACCCCCCTCCTCTGGATTCAATGCAATCAGGCCAAATCAGTGAAAAGATTATCCATCCACACAGTAAAGGCTGGTCTATGTAAGGGTCAGGTGTTAAAGATCTGCTCAGCCAAGCACCCATAGGCAAACAGATAGTCATCTGAATCTGCCTTACATCTTTGTTGTGTGTTGTACAGAGCTTTAGTAAGGTTTTATTAGGTAATTGCTGGAATATGCATTACAGATCATTAATGTTTAAACAAACTGATTTATTGTCCATATAAAAGTTCTTATTAAATATACATAAAATTTAATTATTTACATTGTTTTATTCTATTAATGTGCATATTATTATTTGCTTGCAGATTTAATTAATTATATAATTAAATGGAAGGGAACATTTTCTGCCTTTTAGGCTGAGTTCCCCTTTAAAACATACACAATTCTCTAGTGACATAAAACAGCTGAGCCCAGCTTACTCTGACACAATGTGTGACTCTCTCAGGCTCTCTCCTCCTGCTTATTCAACTTCAGCATCTGCTGACAGGTTTCTCTAAGCTGCTCAGTATTGTTCCCCCCCCCTCCCACTGCGTGCGTTTGCATTGACATGGTTCGGCACATAGAGGGCAAGCTTCAACTACTGAATATAACTAGCGCAACTTGCTAGGTTACGACCGCGACAAAGAGCTACACAGGAGTTTTAACTTTAAAGGTATAGTGCTCGGCCCAGATCTTAGGACTTTTCCCAGGATAGCGGGACTGCTAACTAAAACCCAGGACTGTTCAGGTAAATTCAGGACTATTGGCAACTATGTACATGGTTCCTAACCAGTCTTAAAATACCAGCAGTTACTGATCCCCTGCCTAGCTCGGTGAGTTTAGGTATGCTTAGTGTAATTTGCAAAATATATATAGAAATAGCCTAGTGCACATTAAATTGAATTGCTTATATTTTATATTACCATCGTAATGAGACTTTATAAAGCTTGCCCTTCCTCTCTGGATATATTAAAGTAATTAGTTCAATAACTTGGCCAAATTATTTTTAGCCCAGCAACCACTTCAAGGTTTGCTATTAACCTTTTTTACCTTCATAACTTTTTAACTTCTTAGGAGACACATTTCTCAAACTTTTCTTTATATCAGTACCTGCCTAAGAAAGTAAAAGTTAAAAAAGGTTAAAAGTTAGAACCCAGCAGAATATATCAAACATTAAAGGGTATCTCCACTGGTGTCACATTTGCGCAAGTGCATAGACTCTAGACTGCTAAGTCTGTCGGGACCTGTCAGATGAAGCGGCAGAGGAGTGAGTGATCGGTAAGTTCCTTTCCTTTGTTCCCGGCTCCTGAAGGTTTTAATGAAGAACAGAAGATTAGGCACAGCTCCTTTACCTCCCGTTCATCAATAAAACTTAATAGAAAAAGGGGGTTTTACCAGTGGAGATACCTTTGCTGGGCTCAAAAATAATTTGGTCAAGTTATTGAACTAATTGTTTTAATTTATCTAGAGAGAAGGGCAGGCTTTTTAAGTTTAAATAAAATGATAATATAAAATGTAAGCAATTCAATTGGATGTGCTCTAGACTTCTATTTTTTGTATGTATTATATTAATTTGGTCACTAGTTGCACTCTGTGTGGATGTGTACTATCCTATTTGTATATATATATTTTGCTTGTTACATTGGGGGTTGACCAAGCCTCTTAAAAATATGTACTGCACTCAAAGTGGGTCATGTGTTCAAGTACTTAGAGATGGAGTTATTCTCAAAAAAGCAAGTGAAAGAGCAGCTGGGACATTCATGACATAAAAGGCAGGTACTAATATAAAAAAAAGTTTGAGAAATTTGTCTCCTAAGAAGGTAAAAAAGGTTAAAAGTTAGGGCCCAATTAAGCAAACCCTGAAGTTATTGTAAAGTTTCTCATTCATCCAGGTCATTTTATATTGTTGTATTCAGTTAGATCAACTGGATTTAAAGTTCTTCAAGACGTTTCGCTAGTCATCCGACTGGCTTTCTCAATTAAAAATGACTTGTACAAGGATCTGTTGGCAATTGGGCAGAAAGTCCCAATTAGCATATCACAGCCAGGTATAAGGGACCTTCAGAATGCAAGGCGTGATTGCATTGTGGCTAAGAGGTGTTATAGGAACGCCCAGGGTAATGTTTCAAAGAGAATTGTACATGGCAGACAGTTGGTGTCGACCCCCACCTCTATTCAGTCTTGGTTTCTTTATTTCCACATAAATGGGCTCCTTGACACCTCTCTTGAACCAGTCATGTTCCTTTGCCAATATGTTAACATTACAATCTTCAAAGGTATGTCCCAACATACAAATCAGAGCACTCTTCACTGCACTATGTATATGATGTCACCTTTCTTGTGCTTCGGTATTGGGTCTTTCGGAGGTACCAATTGCTGCCTCAGTATGTTGTTTGGTTTAAAGCAGACAGGGATGTTTTTTTTTTAATTCTTCCTTATTTCTCTGAGACCCCTGCTACATATGGGATGACCATGTTCTTTCTCCTGTCTTGCTTTTCCCCTTCACTGTTGGTATTTGTGTTCTTTTCTTTCCTGCTAATTGGGACTTTCCAGGGTACATAATTGCCAACAGATTCTTGTATCATTCTCAAATCATTCTGAATTGAGAAAGCCAGTCAGATGACTAGCAAAAGGTCTTCAAGAACTAAGTCCAGTTGATCTAACTGAATGCAAAGACAAACCCTGAGGTGTTTGCACATCCATATAAGGCAAGTTAGCTATACACAATCACTTGAGAGTTTAGGATCAGGTTTCTTCTCAAAGATACGCAAATAAATGAATATTGACAAGACAGGGGCATATGTTGCAATAATGAAAACTCACAATAATATTTTTTAACAGCAGTACACTACTTTGTATCGCTCTGCACTAAAGAGAAAATGCATTAAACTAATTTCAAAAAGGAACTGTATAAAAAAACAAATGACATTATTTTAAGTAAAAATAAGTTTGTAATCCAGCAAAAACCATTTTAGACTGGAGATCTTTAATAAGTGAAATGTAATGGTAAATTATAAATAATAAATAAGACATTTTTTAATATGTTCACATAGTACTTTAAAGGGAAACTATAGTCTTCAAACAACATTGTCCTGATAGAGCACATTCACAAACCTTCAACAAGCTGCATCTCACCTCTCCCTTTGCTTAGCCTGCTGGGTGATTTATAAAATAAACCTGTGGGTACTAGGAGTCCCAGAAGCCAATGACAACCAATGATATAACGTTTCAGAGATCCTCCCTTTTCCTGACTCAGAAGAGGGATTTCAATGAATTTTTTGTGTAAACATAATTAAATGCTCCTGTCTCTAACCCTCCCTCTCCCTCCCTCTCAACTGCACCGTTTTGCTCTCCCTCCCCCCCTAGTTTGTTCTTAAAAATTCCTCTTTGCCACATAGTAGGCGCTAGTTTCTATCTTCAAGCCCTCCGCTATGTTATTTTCCAGAAAACTCCCCCGATCTTTACTTATTGCCCTATCTCCTGGCATTCGAAGCGGCGCAGCATCCGTGATTGGGCAGGGACGCGGCCTGCTGGCTCGCCGTCTGCTGCAGTTTCATTCACAGGCAAGAGGGCCGGGACAGAGAACGGCGGAGGAACAGACAGCTAAAGACTTGGGCGGGGACTTTCTGGAAAATAATTACTAGCGGTTGGTGGGTTCGCGAGAACTAGCCATACTATGCGTGGCGAAAATTGGAAACGCGGGTGGACATGCCGTTAAGTTTTAGATGGAAAAAACTATGCCCCAAAAAATAGTTCATAAGCTGGTAGTTTAAGTCATTATCTATTTCTTTAAAGGAATAGATCACATTCGAATGAACTATTCCTTTAATAAAAATGATTGAATATCGGGAGTTTAAGGAGAGTGCTTAGCACATTATGGTGCTATGGTTGTTACAGGGATTGAACGCGGTCGGAGATCCAGCTGGGCCGTGCTCCGCGTGGCTTGCGTAAAAGGTGAATTTGCTCCCATCTTGGTCTATGCGACGCAATACTGACTTTAAGATAACTCCTAAGATACTTCAACAGTTATTAAGGAATTAGTTCCAAATTCGAAAGTGAATATTCCTTTAAAGCAATTATTATTCAAAAATACATACCTGTGAAAAATCTTTTAGTACTGCCAACGTATGCAGTCCTTTCACTCTCATCTGTTCACCCATAACATAGGAAAAGATTCTCAAGCTAATTTCAGACTTGGTACACTTGGCAACGCACATTTCAATTATGACATTATACCGTATTTTTCAATGTTGATGATAATGAAATTTTAAGTAAGTGCAAGGCCACACTACAGTGCGTGATGTTGCACAACACTGCAATTGTGCACAAAATGCAGATAGCATGCATCCGGTTAGAAGATGCAACACTGGGCACGGCCACTAGTGTGGCATGAACATTGGTCAACACCAGTGTGGGTTTTTAGGATGAATCTCCACCGGAGAAAAAAAATCGTAGTGTGGCGCCTTACCAACCGCCATATTAAGTTAAAAAAGCGGCAGAAGGTACTTACAAGCCTTTGTTCCCCCAAGCAATCTGATCCAGACCCTTGCTTGCTGAAATGGCAAGCAGGGGGTGACTGGCAGCCACAATCAAGAGTGGCTGCTGGCCTTAGAGAACGAAGGGAATGAAGCGATGTAAGTACATTTATGCAGGTTTTTTTAACTAACTAACCTTGGCGGTTGGGGGCGGGCTAGGTCCTTACACTACAGAAAACCTTTAATGTAGGGGGTTCAAGGGAGACAGAAGGAATGGAGGGAGGGCCCCTGTGCGTGCCAGAAAACCTCGCAGAGGGCAGAGAGGAAGCGGGACCGATAAACTCACAGACATGCTTACTCTCTCTTGTTAAAATGGTTTTCCTGCAGTGCCTGTCAAAGTTAAGAAAAGTGATGTTAGGTAAGGATTTTTGAACACTCACAGGGGCCGTAGTAGGGTAAATGTTCAGAGATTTGGGGTGGACATGCCTTTAAAACTAATCTAATCGCCAGTGCAGTTTTGGCTAGCCTTATACTGACAAGAGGCAACGGAAACATTGTGTTTGTGATAAGTGCTGCAAATAAGCACCCAAATCCCTAAATTTTAGCATTAGCATCTGGGCCCCAACATGAGGCATTGATCGGGTGGAGTACAGAAAGACCTCCTTGCATATTTTGAATGCTGACCCAAATACATTGTGTGGCGCCATGTAACTTTTCGGTAAATACAGTTTTTACATTTAGACTTGTGTTAGCTTCCAGCCCAATTCATTATGATTATATTTCAGTTAAAGTATTGCAAAAACTTAATATATTGCTTAGGTTTGTGTATTTCTTAAATGTTTTTAGGAAACACACGCAAACCAGCACAGCTTAGGGCAAGTGATCTACAATCATTCACTCATATGTTCTAAATAACCACTTGAAAATACATAGCAATTGTCAACATATTTTTCCAACATACAAGATGAAGAATTTTTTTATCAAGCAAAAGATGTTCAGGAAGTAGAACAAAAAGAAGCCTATTTTCTGAACTTTTCAAATGTTCAAAACACTAGCAATTAATCCTATGGAGACTACAAAATTCCACCGGTCTCGGGTGGCTTATCCAATGATCTTAAATCTTTTAAACTTAAAGTATTGTCACTCCTCTACTACCTGTGGTTAGGACTTCATTATTACAAAAAGATTTTTAGGTATAGTGGGCCATTTTAAAGGGTAACTGTGGTCTCCATTCTCCAAACTAGTAATAATAATAAAACAAAATTCCACGACCTTCAAAATAAAACCTAAATCACTATCTCTAGATAAAATTTGTGAGGTTATTGCTGGAAAGGTTCAGCCATATACTTCCTGCTTGTACTCTTTTGTTTTCAGCCATGTGACCAGCTTGTAGTTTGTGACCAGCCCGGTAGCATATAAGCTCCCCTCTCAAATGTCAATTTTCCCCCAGGTACTACTGATTCCCCAGCATTAAGTCTTAACTGAGCATGCTTCTCCACCGGGGCGAGCCGGTAGTGATGTCCACTCAACTACTGAGAAGTAGGAAAGTTTGAACATTCACCTTGATATTAATTTCTCACAGGGTGAGCCAGAGAGTGATTGTCGGCTCATTAAAGAAATACCACAGGCTTTCAGTTAAACCCCACTTGTTTGGGGGGACCACAGTTGCCCTTTAAGATGGGTTTTTGCAAATTCAACTATATTTTGCTTATAACAGAGACACGGTTGCCCCAACAACAGTAAGTAATGATTGCCCTGTATTCCACCGCTGATTATTTGCCCAGTTACCGGTAGAGATGTACTTCTCCCATTGACTATTGTTTGCGCCTGTTTTAAAGGGGAACCAATGTCGATTAAATTTAGATATGCAGGTAACACACGAAAACTACTTACTTTCATAGAAGTTTTTTACCAAATCAGTCGGCCAAGGAGGGTCTGGATTTGCAGTGTGTGGATGTGATTGACAGCTTTATCTGCCTTTCGTCCCTGCCTCCTTGAACCAAGTGAAACAGAAAAGAAGGGTCTGAGAGGGAAAAAAGGCATCATTTAAGGTGATGGAAATAATAAATATTGCACAACACAATATCTAAATTGAACATTTAGGCTAGTCCCCACTGTTGCGATCAGTTTTGTGAATCGTATGGCAATGGGGGCAATGTAGCCACGTCCCACATGGTAGTTGTTGCTCCAAACCATTTTCGGTGGGATTGCATGTGTTGAGATTGAGGACTACAGTGGTTGGGCAAAAGTATTCGGCCCCCTTGAAGTTTTCAAATTTTGTCACATTACAGCCATGTGATGAAAACCAATACAAAGTGTTGTACACGTGAGAAGTGGACAACAAAATCCTAATGATTCCAAAACATTTTTAACAAATCAATACGGCAAAGTGGGGTGTGGCGTAATTGATCAGCCCCTTTTTGTATGAGTGCAGGTCAGTGCAGTGTAGTGCAGGACATTGCATGATGAGTGCTAATGACTAATGAGTGCACCTGTGGTAATCTAATGTCAGTACAATACAGCGCTTGTGACTGCCTCAGAGGTTGTTAACGAGAATTCTGGGAGCAACAACACCATGAAGTCCAAAGAACACACCAGACAGGTCAGGGAGAAATTATTGAGAAATTTACAAGCCGGCTTAGGCTACAAAAAGATTTCAAAGCCTTCGACATTCCAAGGGCACGTTCAAGTGACATTCAGGAATTGAAGAAGTAGGCAACTGAACCATCCAAGGCAGGGCCCATCCACCTAAACTCAAGGCCGAACAAGGAGAGAGCGTGATCAGAAAATGCTAGTTCAAGAGGCCCATGGTTACTCGGACGAGCTGAGAGAGAGATCACAGGTGGGGGGAACTTGTCCATAAGACAACTAGTTAGTCAGTGCACTGCAACAAAGTGGACCTTTTACGGAAAAAAGTGGCAAGAAAGAGCCATTGTAATAGAAAAGCATGAGAAGTCACGTTCAGTTGCCACAAGCCATGTGGGGGGAAGGCAAAACATGTGGAAGAGGTGCTCTGGTCAGATGAGACCAAAAATGGAACTTCTTTTCTCTCATCACTGTGATAACTTTTGAGCCTCCGTGGGGTTGAGCGCCTCTTGTGATAGCTTTGCGAGACGGACCAAATCCAAAACAAAATTTTTGTGAAATTTTTTAGTTTAAATTATTTCAGTACGTTGCAATCGTTATGATCACACGTTAAACCCAATCATATTGAATGTATTATTCATTTATATTAGTCCTTGCCTAGCGAACTTAAGGGCAGTTATCGTTGATGTGTGAGCATTTTATAATTAAAAGTCGGGGTTCTTTGACAAACCATTTTCAGATGAGAATTTCAACTTTAGGATAACAAACAGATAGTGGAGCATTGTTATTTGTCTTGTAACAGCCAAAAGCCTGTTCAACAATTTGAGTAACAAAAATTTAAAGCAAATTCTGAGAATTGCGCTTGAGGCAAGTCAAAAATTCAGTTTATTATTAGATTTAGCTTCGCCCTATTTATTATTAGAATGTAGTTGTCTTCACTTAATGCTGAGCCGTACGGGTAATGTTAAAAAAAAATAAATTGCGTGGTTGCTTCTAAAAGGAGATGGTTCAGAACAGAAGATCGGGGACAAATACATCAATATTAAAGGACCAGTAAAGGAACAAATCTTTACATTTTCCGATTACCGTACATTACATTACATTAAAACATTTATAATCAGGTTCCCAACCACTCCTCTTCTTATTTCACATGCTTTTTGCATAGTTGAAAGAGTTGTCTGTAAAACATTAAGATATTTTTTAAAAATTGTAGGTGGTAACCAGGTTATTTTTATGTTTTCTGTACACTAAATATACACCCAATCGTCTAGTATCTCAGGTTCTTTTTTATTAGGAAATCTAAAGTGTTATTATAACTAAGATGGTTGAATAAATAATAAATAACTAAATCCAGTAAGCAGTGGCAAGTAGATTTTTTTTTCTTTTGTTGAATGATCTATAACAGGATGATTAGGAATGTCGGGTACATTATATTGAGCATGATTGTTGCATTGTATGGTCACCCTAATGGATCGGTCCCCATTACAATTATGTAGCTTTTCAGAGTGCAGCCCATTTAAGTAAATGTGACTGAAAGTTTAAAAGTCTTGATTTAGCAGCTGTAGTTAATTGTATGACTATCGCTCTGCTCGTTCTGCAATGATTGCCATTCATTTACAACAGCTATTTTGAAATTTTCGAAACTTGGATTTGTTTTTGTCTGCAGTGTTTAAACAGGCAAGAAACATTATTTACTGCTTTTTTTTGTCTGTAAAACATATTATGAAAGCGGGGTTGTCGAACTTATGTTATATGGTGTGCCTAACACTGGCCATTGGAGAGATGACTTAAACGTTGTTTTGTGTTTGTAAAGTCAGTTTTGACCTATACACAATCCACACATCATACCTTTTAAGATGTAGGCTTCCCCAACCGCAAAATGAGGAGGATATTGGCTGCAAGGGACGAAAGGTAAGTGAAGCAATCTTCTCCAAAGATTGTTAGAGGA
Organism: Hymenochirus boettgeri; assembly: GCA_019447015.1. Taxonomy (NCBI): domain Eukaryota; kingdom Metazoa; phylum Chordata; class Amphibia; order Anura; family Pipidae; genus Hymenochirus; species Hymenochirus boettgeri. Next base: position 127,250,809 of record CM033469.1, read on the forward strand.
GATAAAAGATTGGAGTAAGACAGAAATATAGTAAGTACTTTGATATCAGTATGTAACCCCGTTTGGCAGGCCGTTGTAGTTAAATCACAATGACCGTTAGTACATGAGAAAAGAAAATTCAAAAATGATGAACTAAAATACATACGATGTTGCTTCATGTGTATTGTACAGTTTTAACAACCTTTAACTCCGCACAACTGGACCTGGTTTGTAGGTTACCCTATTGCATTTGAACATAAAAATGAGCTTGTACAGTAGCGTGTGAACTTTAGTGGATATAACTTTTTTATTTTTTATTTTGTCTTATAGTGCTGCATCAAGACTACTACCATGCGAACCAAGGCGAATGAAAGCCAATTATCGTACAAACTTCGAACTGGGGGAAAAACTAGAAAGGATTCCTCAGTGAAACACAACTCAAATGTAGTTTGGCTCCTGTTGGTAGGGATTTTTACAATGCTTTAATAAAAATTGATGTTTCGGAGAAAATAGCCATTTTAAAAAAAAACCCTCTCTGGAAAAAAAAACAACACAAACCGTATAGTTGAGTGACAAAATCACGAGACAATTGTATGTGATTTAGGTTTGGGTTTTATTTTTTTTCCATATCCTTACTTGAACATATGCAGCATAGCGATGGTAAGCGGTTTAAGTGAAACCACACTTGTTTCCCTAGTACATGCCTGGGTTGCTCGACTAATAATTAAAGAATATCCACACTTATTAAAAACTTTTGCACAATGTTGGGCAATGTATCGTGCCCACCCCCAACTTGCATATTGGTTTAGCAAAACAAAGATTTGATGAACTTGACTCAGGCCCCTCGCTCCTGTGGTGCACTTGATCTGGCTCCTGCTTGCCGGAACTAGCACAAAGGGCAGGACAGGAGCCGTGTCGTGATTGCTAGGGCAGAAGCAGCCACTCACAGCGCCAGGCTGCCATCAAGTGCGATTAGTGCAGCAGGAATGAAAAGGGCTGTAGTACCGTTTCATTAATCTTTTTTTATTACCCAAATGACAATGTGGTTGGGGTGGGAGAGGATGCCATACACTACAGGCCAAAAGCGTTTTACGCAGGTGGAAGGAGAGCCATGCGATGGATGGAGGATGGTGGGGAAGGGGGAATAAAGGGTCCTGACGCTGCCACTGTCCTTTCAGGAGTCAGGATGAGACAGAAAACGTTTGGGACAGGAGGACAAGGCTACTACAGAAAAAGTGTGCCCGTTGATGCAAAATGGATTATGTGTTATGTTTTGCTATTTGTGGATATAGTGGATATAGTATCTTTACACAGGTATATTTTAAATGTTTCTCAGACGTCAACAAATTCCAGCAAGAACCAAATAGGATAATCCTGCAGGTCTTGAGAGTAGACTCAGGGCAATCCTGCCACATGTGTGGTTAAAACTAAACAGCTAGGTTAATACTTATTGTATTCACACACGGAAGTGGTGATGGTACCTCATATATTTTACCAGAAGGTACCTCAGAGCTTCATGTATTATAATAGCATTGCTCCTAAATCTAACGTATATAACAAAACATGTCTCATTCCCAGGTTACCTAAAGGAAAGGATATGTATCCTGTTTATATACCCCTTGTATACATATCTAAGTGAAACAAAAAATTGCCTTAGAACAATTTGTAATAAACTGATTACTGCTTTTGTTCAGTATATTACAGTTAAATCCTTGGTATACCTGCCTGCTTTACCACAAGCAAAAGAGGCTAAGGACTGTGCAAGCAGCACCTTTCATTCCAACATTAATATTGGCTGCCAATTCAAAGAGTTCTAGCCAATCATCCACTCCCTAGTTTATAACCAATCCAATGGAGCAGGTTTAAAAATAGGTTTATCAATTGGCCCTGGTAGAGATACTGGAGTTCTATTGGGGAATTCAATCTGAGTAAATGACAGAGCATATTTAAATCAATACTACAGTATCAGCCTCCAGAGTCTTACATACAGAGAAAAAATACAGGTAAAAACAGAGAGAATAAATGTTAATTACCAGTCACCGCATTGCACCAAATTTGTACACCCAATCACTGCTTTATGAGGTGATGGTTAGCATGCACATGGGTTACTACTGGTGGTCTGGCACATGAAGTTACTCGTGGTCTGGCACAAAGCAGACAGTTCACATTAAACAGGTTCCCCAATAACATATGCAGTCAACGGGGGGTCCCTGTCTATGGTGCACCACTTGAATATGAAAGGCTGTATTATGTGTGTCCTTAATGTGGGTAACACTTATTGTTTCCTAGAGTTTGTATCCATATAAGTAAATTGTCTGCCAATAATCTGATCCTCCGAAACAGGTGGGTAACAGGGTCTTCACACAGGGTCTTGGTTGCATTCCATATATCTAGCCATAGAGAGCAGGGATGTCTGTCTTGTATACTCAGATGGACCACTGCAGCTGGACGGTGGGTATTATAAGGAAATTGGTGATAGTCCATTACTATACACATCCTGTGTAGCAGACAGACATTTTTTTGGAATTACACTTCTTTCCACATGGAGCAGGACACAGGGGTGTGGTTTAAGCTGCGTTTGACCATTCCATTGAATAGGGATCCGGCTCTGTAGTAGAGTTTATGTATTTTGTATTGGTGTCTTGTACGCAATATAGTGGGCTTTATACTTATATATACATTTACAGATGGTCATTTAAATGGTAATAGTGAGATAAGTAAAAACACGCAATAACCCCCCACCTGATTGGTAGGTCCTAAAAACTCAAAGGGAGATATATAGACAAATTGTGCCCGTTGGTGCACAGGTGGGAAATTATGGGTGATGTTTAGCTATATGTGGATACAGATGATAAACATTTTATATAGCACATACATTAAATTAAGGATTTGTACAAAAAAAATAAATAAGGGCAAGATGTAATTAAAATAAAAGAAATCTGTGAAATCTTGGGTTCTATTCAGTCTCACGTGCCCTTAAATTAATATCTTTGATCTACTTTATTGTCCACTTTATAGTGTGATAGTTCAGTAGAACACACCACAGGAAATACAATGTGTGCAAGCTTGAAATCTGTCCCCCTTAAATTTCAAAACAATAGATCAATAGGAGATCATGGATCATTCTATAATTAAAGTTTGTTCAATACTAACCCTCACCATTAACTCCAGTGTCACCAGGGATTCGTTAGAGAGGGACTTATTGGCGGTTTATTGGTCACATGTGATAGAGGAGGAATCTCTATTGGTCCAGTGATAGAGAGGCGATCTTCTTTGGTCAATGTGATTAGGGAGAGGGATCGCTATTGGAAATGTGTTACAGGGGGAACTATATGGTAAATACTGACGGTCCTATAAAGAACACAGGACATATCGTTATGTTTCAATCTAGTACATTATGTTCAGGCCACAGGTTCATGGCTTTCATGGGATCTATTGGTTAAATAATGTAATAAAACCATAACAAACTCCACTTACGTTTTGTCTCGAGAATGGGCATGGAAGATGTTTTCCTTTCAGTCCCCCTATCATATAGATTACCCATCCTGTCCAGCCAATCAGAGCTCCCTTTTTGTCTATTGAGAGGGAGGGGTGGGGTGGGTTAGGGAGGTTTGAGAAGAATTTTTTACTAAAAACTGTCATCCATGTTTATAAAAGGAAGTGAACCATATAAGACTTGCAATTCCTACTAAACACTTCCTACTTCCTAGTTACACCAGCAAAATGTTTGATTGGCTAAACACTGCTTCAATATACATAAGCACACCATGGATACAACACTAAAAGGGAGGAAGTGGAAAATATGTTCTATGTAAGCTTCCATTTGCTCCCTGTAAAACTCTGGGGGTGTCTTAAAGTTCCATTTTGGATAGATTCCATTACAAAACGAGTAGGGACTACTAAGTACTTTTATGTGATTTTAGATTTGCCTTATTTACTTTCTAATACTTTAATGTCATACACATCTGTTAAATTGATATAACTATTTATTTAGGGCTTAAACAACATAAACACTGTCCCTATGTCTATTTACTTTTACCACCCCCACCAACATAGTACTCCGAAAAAACCCAATGTATTCCCCAGAAATTATAATGTATTTAATTGTATTAAGGGAATTTATATATATATATATATATATATAGGATATAGATATATATATATATATATATATATTAATTGAATATGTAAGGGGGGGTGGAGTTGTGTGTGTGGTATGATTATATAAGATATATATATATATATATATATATGATATTAGATATAATGAAACGAGAGGGCCATCACTATTAAACAAACTAATTGATTAGTATATCTCATTACCCTGGTGTCAAAGGAGAGGGATAAAATCCGTACAATCTGAGAAAGTCCAATGCACTCAGGGAATTTTTAAAGCACACTTAATCTTTATTAATAGTGCATTTAACAGGCAACGTTTCGGCTCCTGGTTTTAGCTTGTTCAAGCACTCGTACCTGCAGGCCAACGCCTGGGTGCTACTGTAATATATAAAACATCTAGAAAATCCAATATCGAGCAACCATTGACTTAGAAAAAAAAACTTTTTTTCACCAAGGATGGTCTGTGTTACCTACAGCGTTTTTGGCCATGTTACTGGCGGCATTTCAGGGTTTACAGGAAACAATATGAAAACTAAGCATCCTCCTCTAGTGATTCAATTACCCATGTTAACATACCCATACTATCCCAGTATAAAAACCAGCCCGCTTTTCCTAGGTGGAATTAGAAATTAAAACAATAGGTAAAGCTAAGGCTGGGGAGACATGGAGGGGACTATTTTATAAGAGCGAGCCTTGGCTGGGACAAATGTCCATCGGTCACGGCAATTGGGGAGACCACACGAGTTGATCAGGATTTCCGACATTCCGATCGTCCAGTTGACGATTGAGTCGGTCTGCGCGGCCGGTTGTCCCACCACAGGAGATATTTTGGCCGACTGCCGACCTAAAGTTGCCGCGTGATTAGGTCGGTCGGCTGAAATATCTTCTTGTGTGTTACCAGCCTAGAAGGGAAACATCCCACTATACTAAAAATATCTAATTTATAGTCACCAAAGTGTTGTGGTGCAATAAAGTGCATACATGTGACAGATCCAACAAAGTGACACATGGTAAACAATTATTTTACACATTAAAAGAATAACAATGTAAAGTGCATGATTCATAGAAGCAAATCCAATGTCTAGTAATCACACGACAGGGTTTTTAAGACAGCCCTGGAGGTAAAGTTACGGTCGAGGGAGCTGAAAAAAGACAGGGGTTAGCTTCCGATAAAATTTGAAGAAGCAATTGGTGATAGGCAATTTTAAGACTGCGGGCCATTCACTACCACCCCAATAGACTGGGAAACCCAGAAGGAAGGAGTGGATAGAAAAAGTGCATTATTAGAAAGGGAGGATAGATGGAATTAGGGGGTGGAACCCATCACCCAAGGACTTAATGAACCAATATGCTCTGTCCAGTTTCATAATGTTTGGTAATATATCGGTGGGGGATTATTCTTAACAATCCCCTATGAGATATGCTTCTGTTGGGAAGCATTAAATAGTAGTGACTCTCGTTATACTTCCAATAGTACCTGTGGGAGTTAGCTCAGTCTAGGCAGAGAACTTTTCATAGAATGAACTGTGTTTCCTGCTCCCTGTTTGCAATTGTGTATAGGAATATGTTTTTATACTTTGTAGTATTTTTAGTGATATTAATACTTATGCTATGTCACATCTGAACTTTTTCCTACACAGGGGCACGTGTGATTTGTTCTATAGATCTGACTTTACATTGTTTTTTTTAAGTTACATGTTACTTTGGTTTTTATTAGCACAGTGCTGTTTATGCAATAAGCCGCACTCTTCTTCCCAAGGTGATTCGACCCAGTGCTACGATAAATATAAGATACAAGAATTTAGAAAAAAAGTTCAGTGCACACAGGGGACCTTATTTTCAACGAAACCAAAAGAAAATATTCAAAGGTGATGCAACAAAGCCCGGTTGCATTCATGTTTGAATAAAATGTTGTTTCTTTGGAATACCGTAAGTATCAGTGGCACTAACTTGACTATAACAGTTACGTGATAAATGAAGAAATCTTCTAACCTATCAGGTAACCCCGCCTGGAAGGTCCTAACCTCTAAACCATTTTATGTCAATGACCATTAGCAAACTTTTGCATTCATCATAGTTGTGCCGGCTTCGATCCTCAACAGGCTTTCATTCCTCCCAGCCTATGGTATTTAAAATGAGGGAAGAGGCCCAAAGTTTGAGAAATGCCAAAGTTGCTAATGTAATTGAGAGTAAAAAGGTTTAGAGTAGGACCTTCCAGACTGGGGTTACCTTGACGTTGGTGGGAAGGCTTTTCATCATGTATATTAACAAAATATGTAGTTAATGACATATAACCCTTTCGGTGCCATACAATTTATTATTTTTTGATTGTGTGTAAAGGGTATCTCCACTGGTTTTGATAAGGTTTTCGGAAGCCATTTCTATTGAAGAACGGGAGTAAAGGAGCTGTGCGTACCTTCCGTTCTTCAATAGAAACACACAGGAGCCAGGAGAGAAGGTAAGACTTGCTCGCTCGCTCCCCCGGCGCGTAGTCTGACAGGTCCCGACGGACCTTGTCTCTATGCGCATGCGCGAATCTATGCGCATGAGAGACAAGGTCGTCGGGGACCTGTCAGCCAAAAGCCGGGGGAGCGAGCGAGCGGGTAAGTTCTTACCTTCTCTCCTGGCTCCTGTGTTCTATTGAAGAACGGAAGGTAAGGCCCAGCTCCTTTACCTCCCGTTCTTCAATAGAATGGATTCCGAAAACTTACCAAACCAGTGAGATACACTTTAAGTGCCAGCAGAATTTTCAGGATTCGGTTTGGACTAATTTTACAGTAGGAAACTTGCAGTAAAATCAGGATATTATACATTGTTTTTTTCAGCACAAAGTGTACTTTTGTAACTTTTCTGGAAATTTTACTGGAATATGGTAAAATATGTAAAAATAAAATTGCAAATTTTCATTGATTTTCCATTTTTTATTATAGTTATTTTAATGTTACGCACAAAAATCTTACTGTTTCTAAAAGCTCTGATACTGCAGAGTAAAATGATAGCAGATATATGTAGGTACCCCACTTTTCCTGTACAGAGAGACCCCCCACCCCCCCAACTAAACTGCACCTTCAAGAATATACACCAAACTGAAAGTGGTAACCACCACTGGACAGTTAAATAGAATATCTACCAAATTAACAAAAATATCCTCACAAGTGAGATATTTTAAAAACCACATACCGCAGATACCGAAACACAGCTCTTCGTCCAATTGTAAGTTATTTTCTCACATTTTCTCTTTTTTTCCTCAACTGTAAATCAGAGACAAAATCAAATGTGAATTCTAAACTCAGGAATACCCACCCAAACTATAATTCCTGAATCTACACACCTTCAGTATTGTAACGCTGTAGATGCAGCAAAATATTGAACCAACTCTGGATTGAACAGTCTGCAGTTTTTCTCCACAAAACAACCCCCACAAACTATATTCCTTGAATCTACCACTCTTTTAGCTATGCTACGGAAAACTGTAGTTTGTTCATTCATTGCCATCAATGTGTGGGTGCACTGCGTAGGGTTTGCACATTTTCACAGGTTTTCTTGAAAAAATTAACAAAAGTACCTTTCAAGGTAGAAATCATGCTAAAACCCCATGAAATATAAAAAAAAAGTTACCAAATACAACTCTACCAAATGTCCTGAATCAAACAGATATGCCATATGCATGGTTACAACCACGTGGACGTGGACTCGAAAGCCACAAAGTGAGCCCAATTCACAATGGCCCAATTACAGCAACTTTTCAGATTTGTCGACTAAATGCCCCTCTATATATTCTTGGAATCTACATACCTTCAGCACGCAACTGTTGCCATTCTTTTATGCATACCATCAATGGTGTGGGGGCGCAGCAATCTGTGTAGATATAGGAAGTACGCACAAGTGCAATTACAAGTGCTCTGTAATTTGAAAAGCCTACCTTTTTTCAAAGCTAACCGCCCCGAAACTTGGAAATATCCCCCACAAACTACATATTTTTGGAATCTACTCACCTTCAGCTACGTTACGGTGCCAAGTTTCATACATACATGATGAATTCCAGATGCAGTAATCCATAGAACTCTTATGTTTTAGATGATCAAAGGTTGAATCCTACCTAAACCCACTTGACAGTAAATAACCCACTAAATGTCGATCCCAATGTCCTGAATCAAACGGATGCACACAGAACATGGCCACCAACTAGCTCAAATTGGACCCATACACAAGTGCAATTACAAGAAAAAAATCTAACGGTTATTCAATAATCTTATCATTAAAATGGTGCTAATTTTGCCCAACCAATCAGATGTTAGCTTTCAAATGTTAAATAAGATCTGATTGGTTGGGGCAAAGTAGCACCGTTTTAAACGATAAGAATTTTTATTGAATCTCCCTGTAAGTTTTTTTTGTAATTGAACAGCTACACTTTTTCAAGGAAACTGTCCCACAAACTATATATTTTTGGAATCTACACTCCTTCAGCTACGTTACGTGCCAAGCTTTCTACATACATAAAGAATTCCAGACGCAGTAATCATAGAACTCTGTGTTTTTAGGAGATTTTGTGAAAAATAAAATAACATGATTCAAGGTTAAAATCGTAACCTTAACTCACTTGACAAGCAAAAAACCCCACTAAATTGTAATCTCCCACATGTCCTGAATCAAATGGTATGCCATAGCGTGGGTACAAATGGAGACAAGGCCACTAGCTCAAATGGGACGCATGTAGAAGTGCAGTTGTAAGAAAAAATCAAAATCGCCACACACCCACGCCCCCCCCCCCACACACACTCCCCCTTTTAGTGGTATTTTAGTGAAAACCGGTTGTACTGGAGTCTACAAGTTTTTGCACACTTAACTGATCCTAAAAATTACATACTGTCTTTTTTTGGTACCTCTGCAAAATTTCCTACTAAAATAGGCTTAGTTTCCCTTGAAATCAGCAAATAATTATCTGCGTTTACCCGTTTTCTAATTCAAAATCCGATCGGAAACAATCACTTCCCGGAAATCCATTTTCCAGGAAGTGATTTTTCATTCATTGATCGAATAGAAGTAATCACCAAATTTTGATCTCTGTCCCCTTTTTTTCCTAAGTCTTGAAAAGACATCTCCATGCCATTTCTGAGACAATAAAGTGAGTTTGTTAATCGTTTATTACATTATTTAAGCAATAGACCCCATAGAAGCCATGAACAGTGTCCTGAACTGATAAATCTGATAAAAAACTGGTATAAGATTAATACAGATTGCTTTAAAGGACTCACGCTAATTTTACCATGTGATCCTCTTAACTGAATCCCTGACAGCTGAGTTAATGGTGAGTGGGTGAGTATTGAAAGACAATTGATACTTTTTTTAGTTTTGGGGCCTTAATTATGTGGAGATCCCATGGATTCCTATTGTCTTATTATTGGTTGGAAATTTAAGGGGGAAGATTGATTCAAACTTGCACAACAGTTGTATTTACTGTGGTGTTTCTACTAAACTATAACACTCTATACAATGTTACAATAAATAGATCAAGAATAGCGATGGACTGGATCACGGATCTGAACCCGGTTCAGTGACTGATTCCATTCAATTCACATGGATTTTGCGGGAATTACGCTTTGCAGATTTTTTCGAGACGGAATTTCAAGGAATTTTTTTAAATTTTGTAAAAGTATACAGTAACTTACTGTTAATAGTCTTGGGGACCTGGAAAATGGTCTGGGGAAAAGCAATTATGGGGTCCATACACGATTGCAATTTTGTTGTATCATTGTCGTGGATTGTAAAATGTTTCATTAAGGTATAGATAAAAGTCTAGTTGACAATGTGTGATGCGGTACACATGACAACAACAGACGCATTAATTGATGTACGAACACCGATTCGTTAACAAATAAAATATGAAAGAAAAATCAGGAACAGTGTTCTCCCCAGCATTTTTTTCAAGACGGGTGGCATGAAAAAGTAGCCGGGTGGAGTGGGACAAGAAATTTGGTGGTGGGGAAAAATGTGCACTGCATCATGGTCATTATATAGTTTTACACATCTGCAGGGAATTGTAGTTCTACAACATCTGAAGGTAACCATGTAAAATGGCAGCACAAATACATGTGCCAACCTTTTGTGGCCTTGGGATCTTGGAAAAGCTAGTTAACATGCTAAAATAGCTTACAAGTGTAAAAAAGGGTCTGGACTGGGCAGTTTTGGCAGGAGTTTTTACTGACCTATTGGCACCTATTAAACCTACATCTATTTTTTTTAAATCACAAGTGTTTTCTAAGAAATTCTTTCCAGCCGGGGGCATGAAAAAGTAGCCGGGTGGCGCCCGGCTAAAAGACCCTAGGGAGAAACTGAGGAAAACAATTGCAAATTACTTCATTCTTCGTTACCATTCAAGACCTCGACCCCAAAATTTGCTTTGTAGTCTGTCATTTCCACCACATTACAATGATATCTGCCCATATATGGTGAATTGGTTGCTTTCTAGCGGCACATTCCAACTCGATCATGGTTTTGTCTAAATAAAGATAAGAACCACGACTATCCTGTCATGTTTCAATCTTATTAGATTTTATCAGTTCAGGACATGTTCATGGCTTCTATGGGGTCTATTGCTTAATAGTGTAATAAACGATTAACAAACTTACATTACATTCAATAATTATCGAAAGTCTGGAAAATATCGAAAATCCGGGCCTGGGATAGTTCGAGAAGTCGAATTCGAGTTTAGTCCATTCTCTCAATCAAAAAGACAAAATCTCTGGATTTAATATCTCCGTATTGATTTATCAACACGTTAGAATTTTAACGATAGACTGCGAAAATGTTGATAGAGTTATCTAGATGTGTGAGGCCTGCAGTTTAGTATATTTAACATGTTTTCTAAAGACCTGGATATATATTATATCCCTCAATACCTATTTTGTTGGTACAACCAATGGTTCCCTTCTGCCCTGTATATTGTGTTAAAATATTATTTAGGGGATGTGAAAACTGAACCAGGATTTCATGGATTTTTTTATTTAACATCTTGCGGTTTTTTTCTTTTTAATGTATCCACATATAGCTAAACATACACCCACATATTTCCCACTTAGTGTAAACCAACTTAGCAACGTTTTGCCCTTTTTGGTGTGCGTTTCTCAAGCTCAAAAAATAAATGTATTATATTTATAACATTTTGTAACCAAGGCACATGTGCGATATAAATATGTTTTTTGAGGTGCAGATAGGGCTTTTCCAGTGAACATTGTTTTAGAAACATCATTAATAAAAGTACTTATTGTAAAAATGATGCTATTTTGCACAAACAAATCAGGTTATTTAACATTTGAAAGCTAACATCTGATTGGTTGGGGAAAAATTAGCGCCAACTTTTATTTACATATCCCTGAACTTTCTCCACAACCACACATTTGTTTGCTTTTCATACAAAGTAATCTTTGAAGTTTATTTTAGCCAGGATGAAGTCAGAAAGAAAAATTAGGAAATTTAATCTATATTTCCCTGATCAAATCTTTCTAAAATTAGAGCATTAGTCCATTATGTACCAAAGCTAAACAGAGCGGTGGTACATGTACAGACTCTGTCTTTTAATAGGTACCCTGTTTTTTTGCTTAAAAAAAGTAGGATGTCTAACTGTAGTGGAATTAAAGTTTCCCCAAATAGAAATAATGCTAAGTAGATCTGCCCAAAATATCTATTATGTACAGTAATGAATTACATTTACCGGTACTTTATTTCTGTCTACCACTGACTAGAAATAAGACATTGGGCAAAAATTAGGTAGGTTATTGTTCTTTAACATGGGAGCATTGCTGAATGTTGTCTTACACCCCTGTTTTTTCAATAAAAAGTTCAGGAGCCGGGAATGAAGTTAAAGGGCAATTATAGTGGGAAAATTGTTTTTTTTTAATTTCTTCTAATGTATCCTAAGTCATCCCATCCACCAGGGTACCTTTAGTTTTTAATTCTTCATAGTCCCCGAGATATAAGCCTTTGAATATGCTGTGATTTGTAGGAGCTGCTACAACCTCATCTGCATCAAAGGCACACACCACACAATCAAAGCTCCCCTGCAGTACTGTCACACACTCTCTCACCCACACTATATGTACATGTGCAACATATAGTCAAATGCTGTAGTGCTAAACACAATCAATAAACCATTAACCCAGTAATATGAGCATAACACACTATAAAACGCCCCTCCCCCCCCCAAAAAAATCATATACATACAAAACCAGTGACTCAAATGAACACTAATAAAGTATTATAATACAGTAATACAGACTATATACCAAACAAGACACACAGTGCAATCTAGAAATATATAGACTAAAGCAACTGAAATATAACAGGACAACAAGCAGTGGTCACTGTGTTTGTGAAGGTCTCACTACAAGCTGCTGTTACACTGAACTCTCTTCAGTGATTATGATTCAGTAAGCAGGGGAGAGATATGAACTTAGGTAAAAATAAATAACAATTAGCAAAGTTAGAGAACAGGGAGAGTCAGTAACTTACTTGTAAAGAATCTCAGCACCACTTGCCCTCTCTCTCCCTCTCCCTCCTTCAGCATATTGCTACTTATTCCACCTTTGATTGCTTGCAGTCTAGCTCTGGAAGGGAGGGGTCAACGGATGTCAGCACTTCATTTAAAGTCCTTTCAACTGACAATGCCGGACTCTGTATTCAGCCCGTCACTGCTTGAGGGGAGTAGACAGAGAGGGGAGGGGGACTACACAGCTTGGTACAAACTTCTGCCAGTGTGAAGAAACGAAGCCACACAGAAACATGAAAGTAAGGCAGCTTATACTAAGTGATCTATACATTGTATACAGACAAAGTTTTTTTTTCACTATAGTTGCCCTTTAAGCAATTTACCCGGTTTTCTCAATTCTCTGATCGTCCTCTGTTAGGTCCTGACAGATACTGTATTCTATGTGCTTGCGCATCACATGTGTGCATAGAGTACATGCAGGGTTATTCAATAAAAGTTCTTATCATTTAAAATGATGCTAATTTTGCCCCAACCAATCAGATCTTATATAACATTTGAAAGCTAACATCTGATGGTTGGGGCAAAATTAGCACCATTTTAAACGATAAGAACTTTTATTGAAAACCCTGTAAGTTCGTCAAGAACCTGACAGAGAATGTTTTGGAGGAGCGGAGAGACTGGCTTAACTTACTTACCTTTATTCCCGCTCCTGAACCTTATTGAAGAATTGGAGTAAATATATCTCCCATTCTTCAATAAATTGAATAGCAAAAAGTGTTTTTGACCACTGGAGATATCCTTAAAAATGTTTTTAAAATCCTTCATTTAAAGAAAACCATAAAAAATCATTCATTTAATCCATATCTTCATTAAAGTAGTCAGTCTGATTAGAAAGATACAGTCTGTCATTTAAAGTTATCAATTGTTTTATAATTTCTTTTCTTTTGACAGCTACTATTTATTTGCTGTGGATGGATTATTTATCTTACTTTATAATTCCCGAAATATTGGACTTATATTAACACTGGTATTGAACAGATTGTATAAACATGGACATACACATTGGTAAGTATTTCGGATGATGGGTCTTTTTTTCTTTGCAGGTAAAGGGAGCAATTCATTGGGAAATGCTGGGTTTCTATTCTATTCTGTGTTGCAGAGAATATAAATTACATACAGGGGTGGGTTTAACATTAGCAAGGAGCCTTGCTTTAGACAAGATATAAAGAAATGACTGACCAGAAAGTTAAGGGGTGGAAGGCTGACGTGACATCCTAAGGCTTCTCTGCACAGTGCCGCCTGCGAGCACAGCCCTAGACTCCCTCTGTGTGAGGGAGACAGGAAGTCCCTCCTCCTCTCTGCTGTGGGAAGTCCTGAGTAGGTAAGGGAGCCTGAGTGGCCCATGGCACCCGTGAGTGGGCGGGGCTTATTTACCCACGAGTGGGCAGGGCTTGTGCACCCGAGAGTGGGCAGGGCAGGGACCTGGTGATGCTGTTGCCATATCACACACAAATCTACATATCTTCAAACTATGCAAAATAAACAATGAAAATAAATTGCAAAAATTCTCAGAGAGAGCAATTCCTATCATTTACTTAGTCATTTTTGGACCACAGTTTCCCTTAATAGTCAGTAAAAGATAACTATTGATATATACGAATTCCTTACGAGATGATATCACCTGAGAGTACATATTGTGAACATAAACTGTATATATGAAAGGGTTAAACAATAAATAACGCAGAACTGTTTTTTATAAAAGTATAACCACTATATAGAAGATAAAATTTAGGCTATATTCTTCCCCATCTTATTTCATCCCTACAACTATAATCCAAACTAAACTCTTTTCTATCCCTCTAAGCTAATATGCTTAACCAAGTCAACAAAGCAAACTACCCGTGAATACAAAGTGTGAAAGTATACATAGCCCAGCACCCCAGCCCCAGAGCCGGCGAAAACGCAACTCCCCTCTATATTTCCTAACCTCTATTATACTATTTCCTATTATCTTTTATTCACTGCATTATTATTATTATTTATTTAACCTATTACCACTGCAACAGGCTACATGATGACAAGAATGTAGTAGTCGTACTGGCGTGAAGCTGCGCTATGATACAGGTCTGATTATCTGTTTTAGCTGTGTGGGAGGCTATCCCTCAAAGAAATATCCAGCTAATTACTATACCTGCCATATCTGTTCTATCTCTTTGTCATTTAAGTATTATCTAATAAATTTATCTGGAGTCTCCAACACCACATAGAAGCGCAGGATAGCCTAAAAGAAACAACTGTAAATGTTAATAATGCACTCATTTTGGATATCTTTATTCCCCACCCCAGACAAAGTATACAACCAGCTAAGGATACACTCGAAATAGAACAAAGTGAAACCACATTATTATGCAATGGGACCCTTTAAAAGCATACCTGCGCGGCTGCCTCTCATCAACCGTAAACTATAACAAAAGACAATCCAAAGCCACAGAAATTGCAGCCGAACGCAAAGTACAAACCACCGAAACGTACCTTTCAAAATAACCCCATCCCAAGAAATCAAACAGAGTGGACAAGGCAGATAGAAATCACTAATCCGCGAAAAGGCACAAAAAAAAAGCATTCATCCTTAAACAAACCTTTTCGAACGGGCAACCAATCAGACAAACTCCTGGCATACATGGCCAATAAGAAACGCACAGACAATATGATCCTAAAAATTAGGATCGCAGCCCAGTCAGGACCAACTAAAGAAATTCTAGAAAGTTTCAACTCTACTATGAAAATCTGTATCAAACCCGCAGCACCAACTCACTCGAAGAAATTAGAATTTATCTATCAGATGTCAATCTCCCTCAACTCATAACAACGCAACAAAACTCTCTAGATTGGAATATATCTGTTGAAGAAATAACACAAGCCCTGCAAGACCTCAACCCCAGCAAAGCCGGGCTGGATGGCCTCCCTACTGAAATCTTCCAGCGATATGCAGAACTCCTCAAAACTGTCCGTAAAATGTATCAAGAATCTCTTGAGAATCCACCATCTACACCTTCATTAGAGCAAACATTATACTATTACTTAAGCCGGACAAGCAGGACCGGGGACCAACGCTCATACCCCCCATCTTCCTCCTAAACATGACTACAAAATACTTGCAAAAATTCTAACAAACAGGCAGTCAGATATCCACTCACTCAGCCTCGGACAACAAGGGTTTATGCCAGGCAAATCCACACCAAAACATTTGCCGTACCCTGATACAAACCCAAATAGACCACGATAACAAAGGATGCAGAGCAATACTCTCACTTGACGCCCAAAAAGCGTTATTAACCCTGGAATGGTAATTTCTATGGAAAACCTTGGCAAATATGGCTTCAGAAACCGTTTCATTAATTGACAAGCTACTGTACAAGGACCTACAGCCAGAATATCACTAACTGGCGAACATCCAAACCTTTCTCACTGGGCAGGGAAACAAGACAAGGATGCCCTCCATCACCCTACCTATTTGCGTTGGCAATTGAAGTACTGCCACAAAAATCTAGGTCCCACTCACATTACGACGGTCTACAACAGTGGACCATGTACTGAACTAATAGGACTATATGCCGACAAATACATATATACTCTTCCTGGACGCTAAACAAAACACAGCATTGCACACTACCATCACGGAATACGGGCCTATCAGGCCTCCATATTAACTGGTCCAATCCTCACTGTACGCCCTAGGATGTAATCCAACGAAATTATTCAACTACCCTTCCAATACCAACAGTACATCATTAAATATTTGGGTATCCAAATAACCCAAGACCTGCAAACATTCTACAACCTCAATCTCCACCCCCCACTTCTGCACTGGGTTAAAACTAAGACACACTCCTGGAAATCTACCGCTAAACTTCAGGAAGATAAATCTAGTAAAAATATTTCACTACCCAAGCTACTATATACTCTACAACATACACTAGGGTGCAGCTATAAACACAACACAAGCTCCTAAGAAACAGCCGGCCTGGCATACTGGACTTCAAAACATACTATCTAGCCAGCCAAGCAAGCTACTGAGATGTTGGTCAACAGCACAGAACATCCAACATCCTCAGACAATATGTTAACGCTATAGCCTATAAAGCCACACCGGATATCACTTACTCCCCCCCAATACTAAAACACACACCATAAGCAACTAAAGTATGGAAAGAAATCAACTCCATTTAAAACCACAAGATATTCCGAGCCATACAAACACTATGGCACAACTCGACTTTCCACAATTAGCTGCGTTTGCCAACGCTAAAGACTGGATAAGTAAAGGAATCACCGCTCTTTGACCAACTGATACAAAACCACAAAAAACTCCATATGACACTCTATCCGCAAAATACGAACTGCCTTGTCATACAGATTTCGGTATCTACAACTAAGGCACTGTATACAAACAGAATTTGTTGGCCAACTCCTCAAACTCCTCACATCCAGGAATGTCAATCCTTCAACGCACAGGAGCGAAGGAACAACAGTTTCTCTTTTAAACTTTAATCAAACAAAGCAAAACCAGAAATGCACAAATGGATAAATAATTGGCAATGCTGCATACCAAACATCACCCCAGCACAACTTCCAGACATAACAGAGTCCCCCATGCTGGCTTCACCCTCTGCTAATAACAGGCTTATTCAATTCTATATCACACAACAAGCCTATCAACACGAATAGCTCATATGCAAAGGACAGATGAAGCCCTATGTCCCAAATGTAAAGCTCCAGATGCTGACTTCTGGCATTCACAATTAGACCTACCCAGCAACCCAAAAAATCGAGTTTCATATCAGCACTTATCCCTCCAAATACTCCAAAAAGCAGAAGAAATTTAAAAAAAATACTAGCCACACAATTTATTTTATGCCCGTAAAATGGTTATGGATGTCCCATAATCCGCCTAGACGTAAACAATGGATCCAACTGGTCAATGCAGAACTTGCATACGATAAGCTTCTATATGTACATCGCAATTGCCCAAGTAAATATAATAAGGTGTGGTACCCATGGCTGAGTCGAGATGCAACAGCAATAAGATAGGATTTTGGACCACGGTGGCCGGACCACCAACCAACCAACTATTTACTAAACCCTCTATCATTTCTAAAACCACGTCGTCTTCCACCTTTTAACTACTTCCCAAATCTCTCTTCCAAGCAAAGAAATTTGTAGTCTTTGCTAACCCTTAATGTGTGACTTATGATAAAGGCGAACAAAAAAAGGCAAACATAATACGTTACAGGTATAATTATTGTTTTTTCCAGTTTATTAAGAGAAAAATAGCATAAATGTCAAGTTCAGAACACATCAGGGTTATTCAATAAAAGTTCTTATCGTTTAAAATGGTGCTAAATTTGCCCCAACCAATCGATGTTGCTTTCAAATGTTAAATAAGATCTGATTGGTTTGGGCAAAATTAGCACCATTTTAAACGTAAGAACTTTTATTGAATAACCCAAATATGATAGTACAAGTAATAGTCAACTGCAACATGATAATTCAATGTATATAAAAAGTCTATGCATGACCAACTCCTTTTTCCTATATACTCATAACTGAACAAAAAAAACGGATTAAAAAAAAAAAAAAAAGTACCCTGCAAAGCCCCAATTAGCATATGACATCCAGGTATCTGGGACCTTCTAAATGCAAGGTGTGGGTGGATTAATTGAGACTAAGGTGTGTTATCGAATCTGCCCAGAGGTAACGTGTCAAAACAGCATTGTACATGGCAGACAGTTGTGTGTGACCCTCCCACCTCTATTCAGTCTTGGTTTCTTAATTTTCACAAAATGGCCTCCTTGCCACCTCTCTTGAACCAGTCCTGTTTCTTTTCCAATTTGTTGACATTACAATCTTCAAAGTATGTCCTTTTTCCTAAGATGCAGGTACACGGCTGAGTCCTGACCCGAGAAATTGGCTCTTCTGTGCTGGGCCATACATTGATACAGTTGCTGTTTGGTCAACCCCACATACAAATCAGCACTTTCATACACTGCATATATGATCTCGCTTTTCTTGTGTTCGGTATTGGTTTTTTGGATGTACCAATTGCTGCTTCAGTGTATGGTTTGGTTTAAAGCAGAAAAATTCTTCTTAATTTCTTAGAGACCCTGCTAAAAAGCTGTTGCTTTTTCCTTCACTGTCGTATTTGTGTTCTTTTATTTCCTTCTACTTCTTTTGACAAAGGCCCGTCCGGATATCCCCAATTTTTTAGGGGCTCCTCTGAGTGTTTTTTTCTTTAGCCTTTACCTGGTGCTGTGGAGAATGTTCTCTGCTCTGTGTTGCATTGGGTTCTGACTGACACCAGCTTTGATTAGAGGGTTGTGTGGGCATCACACACACAACTCATAACTGGAGGTTGTCTCTGTTGTAAACTCTACTTCCAGTTTACCTTCTCCTGGTAAAACCCTGGTTGTTTTGTACCTTCCTTCCCTTGTCATGTTTTGATTTGGAGTTCTAATGGTTTATCCTGCGTGTTGGCACCGACGGCTCGCTCACTTGTTCAGTTCTTTTGGGATGATCCCTAAACCCATCTCGTGTTTGGTTTTCCCACCCTTGCCCACTGCTATGGTCTTGTTTGTTGTATGTGCCCCCGTTTATGGGCATTGAGACGTGTACCAGCTTCATCAGCACGTGTTAGTGTTCCGGCCTATCTAATTTCCTTCCCCAAGGTAACGTTTGGCCACCACTGGGTGATGCACTGGAGATCCCATGCAATATCCCCCTGTTTTTTGCTTATCGCCCCTTCTCCCCTGTATCCGACCACGGTGATACTCACGGCCTACGTCCGGCCCCCGCCCAGGACACACCTTGTTCACCAACCAAGATAACAACAGTCCAAATGGTTCGCTCCAGATCGCTGTAACAATTTATCTTGTGTCAAATTATTTCCTAGAGTACCCCCCATCTCCCTTCCTTAAAACCCCGATTGTGCCTACTCTCCCCATCTCCTACGGCGGCCTAATATATGCTTTCTTCTGTGAGGTTTTGATGCTTTTTGTGCTTGGTTCTGTCCTCTCCGCCCCCCCAACCCCTTACCCCAGGCATCACGTGGCTGCCCCCCACCTTTTATCCTCGTTAATTTGTTTTCAACCAATCCAGCCCTCCAACCAACCTTTCCGGTTGCCAAATTAGTATTAGTAGTCATTCGTGTGATATGTTTGCAACCTCTCTGCCTATGGTTGCCGCCCATTTAACATGTCGTGGAGCCTTGTGGTAAGGGATTATCCACACTTCATTCGGGCTTCTTTTCTTGTGAGGTAGTTAGTCTGGCTTTGTTTGTTTCTCCTAGTATATACTCTTCTCAGGGTCGGATACTCCGTTCTGGCTGTCCATTTTTGCCTAGGCTCACTACGCCCATCATGATTCACAAACCCTTCCATTTTTTTGGTACCCTTAGAACCAACCCGAACAGTTCTTATTGTTATAAATGGTGAGCACTTGCACACACACATAAGATGTTCGTCTTAAATTGTTTGTCTGTTCCACCTGACTGGCTTTCTTTCTTCTTCCCTCTTCACCCCCCCCACCTCCTCCCCCCCCCCATCCTTTTTTCTGCTATCTCGGGGCACAAACCCATAGCACCACACCCTTTTCACACCTTGCTTCAAAATTTACACTTTTATGCATAACACCCCCTTTCCTGTTCGAACCCTTCCATTCTGCTACCTGTCTTTGGTGCTTTGTCTCCCGACGTCGCTATCTTGGCTTTTTCTCCATCATGGTCTTCCCCCTATTTTCGTCATTTATCTGCCACACAATTTTATCCAATGGCCCAAATGCGGGAAATATATCATATCTGCCCCCATGTAACCATAATTTGTCCCCATTATGCTTTTTCATGTCTTTCCCTATTTGCTCTTGTTACATTCTGCCATCTCCCCCCTACCATTTAAGATCATGCTCCTTTTATGTGTATTCTATTGATGCGTACGATATCTATCATGCCTACCCCCCCCCCCCCCCCCTCTACAACCCAACGCCAGAGATTCCATCACCTTATGCTCTTACACGGCCTGTACCGTACCAATTTTTTTGTTTCCACTCTACTGTTCTACCCCAACCTCACCTCGCTCTTGATGGAACCCCGGAGCACAGGAGACAGCTCCAAGCTCTGCCTATAAATCCCCTCACTCTTTACAACTACTCCTCTGCTCACGGCCCCAAATCGGCACCTTTACCTAACGCCGAATACCCGTACCTACACCAACTACAAGCTGGGGATAGGCAACCCCGACCCAACCCCCACAGCCGGAACTCCGCTACCTCTTCACGGCCCCACTCCCCCCCGTCTCCCCCCTCCCACCCCCCCTTCACACCTGCACCACAACGGTTCCCCCGTGCTCTCCCCCACTGTCACGCCTGAACTTCCTCCTCCTTGCCTCCCTGATCTTTTTTGTTCTTTGGGCCTTTTTGTGCCTGTCCCGGTTTGTGCCACCTGCCGCTACCCACGACCCAACCCCCCCTTTTCTTTTCCTCGCTCTTTCTTGTCCCCTTCGCCTCTCCCAATGTCTTCGTCTCTAATTACTCGTTCACTACCCATTTCGTGCCCAACAATTCCCCGCTTCTTCGGCGGCGCCCCTCTTTTTTCGCGTCCCCCGACACCCCCGGCCCCCTGTCGTCCCTGCCCACACACTCCCACCGCTCTTCCGCCCGCCTCCTATTCCCCCTTGACGCGTCTCACTTTGTGTTTTTTCGGCGGGCACCCCCTCTCCCCCCACCCGGGTTTTGCTTCCTCCGCCCCTCACACCCGCCCCGTCCCGCTGCCACACTATACCGTCCGCCCACTACAACCTCGTCACGTTACCCTCTGAGCGACCCTGGCAGACACACGGTCCATCCCCTGCAGATCCGCCCCCCCCCGGTCCGCGCCCCCCCTTCCTGCCGCCAGCATCTCCTGGCGTCACGTCCTCCAGTGCGACCACCCCCCCCCACCCCGTAACGTCCCTCCCCCCGTCCTCGAGCCCCGCTTGAGTCCGCCTCCCTCCGTGCCCGCCGGCCGGTCCCCCTACGTGCGCCAATCGCGTCCCGGTCTCCGTCGCCGCCGCCCGCGGTCACCACCCGTCGTCCCCGACTCTCGCCTAGACCCCAACCCCGTTCCCGTCCCCTCCAGTCCCCGAGACCCGCGTACTCGCGTCTCATTTATTATGCGCACGCACCTTTTCCCCCCCCGGCTCCCTCAGAGCCTGCTACATCCAGCCGGTCACCGGCCCTATCTGGCACCGCTTTCCCCTTCATCCCTTGAGCCACGCCTTTATACTGGCTTCCCCCCCCCCGCTTCGCACCCGCCCCCCCCGCGTTCAACATTGGTCTTCCTCTCAGGTGGCCCTGCGCCCACAGACGGTTCTCAGCATCCTCCAGTCCGAGGACACGTCCCTCTCGTATCCCCGGTTCCCGGCTGCCCCCCCTCCGTGCGCCGGACTCACTTGCTTCTTGCCAGGTTCCCCCTGGTCGCTTAGCACAGACCCCCTCTTGGCAGTTTTCAGCCCTACGCAACCTTCTGACTCGGCGATCCCGTCCGCAGTTGACGCACACCTCCCCACCCACGCCAGCCCTCCACCTCCCCCCTCTCACCCACACTCCCGCGACCGCCCGTCAGACAGCGGACCAACCACACCCAGCACACATTCATGCGTGCGATGCCACCGGCTCCATCGGCTGGTTATGAGCTCGGGGCTCCTGTGTTTTCCCGATTGTCGCCCAGCCATCGGACCGACGCCTCCTTCTCGAATTGTCCATCCTTGTTGTCGCAGGAGCGTCTGTCTTTGCGCCTGTAGCCAGTTTCTTCGGCCTCCCTTGCTGGAGAACTACCAGATTCCCCGCTCCTACGTTTCCCACTCCCCGCCTACACTGATCCCACACTCTTGCGTCAAAGCTTCTCAAAACTCGTTTTCTCCTTACTACTCCCCCCGTCGGCCACTCACCCACATGCCCCACATCCTCATTAATTTTCTGTTTGTCATTTCCCTCGCACCATAAGCTTTGTATTCCCTATCAACGATAGTCTTAGCCGTGCCAGCTGGGCTTCCTTTCTATTAAAGGCCGGGACCTTTTTGCACGAGCTTTTCGGCATTGGTTCCCTTTTACAACACGAACGTACACTTACGACTGCAGTGATCCATGGTAATACCCGCTTCGCGCCAATGGTCCCACTATCCAGATAGACTAACAACATGTGTACGACCAACCGCGAAGCCGGCCTCTCTCATCCCTGCCCCTCCCCACGACACTCGCACATTGTGAACCCAAGGTAGCACACGCCCCACCTATTGCTACGCATGACTCGAACCCCCACACCCCCAGAACCTATCGTTTCCCCACACCACACTCCTCAACTTCGCTTGCTAGCGTTCGCCGCCAATGACACTAGGTCATGGCTAAATACCCCACCCACAGCACCCCCCCCCGGCGCCACCCCCACCGACAAGTCCCTAAACACCACACTAATGAACACACACCCCCCCAACCCCCCCCCTTCCCTATCACAGCAACGGTCGTTACGACCGCGACCTAAGAGTAATACCAGGCCCAGACCCAGCACCGCACCTCAACTTACAAACCGGATATACGTTGTACGGCCCACAACCAGATCTTAGGCGTTCAACCGGAATTTACGGCCGGACAATGATACACAAACCAACCCAGACTGTTCAGGTAAATCACGGGACTATTGGGACACTATGTAATGCGTTCCTAACCAGTCCGTAAAATACCAGCAGTACTGATCCCCTGCCTAGCTCGGTGAGTTTAGGTATGCTTAGTGTAATTTGCAAAATATATATAGAAATAGCCTAGTGAATTAAATTGAATTGCTTATATTTTATATTACCATCGTAATGGACTTTATAAAGCTTGCCCTCCTCTCTGGATATATTAAAGAATTAGTTCAATAACTTGGCCAAATTATTTTAGCCCAGCAACCACTTCAAGGTTTGCTATTAACCTTTTTTACCTTCATAACTTTTTAACTTCTAGGAGACCATTTCTCAAACTTCTTTATATCAGTACCTGCCTAAGAAAGAATAAAAGTTAAAAAAGGTATAAAAGTTAGAACCCAGCAGATATATCAAACATTAAAGGGTATCTCCACTGGTGTCACATTTGCGCAAGTGCATAGACTCTAGACTGCTAAGTCTGCGGGACTGTCAGATGAAGCGGCAGAGGAGTGAGTGATCGGTAAGTTCCTTTCCTTTGTTCCGGCTCCTGAGGTTTTAATGAAGAACAGAAGATTAGGCACAGCTCCTTACCTCCCGTTCATCAATAAAACTTAATAGAACAAAAGGGGTTTTACCAGGAGTACTTTGCGGGCTCAAAAATAATTTGGTCAAGTTATTGAAACTAATGTGTTTTAATTTATCTAGAGAGAAGGGCAGGCTTTTTAGTTTAATAAAATGATAATATAAAATGTAAGCATTCATGGATGTGCTCTAGACTTCTATTTTTTGTATGTATTATATTAATTTGGTCACTAGTTGCACTCTGTGGGATGTGTACTATCCTATTTGTAATATTATATTTGCTTGTTACATTGGGGGTTGACCAAGCCTCTTAAAATATGACTGCACTCAAAGTGGGTCATGTGTTCAAGTACTTAGAGATGGAGTTTATTCTCAAAAAAGCAAGTGAAAGAGCAGCTGGGACATTCATGACATAAAAGGCAGGTACTAATATAAAAAAAAAGTTTGAGAAATTTGTCTCCTAAAAGGTAAAAAAGTTAAAAGTTAGGGCCCAATTAAGCAAACCTGAAGTTATTGTAAGTTTCTCATTCATCCAGGTCATTTTATATTGTTGTATTCAGTTAGATCAATGGATTTAAAGTTCTTCAAGACGTTTCGCTAGTTCATCGACTGGCTTTCTCAATTAAAATGACTTGACAAGGATCTGTTGGCAATTGGGCAGAAAGTCCAATTAGCATATCACAGCCAGGTATAAGGGACCTTCAGAATGCAAGGCGTGATTGCATTGTGGCTAAGAGTGGTTATAGGAAACGCCCAGGGTAATGTTCAAAGAGAATTGTACATGGCAGACAGTGTGGTGTCGACCCCCACCTCTATTCAGTCTTGGTTCTTTATTTCCACATAAATGGGGCTCCTGACACCTTCCTGAACCAGTCAGTTCCTTTGCAATATGTTAACATTACAATCTTCAAAGGTATGTCCCAACATACAAATCAGAGCACTCTTCACGCACTATGTTATATGATGTCACCTTTCTTGTGCTTCGGTATTGGGTTTTTCGGAAGGTACACAATTGCTGCCTCAGTAGTTGTTGGTTTTTAAAGCAGACAGGGATGTTTTTTTTTAATTCTTCCTTATTTCTCTGAGACCCCTGCTACATATGGGATGACATTTTCTTTCTCTGTCTTGCTTTTCCCCTTCACTGTTGGTTATTTGTGTTCTTTTTTTCCGCTAATGGGACTTCCAGGGTACATAATTGCCAACAGATTCTTGTATCATTCTCAAATCATTCTGAATTGAGAAAGCAGTCAGATGACTAGCAAAAGGTCTTCAGAACTAAGTCCAGTTGATCTCAACTGAATACAAAGACAAACCCTGAGGTGTTTGCCACATCCCAAAGGCAAGTTAGCTATACACAACACTTGAGAGTTTAGGATCAGGTTTCTTCTCAAAGATACGCAAATAAATGAATATTGACAAGACAGGGGCATAGTTGCAATAATGAAAACTCACAATAATATTTTTTAACAGCAGTACACTACTTTGTATCGCTCTGCACTAAAGAGAAAATGCATTAAACTAATTCAACAAGGAACTGTATAAAAAAAACAAATGACATTATTTTAAGTAAAAATAAGTTGTAATCCAGCAAAAACCATTTAGATGGAGATCTTTATAAGTGAAATGTAATGGTAATATAAATAATAAATAGACATTTTTAATATGTTCACATAGTACTTTAAAGGGAAACTATAGTCTTCAAACAACATTGTCCTGATAGAGCACATCACAAACCTTCAACAGCTGCATCTCACCTCTCCCTTGCTTAGTGCTGGGTGATTCAAGATGTTGGAAAACTACACTCAGCTAATAAGCATGCTGGGAGTTGTAGTTTCAAACATCTTGAATGCCACCCTCACACTTGGATTCAAGATGTTGGAAACTACAACTCCCAGCAATAAAGCATGCTGGGAGTTGTAGTTTCCAAAACATCTTGAATGCCAAGTGAGGGTGGCATTCAAGATGTTTGGAAACTACAACTCCCAGCATGCTTTATTAGCTGGGAGTTGTAGTTTCCAAACATCTTGAATGCCAAGTTCTACCCTCGGTTTATACTCGAGTCAACAACTTTTATTAGATTTTTAGGTGAAATTGGGTACCTCTGTTTATACTCGGGTCTGTTTATACTCGAGTATATACGGTATTTTGTATTTCCCCAGAAGGGCTGTATGAAATTCATGCAGGCTAAATAAACTGCAGTGTAAAAAAGTATTTTTAGGGAATCCCACATTGGTTTGGAGAACTCTGCATAGAGAATATATGCCTAAAGAAGGTCAATCCTGGGTTCAGGGCGTGCCTAATAAGTGTACATGCTCACAAGGCTCTTTGAAGACTACATGGGCTATGAGTTGTGCAGGCAACACCATTGTTACGGAATCTATTTCTCACATGTAGTAAACTCACATTACTAGAGATGAATCTTATAATGTAAAAGTGTTCTGGGAACAAAAACATTCAGATTATAATTTTTAAAAATGGGTTAGTTCTCCTTTAAAGCTTCCAAAGCCTGTTAATAAATTCTATATTTTTCCTTTTTTGTGAAACAGGTTCATTTTCATTTTCTGTACTCTCTGGAAAAATCATGCTGCGTGAAATCTATTACATAACTGAAGATATGTCCATCAGGTATTTTTATCATTATTATGAAAAGGCTTTATTTCCTAACCCTTTTTACATTTGCACAATTTGCACAGTTGTTTTAAGGATATTTCAGCAAATTGCATTTACAACATCCAACAATTTATTCCATAATTGTCTACAAAGGGTTTGTAGCTAAATAAACACCAGTGGTCTTTTCTTTAAAATGAGCCCTTACATCTCTGACTGCAGCCTGTAAGAAAGTAAACTGCAGAGAATCTTCAAAATGCCCACTTCTAGTAGTTTGAGTGACACCACCTGCCCCCCCCTTCCCCTTTTCTCACCTATCTCCAAGTAAGGAGCATACTCCCTTAAATACTAGAAAAGATGGGAAGTAATCTACATAAAACATGCATACATACAGTATTTGGAGAATACAGTTCGCCTTTAAATGGTTACATCTTTAACCTTTCTAGCCAGGGATATACAGATGGGAATGCAGCTTTTTATTTAACAATCCTCATGTAGCATTTAATAGTTTCATATCTTGTATTCTTCTTACATTCTTTAATATTGGAGGAAAGGTACACGTCCAGCTGCAGTGTTCCTCCTCTGTTTTCTTTTAAACAGATGCACAGCAACGAAAGCTTATTGCTTGGAGTATTCATACATTTCAGATTAGGAATACAGCCAAATACTGTATACCTATATAAAGGGAAAGTTCAGTGTAAAAGAATATTTTTTTTAAATTCTTAGTTTATATTATGCATACCTTATTTATTCTACATATTCTCTTCCATTTTGAAAAATCAATTGCTATTGCCTGCTTTTGACATTAGTGAGCTGACCTTTTAGGTTCCGTAACGGTCTTTTTTATTCCCAGAATACACACTTCCTTGGTATGTTCCTAACAGTAATTTTATACTGATTGGATTGGTCAAACAGGCTCAGATCTCTACTGAGCAACTGAATCAACCCAGGTGCTGGGTCAAGGGCAAGACCAAAACAGCCTCTATTCCTGCAAACAAGAAGTCAGTATTTTGGAAGCAATTATTAATACTGAGACAATATGCTGAATGGGCAGGTTAAGGTCATTAGGATTAAAAATATGGCCCTTTTTTCTTAAAAGTATATGTATTTGCACTTAACTTCCCCTTTAACAAAAGCAAATAACCTTCACACTGTGTGGCTCACTCCTCGTCCCTTGCTGGGAATGCTGGCTGTAGTGATCTGCAACAATTTGGGGAATGGAAGGGTAGAGCAGGGTTGGCACAAACCATTCACAGTTGCAGTGTGACCCTGAATCTGATTTATTTTAATAGCTAACAATAAGCATGCAGCAATTTCTATTGTATTATGTGCTTGCATGCAGTTTTAGTAACTGTTCTTTACTTGTTTTCAGAATACAAGATGGATTCATTATATTTCGTTGGTGGAAAATGTACAGCCCAAAGCAAAAAGAGCATGGTGAGTTCTATGCTAAAAATAAGTCTGTGATTGGTGCAACTGAAACTGTATTGTCTGAATTCGTCTTTATTGATATTGATAATATTGTATGTAATGTACTTCTGTACTGTAAGCACTTAAAGTATAATGATATTCCAGGCATGGTTACATAAAAAGGTACTAATAACCCTTAGAAATATACTTTTAACTAACTTTTGGTTAGCTCAAATCATTGTTCATACTTTCCATATTCCCAACAAAGTAAAAACATTCTCTAAGAGTAGTGATCCAATAGTTTTTGTCTGTGGCCGTTCTGTTTAAAGTAAGTATCTATATCTGTACTCTTTCTTATCCCTTTACATAAAATCATGCAGTACAGTGGTTCTCAAACCGAGGCATTGACTCTTTGGAATGCACATTTCTGTGTCAACAGACATTTCCTTCTGACAAAAATATACAGGGAGATTCAATAATGCAGCTCGTGTTACTTACCTTAGCCTGATCCCATGATACAATAACTGACGTGAACGAGATTACGTCAGGTATTGTATAGCGGGATTGGGCTATGGTAAGTAGTGTAACTTTAAAGCTCCACAGCCCGTCCCGTTAAGTTTCACGCTACGAAGTAGCCGGGTTTTGGATCAGTAGCACAGCTCTATTTCCAAAAACATTAGGAAATGGCGCTGTGGTCTAAAATCCATCTAAAACCCGCGTTAACCTGAAATTTCTTCGGGTTAACGTGGGTTTTAGACGGAATTGGGCCATATTGTATCTCCCCCCTTAGTTTAGGCTGCCAAAAATATATTCGGTACTAAAATCTAACAGCACACCAGTGTCCACTCATTTCCATGGTTGAGATTTAATACATTGGTCTGCTGAACAAATATGGGGGGGGGGGGGGCTCCAGTGGGTGGACAAGCTAGAAACCTCTAAGAGAAAAGGTAAGAGGCTGAAACCTTTTCACTCACAGGCTCCTGCTCTTTACTTTCTGTGACTTTGGACAGACATTGCAGGAGAACTATTTGGAGCAGAGAGGTTAGGTAAGGATTTTTAAACACTGCACAGTGGGGCCAGTAGTGGGGGAAATTTTAATATTAATATTAATATTAGGGGTGGAAAAAAACTTTGCAACTTACCACTCGTTCGCATTCACACGATGCAATAACAGTAGCAAAGTGTTTACTACATTGTGGGAACAAGTGCAGGTCAGTGGCAATAGGAACATTTTTTGCATACTCCCTATAGTTCATCAATAAACATAAGGTAACATAGCTATGAAGTTGTTTTCTAAGGGCAAGGTCTCACTAGGCAATTTTTAGCATGTTTTGCATGGTGCGTTTTTGGTCAGTATCGCATGCGCCACTGTAGGGTAACATCAAAAGAAGGACAGGACAATCGCAGGGAAGTGCATACGAATTAAGCAACATTGAGATTGCGCTGCGTTGCAAGATTCATGTGCGCCTCCCTAAGTTGGGAAGTGGGTCCTATTCTGGTTTCTTTTGATAGGAATATTTTAATTGGCTTGGGTTTTTCTGCTATTCAGCTTAATAACATGGCTAAATAGACAATAAGCAGAGTTTTATTTGAAACTTCCATAAAATGTCTTGCATGTTAGTTATGATTGAAATATTCTTGTAGTAGAAATGGATTGGAAATTTCAATCACATTTCATTGTAACAGATTGTTGTGTTGCCCATTATAATAAATGATTTTATGGTCATGCACATACTGTTAACCTCTTAAAAATGTAAGCTCAAACTTAGTGCTTATTGAAGCTGCAGAACTAATTGCGAATGCTCGGGCCGGAACAAATAATTTCCCCATGTGTACCCAGCCTTAGGTTTATTAAAGGGTAACGGTGGTCTCAAATTCTTCCAAACTAGTAATAATTATATTAAAAGCCTTCCATCACACCTTCAAAATAAAACCTAAATCACATCTCTAGATAAAATTTGTGAGAGGTTATTGCTGGAAAGGTTCAGCAATGTAACTTCCTGCTTGAACTCTTCCTGTTTTCAGCCATGTGACCAGCTTGTAGTCATGTGACCAGCCTCTGCCTGCATTAATAGGCTCCCCTTCTCAACTGTCAATTTTTTCCTCAGGTACTTCCTGATTTCCCCAGCAATAAGTCTTAACTGAGCATGCTTCTCCCCCGGAGGAAAAGGGCTGGCAGAGGTCGGGTGATGTTACTCAACCTACTGGAAGCAGGAAGTTTGAACATTCACCCCAATGTAATTTCTCACAGGCTCCAGCCAGAGATGTGATTGTTGGCTCAGTGTAAAGGATATATTGCAGGCTTTCATTTAACCCTAACTTGTTTTGAGACCACAGCTGCCCTTTAAGTATTCTAGAACTTTACAGTTTTTATTTGCTAATCTGTTTTCAGTTTATCTGTATGAAATGAAAATATCCCATTAAAACAGCAACTTTTGCATTAGTAATGTGGAACCTTGGCACTCCAAATGTTTCTGCAACCAAGACATGCAGTTTGCAGAAACATGTAACTTCCGAACAACTGGAGTGCCAAGGTTTGACATCGCTGCTTTGTGTTCTATATGCTGCATAAGAACCTGAAACATATAGCCTGCATAATATGTAATCATAACTCAGTTTGAAGCGTGCAGAACATATATGTAACTGATATTAAAAGACGGTCGGTTTTCAATGTGGTGGGTTGTTGTTTGTTGTTTATTCGGTCATATATAATGGAAATAGCAAGCAAAGATACAATTATCTGTGTATTCTTTATCTATCTAATGTCATACATTTGGGTAAAAGTTATGTCTCTTACACAGTGGGTTATTTTCCACGCACCTTAAGATTTGTTTTCCTTTAGCAGTGCTGTGCGCACTCAACATGTTCAGCCACTTACATTTTGTAAAGGGTTGTACAAATGCATACATATGCTGGCCAGTGGACAATTTCAGCACAGAGCTATAGCCTGTTATAGGGCTGCAGAGACATGAAGATGTTCTGGTATGAACTGTATTAGGTACACATTTCTAGTCGTTTATTAAAGGGCATGTCCACCCCTTTTTTAAACTTTTATACATATTAATCCCCCAGCCCCAACCGCCGTAAAAAAATTATTAGAAAGTGCCCCGATATGTACTTACCTTCCCTCTATCCTCCGCGGCAGTCTCCAGGCCCTCTGCTTGCACGGAAATGCAAGCAGGGGCGGGATCAATCAGGGACGCGGCTGCTCAGAATGCCGGAGGATAGAAGGAAGGTTAGTAACTATCGGGGCACTTTCTATGAATTCTGTTACAGCGGTTGGGTCTGGGGGATCAATATGTTTAATATATAATGGGGATTTTACACGGGAGGGAGAAAAAAATGGGAGGGAGAGGGAGTGGGGGGGGGAGATCTCTCCTGCGCATGCCTCAACCATGTCGAGGTTGAGGCTGAGACAGGCGGAGGATGAGTCACCCAGACCTTCTACACTACACTATTCTGGACTTTGGAGGGGCACAGTATGGCAACCATAAGGAGCTGGGATGTAAGGTAAGGATTTTTGTACACTACAGAGTGGGGCCAGTATGGGGTTAAATTTGAGTTTTGGGGGTGGACATGCCCTTTAAGTTTAGGTTTCCATTAAGACCAGCTTCTGAAAACAAAAAAAAGAGGTTTAAATTCTAAATAGAGAGGGTCAACTGAATGGGCTTGATGAAAACACTGAGACCTGTCAACAATTTCAGGGAGAAATTTCTCTTCAAATATGGAATTTTTAAAAGATTAAAGCTGCCATACATGTTACTTATTGTTTGTCTTAACTCTTACAAGTGTTAAATTTTGTATTTAGTTCTTTTTTAAAAATATTAATTTGACAATCCATTTCCTTGGTTTACACCTCCATTTCCCTTTTTGGCACTTTGTGCTAGTGCACATTTCCAAGCCTTTTAATTTTTCACCAGAACAAATACTTTAGCAGTTCCTATTTGGACATACTTTTGGCACACCAAGGCATATGCCATTGAAAAGTTGTAAATTAATAGTTTTTTTGGAAAGAAGTACTAAATTAATTTATTTACAACAGAGAATACTGTAGATTGAATTCTTACTAGAAAAATCATTTGATTACCGCTAGTATTCTCCTAACACAGCAGATATCCTTTATGTTAAACGATGAAGACACTATTCTTTTTATCCAGTCTGAGAGTTTGTAAGTTGAATTTTCCTAAATTACACGTTACTGAAACCATATGGTTTTGAGAAGATGTAATGTTACATGTCAAAATCTATATTTTTCTTCTTGCATAGTCAGTTTGCAAGAACATTCACGCTATTAATATTATGAAGCAAGGTATTTCATTGTCCTTATCTCACTATTTTACTTCTACACCCTTTATATGTGATCCATTTGTCTTTCCATTTTTGTGCTGCCATGTTTAGTATTGGCAGTTCCTTAGCTCTTATCTTATTCTTTTAAACAGGAAGTGTCACATTTAATCCACCAATAAAAATGTAATCCTCTCATTGGCAGCTGCACTCCCCTCCTCCCCTGAGACAAAAACTTACTGTTTTTGGAGGTTTTGCTTTTTATTTATGTATTTGTTTATTCATTAAGTATTAGTAGGGTTTGCAGTGCTGAACATTATAAAATACAAAGCATACACACAAGGGGATACATATACAGCATACAAAAAAGGTAAAGAAAGAATTCACTTTGGAGATAATCTGTTCTACATTATGAACATATAATTTTGTTCTTTTTTATTTCTAGATCCTAAAGCTGAAACTAGACTCTACATTACTGTAAATGATTTTGAGTTTCATGTGTATAATCGGTCCCATCTCTATGGCCACCTTCAAGAAGTATTTGGATTGGATCCTACAATTTTTCCACCCAAGAAAGAAGATGAAAAGGTTCGAGAAAATGGAAGAAATAAAGCACAAACTAAAGCTGAGAGGTGGTATTTCATGCAATCTCTTTCACATTAATATTTTAAAAGTAACCTTTTGTTTGGCAAAATAAAATCTCTTTTTTAGACCAATACAAGCAACATAAATTTTGCTTTGAATGTAGACCTATGCATTCAGGCCTATGCATATCGTTTTCTATGCCTTGGTAGCCATTTATTAAGTAAATATAGTCCTGAAATCTTAAAGGGGAACTGTGGTCCAAAAATGACTTTAGGTAAATTGATAGGAATTGCTCTCCTGAGAATTTTTGCAATTTATTTTCATTGTTTATTTTGCATAGTTTTGGAGATATTTACATTTTTGTGTATGATATGGCAGCAACATCAAACAATACATAAGAAGAAAGAAAAACCCCTTATAAAGTGCTCACAGCAAGTCAATAAAGTGCAGTCGGCTTAGGTATAGGGAATTAAAACATAGCTTTTAATAAATATACATTAAAATTCAACACACAAATAAATTAAATCCCATCATAGCAGTCTAGCAGAGAGAAAAGAAAGGGTATATAAGTAGAGAGGAAACCTAAGTATCCCTCAGGAGGGTGGGAGCAGTCTCTCCACCCTTCTAACCCTATTTAGCTAAGCAGGTATCCCTAGGAACTCGGTGCCCTCCTAGTCTGAGGTAGATACTAGTCTTATGGCCCTGCAGCTAAAGGAAAACAGAGAAAGGGCTAGACTGCTATAGAGTAGTTAAAAAATATGTATAGGCAAGTAGCATAGCAAAAAAAGACCTCCCAATTGCTGCAAGCAGGGATCCATTGCCAGAAGGTTAGTTAAAAAGTCACTAACACTTATAATGCATGGTCCTGAGGTGAGGTGCTACTCAACAAAACAAAAAATGTCCCCTGACTCGTTTCGCCCCTTACAGGAGCTTAGTCATAGTTGGAATGCCAGCTGGAGCCTTCCACTCATAAAAGTTAGAAGTCCCCCTATTGGACAATATCTGCACCAATCATGAGGGCTCCTGAAGGTTCCACTTCCTAAGGAGACTCCCCCAAACGTTGGTGTGAGATCCCCTGATTGGCCAAGGGATCTGGTACAATCATAGAGCTATATATGGGCGAGCCTCACCAAAGCGGCTGCGGCCACAGTAACTAGCTGTCATGTTTAGGATGAGACATCGCAACCTGATATCCCAGCCTGGGGCAGTAGAATAAAACAAGAGGCTGGTATTCATGTGCCCCATGGGTGCAGGGGAGGATATGATATCCTCAGGATCAGCCTATTAATGACTGCCCTGGCTTGAATAGACACACAAGCTGATCTAGGTCAGGGATTGGTATGATGGACTGGTAATCAGGAATGTGATCTATGGTACCAATATTGAGATAAGATTCAAATCTATTGTACAGTGTGTCATATCATCCACCTCTTGGATCTGTCTATCTCAAAATAGAATAGGAGGGGAAATACAAGGAAAATTACCCTATGTATTGGTTACAAGTGGTATGCTAGTATTTATAAGCATTAAAACAGGGAAGGGGTCCCTATTACACAATGGCCACACCTATATAGGTAGTATATAATTTTATTCACAGGGAGATAAAACCTATGTCTCGGCAAAAGCGAGGTAGTCCTTAGAATTTGGACATGATGGATCATCACATGCTCAAAACTTATTTTAAAGACAAATCAGATGAGTATAATGAATGATACTACACGGTAGGTATGTCTCAAACATAGCATCGCGGAATAGGTATTAAAGTCAAAGTACCACCTATGAGTGCGTCCCCATGTCTATAGAAGGTTCCATCTTAATATATAGAAAAGGGTAAGTATACACAATGTGGAGAAGTCTCCATATAAGGAGCAATTTCATCTTCCTGTGTTAAGTAATAAATCATAAGGTGGTAAAAATTGTTCACCTATATGGGAGGCTCAAGGTGTTATATTGAATTCAAGGCGTTATATTGAATTTTTTCATTAAGACCCCATGGTGCTAGGGTGTTAAGTAAGAAAATCCATCTTGATTCTCTCCTTAATAATTTGTTTTCCCTGTCACCACCACCTGCTCCTAAAGTTACCCTCTCCAGACTTGGCCATCTTAGGCCACTGGCTGAGCCATTATATTGTGTCAAGAAATGGGCAGCCTCAGTGGTTAATTTACCTTCCTGGGCTTTATTCCATGTTGCTGTGTTAATGTTTCATATGTGCTCAATAAGACGATCTTTCATTCTAAGAGCCGTCCTGCCCACATATATCTTCTGGCATGGGCATTTGATGGAGTAAATCACTGACTTAGTCAGACAGTTAGTATAGGTCATGTTGATATGCCTTTTGCCAAATCTGTCTGTGATAGAATCAGTTACAATAGACTTATCACAAATACAGTAGTGTCCACATTGGAATGTTCCCTTTGTGGAAAGGTACGTATCTGGAATTTTATGTTCAGTATAGTGACTATGTACGAGTTTATCTTTCAAGGTTGGTGCCTGTTTATATACGAAAGATGGTTTTAACGGAATTTGGAGGCTTTCAACCTGTCATTTGTCAGAATTACCCAATTATTGCGTATAATTTCCTCTACTTTGCGGTAACTGGAATTAAATTGGGTAATGAAACATATTGAGTCACCATCAGTTTTTATCTTTTTCTTAAGTGACAGTAGGTTATTACAGTCAGTTTTTAATGCTCTGGTGTAGGCTTTATTAACCTGATTCCCAGAGTACCCTCGTTCTCTAAACCGATATTTAAGCTCTATTGCTCTGTTCTTAAAAATTCCTTGATCAGAGCAATTCCTACGTAGCCTTAGGAATTAACCTGTTGGTATAGAGAATATGACATTGGGATGAGGAAAACTCATGAAGGTTTGTTTCAGGACCATCCCATCTCATTAACACATCATCAATGTACCTCATCCATTGCAGAATGGGTTCTTGATATGATGACAATTCATCACTCAACACTTGGGTCTCTTCCCAGCACCCCAGGAACAAATTGGCATATATGGGGGCGCACATGAGGTACCCATCGTCATCCCTCTAATCTGTAGATAGTGCTGGTTATTAAAGAGAAAATGATTGTGTGTCAAGACAAAATGAAGAATCTTTAAATAAAAACTCTTCCTCGTGGAATCAAAGAGGTCCTTTTACAAAAAATACTTGACAGCCATCAATCCCTGTTCATGGTTGATGGAAGTGATCCGTGACCAGGATTGTCGTATCGGTTAAAGACAGGTAGTCTATTTTAGCAAGGACCTCCATTGTGTCACATACATAAGAATTCAGTTGTCTGACATGGTGTTGTAGTTTACAATCAATGTACCTGCTGGCTTTCTCAGTGAGGTTGCCACTTCCTGAGACAATTGGTCTCCCAGGGGGTAATGATTTATTTTTATGAATTTTTGGTAATAGGTATAGTGTAGAGGTACGTGGATGAATAATAGGAAATTAATTTCCTTGTCATTGATTATTCTATCATCCCTAGCCTGAGTTATGTCGTGTATTCTCGTAAAAATAAAAAAAAATATTATTACCCCTTTGTCCGAGGGTGTTACAACTATATCATCCCAAGATTGGATGTCTTTAAGTGCTCTGACATGTGCTTCATTTAGATTAGACGGATAAAAATGTGAAGGTTTTGTCATAATCCTATTGCAAACAGTATTATAATAGTATTGAGTATTACCACTCAATGCCAGAATTGAGGGGTAGTGCGAAAGTTCTGGCATGAACTTGGATTTAATTTTAATAATTCTTGATTCCAGGTCCACATAGGTATTGGCAATAGTTACACCAGACAGATTATCATTTAACCCCTTTGACAGATTATCACCTTTAGTCTCAACCTCATTATATAGCTCAAGAAGAGTTTGAAGTATGGCCTCATCATCTGAAGTAAGAGTAGGGCTTCTGTTAGCACCACCAAATTTCACTTTTCATATCAATTTACGGCAAAATAAAACCAGATCTTTAACAGTCTCAAAATTGTCTTAATGAATTACAGGTGAAAAAGATAGTCCTAATTTTAAAACTTCCATGTGGCTATCCAGTTGATGTCTGGATAAATTGATCACCTGCAGTTGATAATCTACTGTTTGGATCGGTTCCTTTTGCCTCTGTATCCCCATCGATTGCGGTTTCTTAGACCGATGCCCCCCCTCCTCGTATGGTGGGGTTGGCGGTGTCTAAAAAATCTGCAGTTTCTGATCAGAATCAGTTGTTAGGATGGAGGAGGCATCAATTTTTGTTGATGCAGAATCTGTACTACTCATTAGTACTCATGTTTTTGGTGGTTTTGGACATGGTATGTGTCCAATTGTATACATTTCCCATCTCAAAATCATTCTTATCACGGGTGTACTTGCGTCTCTTTCGCTCCATAAGAGAACATTCAAATTGTTCCAAATCGCTCTTTAATTTAATAAGTTTATTATTGAGATCATCATTTTGATGATGAGGGGTTAAAGTAGTTTGGACTAATTGGATTTCTTTCTCCACTTCGTCCAATTTATTTTGCTCATATTTGATTAAAATTTCCATTAGCTTTAGTGAGCAATCAGTAAGTGCTGTCTCCCATTCTGCCTTAAATTGATCATCTGGAGGAGGAGAAGCAGGGAAAATTTGGCTTCTGAATCCTCTAGGAACAATTCAATTGGAAATGTAATTTTCAAATGAACTGATGTTCCACCAGAATTTTGATTGAGAGTAGTACAGATGTTTTAATTTGTTAAAGTCATTAGAACAGGTGGTACTTTCAGATGTGTTAGTCGGATAATCACTTTTGAAAATTTGTGAGGCCTCTTTTTTCCTCCTTTCATTAAGAGTAACATCACCAGGTCCCCTGCACTTTCTGCTTCCTGCAATGAAACCATGTGACAGTCACTCTGCCCTATGTCTCCTCCTGTCCTTGCAAACCCCCCATATCTCTCCCACTCATGGGTCCCATGTGGCCCCACCCACTCATGGGTGCATTGGCCCTGCCCACTTGAAAAGGCTGTGTTCACATAGCGGGAGGGCAGGCTTTTAGATTCCCTTACATTCTCTGTGGAGATCTTCACACAGCAGGGAGGGGGAGGGACTTCCTTTCTCCCTCACACACTGAAGTCTGAGGCTGTGCTTTCTGGCGGAGAGGTGGAGGAGCAGCCTTAGTAATGTCACATCCTCCCACCCATTAAATTTCTGTTAATGTCTTTATATTTTAGGCTGTGGAGCACATAGAGAGGTAGTTAATGGCTCGTTTTTAAGGTAGGAAACTGGCCTTTCATTTAAAATCTTGTATGGAGACCACAGTTCCCCTTTAAGTTAAACCTAAGGTTTTTTTTCTAGGTTTTAGCTATAATTCTGATTTCCATTTGCATATTTACGAATATCCGCCTAATTATTTATCAATGTAGTTCCCCAGTTTAACAAATCTGCTAGTGGACAAGTACTAAACATATAATTATATACTGAAGTCCACCATTATGACTGTTTAATTATGACCTTTACATGTTTTCATAGGACTTTGCAGTGCATTTTGTTTGTGGTTAAACCTGTCCATCTGTTGGACATTTTTCATTCTAATTTTGTCTGGAGAAGACTGCCTGGATCCAATTTTATCACCAGTTATAAAGGACATAATTTAAATCATGGAGCCAGAGTCATTTTAATACATTGTATACATAACTTTCTGGGATTAGGACTCACTTTTTTATTGTGTATTGGTCTGTTTACTCTTACTGTTTATAAACAAGCCCATCTCTTCATAGTTATATCGTATGGCTACAAATGCAAATAATTTTATTTCCTTGTGTCCTTTTTTGTTTTTTTCCCTTGTTTACTGCACATCTTTTCCAAAGTGTATTGGATTGTCTAGGAATTCTTGCCATTCAATATGTATTTGATTCTCTTTTGAGTATTATGATCAGTGACTAAATATTTGTTTTAATTATTGCTTTCTGTTGTTGTATTTAAGCTGGTCATCTAAAATCCTGTAACATTGCACATTTCTGCACCTGTAATACATATTGCCTTTTTTTCTGTTTTTTTATACAAGGTTGCATGTCATTATTTGATGTATTGCGAACATGATATTATTTTTGTGTGTGTGATACAAGTCATTGTTTTGTATAAAAAATTCATTTGAGCTACAAGATCAAACATTTGTATAGAGCATCCTTATTTTACATTAATGGTTGATACAATGTTTTTATTTGTGTT
Source organism: Hymenochirus boettgeri (assembly GCA_019447015.1). Lineage (NCBI taxonomy): Eukaryota > Metazoa > Chordata > Amphibia > Anura > Pipidae > Hymenochirus > Hymenochirus boettgeri. Next base: position 127,289,768 of record CM033469.1, read on the forward strand.
GTTTTCTTATTTTAGTACCAGTTTCAAAATTGAATCTCAAGATCCTTCCTCTTCTTGGAGGTCTCTAATACCAGTTATTAAAGTCAATATCAGCACAGTGAGTAAAAATCAAATTTATTGATTGTACTCTGTGAATATCAAAACTGTAAATATCTACAGACCAAACAAATGATAATGACCATTTTAATTCTAATGCCTTCACAAAAAATTTGCTAAAAGAAAATCAATCCAATTTGTTAGTTTAGGATGGTTAAGGATAGTTTAGGATGGAATTCCTTTTATTTGAAAAAATTATAATTGCAAACCAATATGAGCGGGCCTTTACTATTAGGAAGAGCAGTTAAAAATATTTCATCAGAGACCTACACACATTGAAGAAAATTGCTACATTTGAAAAGAAGTTTCATTGGTCAGTGGAGAGCTCCCATTTCAGGTTCAATCCTCCTTCTTCCCAGGACACGCACTGTCTTGAAATGTTTCTAACTGTAGATTTTACCATTGTTGTCGTATAGGTCAAACTGGCTCAGATCTCTACTAAAAACTTGAATCAACCTAGGGACAGAGGCCACAATGGAGACTATTAGGGGTCCTACAAACTGTGATTTTTGGAAGCATTTATTTTTGCACAGAAAAATCACTGAATGGGTACATTATGGTAATTGAAATGAGGAAATACTCTTTTCCTAAAAGCATATGTATTTGTTCTGAACTTTCTCTTTAACACCAAAACGCTATTCTGTTGAATTATTTAATTACATTTTTTTTAAACATTTGGTTAAGTATGTTTACATGTAGATGGTATGGCTGCATACACACATACATCAAAGTTGTGCCTTGTTTATCTATTATTCATTTGAGGAAAACTAGAATTTAGAAAATCTATTTTCCTTGTAATTGTTCTAGAAATAACACATTTCACAACAGACCTGTTGTGACATCTAAGTTGCATTAAAAAAAATCCCTTAACAAGTGTGAGGAAATTAAAGGTGTCCCCTTTATTGACAAATATTAGAGAAAGCTTTAAATGTTTTGTGTATGGTTTTTATTGCTCATGTAGTATATAGTGGATACAGTGTATAGTTTAATGTGAGATCCCAAAGCCACAAAATCAGTAACAAAAATATCCACGGTGTAAAGGGTGTTCTCCATCTTTCTGATCTGAATTGTTCTTACTTGATGTCACCCATGTGCTAGTTTAAAGGGTAAAAAAAGTGTAAAAACACATAAATTCCAGGGATGTAGGAAGAAAAGGATTAGATGCAGCTGTTTGCAGCCATCTTTGAAGAGGTAGAATGCTAATATAAATTGTTGTTTTTTGGGTTTTTTTTTTTACATTTTATTGCCCCTTTAGTTCATAAGTTATGTGCAGTGGATGGACACAGGGAATATGTATTTAACACAGTAAAAAGAACATGCAAAAAATCATGGGAACTAAAGAAACCTTATCAGTGCAAATTACTATCGGCTAGTTTAGTCCTAATTGATGGCCTATAAAAAGGTTTCTCATTTCCAAGGTATCACATAAGAAGCGTCTCATGATGTGTAGAAGCAAAAAACTCTCAAAACCTTTGAAATTTTGATTTTGCAAAACATGATGTCAGTGGTCACAAACTTATTTCTAAACTTGTAAATGTTCCATTGAGCACCTTTGGGGTCATAATCTGGCAGTCGAAAGAACAACACTTCATTATAAGACCAAGTGCTCCTCCTAAGATTATTTTTATTTATTTTTTTACTCATCTGTGAGAAATCTAAGAGCAGTGGAGAGCTGAAGGAAAACCTGTATCAGACACTCAACAAACGTGGTTCCACTGCTGAAGAAAGAGCATGTTGAAGCTTCTTTAAAGTTTCATGCAGAAGATTTGTATATATAGTCTGGTTAAATAAGACAAAAATTTTACTGTTGGGGTTTGCACACCCCATGTTTGAAGGAGCAATGGCACTGCACATCACCCCATGTGCACCATATGTACTACTGGCTTACTATATATAATTGAAGTAAGAATCTACCAGGATGCTCAAGAGAGCAAAACAATGAACCCAAACACACAGCCTAGGAAACTGTCAATTAGTTTCAGAGAGAAAATAAAACTGCTAATATGGCCCAGTCAAACACCCGCCTTGAATCTAATTGAAAATCTATGGAAAGAACTGAGAGTTCATAGAAGAGGGTCCCCCCCATAGCACTCAAGATTTATGCATGCATGCAACTAGTTTTTCCAGGAGGTGTCTTGAAACTGTTATTACCAAAAGGTTTAGATAGATTTCCGTAAGCATTTTCAATACTTTGTATCCTGTGTCATTCTACTTTAATAGACATAACAATGAATGGACTTTTGTTTTGTGTGCTATATACCTTGTTATTTATGGAAACTTGAGTTGTTACAGACACCTGGTAAAATTTTCGATTTAATATTACCATAAGAAATATATTTAAAAATATTGACTGGTTTTTGAGCATTGAAAATATCCCCTTAAAACAGAACCATTTTAAGCTTCAGTTTCTGTTTGGCTGCATAAAACAGTCAAAGCAATATTCTGTGTGCACCAATGCATTTTATTAGTTTCCAATAGACAATGGTAATCCACCCAACTGGCGAGAGGCAATTCGGTCACCTCTGTCTATGCATCCATCCTTTTAATAGCATACTATAGTCCATAGTATTATATCAAATTGATAGTGGTAACGCTCAGATGACAGGCAGTTTAACTGCAACCAGTAAGTTTATTCACATGTGCAAATATATGAGCAAAACATGTTTCGAGCCTAACAAGACACTTGAGAAAGGGCCCAGTGATGAATAAACCGGTTGCAGTTAAACTGCCTGTTGTTTGAGTGTTATATCTATCAATTTGATATAATATTATGCATTTTATTAGTTATGAAGTTAGTGACTGAGTTTCATATATCACATACATCGAAAAGGGGGGTGTGTGCTGGACTTTTATCGCTCTAATGACGTTAGGGAATATCTTATTTTTTTATCATTGTGAGTTCATCTACTACCCTCTAACCACAATACTTACAAACCTCTTACATTAAAGGACAACTCCACCCTCATAAGAACATCTTTTAGAAAGAATAGCCTCTTTAAAATATGTTGATATATCATAGTTTTTCCTATGAATTCATTACTGTATGCCTGCTATGCTTCTGGAGGCCTCATGGAAACTGAGCAATTTAGAAACCTGTACTGAGCCTGGGCATGCTCAGAAGAGGCAGATAGGGGATTAACATTCAGTCATTGGCTGTGATGTCAACTGTCATATCCATAACTGACAGTTGCTAACTGGAAGAACAGGAAGCAGAAACAGGACATTGTGCAGGATTTCAGGTTAGACTTATATATTTCAGATTTTAAACTATTACCGTTTAGGGTTTTGGAGGGTGATTTACCTGTATGTAAGTTTTCATTTTGGGGCTGGACTTGCCCTTTAACCATTTACTTTGTTTAATTTCAGGGGCGATTGGCTTTTGGCAATCATTATCAACCGCAAACACTGTGTGTAAATTTTGATGATGCATTTCTTACCTACACTACAAAACCTCCATCAAGTCATCTAGACCAATTCATGCACATTCTAAAGGGGAAACTGGAAAATGTAAGAGTTATGCTGGTCCCCAGCCCAAGATATGTTGGCCTTCAGAGTGATGAGTAAGTGAATGTTTTAAAGTTTAACCTTTTGTTTTAATGTTTGATTAAAATATTTAAAGAACTCTGTAATGTCTTGCGTGATTTTAAACCGTGCTGAAACCAAGTAACTTTAAGCAAGATAATTATGATGCTTTCTGTTTGTTGTAAACATAATTAATTACCTAAATCTTAAGAGACCGAGCAGAGGCCGGTTTTCCAAAGTAAGTCACTGAATTAACACAGATGGTCAGCTATAGAGAGCTTAAAGAGAAGGATGCCCACAGTAGGTACCCACTTACCACCGAACTGGGGGGGGGGAGGGTGTAGATTTGGCTATTACTGTATGGGACTACAGTATGGGAACTCTGTCCATTTAAAGGGCAACTAAATCCTCGAAACAATACAGAATAAGAAGGCATCAGTGGTCATAATTTCTACCCTCGGTTTATACTCGAGTCAATCACTTTTACTATTTTTTTCAGCTAAAAATAGGTATGTAAGTATAATTTTATTTATAAAGCGCCACTTGAATATGCAGCGCTGTACATTAAAAAATACAGAGTATACAAACAAGGGGATAAGTGCAAGCCATTATACAGATAGATAGATAAAAATGACAATTTCATACATCGGTTAAGAAAGCATATATGTATAAATTATGTATAAATTGATGCAAGTGCAACCAGCCTTGACACACTAGGAATGAGATCCGTGTCCCGAAGAGCTTACAATCTAAGTGATTACTTAGGTACCCCGGGTTTATACTCGGGTCACTTTATACTTGAGTATATACGGTAATATTTGGCCTTAAATTTTGAATGGTAGCTACATGTACATCAATTCATGCTCTGGACAGAAATAAAGCAGTTATTTTTTTAATTTCTCATGTAACGTTTTGTGGTGTATTTCATGTATTTACTGGCTTTAAGAGCAATTCAACACCCAAACCACCCCCACTCCCACATTGATGTAGCTAGGGTAAGGAACTGAAAATCTAGACTCTAACCCTGGAAGGTACAATGCCTGCAATACTTAAGGGGCCCAAAAACTCACCAAAACTGGTTGTATAGTTGCGGTATTGTACGAATAGTGTTGTCGGATTAAAAATTAAAACTTGTCCGATAAGGAAGAAATTTGATTGAAAATCAGACTGTTTTCGGACTGTCCAGCGATGGTATACTATCCAAATATCCCAATATTTTATGTCCAGGATTGGTGTATTTATGGGCCCCCTTAGAGTCTGCCCCTGCCCCCTTTTTGTGTGCAAGAAGCACATCTTAGGCACCATAGGCCAGGCCCTGGACAGAGGAAGGAGGCAGCACTGGCAAGTAATTTTCTGTTTTGCAGGCGATCTTATGTACCTCCTGGGATAAGGACCTAAAAGAATGGTTGTGATTTGGGTGTTTAATTATCCTTTAAAGTTTCATCTAATTGTCATCTAATTGGTTTCTGAAAATGAATAGCCTTGGCAAATGTTTGCACCTCTTATTATAATAAGCCCATTTAAGACTGCGATGTTCTTACTTCTCAAAAGTGCTGCTAAACCTACTTACCAGCCTTTGATCCCTCGGCTGTCTTCTGCTTAGCTCCTGTGCCTTTTTCGTGCATGGAAGCTTCTGAAGGGGCAGTTTAAAGGTTTGTTTGGGGGGTGGACATACATTCTAATAGCTGGTACACACAATTAGATTCAGAGGCAAAGATAGATTGTTACAGATTTTTAATACCGTATATACTCGAGTATAAACCGAGTTTTTCAGGCTGTAATATCAGCCTGAAAACTTGGACTCGGTTTATACTCAAGTCACTACTTACCTTAGCACTCCTGGCAGCTCACATAATTCTCTGTACTGGCGTGCTGGCCTGACGTCCACTGCCGGCACCAAGCCCGCGCCAATTAGGGACGTCAGCCGGCGCGCCAGTACAGGAATAAGCGCGCGGATGCCTACGCTTACCTTCAATGCTGGCACACAGTCCCTGGAACACAGGAAGCCCTTGGATGGAAGAGCCCACAGTTCCTGGATGGAGAAGAGCCCACAGGTACAAACTGAACTGGGTGAGGGTGGCATTCAAGATGTTTGGAAACTACAACTCCCAGCATGCTTTATTAGCTGGGAGTTGTATTTTCCAAACATCTTGAATGCCAAGTTTCTACCCTCGGTTTTTTTATCACTCGAGTCAACAACTTTTATTAGGATTTTTAGCTGAAATTGGGTACCTCGGTTTATACTCAAGTATATGCGGTAAATCAATTGTTGGTAGGCTGCACAAAAACACTGTACACACATGTGCAATTGTTATTTACTGAGTTGTTTGATTTTGCCAAAATGCTTGTTAGGAATGATTGGTCTTGGAAAAATACTTATCTGGATGATTTATCAGTAATGTCTGCTTTCTGATTATAGAGATTTATACTATACTCTTCAAGGGCTGCATTTGAACATTTTATAACAATTTATATAAGCATTTCAGGTCTTCTGTGATTTTTTTTTCTATAGGAGCTTTTCTAATAAATTGTATGAAAGATGCTCTCAAATTTATGCTGGATTTTCTTTACACTGTAAGCTTTGCTGTATGCCAGAATGTCTTCAAATGTGTATGTGCCTTAAGTTTTACTTAATGATTCCTTGTCAAATTTATTTAAATGCTTGGCAATTTTTTTAATGCTTGCCAAATTTTTTAATACAGTAACATTTTTATGTTTAAACTTTGATAGACCCCCAAGACTCATGGGAGAAGGTTTTGTAGTCATGCAGTCTAATGATGTTGACATCTACTACTACATGGATCAGCCCGGTAATTTATTCTGCAATGTACAAATAGCGGACAGGTGATGTAATTGGGTCCATAGTTAATCCATTATAGACCAAAATTCAGGGTTTGCAATTTTTCATATCTTATCAGATGTTTTCTGATGTGCATGATAAACATCAATTTGACATTGTCATAAGCACTTCTGGATCTTGTAGTTACATATGACCCCTTACAAACATCAAACATGTCTAACTTTACCTTTCTGATATAAATGCCAGATTTCCAAATTATTATAGATATTATGCACTCACACAGGCTTATTTAGTAAGAGATGCATAAATGTGCCCATGCTGTTAATTTACAGCAACCAATCATATGATGGCTTTTTATTTGTCTACGTCAGTTAAAGGGGAAGTTCAGTTGAAATACATGTACTTTTCAGAAAAAAGAGCAGTATTTTTTCATCCCAATGACCTTAACCTGCTCATTCAGCATTTTGTCTGTGTATAAATAAATGCAACAGAAATACTGACTTCCTGTTTGCAGGACCCCTAGTAGAGACCGTTATGGTCTTGCCCTTGACCCAGCGCCTTGGTTGATTCAGTTGCTCAGTAGAGATCTGAGCATCTTTGACCCATGCAACAGCCAATCAGGTAGAAATGACTGTTGGGACATTCCAAGGATGTGGTGCATTTGGAAGAAGAAGGACCGTTAGAACCTGAAATGGCAGATCACTAATGTCAACAGCAGGGAACAGCAAAGGGTATGAAATCAACTGATTTTTCAAAATGAGAGAGAATATGTAAAATAACTAAGTATGCATTAAAAAACAATAACAACATTTAACAAATATTGATAATTTCCACTGAACTGTCCCTTTAAAAAACATTGATAGCATTAATAGCATTGTGATAGCATAAAAAAAATGCACCTCATATTAAATAAGTTGCAGTGCTTTCTATAAATGTGCACCAGGGATTATACAAAACATTTTAGTGTGCTATATATTTGAAGTTATATACTGTAATATCTGAAATAGTTGTGAATAAATTGTGTGAATACATACTTCACAATAGGGATCATAAGAACTAATGTTGCTGTAGCCTTTGCTTTTAATTTTCCTATAATACTTTTATTAAAGTTGCTACTGACTTCTATTTGTGGTTGGTTCAAATTCAATTTGCTTAAGTTTAAAAAAAAAAAAAAAAGTAAATTATTATTTAGTTCTTTCCCTTTTTGCATAAATATATAGGGATTGTTCCAGAAGAGCTAGGAGAAAATGTTGAAGATGAAGCCAGTACAGAGGATGCAAAGCTGCAAGATCTTCCTCCCTGTTGGGGATTAGATATTGTTTGTGGAAAAGGGACTGACTTTAACTATGGGCCTTGGGCAGACAGGCAGAGGTAGGTATAAAACATTAATTAATTAGTATTGGTTACTTTTGCTTGGTTTTATACTTATTTATGTCCATTGCAAAAATATATATAAAATATTTAAAATCTATTATAATCTATAACAATTCTTTTAGTTGATTTTTTCACACTTCAAAAACAGCCAACTATACATTATACTTGTCATTTCAAAAATGACTTTGGGTAAATTGACAGGAATTGCTTTCCTGAGGATTTTTGCAATTTACTTTCAATATTTATTTTACATAGTTTTGAAGATATTTACATTTATATGTGTAATATGGTTGCAGCATCACCAGATTCCCTGCACTTCCTGCACTGAAACCATGCAACAGTCCCTCTTTCGTGTTTCCTCCTCCTCGTGGGCCCCCATGGCCCCTCCCTTGCAGTCTCCCGTGGCTCTTCCCACTCATGTGCTCTGTGGTCCCTCCTACTCATTGCTCTGGGGCTCCTCCCACTTGCAGGCCCCAGGGCCCCTACCACTTGCGGGCCCCTCCCACTCAGGTCCCCAGGGCAAGTGGGGAGGGGCCACAGGACCCACGAGTGTGGGGAGCCACAAAGTCCATCAGTGGGAGGGGCCACAGGGGGACTGCAAGGGGAGGGGACACAGGGCCCACGATTGGGAAGGACCAGCAAGTGGGAGGCATTAAAAAAAGCAGTGCTGTGGGCTGTGCTGTACTCCCCACCCCCTCCTACGCTTCAGTCATGCACTGAGCATGTGCCAACCGCAGATTAGAGGAGGAAATAGTATTTCTGACCGCAGATTCAGAACCTCCTACCCCCTAACTTTCTGATAAGTGATTTCTTCATATTTTGGGCTGTGCAGCACGTAGAGAGGTGGTTGATAGCTCGTTTTAAAGGTATGAACCTGGCCTTTCATTTAAAATAAACTTGTTTGGAGACTACAGTTCCCCTTTAAAGTTTAGTTCTTGAAGACGTTTCGTTAGTCATCCGACTGGCTTTCTCCATTCTGAATGACTACAAGAATCTGTTGGCAATAAGTTGCCGCTACTTGCATTTGAAAACCTGTGTCTGCCAATAATTGTCTTTTTTTTAATGTCCTCTTTTGTTTACTTTGTGTTTGTAACACGGAAATAATGTATAGAGATTTTCCCCTACTTGTTTGCTATTCCCATGTGTATCATTATATATTGCCAACATCTTCTTTAGCACTTTAAAATTACATGTTAACATTTACATCAGGACCTGCCCCAAAGAGCTTAAGCAAACTTTTATTTGACACATACAACCCACATGTGTTTTGCACAAGGACATACAAACTCCTTGCAGATGTGTCCAAGGGTGAAATCTTTATAGTAATTGACACAACAACCAGTAGTAACTTTTATTTGCTCAACCTTCCTCTGCCCCATACCCAGCAGTAAGGTTTCACCAGTATACAATGTATAGGAAGGGAGCACAACGCAGCTTCAGTGTCTGCAAATTTTATTCAGTTGCGACTTGTTTCGGATCACACTGGATCCTTTCTTAATCCATTTCTTGAGAAAGGATGCAGTATGATCCAAAACATGTCGCAACTGAATAAAATTTGCAGACCCTGAAGCTGCGTTGTGTTCCCTTCTTATACATTGTATCCAAGGGTGAAATCAAACTCAGGACTTCAGCTCTGCAAGGCATCATTGCTAACCACTGACCCACTGTGCACACACAATGAAGCACAAGTGTTTTTAGATACAAATACTTGAAACAGTGTATTTTAAAATGCACCGTATCGCACTGAACAAGTGGAAATGATAAAATGCAGTTTCTATGGGGGGAAACTTCCATCGTTTTGGAATTCATGTGTTACAAAAGCAAAGTGTTTCTCCCTTTCCTTTGTAAACAAATTAGGATTTTTTTTGCCTACAGAAAATGAAATAATATATATATTATATTGTTTAATAATTATTGAAATGTGTTTTTTTTTCATTATTTTATTGCTCGTTAACATTTTTTACATAGTGTTTAACTGTGAATCATATGTCAAACTTCTCTGAAAGCAATAAGATTTTTTATAGTTATATGAGTAATATTGCTTTATTTTACTTCATCTAAATCTTTTTTAAATTTACCTTTTAGGGACTGTTTGTGGAAGTTTTTCTTCCCACCTGACTACCAAATTATGAAAATTTCCGAAGCTGCCCAGCCTGGAAAACTGCGCCAGATACAAGCTTTTGAACTTAGAATGAACATCATTGCAAATGCCACTATAGATCTGCTATTCACCAAGAACAGGGTACGTGTATAGGTTGTTTATTAGCAGACTGTGAAGCGACATTTTTTTAAACAATTATGTTAAAGCAGCAGGTACGGTAGTCCTAATGTCAGCTAAATAAAATCTCCTGTGTGAATAAGCATTACAAAAAATTGGGAGATTTTAAAAAAAATTAAGCTATGTATGAATTCTGATTACCAAAAGCTGCGCCCTGAAATCTATACATTTCTGTCAACATGGTTAATATTACAGAAAAGGCTAAAAAAGTATGGGTTTTTATAGGTGGATAGTCTAAAGAGAGCATAATATTACAAATCATGATAAACATGTTGCACATTTTCCTCTAAAATATAGAATTATAGAAACTTTTGGAACAAGGTCCTCTCGATAATATTTGGCATAGGAATTGCCGTTTAACATAAAAGAGCAATCAACTGTGTACTGGAGAAATGGTTAAGGATTGGTCTAGGCAACTCACATTTTTTCACCCAACTAAACCAGTCATTAATGAGTTAAAAGGAGCAGTTCCTTGTTACCTCCAGGTGCAAAGTCTTGATTTAGTTGAGGGTCAAGTATAACAAACATAACATTTTAGCATTTGTTTCAGTTGTCAATAATAGAATGCTTGAAAGGATTGAAAAATGGAAAGTTTGTATTTTTATTAACTTTCATAGATGTAATCTTTCACATAGAAATAGTAATAAGAAAAAAATATTGAGTCTGATGGTTAAAGAAAATCATGCATCCTTTAATAATTTTTTATTCAAGAATTATTATAAATAATATATATAAACGCAGGTAAATGATCCAGTGCACTTTCAGGACTTGTAGATTAAAGTGTTTTATTGATACATCAGATAAGGCAACGTTTTGGTACCTTCCTAGCAAAAAAAAAAAGATTCAGGGATTTAATGTAAAATAAATTGTCTGTAAGTGACCGTAATTAGTGCTGTAACATATTTAAATTTCTTTCCATGTTCTCTAGAGAGGGTCTAAGCATATGCACATTATCCAAGCCCTTTATTGTACTTAATTCACAGCTCAGTGCATCACTTGCTGTGAAACTGCGATGGGAGCAAGCTGTCACATTTATAAAACGCATTGTAGTGCTACTGTGATAGTGAACTTGGTCTCCTTTGCAAGGCTAGTTATTTAGACTTGCTGAACCATAAGCTCTTGGGAACAGCTCCGTCTACATTTTCAGATAAAATAAGGGCATTATTTAATTGGTTCAACTTATTTTCAGATATCTAGTCTTGGCACACATAACTGGTTAAATGGAATGTAATAAAAGAAAACTCTGGGAAAGCAAATGTGCAATAAACCAACAGCAACACAATAAGAAGGGCACTAGTCTATGTTTAATTTGTTACATATAGTTATATAACTTAGGGAAAATGAGGAGAAAATTCTGTTTAGTTTCAGCCTTCCATTTAAATCACACTTATTTACCCACTTTATCCTAATAGTTTAGAGAAGAAAAATGCACCCTCCCTTCTTACATGCTCTGTCTCTTATTTCTTCTCTTGCCATGTGTTGGTTTAGTTTTTTTTCCCATTACAGCACCATTCATTGCACATCTTCTACATGTTTATTGCACCCCTAGTGAAGTTATAATTCCAACCGATAGTGCCGTATATTTCTGCTGGTGTGGGGAGGCCGGCCGCGACCAAGCTCGGTCACCTGTTTGGGTATATTGGACAAGCAGGCAATCGGGACTGTCTGTAACTCATGGTCAATTATTCGGTTCCCTATGGGACCACACCATCGGTCACGCACACTGTCAGCCGCGGCCGATATTGCCACGACCAACAGTCATTTGTCTTGACCGAGCACTCGCAAGAAGCGAACGCTCAGTCAGGACATAAACTCATCTGGGGCGTACTTTAAAGGGCATGTTCACCCCTCAAATGAAAAACCCTACATAGGTAAATCACCCCCTAAAACTATAATTGTTAGAAAGCTGCCATCTGTTATGCAGCTAAATGTTCTCTTCCTTCATTCTGCCTCTCAAAAGTTGCAGCCTTCTCTTCAAGCTCTCTTAGAATTTTTAAAAGGAAGCTGGAGGAATAGCATGGCTTATAGCTACTAACTTGAAGTTCCAGGAAACAAAAAGAGTGGTAACAGAACATCAGAACAGAATTTCAGGTTAGACTTACAACTGTCAGCTTTCTAACTATTGTAGTTTTGGTATTTGTGGGGGAGGGGGGGGTGATTTACCAATAAACAATGTTTATTTGAGGGGTGAACTTGCCCTATAGTGTCCCCAGTTTGTAAAGAGTAGCATATCTCATTACAATCACATTTTATCCACAGGAGAGAACCCAACACTTCATAGTCTGTCATCATAAAATCAGTTGTTTAATTTCTTGTTGCATAGTTTACAGTTTATTGATCATCTCTTCTATGGATTTGTGCCCATAAATGTATACTTTATATGCAATACTGAAGGGAGCCAGAGATTTATAAGGTAGCAGATTTATCCTTTGCTCCCTTAAGATTATGTATTTATTTTTAAGTTTTGCTATTTTTATACTGAAAAGTAACTAACTGCTTTAACTACTCTTGCTACTATTTTGCCCACATACATTGCCTTTTAGCTCCACCCACACTTATCTTTGAGCTCTTTGATCTCCTTTGAACTGTGACTGGCCTAGTTGTAACAAGTCTGCTTTCTTGCCTTTGCCTGATTTAAAGGGTAACTGTGGTCTCAAATTCTTCTAAACTAGTAAGAATGATATAAAAATCCTTCCATAGTACCTTCAAAATAAAACCTAAATCACATCTCTAGATAAAATTTGTGAGAAGTAACTTCCTGGTTGAACTCTTCCTGTTTTTAGCCATGTGATCAGCTTTTGCCTGCATTAATAGGCTCCCCTTCTCAACTGTCAATTTTTTCCTCAGGTACTTCCTGATTTCCCCAGCAATAAGTCTTAACTGAGAATGCTTCTCCCCAGGGGGAAAAGGTCTGGCAGAGATCAGGTGATGTCACGTGATGTCACTCAACCTACTGGAAGCAGGAAGTTTGAACATTCACTCCAATGTAATTTTTCACAGGCTCCAGCCAGAGATGTGATTGTTGGCTCAATCTAAAGGAAATACTGCAGGCTTTCATTGAACCCTCACTTGCTTTGATACCACAGTTGCCCTATGACTCCTGCATAATTCAATTTAATTTATTTTTTTGTATGCCTGAATTGAGAATTTATGCTAAATATCCATTTAACCGAAAGTATTCTTATTTTGACAGGAAACAAATGCAGTTCATGTGAATGTTTGGGCTGGATCTTATTTGGAAGTAAATATACCGATGACTGTGTCTGAAAATGGTATGATGTTTTTTGTTTCATTATTGGTAATATTTTGCATCAAATATTTTTGTACTTGGAGCTGTGCAAAATTAGCATCAATATCTAGGTTGCCTAAAGCATTCCTAAGCAGGAATGGAGGCTGAATGGCGAGAGCTACACAACACCGCGTGTTTGATGACTTCATGAGCACGCGCAGGTCTTAAACAGGGTGGCTGACACAATGCCAGATCTGGTTTGCAAAGCTGGGAGGCTTGGCCTGGTAGACTGCTGGTCTGATAGGAGCAGACAGCCTCTACAATGGGGAGTATATTGGTAATTCTGTCCAGGGAGCAAAAGGTATGCAAAAGAACAGGAATGAAAAAAAAAAAAAAAAAACCCATGGGGGGGGGGAAGCAGCCTATATTTATTAGCTACTACTTCCTGGTATGCGCAAGAGGTTGCCCACTGACTTGTGCAGGCACAGGAAAAAACAATTAGAGACCAAGCAAGGTATGGGCTGTTTATTGTGAGAATGCAAAACATAGTACCAGTGTGTGCTACTGCCAACCATGTTACTACTGCAAGGATGCGATCATAATACCGATGCCTGTGCAAACCAATTTATCAGTACCACTGCCGACCATGTTACCACTCACTGCCAGGATGCCAAGCATTCTTCATTCAATTTATCAGTTCCTGTGCTAACCATGTTACTACTACCTGGTTGACAAGCATAGTACCATTGCCTGTGCCAACCATGCTACCAGTGCCAAAATTCCAAGCATACTACCTATGTCAACCAAATTATAAATGCCTGTGCCAACCATGTTACCACTACCAGGGTGAAGAGTGTCCATTTGCCAAGCGTGTTACCAGTGCCAGGTTGCCAAACGGTTGCCAAACGTAGTACCAGTATTTGTGTGCTACCCATGTTACCAGTGCCAGGTTGCCAAGCATAATACCTGTGTCTGTGAGTCACCTATGTTATCAATACCAGGTTGCCTCATGGAATGTAAAAAAAAGTTACTAAATATCAATCTCCTAAATGTCCTGAATCAAACGGTATGCCATGTGTGGTTGCACATGCAGAAGTGGAAGCAAAAAGCCACGAAGTGAGACAATGCATGATGGCTCAGAAACAACAAAAATATTTAGCCAACTCCGAATATGGACAGTCTGCAGTTTTTTCCACAAAACACCCCTGTAACGCTGTTGGTTGTTCATTCATACCATCAATAGTGTGGGCGCAGTTCTTTGTAGAAGTTCGCACTTTTCTGAAAAAATGAACAAAAAACAACTTCAAAAGGTAGAAATCATGCAAAAATATTTAGCCAACTCCGAATTTGGACAGTGTTGCAGTTTTTTCCACAAAACACCCCTGTAACTTAGAAATAACCCCCAAAAACTATATATTCCTGAAATCTACACACCTTCAGCTATGTAACGCTGTAGGTTGTTCATTCATACCATCAATAGTGTGGGCGCAGGTCTTTGTAGAAGTTCGCACTTTTCTGAAAAAATGAACAAAAAACAACTTCAAAAGGTAGAAATCATGCCAAAACCTGATGTAATGTAAAAAAAGTTACTAAATATCAATCTCCCAAATGTTCTGAATCAAACGGTATGCCATATGTGTGGTTACACACGCGGACGTAAGACAATGCACAATGGCTCAGAAACAGCAAAAATATTCAGCCAACTCTGAATTTGAACAGTCTGCAGTTTTTCCCCACAAATCATATATTTCTCAAATCTACACACCTTTATCCACGTAATACTGTAGTTTGTTCATTCATACCATCAATGGTGTGGGCGCAGTTCTTTGAAGAAGTTCGCAGTTTTAGCAGATTTTCGAAAAAAAACGTGCTCAAAGGTAGAAATCATGCAAAAATCCCAAGTAATGTAAAAAAAGTTACCAAATATCAATCTCCCAAATGTCCTGAATCAAACGGTATGCCCTATGTATGGTTACACAAGCAGACATGGAATCGACTAGCCACAAAGTGAGCCAATGAACAGTGGCCCAATTACAGCAACTTTTCAGATTTGTCAGATTAAACACCCCTCTATATTAGAAATACCTCCCAAAACTATATATTCTTGGAATCTACACACCTACAGCTACACTAATGGTGTGATTCTTTTATGCAAGAATTTTATGCTTTGTCAAGAATTTTGCTTTTTTTACCAGATTTTCAGGAAAAATTTATAAAAATACAATTCAGAGTTAAGAATCATGGCAAATTTCCACAGAGACATAGCCACCAACTAACTCAAATGGGAAGCATGCATAAGTGCAATTACAAGAAAAAAAATCGAGGTTCTCTGTAATTTCAAACAGCCCCAAAACTTGGAAATGCCCCCCACTAAATATCAATCTCCCTCATGTCCTGGTGTGATTCTTTTTTGTATACCACCAATGGTGTGGGCGCAGTTTCCGAACTATCGATAGCTCGGAGGAGTCGGGCCAATCAGATAATGATAATCATAATGCCACAGAAACTGCACGAAATACTTTACCATCAAATGAGCATTTTTTAGGAGTTACCACAAGGGCTGGCGAGAAAAGAACATTAAGAGGAGGCGCCACAAGACGAGGAGGGGTGGGGGATACGAAAGGAGGGGGATTGAAAACAAAACCCCCAAGCCGAGTATAGTTTACAATTTGAGCAAACACCCTCTGACGGAACATGAGTACAATGTACTTAATAAAGGTTTAACCTTTGTACCCACCCCCAAACACAATCACTTTTCTGATGAAATCGAATTATATAAGTTCCAGAGACGTCTTAAATTAAGGGACCATTTCAAGGGTAACACCAACCAACCCACACGGTTTAAAGGACATAGCACATTTGAACCTCCCAATACAGCTCCGGCTATAAAAGTATTTGGGAACATGGTCAAACATTTTTCACAACACCCCAATAAAGAGTTTACAAGAAAGACACCTATGAACATCACGGCTAAAGAACGACAAGCCATTAAAAATTTGGCCGATGATGCTGAACTAATAATCAGGCCCGCGGATAAAGGCGGTGCAGTAGTCTTGCTTGATAGAGACTACTACATATCTTAACTTGAAACACAACTTAGTAAAGACCGCACATATAGTCTATTAGATAAAGATCCAACACAGGGCTTCCAGAGGACTATCGATGATAAGATCCTTTTTGGAGTACAACAGGGTTGGCTCACTAAAACTATGGCTGAATTTTTGACCATAGAATTTCCCAAAACACCCATAATATATAGTGTCCCAAAAATACATAAATCACTCACGCATCCTCCAGGAAGACCCATAGTGGCATCTAGAGGTTCACTATTCAAACCCATAGCTCAGTACCTGGACTCATTTCTCCAACCAATTGTATCTGAAATGCAATCGTATATACGAGACAGCCAGCACCTCTTACAACTGTTAAAAAACTTTGATCACACATTGGAAGACACCATCTTGGTCACGTTTGATGTACAAAATCTATATACAGTCATTCCACAGGAGGAGGGAGTGGAGGCATGCCGACAAGCATTGCTGAAGCATGGTCACCACTCCCCTCCCATCGAATATCTTATGGATCTTATGCTGTACATTTAAGTAATAATTACTTCAGATTCGGTAATAGTTTTTACAAACAAGAGGAATGTAACTTATTCCTATTCAACATAAATACATTAGATAGCCCCATCAAACTCACCATGAAGAGTCACCCTAACACTATTGAATATTTGGATTTAAAAATCTTTAAGGAAAGGAACAAATTTGGAAGCATTGTACAACAAACCAGCTGATAAAAACTCCATACTACAGGCCAGCAGTTATCACCCGATAACACAAAAGGAAGGGATAATATTCTCCCAAATGCTTAGGGTGATACGAAACAACACAAAGCCCAGAGTGATGAAAACCCAATTGGAAGACATGACAGTCAAATTCCTACAAAGGGGATACTGGAGGAAGAGTATCACTAAACAACTCCAGCGAGCACTAAATTTCGCTCAAAATAGACCCAAAACATCTCTAACATGAGAACGACATGCCGCATTTAATACAATGCTCACCACAATCCCAAAAAATCAGGGAAATTGTAAGAAACCATTGGGGAATAGTTAATAAGGACCCTACCTTACCATTCACTGATATTGCCCCACGGTATATGTTTAAGAGGGGAAAAAATTTGAGAGATCTTTTAGTCAAAACTGACATTCGGAGAAACCACAACTCGGCAGTGTCGTGGCTCACTAGCAAAAGGAATGGATGTTATAAATGCTCCGATTGCTTGGCGTGCAGATCAATGATCAGTGGAAAGGATTTTCCACACCCTCAATCTGGCAAGAGAATCCCTATCAAAGGTAGATACTCATGCACGAGCACGCATGTTATCTATTTCATTCAATGCCCATGTAGCAAGTACTATATCGGTAAGACAACAACAACAGTCAGAGAAAGATTGGCAAATTACTGGATGGCCATAAGAAAAGCAATAAATAACAAAACCGACGACAGTGAAAATAGATTCGGAGAACAATTGGAGCGAAACACTTTAGAGAAAGAGGACATCCGCTGGCCCCCCTTAGATGGATGATTATAGACCATGAACCTGAAATTGAAGGTTGGGATCGCAAAAGAGCATTGCTGCAACGAGAAGCACGTTGGATAAGACGATTGGTGCCTCAACGAACAGTGGTCCCTATCGTGTTTTGTGTAGCAGAAGCTATTTAATATCTATAATAATTTACTTAGATTCCCTATGTGTAGCCCTGATGTCTCAGGATGCCCATTGGCACATTCTAATTATATCTATTTGTTGTATACACTATTCTAAGCTAGTATAGCCACCTGTATCTCCACACATGAGCAATCAAGTTTGTGATTTGAACAGTAGAGAACAGGATACATTTGGTATTCCATTGTATTTATTATATATATCTCCGGTGTGAATTCTCGTAGCACCAGTAGTTATACCTCTATATATGGAGCGACCTCTATAATAGTACATATTGGAGACTTATATGTGAGTCTGCCCAAGGTAGTATAGAATAGTTGAACTAATAATTGCCAGTATAGGTCACTATGTTTGACCTTTGCTTATTTATTTAAAAAAAAATTTTAAGAACCTTTTCAATATTTAAAGGATATGTTTTTAGATTTGTCTAGATTTTTATACACTTTTAACACTTTTTACACTTTTTTAGCACTTTATCGCGTTTTACCATACAATTTGTTTTATTATTATTTTATTATATATTTTTAGGCACATACAGGGCCCTTCGTTAATTATCGGCTCTAACACTTGTTAACATAATTTTTGCAATAGGCTACGCTCTCGATATTCAGCACTGGGACAGCAACCAGGATACAGCCAGGAGCGGTTACCACACTACTAGCACGGAGGGAGTGTTCTATTAGGGGGGAGGGTTACACTAGCCTTTTTAGTCTCGTTTGTTTTTTTGTGACATCACATCCTGATGGCGGCCGAAGCGCGTTGATGTAGGCATTCTAAATCAATAAATCCGATTTGTTATATTCAAGACCCAGGAGTGCTTCCATACTTACCTATCCTCTATCCATACACCTTGGTAAGCACCCGGGCATAACCTAATATATATATAAATAATATATTTATATATATATTTATATATATATTTGTGGTCTTCTAATTAACATTCAGTTGTAGCTGTCAAGTGTCATTTAAAGCCTGAATTGAGAATGCTATCGTCTTCGAAATCCAGCATTTCATTATCATTGAGCACGAACAAATCAGATGTTTCTTTTGATTAGTAAACAGATGGGGCCACTTTTATCCTGAGCATGACTGCTTCAAGACCTGAATTCTCCTGTGGATTCTTTTGTTGGAAAAAGCCAAGAAAATACTGCGAGGTGCTGTCAAAAGCTTGATCAATGGAAACTGAAAACACTTGGCTCTTTTCAATATAAATTAAGTAGATCTGCTTTTGAACGTTAATTATTTCCAAAAAAAATTTACTTTTTGGACCTGAATCACTGTAGTATTACAGTTTGAACCAATTATTAACATCAAACGTCACATCTGAAATTTGCATTACAGTATGCTATTGTCGGTTCGTGTATTGCCAATCTTATGATAGTCATACAAATTTTTATATCATCGGGCCAATGGGAAAAATTTTAAACGTGCAATCTGGATTGGTTCGCCTATGGGCCCCTTTAGGGCACGGCCACACTGCAACGGAATCGCATATGATTTCATGTGCGATTTTGTTGCGTTTGCGCATGTTTTTTTTCATTAAGTATTGGAAAACACGATTTAAAATGTGGAGCGCAAATCGCAACGCACGCGTTTTCGGTGCGTTGCCGCGTTTTCAATGATCAGAAAAAGCGCAAGAGCAAACACACAAAAAAATGCAGCAGTGTGGCCTAGCACTTGTTTTGCACAGGCTCTGTATCCCCCCCTCCCTGACCATCTGTGAGGGCGAGCATGCTCCGTAATCACTGTGAAACAGCACGGCGAGAGGAAATTTCCCACCATGCAGTTCATGTATCAACTTTCACTGTTCCAATTACAGCAAAAGTATGCACATCAGATTTTTTCACAATAAGGCACTTGAAAGACAGCTGAAATGTAAGGTGCTTCAGATTGCATGTCTACATAAATAGTGAAAAGATAAACAAAAAAAAGTAATAGTTGATGAATTATACTTATAAGAAATGGTCAACTAAAAAAAATTATTATATACAGGCAGCTTGGTGGGTAAGGGGTTACGACTGATGCCTTTCAGCGCTGAAGTCCTGAGTTCAATTCCACCCTTGGACACATCTACAAGGAGTTTGTATGTTCTCCCCGTGCTTGTGTGGGTTTCCTCCGGGCACTCTGGTTATCCCCCACAATCATAAAGACATTCTTATAGGTTGTAAGTTTCAAATAAATGTTCTGAGTTGTAAGCTCTTTGGGAGAAAGCATTATGTTAATTAATATTTAGTAAAGATCTACGGACGATGTTGGCACTATATAAATCCACATTAATATTTTTTTTGTTCCAGTTTAAATACCCTATGCTTCTGTTGATTTACTGATTTTTGCTTATTATATACACACAGCCAAATTCACCTTTTTTACATTTATGTAGCAGGTGCTCTAGAAATTGAAATAAAAATGTATGCTTTGATTGCAAAAGTTCCTTATCAAGCAGCTTGATCAGCTTTATGTGTATTCATACTTCCCTATGGTTAAAAAACTTATCATAACAGGGAATATATGCCAGATGTGCATAGAGGGCACGTAGGGTTTGTGTCCCTAGGTTCCCTGAAGCAGGATTAGGGATCAGAAAGACAGTGGAGGTAGAGGCAAAGACTCGGAGAAAGAGTTTCACAAGTAATATCCATTCCATGGGGGGTTGTGGGGTAGTTGATTCTGTTGGACTGGTTAATGAAGGTGAGGGGGGGGGGAGAGAGTTTGTACTTGAATGATTTCTGTGTAACGGCCATCAGCTGGAAGTCTTTAACATTTCTAAAAATAGCAGGTGGAAGTGAGATATTTCAAAAAAGCACTGGCCATTAAAGGGGAACTAACCACAAACAAATTTGGGGTATGATAATTCCACCTTAGTAGCTGTAATATTGGCCAGTAGAATAGATGAAATTACAATTCTAAGAGTTAGTCTTTTCTGATATAATTGGGAATACAGTGTTTTAAGGCTCTGCATTTTAATCCTAAATATTGACCAGTTAATACTGTTTTTGAAAATGTTTTGCTAGTTCTCTGACTTTCTTGATGCAGAATTGTCTAGATTATCTAACAGAATACTAGTAACTACAGGTATATCATGGCCTGGATAAATGGGAATCCTCACATATTCATTCATTTTGCCTAACTAAAGAATAGAAAATGTTTTTTTTTCTTTGTGTGCCTTTAAAATCTATATTGTTTTCTTTAAAACCTCTAGAAATCTTCTGCCCTGTTAAAGGGGAACTATGGTCTCCGTACAAGTGGCCTTTGTTAAAAAGTGCACACTCCTACCTTTAAAATGACTTCAGGATCATGCTTCTAGTTGCAGTCTACCCAACGTTAGAGCAGTATAAGGGGGTGGGGTTCTTGCTATTACTGTGATCTGTGACATTACCAGCAATGCAAATCTTTTAGGGCTCTACTGTCACATTTTTTCTTATCATGTTTTATTTTTTTAGGCAAAACTTTTTTTTTTTAGTTTTATTTACAATTGGCTTACGCACAAATGTATTCCTATCATTTCAAGCAGTGGTGTAACTATCGTGCCCGCAGCACCTGAGATGGCAGGGGGACCCGAGGAAGGAGAGGACCTCAGATGTCCTCTATTTAAACAATTGATTCCAGGAAAGATACGCGCGATTATCTATTTAAACCTTTTGCTGGTTTGGTACCGGACTTTTAAACAGCTGATCGCATGTATATTTCCTGCATATGCATCATGAGCTGTTTAAATCGCATGCACTGGGGAGGGGTTTGTCTGGGGCCCAGTATCCAATCATGTGGGAGGGTCTAGGCACCTGCATTTTCGTGTGATTTCAAGTCTCTCGTATATTAACGTTCATAGTAGTACAATTCCAAACCCTCCTCACCATCTCTTTCATATTTATTTTCACTTTTGTCCTCCGGTATCCAATCACTTCTATCATGCTCATAATGTCTCAATTTTAATTTTTTTCTAGAGATTGTTCAGCCCATAAAATCTTCCACAGCTCGTACCACATTGTCGACTTTCGCAGCGACCGACAGTCCTGACAAAAGCCACACTAGGAGAGAAATTGGCTTTCTTAAAGGAGCTGTTGTTTTTTTTAAACTACTGTAGATGTGGACAAGCCAATAATCTGTTTCTTAAAATTACCCATACCTTCTTTGTTTATTAATCAACTGTTCATACTGATCCTCTTTCTTAAAATGTATTAATCAACTGTTCATACTGATCCTCTTTCTTAAAATTTACCAACACCTCATTAGCAGTTTCAACTTCCCCTTTAATCTTATTTGGGATATTGGTGTTTGGCGGAAAATAATTGTCGATAAAAAAGGAGCAATTAGATAATATTCCAATTCCCCCATCTATTTCTTAAACTGTATTGAGTAGTCACTCCCTGATCGGATATTCTCCATAAATCAGTGATGGTGAACCCTTTAGAGACCGAATGCCAAAACTGGAACCCAAAACAGTCTTATTTATTGCATAGTGCCAACACAATAATTTAACCTGAACAATGAGGTTTTACTTTAGAAACAACAACTTAAACAGACACACCCAGATACAGTAAATAGAATCAATGATAGATTATCTATTAACCTCTAGAAAGGAGTTTGAGAGCCAAAACAGTGTCCTATAACCCCTACATAACCAGACAAGAGTTTAAGATCCAAAGCATTGACTCAAGCGGAGCTGAACTTTTAAAGAAAAATAAAAATCAATTTACATTTATTTTTGGTCCCCTTTTCCCCTGGCTTGTTTGGTGCTTGTTTTGTGCTTGTTTTGGTAACAAACTCTGGTAAACTCACCAGAGTTTGTGCATGTGTGCCCACAGAGAGAGCTCTGAGTGCCACTTCTAGCACAAGTGCAATATTCGCCACCACTTCCCTAAACATTTTACATGCTAAGGACATAGCATAGGCAATGCTTCATCTTGCCTTTTATCAAATATGTGTGAAAGTATGTCATTTGTGCAGACAAAATTGCTAAAAGCCACATTACTTTGTGCATATGCTCATAAAAGCAAGAGGGTGTTTACACACTTTGAAAACTCAGAATCCAGTATTTTAATCAGAGCCTGAAATCTGCAGTAGCAGAATACAAACAGCATATGTATGCTTTGTGTATTTAGTTCTGTACCAGCTGATCCCCAGATGATGCAGAATTGCTAAAGGCTAAGTTAGAAAGTCATAATAACAGCAACAGCAGAGTAGATAATTGATACATGCCTTTATATAATATATAATAATCATGGGGACGGATTTTGAATAACTGTTTTTCTGTGGCTGTTTTAAACAGGTCTTTATGACGAGGATTCCCATTTATTTTTAGAATCATTGTTTATGATCTGATGATAATGTTAAAGGGCATGTCCACCCCTCCTTACAAAAAATTAGCGTTCAAGAGAACACCTCCCAAAACCCAGGTTTCGTTTTACTTAGTTAGCAAAGCTGCCCCTAGACTGAGTAAATAGCCTTACACTCCCACAACCCATCATTGCTTTGTCCATGCCTCTGCTGCACATGGCCTTTATGTGCACGAGCAGCAGTAGCAGAGGCTTGTTCGGTAATGGCCTCCAGCCATTGGCTGTGATGTAACTGATGGCCATTACCACGATGTAGCTGGGGGCTGCAGCACTGGATCAGAGGTTTGTAAGGATGGATTGTGGGATTTACACATTCTGTGGACAGCTTTGCTAACTGTAAGTAAAACCAAACCTGGGTTTTCTCTTTAATGCTAATTTTTTGTAAAAGGGGTGGACATGCCCTTTAATTCTTGTTAGAATTCTAACTCTTGTTAGAATGTGTGTATGTTAAAGACTTCCATCTTAATACGTTTTGTCCTGGAAAATAATAATGATTTGCTTAAAATAGAAAAAAAAAACATTTGTCCAAGATTATACACTGTTGGGCTACAGAAAATGGTTCTCTTCAACAACATGCTTGCCCAGCATTATGTACTAAGCCTTTTCCTACCTCCCTGTGTGTTGTAGAATTAGATTGGTGCAGCAGAATTCTTACCGAGCATCATGCTTGCTTGTTCTGACATCTGTGGATTGGTGCAACATCCCTCCCATCTTCTACAAATGTATAGGAAAGATGGGTGAGATGCCAGATCAGCTGTAAGAAAAAGCGAGAGATTTTGCAGACACTTTTAAGAAATCACGGTTTAAAAAGTCAGAAAAAAAAGACAAAGTAACAGACTAAAATGTAGCTGGAAAGAATTGGATTAAATGCCACATGTGTCTGCAAAAGCACAAAGGTCAAATATGTCTGGTTTCGGGCAAATTATACACTATTGTTTATTCTGGTATCGAAATATCAAACTGTCAGAATCAAACTGTCAGATCCTTCCTCCTGACGGATCGTTTGAGTGTCGGTCACTTCAAAAGTTGCTGCGGCGGACAGTTGGACGCTGCCGAGCGTGCGGGCCATAGAGGCCATTGTATGGTGTGTACCCAAATTAAGAAAGAAATCAATGTGGGTAAATTTTAGAATACAATGAGTATATTCAAATTCTAGGACTGTATACAATGGAAAGTGTATAAATACACACAGTGATGCAACAACAGAAATTTGCATTCCTAAGTGTGTCCCAGTCCAAAAATATTTAAGGAGAATTGATATAGGGAACATTCTGATCTGCACATTAATCCTCTCACAGATGAAAAAACTAAACACCTATATATCTTAAAGGGCATCTATAGTGAAAAAACACATTGGTCCATTGCAAAGTTAAATTCATGTACTCTGTGCTGCCTTTATCCTATCTATGTCAGTGACTTTGTTTTTCCATGGTGTCCGATCTGTGTGTAGCACTCCCCCCTTCCCCCTCCCCTCTGTTACCTCCTCCTTGTCTCAACTCTGGCTAACCGACAAGCTTATCATGTGCAGTAGGAGTTAAAAGTTCAACATCCTGAAAAACACACCCACGCACAGTGGCAAGCTGTGCTGGAGACATGGATCTCTTCGTGTCCTGATCTCTCTCTTTGTGACCCATCGTCAATCAGTGAAGTCTATCAAGAAGGGGGTCAAGTGCAGCCTTAACTCTGCCATCAAAGCTACCTCTCTCCCCCTGCTAATGCTCATATCTCTGTTTATAACAGAGCATGCAGGACGGAGGGACTTGAGCAGGGAAGAGGATCACGTCACAGAGATTTGATTGACAGTACAAGTAGGAGTACAGGAATGCAATCACGTATTCTTCTAAATTGTGTATCAGGTTACAGAGGGAATCTGAACAAAGTGATGACACTCTGGGGGTTGGGGGGAATTATAGAACTCATGGAAAGAAAGAAAAAAAAGTAAATTTTCCCACTATAGATGCCCTTTAAAGCCTTTTTGGCAAAGAATTCAGTGTGACAAATGTGCAATAAAAAATGAAAGAGGAAGATATCATTTATAACCTTATCTTTTGATTCCCCTTATCTAGATGGTACAGTTGTATGCTAGGAAAGAAGTGCAGCTTGGCTCCACTAAAGGAGGAACTACGACTACAGGGGGTAAGTTAGAATTTCATTCCGTAAGTAGTTTCAGAATCAATTTTCTCCAGAGAGTGTTTTTGAAAAGAGTAGTTTATGCAGGGGCGCTGCTCCCATATGAGGTAGGTGAGACTTTTGTAAGACTCTGTATTAAAAAAAAAAAGGTTTTCTCCATTGCTGGTTCCTTTAATTTAGCGAGAAGCATCACTTGCATGTTTGGCCTCCTGCTGCTGTCATCCTGACTGCCATGACATCTTCTCGCTACTTTTACCAGTCACTGTGAGCAACTTCTATTTATCCGTCTGTGTGGGCAATTCTATTTACCAATCTGTGAGGGCAATTCTATTTACCAGTCTGTGTGGTCATTTATATTTAACCAACCTGTGTGGGCACTTAGATTTACCAGTCTGTGTGGGCACTTAGATTTACCAGTCTGTGTGGGCACTTATATTTAGTTTACCAGTCTGTGTGGGCACTTCTTTTCAGCAGTCTGTGTGCACAATTCTATTTAATTTACCAGCCTGTATGGGCATATCCATTTATCATTCTCTGTTTGGGGCACTTCTACTTAACATTCTCTGTTTGGGGCACATATATGTTGGCCCTACAGTTCAGCAGCCACTGCTAAGTCAGTCTTGGCTGGTGAACTGGAGGGCTGATCTAACAGTGGCTGCTGAACTGGGAAGGATGACCCAACAGTGGCTGCTGAACTGGGCAGAACCAAAAGCACCAACGTTAATGTTGTGTAGTCGTAAAAAAGGTAATTCTAATTATTAATAAAAGGCAACCAACCTAAAAGGGGAACTGAAGTCCAAAACCAACCCCTTCATTTCTGATATACCCAGGTTGACAACCTAAAATACTAGCTCCTCAACCCTATGACTAAATTAAATCAGACAGTACATCCCCCTGATCTCTCTGGCTTACCCCCTGCCCAGGGCCAGTGAGCCAGGAAATGGCACTCCATTCAAAATGTCTTTGGGTAGGCAGGAGTGGACCAGAGCTGTGTTTTGTAGTAGCTGTTATGCCCATTTTAATCTATTTCAAGGGTTGAGGACTTAGAGGTATATGTCCTTACACTTTAAAAATCAAATGGGAGGGGGATTGATTTCAGGAATTGTACAAAGAAAAAATGTATTTGCTTCATTTCAATCTATAACTGAATACATGTAAGCAGCACTAATTCTGATATGTTTGTGTTTCTGCATGACTTCAATACAGTATTTGTTTTACTCTAGCTCAGTCCCCTAGCCCCCTGCCAGACTATCTGACTCTCTGTGAGGGCAAGTATGCTCCATAATCCTTATCAGGCGATAAGGAATTTCCCACCATGCAGTTCACGTACCAACCGTCACAATTTCAGCCAAGGCAAAACTACATAACAAAAGAATTTATGATACTAAGGCACTTGATTGACAGCTGAAATGTAAGAAATATGGGACCGATCAACAAAAAAATGGTTCAGTGGGAGTTGGGAAGAATTATTGTTTCCAGTAATGGGCAATTAGAAAAAAAACAAAAAACTTCCCAGTGTACATTTCCTTTAATTTTTCTGTTTAAAGATTTTGGCAGCTAGCTGCACCAATGTAAGGAAAAATGTTACAGAAACTTACTTTAGGTCCACAGATTGCAGCATCCTGCAAAAAAGGCATACTTTTCACAATTCTGTTCTGAAGTATCTAAAGGAAATAAATTGTGCCACAACAGGGTATCATTTAAATGTATGATTGACCTCCTTGCCTTCAGATATTATTTTGAGAATGTTTTTTATCTTGGTCATCACAGGTTCCTAAATTTGCCCACACAGAATTCTACCAGGGACGAACAATGCGATGGGCCCTGGCATGGAGCTTTTATAATGACGTGATCATCCCGGTAAGTACAAAAGGAAACTAAAGTTTTTATCTCGGATGTATTTTTGTTATGCCTATAATTATCAGGTTCTTGGATCACCATCTCTTGAACTTGGGTGATTTATCATTTGCATCACTATGTACTCTCTCTCCCATGTACTCTTTTGTCTGTTTGTAACAAATAACTACACGCCACACTGTTTTTTTTTATCTCTTTAATAAATAAGTATTGAACACAATTTTGTTTACCATGAACATTGACATTTACATGTTTGGCTTGAGCTGTTGTATTATATATTATATACATTTGTTTCAAAACTGCAGGGAAAACATGGCTAGCATGTACAGAACAAAATCATTTATGGCCCATTTCTCTTTCTTGTTTTTACTTCATATTCCTCTTTCTTTCCATCACTTGGTATTATAGAGTGGATATTTTTCTGCTAATGCATTGGTAGGATATATTTTATTATTCCCTTTTGTGGCAATCCTTAGCAGTCAAACAAAATGATTTCATTTTAGACATCCTAATACCTCTAGTTCCAAAGAAGCGTGTTTGCTGTAGGGCGTCATCGTTCTTAAGATGTAGGCCGTAGGGGAAATATGCTTCTTGCCTTTTCAATGATAAATGTCTTTTGTCCTGCCTTCATGTGACAGACTGGCCTGTTAATGCCCATTTGTCTGAAGGATTAGACATGCACACTGATTTCTCAGGGCTTAACAAATTAAAAAGGCATTAGCTGACAGGCTCTGTCAGGCTATTGGCATAATCATTGGCTAGTGTTCAGCAATGAAAGTAAGATTGTGTCTTGAAATTCTATGCAATAATTTGTTTTTTCATGTCATGTTTTTTTAATACTTCGTATCCTATTTTCCCCCTAGTTATCGATTCCTTTTTCTTTTCTTTTTTTAATACATACTGGCCTGGGTTAACGCCAAAAGTCTGTTTTGTCAGTTACAATGCTGAGGTCTAGTATTTAACAGCTATGATGGTAAGCAGCCACTGAAAGGTTTTAAATGATGACTAACTGTGGTATCAAGCTGAGCGAGGTTTGCCAGAATTGATTTACTTCCAAGCATTTTTGTCATTTTGATATTCTGATTTTTCTTTTTTGTATTCTTTGTAGAACAAATAGCTTTTTAGAATTGCATTTCACCTAGTAAAATAAACATGTAAAATGTTTTTGTTGTAGACCATGCTTCTTTGTAATTGAAGTAGCCAATATCAACACAATATAACACAGCAAGATCATTTTTCCTGCAAGTTTCTGAGAAAAGAATAAATTGTTCTTTACAAGTGTAATCCATTAATTTAGGCCATTATATGCCTGTTTAACATTGCTATAGTGTTTTTTCAACTCTTATCTGTGCTATTAGCATTGTAGATCTAATCCAGAAAAGGTTGTATGTAGTTTTTGATCTGAAACTCAATGTAGTTCCCAGCAGTCATGGTTGTACTTTTTATCTTTAGTATCTTGTACTGCAGTCATTCATTTGTATTGTTCTAAGGATAAGGGAAAGGGGTGTAATGATTGAGTGATTGTATTTTATTTTAGAAAGATTGTAGTGCATGCATTTAGGTATGCTTACATGAAGCATTTTGGAAATATTACGATTACGGTAGTAAAGACATCTTGTAGTAAATATACAATTCCTTACAACTCTGAAGTAAGTGTTCCATCTACTGGTTAACATATGCACTGCAACTAAGTGAAAAGCAGTACTGGCAACTATCATGGACAAAAATATGATCTGCTTTAAGGACTAGACCCTCATCCGGGATTTGGATTGCGTTATGCAATCCGATCACGAATTGTGCATTGCATGCCATGGGGGCAATGTAGCCAGTTCCACTGGCCGCGTTGTGTTATTGTCAGTCATCTGTCCACATGCAGTCACCATTTATGATGTTGCAATTTAGGTCTATTTTCAAAATCACAAGTGCAGCATGCACATACACGCAGAAAAACATAGCAATCCGTTTTCCGCAGATTCTGGGGAAATTGTCAAGATTGGATGAAGAACATCCGTGGACCTTTCTCTGTGGAATGCCTTATATAACTTACTATATAAAGATATAAACAAAACTAAAAATATAATGATATTATATTTGTATAATAGCTGCTAATTGGAAAACATCAGATTTATCAATCAACTTGCTAAAAAAAAGAAAATGTGGTGGATTTACATGGATGAATATATAAGACATATGTTAACAAATGATCTTACCCCCTTTTACTCATTTTAGGAACCATAGGTAACCAAAATGAATATACAAATATAGGATAACAGGACATAATCCACTATTGTATTGAAAGATTCTAAAACTTCAAATTGTTGCATCCCCAGATATGGAGAACCCAATCCACCCACCCCCTAAGAGGGTAGTTAATAAGCAATATTTTATTGCTTAGTTTGTCATGTTTTGATGAACCCATTATTTAGGACATATTGGATTAATTAGTTTGGCTTGAAGAGCCAAATTACTGTTCTTTCTAGTTTTACTTTTTTTTTTTCTTCAGCTTTTTTGGATTGTATCACCTCCCACAGTTTTCCAGCTAGAGATACAAAATTTGAGACATATGCAGGACACTTGGGAGAAGGAATCTGTGGAATTGTTCCCATGTTATCTATGAATAGTAACAATTTTACATTGACTAAAATGGGTCCAATCCCAAATATGAACATTCCGAGATTTCAGGGTCATGTAATCAAAACAAATCTCAACTCCCTTTCATAATGAAATTCACCTGGGTCCAAGGCTACACTAACTACACACTGTGTCTCTGACACAAACACACACAGCTACACACAGAAACACATCCACAATTTCAAAATAACGTTTAAAATAAAAGAACGCTAATAAATATATAGAGCACAATTTCTGTATTTAGCTTTATAGCAGGGATGTCCATTAAGTAGTCCTCCATATGTGTGCTAACTACTACTCCCAACATTCTCTGCTGCCATCTGCTGTTGGTGAATGTAATGAGTTGTAGTTTTCGAACATCTGCAGGGCCACAGGATAGGCATCTCTCTTTTAAGGTCACAAAAACATACACAAATATAGATACAGGTACACACACCTACTGATTCACCCTAACACCCAACCCATCCTTTTGTTTACATTGCAACCATGCACACAATAATAAAAATGTATGAATTTAATCAGAATGAATTATGTAAACACCCTCTTTCATTGCAATTGCAAGATTAAGTTTTAAAACCTGCAGCACAGACACACCCATTCCCTTCCAAAGTAGTCTCAAGCCAAATTCAATGTTTATTCTTTAACTTTGCCTTTCTAGTTACCAGTAAGTTCTCCACTCAAAATGTATACTTGCTGTTTTTTTCAGTTTCTTTGAAGACTCAATCAAAGAGTCACGAAACGGACGTGAACAAAGGGAACCTACCCGTGATCAAGCTTCTCCAATGTTCCTCTCAACAGGTCCCGACACTCCGTTGCACTGTTTGCGCATGCGTTTACATGGGAAGGGTGCATCAGGACCTGTCAGAGGAACAGCAGAGAAGCGTGATCACTGTTAAGTTCTCTTTGTTTGCTCCTGGCTGTTTAATTGAAGAACGAGAGATAAGACATAGCTTCTTTACCTCCCATTCTTCAATAAAACTGAAAAAAGGTAAGTATTATTTTAAAGGGCGTCTATAGTGAAAAAAAAAACACATTGGCCCATTGCAAAGTTAAATTCATGTACTCTTTGCTGCCTTTCTCCTACATCTGTCAGTGACTCTGCTTTTCCATGGTGTCAGATCTCTCTTCAGCACTCCCCCCTTACCCCTCCCCTCTGTTACTTCCTCCATATCTCAACTCCGGCTACCCGACAAGCTTCTCATGTGCAGTAGGAGTTAAAGGTTCAACATCCAGAAAAACACACCCACACACAGTGGCCAATAGAAAGCAAGCTGTCTTGGAGACACGGATCTCTCCATGTCCTGCTGCAATATGATGTCTCTCTTTGTGACCCATCATCAAACAGTGAAAGCTATCAAGAAGGGGGGTCAAGTGCAGCCTTATCTCTGCCATCAAAGCTACCCCTCTCCCCAGCTAATGCTCTTATCTCTGTTTGTTAAAGAGCATGGAGGAGGGAGGCAGTTGAGCAGGGAAGAGGATCACATCACTGGGATTTGATTGACAGTCTAGATAGTAGTAGAGGAATGCAATCAAGTATTCTTCTAATTTGCGTATCTCACACAAAGAGGGAATCTGAAAAAAGTAAAGACACTCTGGGGGTTGGGGGGGAATTATAGAACACATGGAAAGAAATTCAGTGGAAATTATCAATATTTGTTAAATTGTTATTGTGTGTAATGCGTACTTAGTTATTCTTCATATTCTCTTTCATTTTGAAAGTACCTTTTGCTGTTCCCTGCTGTTGACATTTCAGGTTCTAACGGTCCTTCTTCTTCCCAGGATGCACCACATCCTTGGAATGTTCCTAACAGTGATTTCAATCTCTATTAGGGGTCCTGCAAACAGGAAGTCAGTAGTTCGGTTGTAGTTATTTATACGCAGACAAAATGCTGAATTGGCAGATTAAGGACATTGGGATGAAAAAATACTGCTCTTTTTTTCTGAAAAGTACCCACTATAGATGCCCTTTAACCCTTTCAGTGCCAGCAGAATTTAAAAATTTTTTTTTTTGCGTTAAGTGCCAGCAGAATTTTCAGGATTTTGCCCTTAATCATTTTAGACTAATTTTACAGTAGGAAACCTTGCAGTAAATCAGGAATATTGTTTTTTTCAGCACAAAGTGTACTTTAACACAGTAACAGAATTGTATAACTTTTCTGGAAATTTTACTCGAATTATGGATAAAATATGTAAAACAAATTTAAATTTGCACATTTTCATGGATTTTTGCCATTTATATTTAGTTATTTTAAGGTTACACACAAAAATCTTACTGTTTCTAAAAGCTCAGATACTTCCGAGTACAACGATGCCAGATATATGTAGGTACCCGACTTTTCCTGTACAGGAGACCCCCCCAAACTAAAACTGCACCTTCAAGAATATTACACCAAATTAAAATGTATAACCACTACTGACAGTTAACATAGAATATCTTCCAAATTAACTAAAATATCCCCACAAGTGAGAGATTTTTAGAAACAACACACCCACAGGATTTTATGAGTGAGGTTAGTTTCAATCAAAATGCAGATACCCGGACGCAGCTCTTCGTCCAACTGTAAGTTATTTTCTCACATTTTCCTTTTTTTCCTCAACTGTAAAATCAGAGACAAAATCAAATGCGAATTTCAGCTAAGAACTGTGGAGGAAAGTTCAAACGCATCTCAAATATGAAAGCCTAACCCCTCCCGAATAAAATGGTATGCCACATTCATGTGTGTACCCAGAGACATGGCTACCAACTAACCCAGGGTGGGACCAATGCCAAATGTCAGTAGCAGCAAAAAAAAATTAGCCAGCTTTGTATTTGAACAGTCTGCAGTTTTTCCACAAAACACCCCCCTAACTCAGAAATACCCCTGACAAACTATATATTCCTGAAATCTACACACCTTCAGCTATGTAACACTGTAGTTTGTTCATTCATACCATCAATAGTGTGGGCGCAGTTCTTCGTAGAAGTTCGCACTTTTCTGGAAAAATGAACAAAAAACTTCAAAAGGTAGAAATCATACCAAAACCTCATGGAATGTAAAAAAAGTTACTAAATATCAATCTCTCAAATGTCCTGAATCAAACGGTATGCCATATGTGTGGTTACACATGCGGACGTGGAAGTGAAAAGTTACGAAGTGAGACAATACACGATGGCTCAGAAACAGCAAAAATATTCAGCCAACTCTGAATTTGAACAGTCTGCAGTTTTTTCCCACAAAACACCCCCACAAACCATATATTTCTCAAATCTACACACCTTTATCTACGTAATTCTGTAGTTTGTTCATTCATACCATCAATGGTGTGGGCGCAGTTCTTCGTAGAAGTTCGCAGTTTTAGCAGATTTTCTAAAGGTAAAATCATGCAAAATCCCAAGTAATTTAAAAAAAAGTTACCAAATATCAATCTCCCAAATGTCCTGAATCAAACGGTATGCCCTATGTATGGTTACACACGCAGACGTGGAATCGACTTGCCACAAAGTGAGCCAATGAACAGTGGCCCAATTACAGCAACTATTCAGATTTGTCAGACTAAACACCCCTCTATAAAACTATATATTCTTGGAATCTACACAGCTACACAATGGTGATTCTTTTATGCATACCACCAATGATGTGGGCGCAGTTTTGTGAAGAATTTTGCTTTTTTACCAGATTTTCAGGAAGAATTTATAAAAATACAATTCAAAGTTAAAAATCATGGCAAATTTCCATGTCATGTAAAAAAAACTTGTCAATTATCAATCTTCCAAATTCCCTGAATCAAATGGTATGCCATAAGCATGGATGCACACACAGGCGTGGCCACCAACTAGCTCAAATGGGACTCATGCACAAATGCAATTACAAGAAAAAATCAAAGTGCTCTGTAATTTGAACAGCCTACCCTTTTTCTAAGGAAACAGTCCAAAAACTTGGAAATTCCCCCCACAAACTATATATATTTGGAATCTACACACCTTCAGCTATGTTACGGTGCCATGCTTTCATACATAAATGAAGAATTCCAGACCCAGTGATCCAAAGAACTCTGTGTTTTTAGGAGGTTTTGTGAAAAGTAAAATAAGAGGATTCAAGGATTGAAATCCTACCTAAACCCACTTGACAAGCAAAAAACTCACTAAATATCAATTTCCCAAATGTCCTGAATCAAACGGTATGCCATATGCGTAGGCATGGCCACTAACTCAAATGGGAAGCATGCATAAGTGCAATTACAAGAAAAAATTAGTGCTCTGTAATTTCAAACAGCCCCAAAACTTGGAAATGCCCCCCACAAATAAAACCCCGCACTAAATATTAATCTCCCACATGTCCTGAATCAAACGGTATGCCATATGCGTGGATGCACACAGAGACGTGGCCACCAACGCGCTCAAATGGGACGCATGCACAAATGCAATTACAAGAAAAAATCAAAGTGCTCTGTAATTTTTTAACAGCCTACCGTTTTTCAAAGGAAACACCCCGAAACTTGGAAATAAACATAACAAACTATATATGTTTGGAATCTACACACCTTCAGCTACGTTACGGTGCCAAGCTTTCATACATACATGAAGAATTCTAGACGGAGTAATCCAAAGAATACTGTGTTTTTAGGAGATTTTGTGAAAAATAAAATAACATGATTCAAAGGTTGAAATCCTACCTAAACCCACTTGACAAGCAAAAAAGCTCACTAAATGTGAATCTCCCACATGTCCTGAATCAAACGGTATGCCATATTCGTGGATGCACACAGAGAGTTGGCCATGCACTAGCTCAAATAGGACGCATGCACAAGTGCAATTACAAGAAAAAATCAAAGTGCTCTGTAATTTGAACAGCCTATTCAACTTGGACATTCACCCCACAAACTATATATTTTCGGAATCTACACACCTTCAGCTACGTAACGTTGTCATGCTTTCATACATTCATGAAGAATTCCAGACACAGTACTCCATAGAACTCGGTGCTTTTAGGAGATTTTGTAAAAAATAAAATAAGATGATTCAAAGGTTGAAATCCTACCTAAACCCACTTGACAAGCAAACAAACCCACTAAATGTCAATCTCCCACATGTCTTGAATCAAACGGTATGCCATATGCGTGGGTGCACATAGAGGCATGGCCACCAACTAGCTCAAATGGGACGTATGCACACGTGCAATTACAAGAAGAAACCAAAGTGTTCTGTAATTTGAGCAGCCTAATTAACTTGGAAATACCCCCCAAAAACGATATATTTTTGGAATCTTCAAACCTTCAGCTACGTAACGGTGTCATGCTTTCGTATATACATGAAGAATTCCAGACGTTGTTATTCATAGAACTCCGTGCTTTTAGGAGATTTTGTGAAAAAATAAAATAAGAGGACTCAAAAGGTTGAAATCCTACCTAAACCCACTTTGCAAGTAAAAAAAAAACACTAAATGGCAATCTCCCACATATCCTGAATCAAACGGTTTGCCATATGGGTGGGTGCAAACAGAGACGGGGCCACCAACTAGCTCAAATGGGATGCATGCACAATTGAAATTACAAGAAAAAAATCAAAAAAAGCTACAACCCACCCTCACCCCCACACACACTCCCCCCCTTTTTTTTTTTTTTTATTATTCCCAAAGATGATCATCAAATCATCTTAGGGAATGATAACGAACTTGGAATACGGGCATAAATGCCCGTTTTCCAATTGAAATCCGATCGGAAAAATCACTTCCCGGAAATCATTTTCCAGGAAGTGATTTTTCATTCATTGGCAAAGATCAATAATTTGGTGATCAGAAGTGATCACCAAATTTTGATCTTTTCATATCTTATCAGATGTTTTCTGATGTGCATGATAAACATCAATGACATTGTCAAAGCAATTTCTGCGATCTTGTAGTTACATATGACCCCTTACAAACATCAAACATGTCCAACTTTACCGTTCTGATATAAATGCCAGATTTCCAAATTATTATAGATATTATGCACTCACACAGGCTATTAGAGTAAGAGATGCATAATGTGCCCATGCTGTTAATTTACAGCAACCAATTCATATGATGGCTTTTTATTTGTCTACGCTTTAAAGGGGAAGTTCAGTTGAATACATGTACTTTTCAGAAAAAAGAGCAGTATTTTTTCATTCCCAATGACCTTAACCTGCTCATTCAGCATTTTGTTGTGTATGAAATAAATGCAACAGAATATGACTTTCTGTTTGCAGGACCCTAGTAGGACCGTTATGGTCTTGCCCTGACCCAAGCGCCTTGGTTATTTCAGTATGCCTCAGTAGAGATCTGAGCATCTTGACCCATGCAAAGCCAATCAGTAGAAATGACGTGTTAGGAACATTCCAAGGATGTGGTGCATCTTGGAAGAAGAAGGACCGGTAGAACCTGAAATGGCAGATCCCTAATGTCAACAGTGCAGGAACAGCAAGCGGTATGAAAATCAATGATTTTTAAAATGAGAGAGAATATGTAAAAATAACTAAAGTATGCATTACACAAACTAACAATTTAAACAAATATTGATAATTTCACTGAACTGCCCTTTAAAAAAAATTTGATAGCATCTAATAGCATTGTGATAGCCAATAAAAAATGCACCCCATATTAAATAAGTTGCAGTGCTTTCTATAATGTGCACCAGGATTTTCTACAAACATTTGCTGTGCTATATATTTTTGAAGTTATATACTGTAATATCGAAATAGTTGTGAATAAATTGTGTGTAATAAATACTTCACAATAGGGATCAAATAAGAACTAATGTTGGCTGAGCTTTGCTTTTAATTTTCCTATATTCTTTCATTAAGTTGCTATGATATCTTCTATTTGTGGTTGGTTCAAATCATTGCTTAAGTTTTAAAAAAAAAAAAAAAAGTAAATTATTATTTAGTTCTTTCCCTTTTGCACTAAATATATAGGATTGTTCCAGAAGAGCTAGGAGAAAATGTTGAAGATGAAGCCAGTACAGAGGATGCAAAGCTGCAAGATCTTCCTCCTGTTGGGGATTAGATTTTGTTTGTGGAAAAGGGACTGACTTTAAATAGGCCTTGGGCAGACAGGCAGAGGTAGGTATAAAACATTAATTAATTAGTATTGGTACTTTGCTGGTTTTTTTTATAATTATTTGTCCATTGCAAAAAAAATATTAAAATATTTAAAATCTATTATAACTATACAATTCTTTTAGTTGATTTTTTAACACTTCAAAAACAGCCAAACCACTATACATTATACTTGTCATTTCACAATGACTTTTGTAAATTGACAGGAATTGCTTTTCCGAGGATTTTTGCAATTTACTTTCTATTTTTTACATGTTTTGAAGATATTTACATTTATATGGTGTAATATGGTTGCAGCATCACCGATTCCCTGCACTTCCTGCACTGAAACCATGCACAGTCCCTTTCGTGTTTCCTCCTCCTCGTGGCCCCCATGGCCCCTCCCTGCAGTCTCCCGTGGTTTCCCACTCATGTGTGTCTGTGGTCCCTCCTAACATTTGCTCTGGGGCTCCTCCCACTTGCAGGCCCCAGGGCCCTACCACTTGCGGGCCCCTCCACTCAGGTCCCCAGGGCAAGTGGGGAGGGGGCCAACAGGACCACGAGTGTGGGGAGCCACAAAGTCCATCAGTGGGAGGGGCCACAGGGGGACTGCAGGGGAGGGGACACAGGCCCACGATTGGAAGGACCAGCAAGGGAGGCATTATAAAAAAGCAGTGCTGTGGCTGTGCTGTACTCCCCACCCCTCTACGCTTCAGTCATGCACTGAGCATGTGCCAAACCGCAGATTAGAGGAGGAAATAGTAGTTCTGACCGCAGATTCAGAACCTCCCTACCCCCTAACTTTCTGATAAGTTGATTTCTCATATTTTGGGTCTGTGCAGCACGTAGAGAGGTGGGTTGATAGCCGTTTTAAAGGTATGAAACTGGCTTCATTTAAAATAAAACTGTTTGGAGACACAGTTCCCCTTTAAAGTTTAGTTTCTTGAAGACGTTTCGTTAGTCATCCGATGGTTCTCATTCAGAATGACTACAAGAATCTGTTGGCAATAAGTTGCCCTACTTGCGGCATTTGAAAACCTGTGGTCGCCATAATGCTTTTTTTTTAATGTCCTCTTTGTTTACTTTGTGTTTGTAACACGGAAATAATGTATAGAGATTTTCCCCTACTGTTTGTATTCCCAGTGTATCATTATATATTGCCAACATCTTTAGCACTTTTAAATTACATGTTAACATCTTACATCAGGACCTGCCCCAAGAGCTTAACGCAAATTTTATTTGACACATAACCACCCACATGGTGTTTGCAAAGGACATACAAACTCCTTGCAGCTGTGTCCAAGGGTGAAATCTTATGTAAGTGACACAACAACCAGTAGAACTTTTATTTGCTCAACCTCCCTGCCCCATACCCAGCAGTAAGGTTTCCCAGTATACAATGTAAGGAAGGGAGCACAAACGGCAGCTTCAGTGTCTGCAAATTTATCAGTTGCGACTTGTTTCGGATCACACTGGATCCTTTCTTAATCCATTTCTTGAGAAAGGATGCAGTATGATCCAAAACATGTCGCAACTGAAATAAAAATTTGCAGACCCTGAAGCTGCGTTTTGTTCCCCTTTTTATAATTGTAATCCAGGTGAAATCAAACTCAGGACTTCAGCTCTGCAAGGCATCATTGCTAACCACTGACCCACTGTGCACCACACAATGAAGCACAAGTGTTTTTAGATACAAAACTTGAAACAG
This sequence comes from Hymenochirus boettgeri, assembly GCA_019447015.1. Lineage (NCBI taxonomy): Eukaryota > Metazoa > Chordata > Amphibia > Anura > Pipidae > Hymenochirus > Hymenochirus boettgeri. The sequence continues at coordinate 127,328,487 of CM033469.1, forward strand.
TGTATTTTTAAAAGCACCGTATCGCACTGACAGTGGAAATGATAAAATGCAGTTCTATGGGGGGAAACTTCCATCGTGCATTCATTGTTCAAAGCAAGTGTTCTCCCTGCCTTGTAAACAAATTAGGATTTTTTTTTGCCTACAGAAAATGAACTAATATAATATTAGATTGTTTATAATTATTGAAATGTGTTTTTTTTCATTATTTTATTGCTGTTAACATTTTTTACATAGTGTTTAACTGTGAATCATATGCAAACTTCTCTGAAGCAATAAGATTTTTTATAGTTATATGAGTAATATTGCTTTATTTTACTTCATCTAAATCTTTTTTAAATTACCTTTTAGGGACTGTTTGTGGAATTTTTTCTTCCACACCTGACTACCAATTATGAAAATTTCCGAAGTGCCCAGCCTGGAAAAATGCGCAGATATACAAGCGCTTTTGAACTTAGAATGAACATCATTGCAAAGTGCCACTATAGATGCTATTCACCAAGAACAGGGTACGTGGATCGGTTGTTATTCGCAGACTGTTGAAGCGACATTTTTTTTAAACAATTTGTTAAAGCAGCAGGTAAGTAGTCCTAATGTCAGCTAAATAAAAACTCCTGTGTGAATAAGCATTACAAAAAATTGGGAAATTTAAAAAAAATTAAGCTATGTATGAATTCTGATTACCAAAAGCTGCGCCCTGAAATCTATACATTTCTGTCAACTGGTTAATATACAGAAAAGGCTAAAAAAAGTATGGGTTTTTATAGGTGGATAGTCTAAAGAGAGCATAATATTACAAATATGATAAACTGTGCACATTTCCTCTAAAATATGAATATAGAAACTTGGAACAAGGTCCTCTCGATAATATTGGCATAGGAATTGCCGTTTAACATAAAAGAGCAATCAACTGTGTACTGGAGAAATGGTTAAGGATTGGTCTAGGCAACTCACATTTTTTCACCCAACTAAACCAGTCATTAATGAGTTAAAAGGAGCAGTTCCTTGTTACCTCCAGGTGCAAAGTTGATTTAGTTGAGGGTCAAGTATAACAAACATAAATTTTAGCATTTGTTTCAGTTGTCAATAAAGAATGCTTGAAAGGATTGAAAAAATGGAAAGTTTGTATTTTATTAACTTTCAATGATAATCTTTCACATAGAAATAGTAATAAGAAAAAAATATGAGTCTGATGGTTAAAAGAAAATCATGCATCCTTTAATATTTTTATTCAAGAATTATTATAAATAATATATAAAACGCAGGTAAATGATCCAGTGCACTTTCAGGACTTGTAGATTAAAGTGTTATTGATACATCAGATAAGGCAACGTTTTGGTACCTTCCTAGGTCCCTTTATCAACCCTTTGATAAAGGGACCTAGGAAGTACCGAAACATACCTTCCTAGCAAAAAAAAAAAGATTCAGGGATTAATGTAAAATAAATTGTCTGTAAGTGACCGTAATTAGTGCTGTAACATATTTAAATTCTTTCATGTTCTCTAGAGAGGGTCTTAAGCATATGCACATTATCCAAGCCCTTTATTGTACTTAATTCACAGCTCAGTGCATCACTTGCTGTGAAACTGCGATGGGAGCAAGCTGTCACATTTATAAACGCATTGTAGTGTACTGTGATAGTGAACTTGGTCTCCTTGCAAGGCTAGTATTTAGACTCTGAACCATAAGCTCGGGAGACAGCTCGTCTACATTTTCAGATAAATAAGGGCATTATTTAATTGGTTCAACTTTTTTCAGATATCTAGTCTTGGCACACATACTGGTTAAATGGAATGGAATAAAAGAAAACTCGGGAAGAAAATGTGCAATAACCAACAGCAACACAATAAGAAGGGCACTAGTCTATGTTTAATTTGTTACATAGTTATTATAACTTGGGAAAATGAGGAAGAGAAAATCTGTTTAGTTTCAGCTCCATTAAATCACACTTATTTACCACTTTATCCTATAGTTTAGAGAAGAAATGCACCCTCCCTTCTTACATGCTCTGTCTCTTATTTCTTCTCTTGCCATGTGTTGGTTGTTTTTTTTTCCCATTACAGCACCATTCATTGACACATCTTCTACATGTTTATTTGCACCCCTGTGAAGTTACTATAATTCCAACCGATAGTGCCGTATATTTGCTGGTGTGGGGGAGGCCGGCCGCGCACCAGCTCGGTCAACTGTTTGGGTATATTGGACAAGCAGGCGATCGGGACTGTCTGTAACTCATGGTCAATTATTCGGTTCCTATGGGACCACACCATCGGTCACGCACACTGTCAGCGCCGGCCGATATTGCCACGACCAACAGTCATTTGTCTTGACCGAGCACTCGCAAGAAGCGAACGCTCGCGTCAGGACATAAACTCATCTGGGGCGTACTTTAAAGGCATGTTTCCACCTCAAATGAAAAACCCTACATAGGTAAATCACCCCCAAAACTATAATTGTTAGAAAGCTGCCATCTGTTATTGCAGCTAAATGTTCTCTTCCTTCATTCTGCCTCTCAAAAGTTCAGCCTTCTCTTCAAGCTCTCTAGTAAATTTTTAAAAGGAAGCTGGAGGAATAGCATGGCTTACAGCTACTAACTTGAAGTTCCAGGAAACAAAAAGAGTGGTAACAGAACATCAGAACAGAATTTCAGGTTAGACTTACAACTTCAGCTTTCTAACTATTGTAGTTTTGGATTTTTGGGGGAGGGGGGGGTGATTTACCAATAAACATGTTTATTGAGGGGTGAACTTGCCTATAGTGTCCCCAGTTGTAAAGAGTAGCATATCTTCATTACAATCACATTTTATCCACAGGAGAGAACCCAAAATTCATAGTCTGTCATCATAAAATCAGTTGTTTAATTTCTTGTTGCATAGTTTACAGTTTATTGATCATCTCTTCTATGGATTGTGCATAAATGTATACTTTATATGCAATACTGAAGGAGCCAGAGATTTATAAGGTAGCAGATTTATCCTTGCTCCCTTAAGATTATGTATTATTTTTAAGTTTTGCTATTTTTATACTGAAAAGTAACTAACTGCTTTAACTACTCTTGCTACTATTTTGCCCACTACATTGCCTTTTAGCTCCACCCACACTTATCTTTGAGCTCTTTGATCTCCTTTGAACTGTGACGGCCTAGTTGTAACAAGTCTGCTTTCTTGCCTTTGCCTGATTTAAAGGGTAACTGTGGTCTCAAATTCTTCTAAAATAGTAAGAATGATATAAAAATCCTTCCATAGTACCTTCAAAATAAAACCTAAATCAATCTCTAGTATAAATTGTGAGAGAGAAGTACTTCTGGTTGAACTCTTCCTGTTTTTAGCATGTGATCAGCTTTTGCCTGCATTAATAGGCTCCCCTTCTCAACTGTCATTTTTTCCTCAGGTACTTCCTGATTTCCCCAGAATAAGTCTTAACTGAGAATGCTTCTCCCCAGGGGGAAAAGTTTCGGCAGAGATCAGGTGATGTCACGTGATGTCACTCAACCTACTGGAAGCAGACGGAAGTTTGAAACATTTCACTCCAATGGAATTTTTCACAGGTCCAGCCAGAGATGTGATTGTTGGCTCAATCTAAAGGAAATACTCAGGCTTCATTGAACCCTCACTTGCTTTGATACCACAGTTGCCCTATGACTCCTGCATAATTCAATTATTTTTTTGTATGCCTGAATTGAGAATTTATGCTAAATACCATTTAAACCGAAAGTATTCTTATTTTGACAGGAAACAAATGCAGTTCATGTGAATGTTTGGGCTGGATCTTATTTGGAAGTGAAATATACCGATGACTGTGTCTGAAAATGGTTATATGATTTTTTGTTTCATTATTGGTAATATTTGCATCAAATATTTTTGTTACTTGGAGTGTGCAAAATTAGCATCAATATCTAGGTTGCCTAAAGCATTCCTAAGCAGGAATGGAGGCTGAATGGCGAGAGCTACACCAAACACGGTGTTTGATGACTTCATGAGCACGCGCAGGTCTTAAACAGGGTGGCTGACACAATGCCAGATCTGGTTTGCAAAGCTGGAGGCTTGGCCTGGTAGACTGCTGGTCTGATAGGAGCAGACAGCCTCTACAATGGGGAGTATATGGTAATTCTGTCCAGGGAGCAAAAGGTATGCAAGAACAGGAATGAAAAAAAAAAAAAAAAACCCAGGGGGGGGGGGGGGGGGAAGCAGCCTATATTTATTAGCTACTACTTCCTGGTATGCGCAAGAGGTTGCCCACTGACTTGTGCAGGCACAGGAAAAAAAATTAGAGACCAAGCAAGGTATGGGCTGTTTTATGTGAGAATGCCAAACATAGTACCAGTGTGTGTGCTACTGCCAACCATGTTACTACTGCAAGGATGCGATTCATAATACCGATGCCTGTGCAACCAATTTATCAGTACCACTGCCGACCATGTTACCACTCACTGCCAGGATGCCAAGCATTTTCATTCAATTTATCAGTTCCTGTGCTAACCATGTTACTACTACCTGGTTGACAAGCATAGTACCATTGCCTGTGCCAACCATGCTACCAGTGCCAAATTCAAGCATACTACCTATGTCAACCATTTAAATGCTGTGCCAACCATGTTACCACTACCAGGGTGAAGAGTGTCCATTTGCCAAGCGTGTTACCAGTGCCAGGTTGCCAAACGGTTGCCAAACTAGTACCAGTATTTGTGTGCTACCCATGTTACCAGTGCAGTTTGCAAGCATAATACCTGTGTCTGTGAGTCACCTATGTTATCAATACCAGGTTGCCTCATGGAATGTAAAAAAAAGTTACTAAATATCAACTCCTAAATGTCCTGAATCAAACGGTATGCCATGTGTGGGTGCACATGCAGAAGTGGAAGCAAAAGCCACGAAGTGAGAGACAATGCATGATGGCTCAGAAACAACAAAAATATTTAGCCAACTCCGAAATGGACAGTCTGCAGTTTTTTTCCAAAAACACCCTGTACAGCTTTGTGGTTGTTCATTCATACCATCAATAGTGTGGGCGCAGTTCTTTGTAGAAGTTCGACTTTTCTGAAAAAATGAACAAAAAAACAACTTCAAAGGTAGAAATCATGCAAAATATTTAGCCAACTCCGAATTTGGGACAGTGTTGCAGTGTTTTTTCCACAAAACACCCTGTAACTTAGAAATAACCCCCAAAACTATATATTCCTGAAATCTACACACCTTAGCTATGTAACGCTGTAGGTTGTTCATTCATACCATCAATAGTGTGGGCGCAGGTCTTTGTAGAAGTTCGCACTTTTCTGAAAAAATGAACAAAAAAACAACTTCAAAAGGTAGGAAATCATGCCAAAACCTGATGTAATGTAAAAAAAGTTACTAAATATCAATCTCCCAAATGTTCTGAACAAAAGGTTATGCCATATGGGTGGTTACACACGCGGACGTCAGACACGTGCACAAATGGCTCAGAAACAGCAAAAATATTCAGCCAACTCTGAATTTGAACAGTCTGCAGTTTTTCCCCACAAATCATATATTTCTCAAATCTACACACCTTTATCCACGTATACTGTAGTTTGTTCATTCATACCATCAATGGTGTGGGCGCAGTTCTTTGAGAAGTTCGCATTTAGTTTTAGCAGATTTTCGAAAAAAAAAGTGCTCAAAGGTAGAATCATTGCAAAAAATCCAAGTATATATGTAAAAAAAGTTACCAAATATCAATCTCCCAAATGTCCTGAATCAAACGGTATGCCCTATGTATGGTTACACAAGCAGACATGGAATCGACTAGCCACAAAGTGAGCCAATGAACAGGGCCCAATTACAGCAACTTTTCAGATTTGTCAGATAAACACCCCTCATATAGTAGAAATACCTCCCAAAACTATATATTCTTGGAATCTACACACCTACAGCTACACTAATTGGTGTGATTCTTTTATGCAAGAATTTTATGCTTTGTCAAGAATTTTGCTTTTTTACCAGATTTTCAGGAAAAATTTATAAAATACAATTCAGAGTTAAGAATCATGGCAATTTCCACAGAGACATAGCCACCAAACAACTCAAATGGGAGCATGCATAAGTGCAATTACAAGAAAAAAAATCGAGGTTCTCTGTAATTTCAAACAGCCCCAAAACTTGGAAATGCCCCCCACTAAATATCAATCTCCCTCATGTCCTGGTGTGATTCTTTTTGTATTACCACAATGGTGTGGGCGCAGTTTTGTCAAGAATTTGGCTTTTTTTACCAGATTTTCAGGAGTTAAGAATCATGGCAAATCTCCATGTCATTTTAAAAAAACTTGTCAATTATCAATCCAAATTCCCTGAATCAAACGGTATGCCATATGCGTGGATGCACACAGAGACGTGGCCACCAACTAGCTCAAATGGACGCAGCACAAATGCAATTACAAGAAAAAATCAAAGTGCTCTGTAATTTTACAGCTACCGTTTTTCAAAGGAAACAGCCCGAAACTTGGAAATATCCATAACAAACTATATATGTTTGGAATATACACACCTTCAGCTACGTTATGGTGCCAAGCTTTTTATACATACATAAAGAATTCTAGTAATCCAAAGAATTCTGTGTTTTTAGGAGATATTGTGAAAAATAAAATAACATGATTCAAAGGTTGAAATCCTACCTAAACCCACTTGACAGGAAAAAACCCACTAAATTTGAATCTCCCACAGTCCTGAATCAAACTGTATGCCATATCGTGGATGTACCAGAGATGTGGCCACCAACTAGCTCAAATGGACAATGCACAAATGCCAATTACAAGATAAACAACAAAACGCTCCTGTAATTAACAGCCTACACTTTTCTAAGGAAACAGTCCCGAAACTTGGAAATTCCCCCACAAACTATATATTTTTGGAACCTCACACCTAAAGCTATGTTATGGTGCCATGCTTTCAACATACATGAAGAATTCCAGACCCAGTATCCAAAGAACTCTGTGTTTTAGGGGTTTTTGGAAAAAATAATACGATGATTCGAGGTTGAAATCCTACAAACTCATTGACAAGTAAAAAACACCCACTAAATGTGATTCTCCCACATGTCCTGAATCAAACGTTATGCCATATGTATGAGTGCACACAGACACATGGCCACTAACTAGCTCAAGTGTAATTACAAGGAAAAAGTGCTCTGTAATTTGAACAGCCTATTCAACTTGGAAATTCACCCCACAATCTATATATTTTTGGAAGGGAAAATTGTTTTAAAAATAAAATAAGATGATTCAAGGTTGAAATCCCACATAAACCCACTGACAAGCAAACAAACCCACTAAATGTCCATCTCCCACATGTTTGAATCAAACGGTATGCCATATGCGTGCGTGCACAGAGGCGTGGCACAACTAGCTCAAAGGGACGCATGCACAAGTGCAATTACAAGAAAAAATCAAAGTGCTCTTATATTTGAACAGCCTATTCAACTTGGAAATTCACCCCACAAACTATATTTTAGAATCTACACACCTTCAGCTACGTAACGTTGGTCATGCTTTCATACATACATGAAGAATTCCAGAACAGACTCCATAGAAACTCTGTGCTTTAGGAGATTTTGAAAAAAATAAAATAAATGATTCAAAGGTTGATGAAATCCCACATAAACCCACTTGACAAGCAAACAAAACCACCTAAATGTCAATCTCCACATGTCTTGAATCAAACGGTATGCCATATGCGTGGGTGCACATAGAGGCTGGCCACCAACTAGCTCAAATGGGACGCATGACACAGTGCAATTACAAGAAAAAAAATCAGTGTTCTGTAATTTGAGCAGCCTATTCAACTTGGAAATACCCCCTAAAATCTATATATTTTTGGAATCTACAAACCTTCAGCTACGTAACGATGTCATGCTTTCGTATATACATGAAGAATTCCAGACATGTTTTATTATAGAACTCCGTGCTTTAAGGAGATTTTGTGAAAAAATAAAATAAGAGGACTCAAAGGTTAAATCCTACCTAAACCCACTTGGCAAGTGAAAAACCCCACTAAATGGAAATCTCCCACATGTCCTGAATCAAACGGTGTGACATATGGGTGGGTGCAAACAGACGGGGCCACCAACTAGCTCAAATGGGATGCATGCACAATTGAAATTACAAGAAAAAAATCAAAAAAAGCCCCCTTTTAGTGGTATTTTAGGGAAAAACAGTTAGTGCGGAGAGTCACACAAGTTTTTGCACACTTTACTAATCCTAAATATTCAATCCGCGTTTTTTTGGTACTCTGTTAAATTTCTTACTAAAAAGCTTATTTTCCCTTGAAATCGGACAAATAATGATCGTGTTACTTTACCAATATCACCGAGGCATGGAAGCTTGGAGAAGTTTGCCAATTTATAGTTTAGGGTTTATAAAATAAAAAAAAAAAAAAAAGGTGTGTGTATCACTTTAAGAATTTTTTTCGTGTGCATTTTCCCTTTTTTTAAAAAAATTATTCCCAAAGATGATCATCAAATCATCTTAGGAAATCATAACGAACTTGGAATACGGGCATAAATGCCCGTTTTCCAATTCGAAATCCGATCGGAAAAATCACTTCCCGGAAATCATTTTCCAGGAAGGGATTTTTCATTCATTGGCAAAGATCAATAATTTGGTGATCAGAAGTGATCACGAAATTTTGATCTCTGTCCCAATTTTTTTTCTAAGTCTTTGCTAAGTAGCAAAGACTTCGAAAAAATTCTATTTGTGAATAGAACTTTGAGTTCCATTCACAAAAAGTATAGTAAAGCTGTCACACTGACAGCTTTACTATACCAGGTACTGTACTTCGATCTGAATAGAGATCGAAGTGCAGTACCTCCACTACACCACCAGGGGCAGACTGGGGGAAGCCTAAGGGAAGATCCCGGTGAAGCAGGAAATCCTGTGATGTCACCGGGGTCTCCCTTATCGCACGGACCTGCTCTTCCTCCTGCTCCCGGCTGCTGCTCCTGCAAGAAAGGTAAGTTATCTCCCGATCCCCACATCGGTTTTAGACAAAACTGATAGGGGATCGAGGGGGCTAGGGGGGAGTTGAATTCTGCCCCCTGATCGCCCCTAGCGCAGGCAGATTTTTTTTTTTTTAAAGGAGAAACCACAGATCGTAAATTTACGATCTGTGGCAGTTTGAGCATTTTATGCACAGAACGTGAATATACGATCTGTGGCACTTAAAGGGTTAAAGCAGTAGTGCGAGGTTTTCAAAATACAGCTATAAGCCATATCAAACAGTACGCATCTCAGGAGGAATCTCAGCTAGCAACAACCTTTACAACAGCAGAGGCCACATATAGCATATTCCACACCAAAAAATAAATATGCCTGGACGTTAGCAAGATATAATATCTCGACTGAAAAAGCATATGGGAAATAATTATTTTATAAATAACGGTATTTTGAGCATGGAAACCAGTCAGCCAAGCTACTGGCTAGATTAGCCCATGGTTCAATAGATAAAAATAGTATACCATCAATCCGCACTTCAACTGGAGAAAACCTCACCAACACTCCGGACATACTAAGTAAATTCACTCATTACTACAAAACACTGTATGCAACACTTTAAGTCAATTAGACCTGTATCTAACAGACTCCAATACTCCAGAAATATCTAGCCTAGACAAAGAGGTATTAGAAGCCAAAATCACCCTACCAGAACTAGAAGACACACTAAGTGCTACAGCATCTGGCAAATCTCCAGGCCCGGACGGTATTCCCACAGAACTATATAAAAAGTACAGTGAATACCTCCTACCCCGATTTTTAGCAACCCTCCAAGATACTTATATAAGAAACTCCCTAACAGTATGTATGAGGCTCATATCATGTTACTGCTAAAACCAGACAAGTACCTGCTAGACTGCGGATCTTACAGGGCCATCTCACTACTAAATATTATAGTATAGTAACCTGCAGGCCAAAGTATTGGCAAATAGATTATAAAAAGTACTACCAACGATAATGCATACTAATCAGACCGGCTTTATGTCTGTGAAGTCCACCTCCATTAATATTAGAAAAACACTTATACATAAGTTGACCACGACAACTTCGGGTCCAGACTCATGCTTTCCCTAGACGCTCAAAAAGCATTTGATTCAATAGAGTGGGGGTATTAAGGATCTGTTTACAAAAATTCATAAAATGGATCAAGCTTTTATACAAATGCCCCACGGCTGCAATATGTATCAAGGGAGCCTGCTCCTCGCCATTCCCCCTGGAAAGAGGGACTAGGCAGGGTTGCCCCCTGTCACCCTACCTGTTTGCACTTGCCCTTGAACCATTGGCTATTAGACTTTGCTCTTCCCCTTACATACAGGGCTTAACTCTAGGAGCTCACACATCTTTGCTTAGTCTATATGCAAACGAGTTAATACTATATCTAGCAAACACAACAAACTCAACTCGGTATACAATCTTATAACCGAATTTGGCCCCTATTCCGGTTTACTAATAAATTGGAACAAATCATGCATATCCCCAATTGACCAATCTCTGTCAATACCACCATCAATCAGAAACATCCCAGTAGTGCAAGAATTCAAATACTTGGGAGTAATAATCACCAAAAACCCTGATATATACCTTCAAAAAAATATACTGTTCTTGTTGGACACAATTAAAATTAAACTCAATATTTGGAAACAGTTTCCAATAAATCTAATTGGACGCATAAATCTCATAAAAATCATTATACTCCCCAAGCTTTTATATGCATTTCAGCACAGCTTAACAATTCTACCACAGAAATGTTTTAAATCCCTATTCGATCCCCCCAAATATCTTATTTGTGGGGACCTGGCAGAGTCAGAGTTAAACTAAATATCCTACAGCGACCTAAAGCTTTAGCAGGCCTGGCACTGACGAATTTCTACTATTATTATCTAGCTAGCCAACTTAAATATTTTCAGAGTTGGGTGATACCACCAACTCCTGACCCTCAAGATACTCCTCCACCCTTGGTGTATGACGTAGAATGTATGTTACACGCGTATTTGCCTTCTGAGCCAATTGCATTCCTAGAACAAAAACGCAATGAGATGGGCATGGACATAGGGAATAGGAGAGGGCACGGTATTGCATACCCAGCAACATAAATTCTGGCAAATAACTACTGAGGTTTTGGGGGTGAATGGTGATATTGAAAACTCCCCACTTTGGCACAACAAAAAATACCCCATATTGGCATCATTTGCTGCATCAGAGGTATGGGAATATAAAGATATCAAATATTTCTTGCAAATTGTAAAGGAGATTAAGCTAATGTCTTTGTCAGACCTGAAGCAAAAATGTGCCCAGCCAGACACCTTTTTATTTAGATATATACAGTTAAGGTATTGTTTTATATCTGAATTCCAAAGCTCATGTATCCCAATGGTGTCTCATCCAGTTGTAAGTGTACTAAAAACTGGAATGGAAAAGACTAGTCTCTAGATTATATGCATGTCTGGTAAACGCTAAATTAACCACAGGCACTTTAAGGATATTAAATAAATGGTCAAGATATGTTCCTACCTTTGAGACAACTTATTGGGAAAACCTGTTGGAGACACATCTCAGGGCATCACAGGCTGCAAATAATAAACTAATTCAATTTTACATCCTACATCAGGTGTATTTGACGCCAAACAGACTAGCCCACATCTTTTATTTTCTCATTTTAGATGGTACTCTAAAGCCTGAGTAAAACATAATATAAACGGAACAATTAGTTACTACAGTATATCTATAGAGGTCATGAGACGCAATAACACAGATGGACTTTTTATAATAACTTTGTTGCACAGTTGAATTGCAACATGTATATGAGCACATTTTATTACACTATTATCAAGACTTTAGAATATCGGTTTTAAGTTGAGCACAGTAACAAAGATAATGCCCTTTTGGTTTTATCATAAAGTATGTCACTTTAAGTATGTCTCTTTGCACTTTATACTTACTATTATTGCTATATTAGAGCACTTATAGGTATTGATATGTGATGTAACACTTGTCTTAGACTCCTATGTATAATAATTTATTGAATGATGTTTTTAGATTAATTATGTGGCACTTTATGATGTATGCTAAGTTATGCACTGTTTTGCACTTTAGTGTATGGGGTGGGAGTGACCAGAAAAATTGGAAGCTGGTCCCCAACCCATCACTCGAGTTGACGTAACACTGGTAGGTGGAGCCTTGTGGGTATAAAAGGGTGGAGGGTTAAAGCACTGGTTATACCTGAGGAAGGGGGCAGGCAGCTCCCCCAAAACGTTGTATCGTTGTTTATGCACCAATGAATAGTGACATTTCACCAAGAAGTAGTGTGCTCCTCTTGCTTACATTCTTTGGATTGCCTTGAACCTCTGGGTAGGGGGTACTGGAGGATTGCACCTACCAAACACTAGGCCAAAGCCAACCACATTGTGCTAGTGGCTTCTAATTGGATATAGCTCTGCTGTCCCATTGCTAGATTTTAGGACATAGTAACTAAAATATTATCAGAAATGCCAAACATAAATGTCCCCTTAAAACCCAAACTGTGCATGCTGGGTATACTTGAGATGGACATCATTAGACATTTCTACGTGTTCTACCATTTATTTTATGCAAGAAAAATTCTTTTAAATTGGATGACGACCCAAACCCCTAAGATCAAAGTGTGGAAAGAAATGATTTACACTTCTATATCTTATATAAGATAAAAATATATCGGGAGAGGCTGCCATGATAAATTTAATTATGGAGACCATGGTATGACTATATGGGAGTGAATATACCTCAACAAATATAGAATTATGTAAAATATAAAATTATCATCTTTAACACAACTAAAGTCAAACTAATGTTACCCTTACTGAGTACACCCGAATAACGCAAATGGCTAACTTAACCTTCCTAAACCCCCCCCCCCCCCCACCATTCAAACTAGGTTTATGCTTTCAATGTATTTGTTTTATGTTTGAGTTAATTTTTGAGGCAGTTTGCAATGTTATGTATGTACAAAAAATAAACGAGTTTTAAAAAAAAAAAATCAATACCAGATTGCTAATTATAGTACCAGTGTCTGTAGCAAGCATGTTTCCAGGGCCAGGTTGCCAAGTATAGTGCCTGTATTTCAGGCATGCTACCAGTGCCAAGTTGCCAAGCATAGTACCAATGCCTGTGCCAATCATGTTACCAGTGCCAGGATGCCTATTGTAGTACCTGAAGAATAAAAAGAAATAATAAATAAAAAAACGTAACTTGTCTCTTTCAAGCTAGATTATCAGTTGCATTCTAATGTTTTGATTTTTTCCCATACATTAGTACTTGCCATATGATCGATTTGCAACATTTAATTATTATTTCCGGAACGGTCTTACCCGTCCTTTCGTGATTGTATGTTGGTCGCGAAGTCCCATCTGGCCCCTTTCATTTTGTGATCTTATGTTGGTTGCAAAGAAGAATGGGATCAACATCAGTTTGAACGTTCTGAGCACAAAAATTAGGCAAAATTATTTTAAGAGTAACATTAATACTTTAGAATATTCTTTGTTTAATAGGTCCCCCTCTCTGGAAAAAAAAATTAAATAGCATATACATACGCTTATGCTACAAACAATAACCCTTAATGTGCACATACACCGCATACTCACCTTCCAGCATTCCTGCAAAATGTTTCCAAAGTTTGCACAGCTGTAAAATACATTTTAGGCTGGAACATCAATGTAAAATCTGAAGGTAAAAACATGAGGATCTTGATATCAAATGGGTTGGGCACTCATGATGGTGAGATCTGATCTAGAGTCCTGTATTGGGTTGGGTATTCATGATTAACCAAATTTGCAGGTCGGGTTTGGATAAACCATAGTGAGTTTTAATTGGTTGCGGGTCAGGTTCAGTTAGAAAGCTGCGGGTGCTGGTCATGACAGTTAGCGAATGTGGGTCTATTAAAAGGAAGTCTTCTTTTGACCTATAGGGATGGGAAACGAGTGGTACACACTTCTAAAATCTCTGCATGTGTTTTGGACATTGACAGAGGTGGGTGGAGATATCGGTGCTCAACACTAGTGAAACACAAGTGATGTGGAGTGGTGAAGACCGTCCTCCCCTCTCAATCTTCAGGCAAATGTCCAACAAAACAGGAGAAAAAACATTGGACATCACTTTGATGGGAGGCTATAGAGAGACCACTCTAAAGCTGGGTGCACACATGTACATTTGCAAGATACTGTCTTTCATTTTCACAGACCTGATCGTTCTCCCTATGTAAGGGATTGCAGATTTAGTTGCAGCTGTCTCCCTATACTTAAAGTACAGGGAGATGACCACGGATGAGGGAAATTTTCATGCATTTCCGAACAATCCCAAGGCTGACTGAATATTCTTATGCCTTGGGAGCACTCTATAACTTCCTATCTTCCCTTCAACTCCTAGCGATCACCTCACCAATTCTCATAATTTAGAATTCTGAGATCCCAAAAAGGACAAAGCCCAGACTGTCCCTATACAATATGACATGTTTCAACCATGTTTGATTGTATCAATGCAAGGTACAGACTAATGGCTTTTGAGGGATTGGATTTGGGACCAAATCAAACTATTTAGACTTTGCAAGGTCTAGGTTTTGGGGGGTTTCCATTCACCAATACATTTTTTGTTAAAGTGGTGAATATACCATTTAAGTATTTGGAAATACAACATTTGCTAAATATATATAAAGGGCAACTTAACATCTAGATGAAAGGGTATGTCCACCCTAAACATCATATTTTAATATATGATACCCCCTGCCCACCCCCAACCACCATGTTATTTCTTTAAAAAAACTAATAGAACTGTACTTACAGCGATTTTGCTCCTGCGGAGAACTGATCCGGCTCCCTGCTTGCTGGATTTTGCAAGCAGGGGGGCGGACTGGCAGCCATTCGTGATTGGCTGAGACGCAGCAAATCATAGATGCGGCTGATGTCCGTGGAGAGCGTCGCATGAACGAAGGATTGTAAGTACAGTTCTGATTATTTGTTTTAAGAAATAAAGGCAGGCGGCATCTATCATATATTTAAAGGATTTTACGCTAGGTGTAAGGACAAGCAAAGATGGATCCAGATAGTGGTAGGGGGTTGGGGTCACAAATATAGAGTTCCTGTTTGGGTGCTGGATGAAGGGAGGATGAAGGCTGCATGGGAATGAATAAGGCACAGATGTGAGGTGACACAAGAGAACTTGGATTTACAGTGAGATGCTCCTGGTCTGCAAAAAGAAATTAATAAAAATGTACGTATCTTAAAATTGTCTGAACGTATTTTAATACAGCTTTGCTTGTTTTAAAGCTAGAATAATGGCCAATAACAATAAATTATGGTTTTGGGGGTGGATATTCCCTTTAATATAGAATAAGGTGCACATTATCTATCTAATGTTCAAGTTCAGCCCCAACTCTGCAGTGAAATACAATTGTGCAGAGCTTGAATTGATCTTCTCTCCCTCAAACTTCCACCCATTCTAACTCAATTGTTCTGTTGTTGTGAAGCGTTAACCTTTTGCCTGCTTTCTCCTATATGATACAAACTGTGAGGGAAAGAATCCAATGTGGTTTGTGGTATGTCCAAAGGGGTCAAGCCAGCCTGGCTCCTCAACAATGGTTGCAGTGAGTGAGCCTAATCTAACTCAGTGGTTCTGCTGTTGGGAATGGTTACTCTTTAGCCCACTTTCTTGTGCACAATGCATATTCTGAGGGAGAGAAGCCAATGTGGTGAGGGGTATGTCCAGGGGGGCCAAGCCTGCCTAACTCCTCAACAATGCTGGCAAACTGCAGTTAGCCTACTCTACCTCAATGGTGCTGATGCTATAAAGTATTACCCTTTGCCCGCTTTCCCCTATATGATGCAAATTGCAAAAATAAATATTAAATGGGAAGGTCAGTGCAAATACATATTGTTTTAACCCAGCGCCTGGGTTGAATTAGATGCTCAGTAGAGATTTGAGCATGCTTGACCCATTCAACAGCCAACCATTAGAAATGACTGTTATGAACATTCCAAAGTAGTGTGCATTCTTGGAAGTCGGACAATTACAGAGCCTGAAATCTCAGTTAACTAATGTCAACAGCAGGGAATAGCAATCAACTGATTTTTCATAATGCAAGAGAATATATACAATAACTAGGTAAGCATAATATAAACTGAGAATTTTAAAAATAATGATATTTTCCACTGAACTTTATCTTTACGACAGATTTATTTATTTTACATTTTTACCCCGTTTGCTGAGGTACTCAACAAGGAAGCGTTTCCAATCCATGCTGGGCATAATTCCAGCACCCCTTTTAAGGGTTCAGAGACAGATTCTAGAAACATTGAATATTCTAGAAAAATGTAATTTTCGGGAAATATAAAAGTTTCAAAAATATTGAATTGTCTGTATAATTATCGAATATTGAATGCAGAAGCTTGAAAGTAGCGTGCGTGTGAAAGAAGTTGCTTTATTTTAAGTGTTCCAGAATCCATTTCCCAGGTCCCAGAGCCATGTACAGCATTGCTATTTTAACCTTATTTTATTTCAAACTTTTCAAACTAATTTTTTCCCATTGGGTCCGATTTCGTTTTTTTTTGAAAATCTGAAATCGTAACGGATTTTGTGAAGTTCGGCCATTTCTGTTCCAGATTTCTCAGTCTCCTTTCCTGTGAGCCAGGAAAACAATCAAGAAAATAGTTGATCAATGCACATTCCTGGGCCCCATATATCATAATATATATGCTAGTGCAAACCGTAAAAACATGGGGGATTTTAGTTACAATTTTATGCATAAAAGTGAAAAGCCTTCCAACCACGTCAAGGTAACCCCAGTATGGAAGGTCCTAACAATTTACCTTGGGCCATTTATCTGGGCGGACACTCCCTGCTTGGTTGCATTTTCATGGGAAGGTTGTCTCCCTAACCTTGCATTGGATTAGTTTTGAAGGCTATCACTTCCCCTGCCTACTGGCTTTTAACAAGGAGGGAAGAGGCCTATTATCCAATGCTTAATATTCAAGGCATAAGACCTCCAATTAAAGGGACGTGTTTGGGTGCTAGCCAGGAAAACAATAGTACTAATGGAATTTTCAATTCAGCTTAAAGGACAATTATACTTACCTCCTCCCTGCTCCCTTTTCTTCTATGTATGCTTTGTACCCAGGGTGAGGACCTTAACCGCTAGGTCCTCACCCCTGGGCTGTTTGTAGTTACATTGACATACTTAGAGCTGCTCTGCTCCTTCTGCTTTCGCAATGTGTCCAATAGGAAGACACGCTCCGTACAGAGTGCCCCTTCCTATTGGGCTTGTCACAGACAGAGGGGTGGCAGAGCTTACCAGAGTGCACTAACAAAATAGAAATTGTAAGTGTAGAATTTACAATAAAGGGCATTATTTTATACATAGTTTTAGGCTTGTGGCATTTTTTTGGGTAACTAGAATTTTCTTTATACCCTTTTACTCCAAATCAAATTTTCTTGCATTTTTTTCTTGCTGTTTTGTTTATCCTCTATAAATTTAGTTTTTTCTTATAGTGTGTGAAAGTGAGGGTTAAATAAGATCTAAACCTTTACATTCCAGTAAATTGCATTTAAGTATATGTAACCACCTGAAGTACTGGATTAAAAAACTGTCAGAAAGATTCAATAAAAGTTCTTATTGTTAAAAATGGCACTAATCATGCCCCAACCAATCAGATATTATTTAGCGTTTGCAAGCTAACATCTGATTGGTTGGGGCAAAATTAGCACCATTTTTAACAATAAGAACTTTTATTGAAAAACCCTGTGTGTGTATTGTTTTAATAATTTAAATGCTTTGAAATGTTGTCTTTAGCAATGATGACATATTGTTTACATATTTTTTGTTTAGGATATTCTCCCACAATTAAAGGACAGCTATTACATGTTGATACTACCACCAGCATGCAATTCAGAACACTTCTAGAAGCAGAAATGTTAGCAGTAAGTAGAAATGGCCAAGCAAAGCTTATCTATTTTGTAAAGGAAGTGTTCTCTCAGAAATGACATATTTTACAAACTTCAGTATAATAAACTTCCCTGTGCCCCAGCCCCCAGGATCCCTTTCTTGTGAAAAAATTCTGCTTGTAGCCTCTGCAATCAGCTAGTAAAGTTCTGTTCGTTTTTGGTGGGAGTGTCCTTCACTCTGCACTGCTTGTTGTCTATCTGCTGAACTGACATGTTGCAACCCCTCCCCTTTTTTCACGTGCACTTTTTTTTGCTGCATCAGAGTTTGCTGGCACACAGGGAGGGGGATATCTATACAGCTCATCTACTGAACTTAGGGATCACTGACAGACAACTTACACCTCACACCTCACTTAGTATTAAATAATGCCATAAAAAATATGTATTTATTAAAGGAATAGTTCATTGATGAAAACAAGTTAGTATTAATAGAATACATAAATTAAGCAGATATCATATCTCTTACCTGTTTCTGTGTGTGATGCTCTGTTCCCTAGTAATGTTCGCGCGCACATACCTCTACCAGCGCGATCCTCGGTGCACGCTAAGAGAGGTCACTGAATCACGACTACAGTGGCCTCTCAATGCGCATGTGCCAGGGACACACCGTAGTCGCAAAATTGCAAAGGGGCAGAGAGACACATTCAGAAGCTACAACGGGGGAACTTATACCGGGGAACATTACTAGGGAACAGAGCACCACACACAGAAACAGGTAAGAGATATGATATCTACTTAATTTATGTATTCTATTAATACTAACTTGTTTTCATCAATGAACTATTCCTTTAAAGCATACTGTGACCACATTTTCAGCATTATTAGTGCTACTTTTTGCTACGTATTTTTCGCCTTTTTAAGAACTATGACAAAAAGAAAAGTTGAAAAGTTTTTTTAAAAATTGTTGGGAAGTCTGGCGGGGAAAAAAATAGCGAAAATAATGCCCCTTTTATAAATATGTCCATTAGACCCCCGTTTGTCTGTATTGGTAAAGAAAATCAGAACCTTTAAAGAGCGATCTTAGGAACATTGGAAATCACAGATCGTATTACAGTAAATGCTGTAAAATAGTATAAGACCCCCCTAGGTACTTATCAGTATTGAGAAACACTCCACAATGTACTGATACCTTCCATAGACCCATTGGCATGCTAGATAAATGGCCACTTATGCGTTTTTGCAGATCCTGTCTGTCATTTTTCAAAGATTGGCATACACCCAATTCCAGTTCGGGACTGTGTGTTTGCCTCTTCCGCGGCAGACTCCCTCTATAGGAAGTTACCACAGCCAAGGGAAATTTACTGACTTTTCCGAACGAGCACTTGGCCGATCCGTCGGATCCGAAGGTATAGGGGCTTTATCGGTACTGTGTATACCTAGCTTTAACGCAATAAAACGCAATGTACTGACACCTTACATGGTTGTCCCCCAGATTACCATGTTCCCACCTGCTTTCTCCTTTACATCTTTCGCACTGCTTCTTGTACAGGTAAATGTAGACATTGTCTGGAATCATTTGTGTTTTTTTTTCTTCCCAGTTTCATATAAACGCCAGCTATCCCAGAATTTGGAATATGCCGCAGACATGGCAATGTGAACTTGAAGTTTACAAAGCAACGTATCATTTTATATTTGCCCAGAAAAACTTTTTTACAGGTTAGTTTTACAATTTGTATATTGCATTACCGAGTGATAGACAAATTTTAATGCTGGCAATATTTAATTTGTTTGTGGGGTTTTTTTTGGAAACTTACTTTTAAAAAATCGCCAAAACACAGAGAAAATAATGTACATTTTAGCAATGGAAAAATGATCTGTTTAAAGGCAATGTCCAGTCTAAAGAAAACTTTTTATACAAATGCGCAGCAACCGTCAAGTAAAGGTGGCCATACATATTCCCGATATTACTTACCCGATCAAGCCCTCACGCGACGTTTGTTCGATCCTGGCTGAACCGCTTCTCCCGATCTAGTATGTGACCGACATGCGATCACATGTCGGCCGCATACAAGATCAGGAGAAGCGTTTCCGCCCGTTTAGAACGAACGTCGCCTAAGTAATTTCTGGAATATGTATGGCCACCTTAAGTCCTTTCAGGGGCATCTTTCAGAATTTTGCATAATGTGAAACTGAGGTTTGGGGGGTTGTTGTACATTTGTACAAAAACATTTTTTTAGGCTGGAGATGCCCTTTAATGAGTTTTAGCATATGCTGTCCCTAATAGCTTAAGGAATTCTTACGTTGAACAGGGGTTCAACTTAAAGGGGAACAAAAGTCATCAGACAGCATTGTCCTAATACACAGCACACATTCACAATGTTACAACAAGCAGTGTCTTACCTCTCCCTTTGTAGTGGCTGTTGGAGGATTTAAGAAATTAACCTGTGGGTGATAGGGGTCAGTTCCCAATATGCATCTCTCTGTATATGCTTGGGAGTCTTTTAATTTTAAAGGGCAACTCCAACCTCATAAGATCAACTTATCAATATGTTGATATATCATACTTTGTCCTATGAATTCATTACTGTATTCCTGCTATGCTTTTGGATGCATCATGGAAACTGAGCAATTTAGTGACCTTTACTGAGCCTGTACTGAGCCTGGGCATGCTCAGAAGAGGCAGACAGGGGAATAACATTGTCATTGGCTGTGATGTCAAGTGTCAAATCCATAACTGACAACTGGAAGAACCAGGAAGCAGAAACAGGGGAAACAGGACATTGTGCAGGATTTCAGGTTAGACTTTATATATTTACTATATTTCAGATTTTAAACTATTACTGTTTAGGGTTTTGGGGGGTGATTTACCTGCATGTAAGTTTTCATTTTGGGGCTGGACTTGCCCTTTAAATTACAATTTAATTTCAATTATACATTTCTTTTCTTTTTGTACAAAAAAGGATGGTAATCTTTGCATTTTATTTCCTATCCTGCAAGGTTGGCTGAAACAAAATTCAAATTTCATAAGTAGGTTTGAAGCCTGTATCCTTATGGATTCTTTCTTTTTGAAACTAGATCACTAGTCCATTAACCCACCAAAGCTATTACATTGAAAATAGGTACATTTAGAAAATTCATCTGTTGTTAGGAACAGAATGGAAGCCAAAAAAGCAGTAAAATCAACTGATTATTTTGAATTGTTCCAAGTAGGCTGGCTGTCTGTCATGCTAGCTGAAAAATAAACAAGCTTGAAGATTACACGGACAGATATATGTACTGGCAACTACATGGAAACCATCTTTGTTATAAAATCCACTTGTGTGTACATAAATGCAACTTACTGGCGTAGTAACTTTCAATGGATGGGGGACCGGAGGGAATTTTTTTTTACTTTAAAGGAGAACTAAACCCATTTTTTTATACCCCAGAATCTGAAATCAACCCCCCTGAAAACACCAATAAGCTATAAAATCCCACTTCAGTAAATTGTATTAAATTAAATGTAAGCCTGTTAAGAACTTGACCTGTGTGTATGGGCAGTCAGACCACACCTCCTGACATCAGTCACATTCTTCCTTACTTTATCTGTCCTGTAAAAGGATTGGCTAGAGATTAATGGGTGTGACCAACTGTAACAAGTTTCTGCCATAGTTAAGGACTGAGCATGTGCCTGTGATCCGACCCATTATTACTCTAACCTGATGCTTATAACCTTTGTTTCAGATCTCATTCAGGACTGGTCCAGTGATAGCACTCCCGATCTGTTTTCTTTTGTTCCATACACATGGAATCTAAGGATTATGTTTCATCAGTTTGAAATGATCTGGGCAGCAAACCAACACAATTGGATAGATTGTTCTACTAAGCAGCAAGAAAATGGTGAGCGTTTCTTTCAGTGCATTTGCATCTTTCTTATACTGTAGATTCACATTTCATATACGTTCATCACAGACTGAGAATTCTTTAAAGGGACACTATAGTGAAAAAATGACTTTGCCTCATCTTAATCTATAAATTAATACATGTAAGTAGCACATACTCTGAGGTTTGTGTGTCACTGCATTCCTTAGATACAGTAATTGATTTGCTCAGGCTCAGTATCTCTCCTCCCAATCTTAACCGACACCTCCTTCTGGACCTCCAGGCTGTCGATAAGGGCAAGCATGCTCAGTAATCACTAAGAGGCAGTATTGAAAGAGGGAATTTCCCATCATGCAATTTACATGATTTGCATGAACACTTTGTCCATTCCAGTTATAACAAAATTGCACCTAGCAGAAGATAGTTCAGATTGGATATCTAAATATAACTATTTTTTTCAGTAAAGATGCCCTTTTATACCTGTTACCTTAAAGTAAATGTACAGAAAGTGCTTGCAATAAACGTTGATTTTTGTTGCCCCATTTGAAAGGTCTTTTAACTTATGTGCGTCCTGCCAAAGGAATGGCAGCAACTAAAGAGTTACTATGTTACATAACATAGTAACTCCTTAGTTGACGCCATTCCAGTGGATTATCCAATCATTCACTTTCTGTATAATGCTATATCCAAGTTGGTTTTTCCTGGCTATGCAAGGCTCTGGGATTTCCAACCTGCAGCCCTCCAGATTTTTGAAAACTACAACTCCCAGCATTCCTCCATTGCAAAAGTAACCAAGGAATACTGGGAGTTGTAGTTTTCCAATATCGGGAGGGCCACAGGTTGTACATCCCTGCTCTGGGAAATAGAGCAATAAATTGTTAGTGGATATATATTTAGTTATCAGATCTCATAATTGGGGGACACTGGCTTTGAACAAAATTATTGTTGGTGTAGTTGAATTACATCTATCACCATTACCCTCTAATAGCAGAGGGCAGTCAGGGAATAGTTGGAGTTGTATTTTGAAAACATATAGAGGGTCACAGGTTAATCAGATAAAACACCTGTAGCCAGTCTGAGTTGGAATGATCACAGTATAACATAAAATCAATTTACATTAATGCAGCCCTGCTAATTACATAAATCTGTCTGTCTGGCTCTGTATAATACAAGGTTTGTTACCATATAACTTTTATTTATGGCTTTTACATGTGTGTGGGGAGAGATGGGATAAAAAAAGATATCTGTGATTACCGAGTTTCTGAGAGTTTCACCCAGTATTTATTGAAGATTAATTTACTTTGTTAATAAATATAATGTGGTACTAGTAGAGACATCTTTAATATTTCTCTTTGATTTCCTAGTACATGCATGCCCTGCTTACTCTTAAGGTTCATACACAAGTGTGATCACGGGTCGGCGATAATTGTGCCGTGAATGGGCACTTTATCGGGCGAAACCAACGCTCGTTCGGATGTCCGCCCGGGCCGGTTGGCCAATGATCCTCGACTGAACGGCTGATAAAGTGCCCATACACGGCATGATTTATCGTCTGAAACGGACGTTCATACACATCATGTGTTGAGGGTCAGCACCCCGCAATCGCATGTGTGTACGAACCTCTACACATAGTGGCAGCGTCTGTACTGTTTATAGTTAGAGAGATATGGTAATTTTCCTTCATAGGGAGGGCAGTGGATATGGTAATTCACAGCAGTAGGAGGGCGTGACTATACATGCCATTCACTTTGACTGACAGTTCCTCCCTCTGAATTTTTAATACTTATGTCTAATATCTACAAAACTGTGTGTAAAACTTATGTCTAATATCTACAAAACTGTGTGTACAGATTGGAAAGAGAAACATATGTTTGGGGATGAGATGAAGTAGAGTTTAATAGTATGAGGTTTTTTAAATTTTGAATTTGAACACTATAGTTGCCCTTTAAAGGACATATCCGTTCACAAAACAAAATTTCATACACAGGTTATGCAACGCCCCAAACCCTAGATCTTTTTTACTAACCTTACCCAAAGATACCCAGGAACATACTTACAAGCCATGGTCCCTTTCCACCTAGGTGCCACCACCTTCTCCTGTTGTGAGCAAAAACAGGATCAGTGAGGCTCTGCACTGAGAACTGCTCTGCTTCCTGGATGCAGCCGCAGCTTTTGGCCGGGACATCATTGTCTCTCCTTTGTCTGACAGCCTTGACTAGGAAGCAGAGCAGCAAGGGACCGGGTCATGTAAGTATGTTTCTGGGCATCTTTGGGGTAGGTAAGTAAAATTGATCTGGGTTCTTAACCTGTGCATGAATATTTGTTTTATGGGTGAACATGCCCTTTAAATGATTAATGTATGGTTGTTGTTCCTCCTCTCTTTTGACCCAGGGCCTAACTAATGGTAAGACACATTCTGCAAGAAGCACTTCCTCCGATTGGAGCTTAGACAATACAGTTGTCTTTTTAAAGATAGTCATGGTTTAAGTTAATTTAGATTTAAAAAGTTTTTTTCTTATTTACAGAACACAAGGTGTTCCTTCTTTTGATTTTATTACAATGCTATATTTTCCTCCACTAACGTTATATCCTATTTCCATCTTTTTCATAATGTAACATACCACTTTGCATGGTTTTATTATATTTTAAAGGGACACTATACTGAAAAAATTACTTTACCTCATTTTAATCTATAATTGAATATGTTAGTAGCACTCTTATTTGCGTGTGTTGCTGCATGCTTTCAATCCAGCACACATTTTATTTAGGAGAAGTATACCCCCTCCCTTTTTAACCACTCCCACTTCTATCCGACCTGACTTTTTCCCATAAACCAAGCCTGCATACAGCATTCCAACTGTCAAAACCCTGTCACCATTCCAGCTACAGTAAAACTACTCACAGAAGAATAGTTTTTGAGATCAAGGAACTTGATTGACAGATGAAACATAAGATGTTTCAGATTAGATATCTAAAGAAATAGAGGGCAGATCAACAAAAAATTATACAGTGGTGGTTGGGAAGTATTATAGTTTCCGGTTATGGTCAATTTAAAATGACCTATTTTTCGGTATAGATGCCCTTTAAGTATCCTGTAATATTTAACTTTTCTTTCCATCTTGGTCAATAAATCAAAAGTAGACAACTAACATTAAAATACGCAAACTACTACTTTTACAGTTTGAAGGTTCTTGCTGGTTTTTTTTCCAAAAGTAGGGAATGTCACGGTATTGATTTATTACCCTTTCGCATTAAGACAATGCATTTTCCTTTTATTTCTGCTTTCTTTTCTCTTTGCAGTGTATCTTGCTGCCTGTGGAGAAACATTAAACATTGATTTTGCACTTCCGTTTACTGATTTTGTACCAAGTACATGCAGCACAAAATTCTTGCTTAGAGTAAGTGTATTTTATTTTCTCAAATACAAAATATTCTGGATATACACATTGCATTTTTTTTGATTTATGATTTATCTTTTAGTAGTACAGGAGTAAAATAATATGTAGTGTCAAGTGTAAATGAAAAGCAGCTTCCCGGTATTTGTCACTGGACTCTGAGTAAAATAATTTTTAATGATGACTTCTTTGTCAGTTCTTTGTGGCCTAGAGAAAGCAACTCGGTGCTACCCCAGGGTTTACTGTAGATGCTGTAAAATGTTCATTAGGAAAAACTGAAATTTCAAGAGCTCTGAGGTTGTCTCTTAAAATTTTGTAATTGTCTTTTGCAAGCTTGGCAGCCATCGTTAGTGGGAAAAAATAATTCTTTACTACGTGCTCTAGCTAAAATATGAAATTTGGGACTTAAAACTGTTAACAATAAGCTTAAAAAAATACTGTTTCCTATAATATATTGATTGACTATATAATACTGTATACTGTGCCTCTTTTAATGCAGCACATCTTAAATCCCAGCTAGTAGTAGTAGAATTGTCCTGTTATGGATTAAAAGATTAACTGTGAGTGTCCCGTTTCAGAGCTCCGAATTTAATGTAATTGTTTCTCATAATTAAATCAAAATCTTTTAAAACATTATTGTTGCAAAAAAGTACAATGGCTGAAGCAAGAGCTTTTGGCAAACAATAGCTCCAAAGCTTGTAATTGTTTTATTCAAAGTATTGCTTTTATGTTTCAGGGAGAAGATGTTGACCTTCACTTGTTTATCCCAGATTGCCATCCAAGTAAATATTCACTGTTCACCTTAATAAAGGACTCTCACCCACACAAAGTCAGCCCAGACACCTGCAATTCAGCTGAAAACCAAAGTGCCCAAAAAAACTGCAAGCCAAAATGGAGAAATGTCACTCAAGCAGGGTAAGATTCAGTAAAACATTGTGTGATTTGTATCACACAATGTATTGTAGGGTATCTGAAGTCAAAAAACTGAGATGCCAGTATTTAATTTAATTGAAGAACAGGAGCTAAAGGATCTATGTCTTAACTCCTGTTCTTAATCCACCAGGAACAGGCAGGGAACCCAGCAAACTTACCCATGATCACACTTTTCCTTTGCTTCCTTTGACAGATTCCTACTGCATTCATGCTCCCTTACTCTGTAATAACATGTCAGTTTTGTGAATGAAGAGACCCTTTAATATTACATTAAATAATTGTTTATGCATTTGTGTGATTTTCTCTTTCAAGGTCTGGCTGGATTGAGTGTTGGACAGTTCCATCTGTGTTACTAAACATTGAGTATACTTGGCATCCAATATATCCCCAGAAGGAAGATGAACAACTAAAACAGTCCTGTAAGATTTCTTTTAAATATGACGTTTCAGACTTTAAAGTTTGTCAAAAAGCTGTCATTTGTTTACTTGCTTTTAAGAAAAATATTTTAGGTCTGTTAATTTAATAGAAAATTTAAAGACCTAGTTTATGGTACAATGTATTTGTATTTAACAGGGTTGGGTTGTTACATTTGTCATAAAATATTAATTGCAGTGCCGACTCTCTAATGAGGCATGGTGAAGCACATTACAGTAGGGAGGCAGCAGTTTTAAAGGATAAGTGCACTGTAAAATCAAGTTATGTTCATTTGGAAGCTGCAGCTTTAAAAATACCGTTGCCATATTTTTTTTTACCCTCCAGAGCCTAGCTTTGTGCCCTGGAAGTTGCTGACATATAATGCCTGTGAGTTCCGTGCACTCTCCTGCTTGAGCCTCAAAAAATAATGCCTGTGAGTTCCGTGCACACTCCTGCTTGAGCCTCAAACAGTAATGCCTGTGAGTTCCCTGCACTCTCCTGCTTGAGCCTCAAACAGTAAAGCCTGTGAGTTCCATGCACGTGCGTGTGCACGGAACTCACAAGCATTACTGTTTGAGGCTCAAGCAGGAGAAAGCAGAGGAAATTTCAGAGGGGCAGAGTTTAACATTCAGCAAACCAGTAACAAGATGTCAGCAACTTCTAAGGCACAAAGCTAGGCTCTGGAGGGGCATAGGTAAAAAAAAAAATATGGCAACGGTATTTTTAAAGCTGCACCTTCCAAATGAACATAACTTGATTTTACAATGCACTTATTCTTTAATGCCAGTCATTGAGGGCATTATTTACCAGTCATATGTATAAAGTCCCTCCCACTTCTGGACAAGCCTCACCCCCACTTCTAGACAAAGCATCACCCACTTTCAATTAAAAAAAAACACCCCTTCCAGCGGTGAGGGGGGCAGATTTTGAAGGTGTTTTTTTATCATCAGCCCTAGCTGATTTAACAAAATTACATTTCAGTAAATGATGAATTTAAGTTCTAAATGCATATATGATATGCAAGTTCAAATTCACATTTGGAACTTTTAATTCTCACCTTCACAGTGTCAGAAATAGAAGAATCAATGCTGTTAAGACCTCCTCAGAAAACATCAGAAAATTTTATTTGTTCTCCTACAGCTTCAAGCAGACCAGCAGTTGATCCTTCAGAGCTTCCTCCTGATAAACTGCATGTGGAGTTAGAGCTTTCAGCTGATTCCCAAATCATCTTTTATGGGCCATTGTTAAGGGCATTCTTGGCTATAAAGGTAAATAAGATCATGTTCTTCCGTTCTAACTGGATATACCAATATAGTGGTGATTGGGGCAGGTTGACTGGATAGTGAGTGGCTGTGATGGCAGAGATTATTAAAAACCTTATGTTGAATTGACCTACTAGGAAAAAAAAAAATAGACCACACTCCGTAAGGCTGAATGTAAATGATTTTTTATTTTAGGCACTAGGATGCCTTGAGTTTTAAACTCAATATACGATGTGATGTGTTACATTGATTACATTTCTAGCGGCAATAACTACATATATTTATTATTTACTTTCGGCAATCTTTATATGTAAATTTGAATTTATGCTTTGTTCTTAGTAAATCCATAAAATGTATATCCCTTTGGGC
The DNA here is from genome assembly GCA_019447015.1 of Hymenochirus boettgeri. Classification (NCBI taxonomy): domain Eukaryota; kingdom Metazoa; phylum Chordata; class Amphibia; order Anura; family Pipidae; genus Hymenochirus; species Hymenochirus boettgeri. The sequence continues at coordinate 127,356,623 of CM033469.1, forward strand.
ACACAAATATAATATTTTATTAGTTTAGGTGACTTTTTTTTCTTTAAAACACGTTCGTGAATTGGGTATACATAATTGAATATTCTAACAATTAGCACAAAGTTCTTATGCACACAAACTGCGATGAGTGCTGGCTTCAGGGATTCTTACCACTTCCAAGGAAGGTAAGTATCAAAAAGCAATAGGGTCTGAAGTCGCACTCCTTAGGGGAATTCAATGAATTTTATCATAATTCAACGGCCCGGCACATTCCCCTGAAACGTTGTGTACTTGTGTGGTTAAATTTTATTGAATTCACCTAAGGAATTCAGACCCTGTTGCTTTTTGATAATTAAATATTCACATATCACATTGAAGAGTATTGTGCAGTTGTTATACAACACAATCAGTATTGTATATTATACATTTTTACATAGCGGTATTCGGTTACAAGTTATGATTATGATAGGTTTGTTTACCAATTCAAACAAATAACGGTAACATTGTAATAACATACACAAAAACTAGTTTCTACTAGATTGAGTATTTGGTTTTCATGTTAGTAACCCATTTCTATTTTTCTCCCTTCGCTTTTTTTTATTTGTTAAAGTTTCCCATAATTCTGTCTGTTGAGTGCTATATTTTCAGACCACCCATGGTGAGCGTTAAGTCTGCATTGCAGTACCACTGTGTGTATTTAAATTTTGAAACTATTTGGTTGATTTCTTGTTGTGAACACATTTCTTCAATAAAGCTCTGCCACGTTTCAAAGAAAGTCTCCGTTTTTCTTTCTTTTTCTAAGCTGATCTCAGAATCTAATTCTTCTATGTCATCCGGCCCTTCTGCCCTTTGTTTGTGGCCCCCAGTGACTGTACAGCATCCAAGACTTACTATTGATCTGCCTGCTAGATACCGCAATTAGCTGTTTAAAAACAGTTTATTGCAGTATCAGCAGGCAGATCTATATGCACAAATGGGACTTAAACAAATGGATAGCAGCGTAGTAAGGCTTGGATGCAGTCACCGCTATAACAGCTGATTACATATCCAGCCTGGCACCGGGGAGTGGAGAGAGGTGTGACAAAGGACCTTCCATTGGGGTTGGCCATTCCATTACCACGCCAGAAGAGGCACTTAGCCTGTCTTTTTTATTTTGGCCCCTTATGTGATTGAGTTTGACACTCCTGTTCTATGTGTAAAATTTGTGTCAGATCTTGGATCACTTTGTCTATTTTTAGTGGGGGTGTTCTTAACCAGTGTCTGAGAATCACCCTTTTGGCTGCAAAGATAATAAGATGCATAATCCTTTTGTTTGTATGAAATGACTCCGCATAGTGGAAAAGGTATAGAAGAGGGTCTAATTGAAGGTTAGATTTGCGTATATTAAGTATAAACTTTTCTAAATCTTTCCAAAATTTTGCCTGAACTGGGCATTGGTTTGGTGACAAGATTGACTCTGGGAATTTTAGTTTGGGAACATTGAATGCTCTATATGCTTTATGAAACAGTTTAAATTGAGTTTCCCTCCATGTTTCACACTTAACAGAGGCTCTCAGTATTTGATAGCCTTGGAGAATTTTAGGGACTGTTTCTTCATCTCCCAATTCTGTTTCCCATTTACTTAGATTTGAGGAAGTCAGTGGTTTAGACATTACCATAGTGATAGATTTGTAGCAGTCTGATAATTTTAGATTTTCAATGGGACCATGTATGAGGGACTCAAATGACTCCTGTCTTACAGCTGAGTTGAGGTTGGGATTTTGTGTTACACTTCTGCAGTAGTGTTTGATATGTGCGTATTCCAAAAAGTGTGAAGGGGGTAGTTGATATTTGCTTTGAAGTTCTGTCCATGAATAGAGTCTGTGATTAGAGTTTGTGTATACATCTTTTAAAGTCAGGGTGAGAGTGTATTGGCATATCTAGAGATAGTAGGCAAGGTAAGGAGCAGGCCTTTCTAAGGATTCTCCATGTAAGTATTGTGTCTTTTAGAGTTAGCATAAACCCATGTGTGGTAGGGAGTTGGCGAATAGAGCAGTGAAGTAAGGCTTTGAGAGAGGTTTAGCTAGCTCAGATTCAAGTTCGTAGAGCGGTGAGAGCTATTGTTTACCTAATCCCTAATGTGTCTGCATAAGGCTGCCAAATTGTAGTTTCTAAAATTTGGTAGGTTGGTGCCTTCTTGTATATCTGGGAGTTGGAGTTTTTTCAGTGCTGTGCGGGGTTTTCTGCCATTCCATATAAATTTTGTGAAGGATTTGTGGAGTGATTGGATATCTTTGTTTGAGAAGTAAAGGAATCATTTGAAGAGGGTAAAGTAGTCTAGGAAAGCTTATCTTGATTAGTTGACATCTACCCATTAGGGAGAGGGGCAGGTTCTGCCAGTTGTTTCATTCTTTGTGGAGTTTTTCAAAGATTTTGGGGTATTTTAGGTGGTATAGAGAAAAGGGGGTGTTTCCTATTTTTATGCCTAAATATTTACAGGGTAACCCTAGTTAATAATCATATAATCATAGCAAGCTTTCAGAACATTCTAGTTCCTTTTTCAAGCTGAATACAATGAAGCTGTGGTGCTCTCTGATATTTATACAACATTTGGCTCATAGTTCAAATAACCAGAAAAAAATATCAGGGTGGAAGGTGTTAACAAAGTCATATAAAGGGGGTCTGCAAGGGACAAACAGATAAGGTACAAGATAATGTGGATCAAAGTGGCTGATATAAATTTTAGTAAGTTACAGAAGTGTGAAGTGAAAGGAATTCCATGTAATTAACTGTCCCAATGTCTCTTCAGATTTTTGTAATAATAATCTATATATTATATATAATAATCTATATAGTTTGCCATAAATCCAAAGCCCAGGTTCAGTCCCTTCTCCAGAGAGTTAAGTTTTCATTAATTTGTACTCCCATACCTTCTTTTCATTCTCTGTTTTAAAGTTCCCTTAAAGAGCAACTGTGGTCTCCAAACAAGTTAGGGCTAAATGAAAGCCTGCAGTATTTCCTTTAGAATGAGCTGACAATCACATCTCTGGCTTCAGCCTGTGAGAAATTATATTGGGGGGAATTTTCAAACTTTTTGCTATAACTTGTCACAAAGTGTATCTAGAGATGTGATTTAGGTTTTATTTTGAAGGTGTGATGGAAGGCTTTTTATATAATCCTTACTAGTTTGGAAGAATTTTAGACCACAGTTACCCTTTAAGAACCCAGATTCTTTGATTGTTTATGGAGTGGTGAGGGCTGTTAAAATGATTCCCTACTAGTGTGTCCAGTTCTTTGTTATAGTAAAGCGTTGGTGTGTATTCCTCCTTCTCAGGCTTTGGCCAGTCTCTCCTAAATACAGCCCTCCTGTTGGGTATCTAGTGCACTGTATTAAGTACAACATGTTGGATGAAGAGCAGTTGTATTGGCCATGGATGCTGTATTCCTCTAATGTGCCTGGAATCTGTATTTTGTCTGAATTGCAGATGTATGGGCAGGTTTTGCATTGTTTTTTGCTACAGGTATAGGTTCCATTTTTGTTGGGTTGAATCAAGGTGCTTCTTGTTATTAGTCTTTTTAGATTTGGGGGCTAAATATTGCAGAAGTTGACATCTGTGAATAATGGTGGCTGTATGGATGTTTTGATCCACAATGCTTGGGTTGTAGCCCCTGTTAATGAAGTCCGCATTGAGTGTTTTCAGGTGGTGGTCCCTTTCAGTAGTGTCAGAACATATCCGATTATATCGTAGAGCCTGGCTGTAAATGATGGAGTGTTTAGTGTGGTCAGGGTGAAAGCTATCATACATTAGATAAGATGGTTTATCCGTCGGCTTTCGATATATAGTGGTTTGTAAACTATTTTCCCTGATATGGATGGTAGTACCTAAAGTAAATGTGAGTAGAGGAGTAGTTCAGTTTAAAATTGATAGTTGGGTGAAAGTCATTAAATAGTTGATTAAATATGTAATGGTTGATTTGGCTATCTGGATCTTGTTCGCAAAGGACCAGGGTCCTTTTGATTGTGGACCTATGGAAAGAAACTCAGTTTTGTCTAGATTAATTCGGAAACCAGAGAACAGCCCAAATTGTGTCAGATCTAGTATATTGTAGATGGCTTTCTCTGGGTTTTGCAAAAAGATTAATAAGTCATCTGTAAAGAGGATGGATTTTAGGTAGATTTTTATGTGGATCCCTAGAGATTTATGTGGATCCCTTCCCATTTTGGGGACTGTTCCAGGTGGATTGAGTGGTTCAATTGCTATATTGAATAGTAGAGGGGACAGGGGGCTTTCCTGGCAGGTTCCCTTCTGGAGGGGAAAGCTTTCTGATAAGTGGCCTGGAATTGAAATTCTGGCTGTCGGACTTGAATAAGTTTCTTGAAGGCAACAGTTAAATGAAGGCTCCTGAGAAGTTAATTTTGTCTAATACTAGGAATAGCGATTTCCAGTTCACATTGTCAAAGGTCTTTTCTGCGTCAATTGTAAGCAGGCCCATTTGTGGTTCTGTTGCTTTGTTGTGTGCCCAGTCCAAAGCTGTCAAAACTTTTCTGATATTGACAATGCCTGATCTTCCTTTTATAAATCCTACTTGGTTTTGTCCTATAATGTGGGGAAGGATCTGGGCTAGTCTTTCCGCCATAAGTTTGGAAAGGATTTTAGTACAGACATTAATCAGGGAGATTGGCCTGTAAGACTCGGTTTTTAGTAGGTCTCTTCCTTTTTTTGGTAAAACTTTGATGTGAGCTTCCTGGCTTGTTGGTATATGAGTTCCTGTGTTTAGCCTTATTGTAAAGTTGTGATAGTGTTTGGGCAATTTGTGGAGATATTGTTTTGTAAAACTCTCCTGTCGGGTCATCTGGGCCTAGTGCTTTAAGTGGAGTTTGGAAATAATTTTGGTGACTTCTTCTTCGGTTATATTTGAATTTAGTGTGTTTAATTGGTCTTGTGTAATAGTAGGTATTTTTATATGTGAGAGCCAGTTTTCACCTGTGTTTGTGTTTCTGTTTGAGAATAAAGCATAGAGTAATATTGTGCAAAGGTGGAGCATATTTTGTTTTGTTTAGTTACAATATTCCCTTCGACTGTTTATATTCTTGCAATTGGCGTTAGGGAGTTTCTGCCTTTCGCTAATCTGGCAAGTAATTTGCCTGCTTTGTTTCCAAACTTGTAAAATGACAGTTGATGGAAAGACCATTTAAAGGCATTATGTCTTTGTAGCCAAAGCTTATTTTCAGCTTTAGTTGTTCTCCATGTCTTTCTATCTGTTGGGGACATTGTATTTTTGTATTGTAGGTAAGCTTCCCTAAGTTTTATACTGGATTTTTGGTTTTGTTGTAATGCGTTTTTTTTTTTTAATGTGATTGTCTAAATGATTATTTCTCCACTGAGCACCGGTTTTCCAGCTTCCCAAACGAGATATTCGTTTGTTTTATGTTCTGAATTGGATATTGTTATCTTTTGGGGTCATTTCTGACAATCAAGTGATATGGCAGCATGATCAGTTATACGAATATCTAGTATATCTGTATGTGTTACTCTAGATAGAAGGTTTTCTGAGCATAAGATGTGGTCTATCCTGGACATAGAGTTGTGCGGTAGTGATACAAATGTATATTCCCTTTCAGTGGGATGATATAGTCTCCATGCGTCTATCAAATGTGTTGTCTAGAAACATTTTGAGTGTTGAGTCTATTTGATGTTTTATCAGCGTTTTGGAAGTTATATCTTCTCCAGAGTGGTTTACTAGATTGAAATCTATATTGAAATTTTTTCCTTTTTCTGTAAGAACCCAGTTGCAGTCATCTTGGAGAAAGAGTTTTTGTTAAGAGTTGGGTGCATATAGATTAGTTATTTTAAGGTTTTGGTTGCCTTGCCGTACGTGTAGTTGGGATATTCTGCCCTGTTTATCTTATTTATGTGATATAATACTAATTAGAAAATCTCTACCCCTAGAAATTATAACTCCTGCTTTTCTTTGGATTGCTCCTGAGCCATATGCTTGTCCCACCCATTGTTTACACATCCTTTGAATATCTATTTGTCCCAGGTGAGTTTCTTGTAATAAAGCTATGTCTGTATGTAACTTATTCAGATGTCCAAGTACCATTGCTCGTTTTGAAGGAGATAGAAGACCCTTAACATTCCATGAAACAATTTTCATATTTTTGTTATGCAATAAAGAGTAACAATTGTGTTAGTTATATACAATATGTAATAAAAGAGTTGGTTAGTTAAGCTGGTCAAGGTAGTTGTCTCATAGGGTATGCATAAAAGTGGAGGTATTACCGTTATAATAAATGAGTTATCATACACAGAAATTTTAACAGTACATTTTAAAATAAAATACCATGAAAATATATTGTTTGCATGAAAAGCCTCTATTAGCCACGATATATTTGTCGTGTTTTTCATTGTAAGATAAGTAGTGGGGCCTATGTTAGGGTTATATAGTGTATTGAAGGTAAGTATTCTCTGTAAGTTGATCGAGGTGGTTGCCTCGTTGGATGTATATATAAAGAAGGACTGTATCTCTGTAATAGATGGGTTAGCATATGCGACAGTGCGTTTAGAGGTAAAACTCCAAGGAAAAGGAATGACTATCTGAACAATTTTCAGCAGGTCATTTAGTATGACCATGTCCCATAGCTTATAAAGAAACATTATAGGTGAATTAAGTAGAGGAGCCATTTTATACTAAATTAAACCATAGGTCAGTTAGACGTAAGGTAATAAATGGCTGGGGAATTTTTTCAGGGGAAAATTCCATATTCTCTATTTCGTGGGATCTCTGTTTGGATCAGATTTTGTCCCTGTAAAGGGCATTTGCACCTGTTTTAAAAACTTTTAGTATGTTGTATGGATAGTTCCCCCATCCCCAACCGCTATAATCTTATATCCAGAAAGTGCCCCGATAGTTACTTATCTTCCCTGTATCCTCTAGATTATAGCGGTTGGGGATGGGGGAACTATCCCTACAATATACTAACAGGGTTTTACACTAGGGGGAGGGAGAAAGAAACAGGAGGGAGAGGGAGTGGGGGAGGGAGAAAGAAACAGGGGGGAGGGGGGAGGGCTCTTTTGCGCATGGCAAAATTCTCCCGGGGGAGAGACAGGAGGCAGAGTCCTATATGGACTCTGCTATCCTCCTGGTTGCCACTTTTTTGGACTTTGGGGGGGATTGCTGGAGAACCATTTGGAGTTGGGATGTAAGGTAAGGATTTTATTACACTACATGGTGGGGCCAGTGGTGGGGGAAATTATAGTTTTGGGGGTGGACATGCCCTGTAAGGTTTTTGATAATGGGTAGAAAAATGTAGGTCATTTCGCTGAAATAAATGGGTTAGTATATACAAAATTCTTGACAAAATGAGTTTTCAGCAGGCTGTCTGGTATAAGTACATCATATAGCATGTGGAGAGACATTGCCGCTAGTTTAAGCAGGGAAATTATTTTAGAAAATTGTACTTTAGACCATAGGTTGGTAAAATATGAAACAGTAAATAGTAAGTAGTTGGGGGCTTATGTTTAGATAGCGGATCCATAGTTTTTGTGGTGTAAGGATTCCAGTAGGTCCCTATTTGTGTTTCCGCTTGTCCCTATAGCGTTTTTGTTTGTGTTTGTATAGTAGACAAAAGCAGTTGTATTTGGGTGTATACGATCCAATAAATGTTAATATTTCAATTAGGTTGATCAGAGTAGGTATAGGTATATAAAGAAATAAAGGCCAGTTCACAGAAATAGGTGGGTTAGCATGTATAAAGTTTGTGGCAATGTCGTTTGAGATAATATACCAAAGAGAGAAAATGTCTATTTGAAGAATTGTTGGTAGGCCAGTTGAAGAAAATACACCACATAGCGTGTAGATAAATATTGCAAGTAGTTTGAGCAGGAAGTCCATTTCAAGATGTATTAGGTTAGGTTGTAGGGTGGTAAGGCGCAGGGTAGTAAAAGGATGGCGGATTTCTTCAGTTATTGGATCCATTATTCCTGTTTTGTGGGGTTTGCAAAAGATCTCTGTTTGGGTTGAGGTTCATCCCTGTAGGGATTTCGTTGTAGAATAAGTAGTGGCACTTATCACATCATATGAGGTGTTGAGAAATATTGTTGTTAGTTTAAGTAGAGAGATATCAATGAAACATACCAAGTTAAAACCTAAGGTAGTAAAACATGGAACAAGAAGTAGTTGGGGGACTTTTTCAGGTTGTAGAACTGTAGGTGTTATATTGTGAGATCCCCAGTAGCACTTTGATTGGGTTGAGGTTTGTCTCTGTAAGGTTTTTGTTGTTGAATAGGCAGTGTCTCTCAGCCTATCTTTTAGGAGGTTGGGAAGCAGTGTGATTTGTTTGAGTAGAGAAACAATTTTAAAAGTTAAACCATAAAATAGTAAAGCATATAACAAAAAGTAAAAGAGAGAGACTTTTTCAGGTGGTAAGTCCATAGTCTCTGTTTTGTGTGGCCTCCATTAGGCCTCGGTTTGGGTTGATTTTTGTCTCTGTAAAGTCAAAGGGAGGCATTGATTTGTATGCCAATGTCTCATTGGTGCCAGGGGGATTAGTTTTTTGTTTTTGTTCTTTCTCTCATTCATCATTTTTTGTTTGTTTTTTTAGTTTTTTTCCCCTTTGCATGAGGGAGAGAAAACTTCAGTGAGGGGGATGGGTGGGGGTATTAGAAGTAGTTGGGCGATTAGATTCTGAGAATATATGTTTTTGTAGGCCTCATTTTTTGGATAGTCATTTATGGTAGTGGTTCCGTATTATAGGTAGGTGAGGAAGTTGGTGAATTAAGTCTTGCATTTTGTTGTCTGGATATATTTAAAAAATGCATTTCGGCTTCTTGGGAATCATGGAATACAAGTGGTTGTTCGCCTTGAAGTAGGACTTTTAGTGTGGCTGGATATTGGAGGGTGAATCTTATCTTTTTAGTTTGTAGATAAGAGCAGACCTTACTGAAGGCCCTTCTTTTGTGTGCGAAAATTAGTAGTTTATTGTTTTGATATAGGAGTTTGCCCTTTGTTCTAAAGGCACGTTGTATAGCTGTTTTGTCCGTGTAGTTCAGATATTTCACAATGACCAGGGTGAGGTGGGGGAGTTTGTCTATCCGAGGTGAGTGGGCCTATTCTGTTCACCCTTTCAGCTTGAAGGTCATATGTTAGGCCTAGAAGTTGTGGAAGGGTTTTTGTACAGAGTTCAATTAAGGCTGTCTGTGGGATAGATTCAGGTAAGCCTATGATCCCCAAGTTGTTTTGTCTGGTTCTGTTTTCAAGATCATCTATTTTGTCTTGAAGTTTGGCTATTCCTTCCCTGTGTAATATATTGTCTTGAGCTACTTTGTCTAGTTCTTCTGTTGCCACAATTATTTGCTCTTCCTCATCTATGCGCCCTAATTGTGCTGCAAGATCTGGGCGTAGTGGCTGGATTGCTTTGTCTATCGCATCTGCTATTGTCCATTTAATGTCAGGTAGTAGGGATCTACTTACTGCTAGGGCGATTTGTTGGTGGTCTGGATCGTCCGTATTTAAGATTTTCTCAATGGCTGCGTGGCTTCGGTCGTCTTTAGGCTGCGCGGTTTCGCCATTTTGTCCTGTTGCGACACTCCTTTACCTTTGCCTTTCTGCTGTGGCTTATTTTTGTCTTTATCTTTGCGGACATAGCGATCCATATTGCAGTCTCTTGGTGTTTCTCCTTCAACCGGAGCTATATTATCTCATAAAATCTGTAAAAGCAGGTTTTAAATAAGGATTGAGGTACGGAGTGTGGTTTCTGATTGAAGTATCCATAGGTGGGGATCTTTCATGATCATCTGTCATATTTTGTAGGAATCTAAAGTTTTCTCTTCTGTTTTTAGCCTTACCCTGTGGTTACTTTGTTTTTAAATTTTGTAGAATTTAAAATTTTTGTAGAATTGAGACCTACTTTTCGTAGGTCTAAGTCCTTTCTCCCTTTTTGGTCACCCAGGCCACATCAGGGTTCGTCTTTTGACACAGCACCTTCCCGACAGCCTTCAAGACCTAGGGGCTCATGGTCCTCTGGTAGAGGAACCTTCAGAAGTTCGGGGGTAAGATCAAAGCAATGCTGACTATCCCCCAACCCAAGTGGGAGGACACCTGTGCTTTTTCTATGCTCATTGGAGACACCCAACAACAGACTCCTGGACGTGTTAGAACACTGCTACAGGATAAAATTTACCAGCAGACCACCTCCACGCTTTCTATCCTCCAGGCTTCCAAGGTGTCCCGTAAAACGAAAAGCACTAGATAAGACGATCCTTTCCCTTCTGGCATGGAAGGGATTTCTCCAGTCCCTCCTCTGAGATAATATGGTTTCTATTCAAACCTATTTCTGGTACCAAGAAAGGGGGACTGTTCTAAACTGCTATGTCCACAAATACCGTTTCAAGATGTCCTGCACCGCCACGTCCTGGACCGGGGCAAATGAGTCCTGCACCAAGAGGTCTTCAACCAATTGGTACAAAGATGGGGTCTTTCAGAAGTGGACATATTGCTGTCCAGGAACAACCACAAGGTTACGATTTTTGTTCTAAAACCAGGGATCCTCTGGCATGCGGGGCAGATGCCCTGGTGCTTCACTGGAGGTTCACCCTGGTCTATGCCTTTCCACCAATCGCCATGATTCCCAGGTTACTGAAAAAAATCAAGATGGAAGGAGTCCCCACCATATTAGTCGCTTCCTTTTGGCGCCGCAGAGCGTGGTTCTCAGACCTCTTATCCATGACATTAGACAGCCTACATTTTCCAGATCAACCTGACCTTCTGTCACAGGGTCTTCTCCTCCATCAAGACTACCAACACCTCCACCTTACAGAAATTGAATCCGAGATCCTAAGTTCAGGTGGCATCCCATCAGCAGTAATTCCAACAATGCTTGCGGCCAAAAAGCCCTCCTCAGCATGGATTTACTTTAGGGTCTGAGGGTCTGGCAATGCTATGCATCTTGGTGTAGGGAGAGCGGCCTCCCGAGGAGTGCTCTCTAGACCTCTCCATTTCCTGCAATCAGGGGTAGACTAAGGTCTCTCCCTAAGTGTCCTAATGGGTAAAGTTTTGGCTCTGTCCATTTTCTTCCATTATAGGCTAGCTTAGTAAAGGGACATTCACACTTTTCTGCAAGGGGTGACCCACATTCACCCTCCCAGGAGGAAGCCTATTCAACCTTGTGAGCTAACATTGGTTCTCAGGGCCCTTAGGTCTTCCCCTTCAATTCCTTTGACTCATTTATCGTGGAAAACCTTCTCCTCGATTCGCATAGCCTCTGAGCTGGCAGCTCTCTCAGTAGACCCGTCCTACTTACGTTATTTGCATGACCAAGCAATTTCGCGGCCGCATCCTGGGTTCTTACCATAGGTGGTAACACGGTATCTTCCTTCCACCTTAAAGGGTATGCCCATCAAAAAAGTAAGTTGGGTTCTATCTGATTTACTGAAGAACAGGAGGTAAATGCACATCTCATACCTCCCATTCTTCAGTAAATCTTACAGGAGAGGAGGAGCCACTTACCCACGGACCCGCTCCAGCGCACTGACAGTCTCCGACGTGTCTTCGCTCCTTCGCAATGTGTGCACATACGCGCACAGTGCAAAGGACTGGAGATGCGTTGAGGAATTCGGCGCTGGAGTGGGTCTTCTCCACTCCTGTAAGATTTACTGAAGGACGGGAGGTGCATTTACCTCCTGTTCTTCAGTAAATCAGATAGAAACCAACTTACTTTTTTGATGTACATACCCTTTAACCAGGACATCATTGTCCCTTCCTTTTATCCTCGTCCGTCCTCTCTCAAGGAAAGACGGCTTCACTGTTTGGTTGCAGTTAGGACTCTTCGTGTTTTAAGTTACCAGAAGGTCTCAAGCTCTCTTCGTCCTACTGGCAGGACCGCATCGCGGGTCCAGAGCCTTGCTGTTACCGTCTTGCAGCCCACTCAACCAGGGCCATGGGGCTTTGTGGGCTGCTCGCAAAGGAACGAACCTCTGTGGATTAGATATGTCGAGCAGCAAGTTGGCCATCCATTAAGACATTAATAAAATTTTATAGACTCCATGGGGGCGATGCACCAACGGGCGCATAACTCCTGATTTGGAGTTTTAGTCACGCTAACCGATGTTATATCGGTTAGCGTGACCTAAACTCCTTCCTTGCAGCGGCTGCACAGCTAATGCAAAAGTTAACAGCGCAGCCGCCGCAAGCGATGTTATATGCCGAAAGAGGCATTTTATTGCGGCACTTTTCTGGCTATTTTTTTCTAATAGCCAGATCGGCCTGCATGTCTTTGCCTCTGCAGGAGTGTCATTGGGAAGTTCTGTGTTGCAAACTGCGGCAGGGTAGTCCCCGTCCCCCCCCCCCCATTACTATTGGGACATCCCCATTGTGCCGTGTCCCCTTGATGCTGAAAAGAGAAGATTTTTTTTTTTTGCGTAAAATTGGGGACCCAGGCACTCGCAAGTGTAAAAATTCTCTTATTTATCCTTTCTTTAGCATTGTGGGTCTTTACGACAAAGTCCCTATTAATCTTAAAAACCTTTTGATTGAGTAAATATATTTGACTTTTATTTTTGCTAGCAATAAACAATTATTTATTTATTTTTTTTAACTTTTCTATTGCAGGAAAATTATTTTGGAGAAGATGACATGTACACAGACTTTGAAGAAGTTATTTCCAGTCCTGTGCTGTCAATGTCTACATCATCGAGCTCTGGGTGGACTGCCGTGGGGATGGAGAATGACAGAAGAGATCAGGACTCTGCAAATAAATTCATTCATCCGCTAAGTCTTCGCCCCTGGGATATCACTGTATTGGTTAATTTGTACAAAGTCCATGCCAAACTTCCAGTGGTAAGTGTCTATAGACCTTTCTTTTCTGCTCTGACAATATTATGTGGTAAAAACAATACTAGTTAAATCAACTGCAGAAATCCAAATCAATTTGCTTTTGCACATAAATTATTATTATATAATTTATTGTTGTTCGGTTTCCTAATCACAATATTCATTAAACCACAAAAATCTGAAAATTAAAATCACACAGTCACCCACATACATCTAGTCTTTTTAAGGTTTTTAAAGGTCGTTACCTGGCTTATATAGCTAACCTTGTCAGTCCACCTTATAGGGCAGGGCCACTAAACATAAACAATACAAAGCTGTGGAAGGATATAAATCCGTTACTGAGTTTGATGATATCCTGTGGTAACTGGCTAAACTACACCTACCGACTCTTAACTGCTTTTCTTCCCACTAAAACATAGGGGATTTGTGTTGTATGGTCAACTTGCCACTGGTTATCAACTACAAGATTTCATTACCAATATCTGCACCTATGACATGGACTCTTCTCTTAATTCCGGTAAAATGATTGGTATGGTCTTCCCGCATACTATACTTGCCCTTTTATGTTTTGCTGACCGAAGAAGATAGTCACCAGGATATATAAAACCATCATACATTACAAAACTGATCCAAAAGTCAGTGTAGTGCTTTCTAAATATAAAGTATAGGCTACTTTTCCTGATGCAGTGTGGAATTTGAAGGAAAATCATACCAAAGTATCAATGGCTGCACAAAACAAACTAATCCACTTCTATATTATTTATCAATCCTGTCTGACTAATCCTGTAGATGTATTTTTGCCCCCTAGCAATCCCCCAACCTACATTTATCCTTGTTTCTGGCTTAATTCCACAACCCACTTTATACACAGGTCCACACATGCACCTGAACATATGTGGAGAAATTCTTGTACACAGGCTGACTTTCTACGCTACAAATTTGTTACAACACCTTGGCTCTGGGCTCTCACTAGCTAAGCAAAACTACTACGGAACAATAATTATTAAAGGGCATGTCCAACCCCTAAAAAATTAGTATCAAGCTTGAAATGCCCCCAAATCAAGACCTCGCTAGGTTTAGCTGTGCAAAATCCGATCATAAATATACTTACATGCCTTCGTTCCATTGGCAAACTTCTGCTGCTTCTTCCAATCACTGATGCAGCATGCCGGTCCAGGATCGGAAGAAGCAGCAGAAGGCTGCAGATGTAATAAAGGCTGGTAAGGATTTGGGTTGGCGCAGTTAAACCTAGCCCTTTAATAATAAATCAAACCCAATTCCTCTTTTTTCCATTTTCATCTCTCTTCTGCACCCCTGGCTACTTCAAACATTAGGTCCTTACAGACGCACAACTCTAGTCATCAGAATAGCTTGTTCAAAGATTATTTTGCCCACATATCCCTTGGCTACTCTTAAATCTCACCTGCTGTTTTCCTCTCTGCTTTCTTCTTGGCCCCTCTTTATTACTTAAAGGCCATGTTCTTTCCACAAATGAAAAATTTTATATAGGTAAATCACCCCCCAAAAACAACAGTTAGAAATTTGACCAACATAGGGCTGCGCCTCAAAATTATTTCTGCCTACTCTTCAAGCTTTTACATGCTTAGAGGAGGCAGCTAGGGGAATAACCACAAAAGAGGTTCCCCCAGAAGAATAAGATCCCTTATAAACAAAAGGGTAAGGTTGATAAATATAAGGTAAAAAGATAAGTAATCACCAAATATTATTAGAGAATAAATATATAATTGCACACAAGTTTTACTTGTTAAAAGGACACTAAACAAATTTCATGTACTCTGTACATGAAATCTGTATCTATTATTTAAAGGGAGGTGAGAAAGCTTATTCCCACCTCCCGGGGAATAATAGAACGCTCAGGGAACAGTGCAAGACTTAACTTACTAGGGCTCCATTTGGCTCCTTCTCTGCTGTCAGGCCCGCTGTCCCGTCCGAGTGCCTATCTTCAGCGCATGCATGCCAATACAAAAGGTAGGCGCGTGATTGGGACAACGCACATGTCAGCTGAGAAGGAGCCACTAGTGGAGTGCCGGTAGATAAATGTTGCAATGTTCCCCTTGGGCGTTTTATTATTTGCAGGGAGGTAGGAATAAGCGTTCTCACCTCACTGTGAATAATAGATACAGATGCAATGTACTTAAAAACTTCAGTTTAAAGGGTATGTCCATCAAAAAATTAACTTTCTAACGGTTTTACTGAAGAACAAAAGGTAAATGCACTATTTCTTACCTCACGTTCTTCAGTGAATCTTGCAGGAGAACTTACCGGGATCGTTCCATCGCTGACAGAGCCACGGCTGAAATCCCCGACGCCTCCGACGCATCTCCAGTCCTTTGCACTGTGCACGCATGCGCACACTGTGCTAAATAGAGTGGAAGTCTCGGAGGCGTCAGAGATTTCGGCTGCGGCTCTGTCATCGCAGGAACGATCCCTGGAAGTTCTCCTGCAAGATTCACTGAAGTACGGGAGGTAAAAAATAGTGCATTTACCTCCTGTTCTTCAGTAAAACAGTTAGAAAGAAAGTTAATTTTTTTGATGGACATACCCTTTAATGTCCCTTTATATAACCATCTCAAAACACCATTAATACCGCAAGCTGGCCAGCCAAATAAAATCTTAAAAGGTAACTTTGGTCTCCAATTCTTCCAAACTAGAAAGGATAATATAAAAAAGCCTTCCATCATACCTTCAAAATGCCAAATGCCAAAATTACCCTATTATTTTCTTTTATTCCCTTTTTTTTTCACACAAGGTTAACAATTATTAGTATGTAAAGTATCTCTGTTTGTAAGACTTATAATGTTGTTTTTATAATAGGAAATTTAACTTGAAGAAATATCCATACTTTTACAAGTTTGTTTAATGCAACTAGATTTTTTTTACTTAATGTAAAACTCCACATGTACTGTATGATCTTCAGAAACATTTCAACGTTAATTAGTGGAATACAATGTTTATGATAATGCATTGTTTAAAGGGTAATTTTGGTCTTGAATGCTTCCAAACTAGTAAGAATTATATCAAAATAAAACTTAAATTACACCTTTAGATACAGTTTGTGAGAAGTTACTGCTGGAAAGGTTCAGCAATATTGCTTGAACACTTCCTGTTTTCAGCCATGTGACCAGCTTGTAGTCATGTGACCAGCTTCTGTCTCCATTATTAGGCTCCCCGTTCTCAACTGTCATTTTTCCCCAGGTACTTCCTGATTTCCCCATCATTAAGTCTTAACTGAGCATGCTTTTACCCCAGGGCAGATGGGCGGGGCAGAGGTCAGGTGATCTCATTCAACCTACTGGAAGTTTGAACATTCACCCCAATGTAATGTCTCACAGGCTCCAGACAGAGATGTGATTGTTAGCTCATTTTAAAGGAAATACTGCAGGCTTTCATTCAATCCTAACAGGTTTTGAGACCACAGTTGTCCTTTAAATTAAAATTAGAACACACTAAAAAAAATCTTTTAATGCATTAGCATTGTCTTTGAGACTTGTCAAATACTTTTAAAGAGCTGATTATCATTGAATGCAATAGATCCACATCTTTCTCACAAACTACTGTGTTAAAGTAACAACTTTTTGTTTTTTTACTTTGAATGCATTTTCTCAGCACTGTAATAATGACGGACCAGATTGTCCAACTGCTTTTCTGGAGAGACTCTGCTTTGAGATGAAAAAAACCTACAGAGAAACTCTGCTCCAGCTTGTTCTGTCTCCATTGAATATTTTTGCATATGACAATTACCAGGTATTATTCAACAACACTTCCTGGCATATTGTTTTTTTGCTTTTCATTAATATGTTTCTTTAAGGGAGAAGTTTTTCAGACCGTTATACAGGGAGATTCAATAAAAGTTCATATCGTTTAAAATGGTGCTTATTTTGCCCCAACCTATCAGATCTTATTTAACATTTGAAAGCTAACATCTGATTGGTTGGTGCAAAATTAGCACCATTTTTAATGATAAGAACTTTTATTGAATAACCCTGAAAGTGTATAATATCTACCAGAGCTGCTTTCATCTACTGGGCTTTTAGTTACTTGACGCAACCTTGAAAAGGCTTCAACCAGTGTTTTACACCTTACCTGTTTTATATGCAGGTGCGTGCGTGCTGCGGAACGTGCGTCGAGAAAGTCCCGTACAATGGCTGACTTTCTCCATTACAAGTTCATGCTGCAGTGTCTCGGCTCTGGGCTCCTGCTGGCAAAACAGAAACTTATAAATAACAACAAATCAACCCACGCCACCTGTTCTCCATCTACAACTCTCTTCTGCGCCCCTCTCCCACTGACCCTCTCCTTTCTCCGCACTCTCCCCAGGACTTTTCGCTTTACTTTCAGCATAAAGTGGAGTCCTATGGATGACTCTCAGATTGTCTCCCTCTCCTCCCTCAGCTATTCTTGGATCTTTTACTCCTGTAACCCATTCAGAAGTTTCTTGCCTGCTTCTATCATGTCCGCTCACGACCTGTCCTCTTGATCTCATGCCATCTGTATTACTAAATACACTCTGATGTGTGACGAAATCGGCATCACGAAATGTGTCAGGTTTGATAGACTCTGTGTTCCCTGTTTGAATATATTCGGCTGAAATTAAAGGGCATGTCCACCCCCAAAACTATAATCCCCCCCATTGTGTAGTGTAGTTTAATCTTTACCTCACATCCCAGCTCCATATGGTTCTCCTGTAGTCCCCCCCCAAAGTCCCAAAAACTGCCCACCAGGAGGATAGCAGAGTCCATATAGGACTCTGCCTCCTATCTGGCCTCCGGGAGAAGTTTGGCATGTGTACTGCAGCCCTTCTCCCCCTCCCTCCCCCTCCCCATTAGGATTTCCTCCCCCTAGTGTAAAAATCTTTTTACATAACATTCCCCCTGTCCCCCCAACCCTAACCGCTATTTTTGTATTATCAGAAAATGGCCAAAACATTACTTACCTTCCCCCTTTCCTCCACCGCACTGAACTCCCGGCAGGCGCATCCGTGATTGGCTGCCGCTCAGCCAATCACAGACGTGGCTGCCGGTCCCGTCCCTCTGCTTGCATTTTCTCGCAAGCAGAGGGCCTGGCAGCGCGGCGGAGGAAAGAGGGAAGGTAAGTAATGTTTTGGGCATTTTCTGATAATACAAATATAGCGGTTGGAGCTGGGGGGACAGGGGGAATGTTATGTAAAAAATTTTTTAGAAGGGTGGACATGCCCTTTAAAGTTAAGTTTTATCCATGGAGTGATTGCAGTTGGAGTCCTCATTCTGTTCGTCTGTATTACTAAAGCACTGTAATCATGTGCTTACCCCTACACTAACCCATATATTCAACACCTCCCTTACATCTGGATTTTCCCTTCTGTCTTTAAGCATGCCCATTTTAAGCCCATACTAAAAAAAAGCCCTCGCTGGACCACTCTTGTTTAGCCAACTACTGCCCTGTCTCTCTCTTAACAATAGCCTCTAAACTGCTAGAACGATTAGTCTTTCCCGTATTGCTAACTACCTTCATGCTCATAACCTATTGTATCCTTTGCAATTTGGATTATGTCCTTCGCATTCCACCGAGACAGCTCTGTGTAAGGTTATGAATGATCTGCAGGTTGCAAAGGCCAACGGTCACTTTCCTATTATTATCCTTCTTGACCTCTCCTCTGTTTTTGACACAGTCGATCATTCCCTCATTATGCGTATTCTTCACTCTTTGGACGTTCGGAATGAAGTGGCATCCTGGTTTTTTTCCTATCCCTTTGACAGAACTTACTCTGTATCTTATGCTAGCAATACCTCTTCTCCGGTTCCTCTTGGTGTGGGCGTCCTGCAGGGGTCTGTTCTTGGACCCTTATTGTTCTCCCTCTGCACTATTTGCTTGGGAGATGTTATTACCTCTTTTAGCTTCAAATATCATTTATATACAGACAATACACAAATCTATTTGTCCACCCCTACGCTAACTCCTGACATCCAATCATGTGTCTCCAACTGACTCCTTGTCATCTCCTCCTGGATGTCTCAATGCTACCTCAAATTAAATCTTTCTAAAACTGAACTGATTGTTTTTCCACCTAAACCTGGTCCTGTCCCATCTTTCTCGATCTCTGTTGACAATACCCCCATTTCCCCTATCCAATTGGCACGCTTCCTAGGGGTAATTATTGACTCCTCTCTCTCCTTTTCTAACCACATTAACTATGTTGTGAAAACCTGCCGCTTTATAGCCAAAATCTGCAGGTTCCTTTCTCTCCAGACCACTGCTATGCTAATGCATGCTCTCATCCTATCACGCCTGGACTATTGCAACCTACTACTTTCTGGTCTTCCTGCTTCCCACCTCTCTCTTCAGTGTGTAATTAACTCCACCACATATATCGTTTCGCTCTCTAATAAACCGGATCCCAAATCTCCACTGTACCGGGCAACAAACTTGCTCCCCGTTAAACAGCGCATTACATACAAAATTCTTCTCCTAACATTTAAATCCCTTCGTTCTGCTGCTCCTCCTTATATTTCCTCTCTAATCTTCCTATATGTTCCTGCCTGTACCCTCCGTTTATCGAAGAACCAGCTCCTGTACAGACCCCTACTCGTACTGCTTCCGTTCGCCTTAAACCTTTCTCTCTTGTGGCTCCCATCCTCTGGAATTCTATTCCTCTCTCTCTACGTCAAGAAACCTCTATAAGCTGGTTTAAATCTACCCTTACATCCTACCTATCTGGTAACCATCACAGTATATTTGATTGTTTTATTTGCACTGCATACGTCCCACTCCAGCACTTATACGCATTCCATTGTATCAGTGTGTTACCCACCAAACTAGATTGTAAGCTCTACAGGGGACCTCCTTACCTCTTGTGGCAAAGCTCTAGCACTTCCATTTATATAATTTATATATTTATGTACTGAACTATCTATGTATTTGTTCCCCTTGTATGACTTTATTGTATTTCGTTACTGTACAGCGCTGCGTCCCCAACTCGCGCTTTATAAATAAACTATACATACATACATATATATTAATAACGTTATTTCTTTGCTTGTAGCGGCCAACAATGGATGGGACACTTCGAGAAGGGCATATCAGTCTATCTGGTTTGCAGCTTCGTGCACATGCTATGTTTTCTGCTGAGGGCCTCCCTTTAGGAGCTGATACACTGGAATATGCTTGGCTAATAGATGTGCAGGCTGGCTCTGTTACTGCAATGGCTACTGCACCTCAAGTAAGTTTTTGGTCATGGTTGCATTATCTGTGTTTTTCTTTACATTCGTTAATTGTTGATCTTCCTCTGAGGAAGGTGTATCAAAATCTTTACAACATAATTTAATCTAAAGCTGACAGTGACATGGAACTATAAAACAGGAGAACAAAAGTTGTTATTCCAGGACCACTTCTACAACCATTCAATGCATTCAATATGTCCATATTAAAAAAACAAAGCTAAAGGTTGGCAATAATAGCATCTTCAGTGTCACTCATTTTTTTCAGTTCTTTTTAATTTGGCTTGAAGAGCCAAATTACTGTTTTCTTTTTCTTCTTCTTCTTCCATTTTATTCTTCCGCTTTTTTGGACTGTATCTCCTCCCACAGTTTTGAGCTAGAGACATGAAAGTGTGCTATTACCTAGCTAAGGCGAATTGCGGGCCATTTTTTCCAATATACTATAACAATCCTTAAATGTGAATATTTCAAAACAGTTTGTTTCATGGTCATAGACACAAGCGCTGATACCCCCAACCCCCCACACAGACATAGGTACACCCACCTACTGACCTACCTTTCCATTCCCATGGAAGCCATACTTAAAGGGTAACTATAGTCAAAAAACTAATTTTGATAAATCATCAATAAGTTAGTTTTATGATCATACTTGCAAAACGACATACCCCCCAACCTCACACGGGTACACACACCTACTAACCCACCCTTCCATTCCTGTTGCAAACATAATTAAAGGGTAAATAAAGTCAAAAAACTAATTTTGATATATCCTCAAATAAAATTAGTTATATGGTCATACATTGAAAAACACATACTCCCAACCTCACACAAGTACACACACCTACTGACCCTACCCTTCCATTTCTGTGGCAGCCATACTTAAAGGGTAAATAATGTTAAATAATAATTTTGATACATCCTCAATAAAATATATATATATCCCGTATATTATATAAATATATTTATATCTCCATAGGAGATTGCATTGAGTTTTAACGAGCTACCAATGTGTGTGTGTGTGTGTGGGGGGGGGGGGATATAGGATATTATACATAGGAAAGGTGCATATGTATGGGTGTACTACTGTTACCATTTAAATGACCATCAGTAAATGTATAGAAAATTTAGCACTGACTTATATTAGGTACAACGCAAAATATACAAAATACATAAACTTACTTACAGATATGAGATCCCTATTTTAAAATGGAATGGTCAAATGGCAGCTTAAACCACACCCCTGTGTCTGCTCCATATAAAAGGAAGTGTTATCCAAAAAAAAGTTTGTCTGCTACACAGAATATGATGTGTATTGTAAAGGACATATACACCATTAAATACCTCCTCCAGCCTGCAGGTGGTGTCAGTGAGTAATAAAATACAAAACTTCACTGCTCTCTATGGTAGGATGAGAGAAAGTGAAAGTGGATTGTGGTGTGTGATTTGGAGTGATATTGACTGCAACACAAGATCCTGTGTATAAGATCCTGTGTATAAGACCCTGTGTATAAGATTCTGTGTACAAGATTCTGTTACCACCTGTTGGGAGGACAGATTATTGGACAGACAATTTACCTTATTGGATACAAACTCTGAGATAACAGATAAGTGTACACCAACTTACAAGGACACATAATATACAGGCCTGGTCAATATTCAAAGTAGTGCACCATAGACAGGGACACCCCTAATTACTGCATGTTATGGGGGAACCTGTTTATGTGCACTGTCTGCTTTGTGCCAGACCACCAGAGTAACCCACTGTGTGCCATGCTACCCATAATCCTTTCATAAAGCAGTGATCTGGTATAAATTGGTGGCAGCGGAGCTGATAATACCATTTATTCTCCCTGTTTACTTTGTATATTTGTTCTCTTTAAGCTATGGAGGCTGCTACTGATAGTATTGATTTAAATCCTCCTGTCCTTGTACCTGCAGATGAAATTCCCCAATTAGGCCCAATTGCAAACCTATTTTAAACCTGATCCATTTGATGAGGTAACTAGGGAGTGGATTGGCTAGAACAATTTGAATTGGCAGCCACTATTAATGGTTGGGATGAAGGTGCTCGCTTGCAAATCCTTAGCCTTTTGCTTAGTGGTAAAGCCGGGCAGGTATACCAAGGATTTACTGTAATACTGAAATAAAAAGCAGTTATCAGTTATTAAAAATTGCTCTGAAACAACTTTTCTTCAATTAGATCTGTATAAGAGTATATGAAGGATAAATCCATTTCTTTAGGTAAACTGGGAATGAGAAATGTTTTGTTTATATGTTAGATTATTAGGGCAATGCTATTGCAATAACATGATGCTGTGAGGTACCTTCTGTTATAATATATGAGGTACCATCACCACTTGCCGTGGGGAATACTAATAAGTATTAACCTAGCATGTTTAGTTTCAACAACACAGTGTAGCAGGATTGCCTGGGTCTACTCTCAGACCTACAGGATTATCCTATTTGGTTCCTTTGGAAGCTGGTGACTGTCTGAGTAACAGTTTAAAATATACCTGTGTGAAGATTCTATATCCACTATATCCACACATGGCAGAACATACACATACATAATATAAATTGGACCGGCAATTTATACATTACACAAAAGACTCCAGCACTCAACTACACATACAGTTATAAATGAATAGTATGGCTGCCACCATTACAGTGGCAGCCATACTTAAAGGGTAACTTAAGTTAAAAAAAAATTGATCAATAATCAGAAAAGTTTTTTTTAACTTTCAACCTGATCCAGGTACACACACCTGCTGACCTACCCTTCTATTTTCATGGCAGCCATATTTAAAGGGTAACTATAGTATTAAAAAAAAATATTTTTTGACTAATCAAGAAAGTTTGTTTTTTTAACCCCCCACACCTACTGATCTACTTATCCATTACTGTGGCAGCCATACTTAAAGGGTAACTAAAGTCAAAAAAACTATCTTGACTAATCATCAACAATTTTTTTTTTTAACCCCCAACCTGGCTCAGGTACACACAACTAATGACCTACCCTTCCATTTCTGTGGCAGCATACTTAAAGGGTAACTAAAGTCAAAAAACCTAATTTTGACCAATCATCAAAAAAGTTTGTTTTTTCAATCCCCAACCAGACAGGTACACATACCTACTGACATTCTCTTTCTGTGGCAGCCATGCTTTAACTATACTGATCAAAATTTATTTTTGACTATAGTTAATCAAAAAAGTTTGTTTTTTTAACTTCCAACCTGATGAGCTACCCATACATTCCTGTGGCAAGCATATTTAAAGGGTAGGTATAGTAAAAAAAAAAAACACATTTGACCAATCATCAAAAAAGTTGTCTTTTATCCCTCAACCTTACATGAGTACACACACCAACTGACCTACCTTTAATTCATGACAGCCATATTTAAAGAGTAAGTAAAAAAACAACAATGTCCTCATCATTGCCATTGTTAAGTTTTAAAATCTGCCGCACAAACACACACATTCCCTTCCAAAATCCAGCCTTTCAAACCAAATTCAAAGTTTATACTTAAACTTTCCCTTTCTAGTTAATATTGTGATAATTTATTAGTCATATCAACTATGGTTGCTTATAACAATCTGTTCCAACTCTAACTGAGCCAAGATTTCCTTTTTATTCCTGTTTATATACTAGAATGTGAAACCTTGCATGATGGCAAACAGTACAAATAACAATATGGCCAAATATATACACACACACACACACAAACACACAAGATAAAGGAAAATTGGTGCATTCCTGGGTCATGTTTCAAACCAAAATCAATTTATTTTTTGCAATCATAAAAGGCCCTGTTTCTGGGGCCTTTATGATTGTACAAAATAAATTGATTTTGGTTTGAAACAAGACCCAGGAGTGCACCAATTTTCCTTTATATTGTACCTATGGTGATCCTGTTTGGTGGCACCCAGGCATATTGAAGGAGCTGGAAGTGAGTGCCCACTGATCGGCTTGTGTGTGTGTATATATATATATATATATATAATTATTTTTTTTTTTTTTTAATTGTTATTATTTTTGTAAGCTCTTGTGACCACACTGTTTAAGTTCCTAATGTATGTGTTTCTTGCTGTCATGCAGTTGGCGAGCCTACTAGACTGGGGGCAGACTTTTGTTTTCCATGTTGTTTGTAACGAGTTCCAGCTGGAGAGGCCTAAATCTGTAGTGATATGTCAGCATGGCATTGATCAGCGGATTTGTGATTCTAAGGTAAGCGTTATGAATTTATGTATTTATTTATTATTATCTGGGAAACTTCTGTCAAAAATGGAGTACTTCCTGGTTCATTATTTGCTTGATTATTGCTGCTTTTGTGTTTTTCCCACTGGAAGTTTATATATAAAGCATTGTTAAATTTCTATTAGCTACAAATAGTAAAACAACGAAATTAATTAAATAAATAAGCAAAAATTATTCAAATCTAAATAAAACATAGTTTGTAAAAGTATTGCCATAAAAGGGTATGTAAAGAGTAAATACAACTTAGTATTACTAGATTGCTTAGGTTTTAAAGGGCATGTCCATCCCCAAAACTATAATCCCCCCCACTACTGGCCTCATCATGTAGTGTTGTTTAATCCTTACCTCACATCCCAGCTCCATAAGATTCTCCTGTAGTCCCCCCCCAAAGTCCCAAAAACTGCCCACCAGGAGGATAGCAGAGTCCATATAGGACTCTGCCTCCTACCTGGCCTCTGGGAGAAGTTTGGCATGCGTACTGCAGCCCTTCTCCGCCCCCCTCCCTCTCCCTCCCGATTAGGATTCCCTCCCCCTAGTGTAAATCCCTTGTCACCAAAGATTCCCCGTCCCCCCAACCGCTATGTTAATATTATTAGAAAATGCCCGAAACATTACTTACCTTCCCTTTTGCCTCCGCCGCACTGAACTCCTGGCAGCCGCGTCCGTGATTGGCTGCGGCAATCATAGACGCGACTGCTGGTCCCGCCCCTCTGCTTGCATTTACTCGCAAGCATAGGGCCTGGCAGCGCGGCGGAGGCAAGAGGGAAGGTAAGTAAAGTTTGGGGCATTTTCTAATAATATTAACATAGCGGTTGGGGCTGGGGGGACAGGGGGAATCTTTGCTGGAAAATATTTTTTAAGGGTGGACATACCCTTTAAATGTAAAGTGTATTTTTTTTTTTGACCCTCCTATACCCTACCTTTAGTCCTTGCAGGTTTCTGTCTTCCTCCTATTGTCATCTCCCGTTTTCAGCTCCACCTCCACGAGATTGGCCAACTCCAAACATAGAAAAGATAATCAATGCACATTCCTAGGCCCCATACAATATCATATTATCTGCACACTGGCATACTTTATAAACAAAGGGGTTTTAGTATACATTACTGTGATCACATGAATGAAAAGCCTTCCAACCACGTCAGTATCAGTAGCACTTCCGCTAAATGTAGTTATAAATTAGCCTAATTGGACTGCTTCCACAATCCTTGTATTGGCCAAGTCCTTTTGCCAAGGAAAGACTGGTCCCGTTTGCAGAGCGAGCGCCTGGCGTCATTGCGCACACGCAGCTGCATCAACTAGCATCATCACGTCACAAAGTGCAGAGTAAATAGGGCAAAGGGCCAATCTTTTGGGGGCGAAGCTGAAAATGGAAGATGACAGAAACTTTCAAGGATTAAAGGTAGGGTATAGAATCATCCTAGAACAAAAAAGATACACTTTACATTTAAAACCTAAGCAATCTAGTAATACTAAGTTGTATTTACTCTGTACATACCCTTTTAGGGCAATACTTTTACAAACTATTTACACTGTTTATCTGATTGAATGTTGAAATTTTTTAACTTTACTAAACTATATTTAATTACACATCACTTTACAGTTAGTTTAATTATGCACACCTGCCATCACAGAAAAAGGCGATGAGTTCCTGAATTTGCTGCAGGATAATTTTCTCTCACAGGTGGTTGAGGTTCCTACTAGAAAAGGAGCTCTGTTGGATCTGGTAATATCTAACATTGTGGAGCGCATTATAGATATAAAGGTAACTGGAGGCTTAGGGAATAGTGACCATGAAATAGTGGCGTTTGGACTTTGTTATCGAAAGGAAAAGTGCGCTGGGTTAACAAAGACTTTTAATTTCAGGAAAACAAATTTTCCTAGGTTAAAAGCAGCTCTTCAGAATGTCAACTGGGATAACGTATTATCAGGTAAATGTACTGATCAGAAGTGGACTGTGTTCAATGGGATTTTGAGCGAGTTCACATCTAAATTTATACCCTTAGGAAATAAATGTAAAAAAAATAAATCTGCGCCCATGTCGCTGAATTCTGATGTAAAGAGGCAAATGGAAAGGAAGAAAAAGGCATTTAAAACCTTTAAGGCAGAGGGAACGGAAAGGGCCTTTAGGGATTATAAAAACTGTAACAAGGAGTGTAAGAAAGCAATCAAACTAGCTAAAATTAATAATGAAGTTAGGATAGCTGAACAAAGCATCACTAAGCCTAACATTTTTTTTAAGTATATTAATAGTAAGAAGATGAGGACTGAGAATGTGGCACCATTAATTAATGGGGATAAGTTAGTTACGGAGGATGGCGATAAAGCAAATGTCTTGAATAATTTTTTCCCCTCTATATACTATAGAAAATCCAAGTACAGATATCATAGAGTATAGTAGTAATAATGGTATAAAAGATTCAAGTGCACTTTGGTTAACCGAGGATATGGTACAGAAAGAACTAAAGAAGGTTAATATTAATAAATCTCCTGGACCGATTCCCTCATGTCCGGTGGTGTGCCTCTGGATTGGAAAAAGGCTGATGTTATTCCAATATTCAAAAAGGGTAGTCGTTCACAGCCGGGTAATTACAGGCCTGTAAGTTTAACTTCAGTGGTGGGGAAGATCCTGGAAAGTTTAATAAGGGAGCATGTTCTAGAGTATGTTTCAAGAACTGACATTATAAGTAGTAACCAGCATGGATTTAGGAGGAATAGATCTTGTCAAACTAACTTGCTTGGCTTTTATGAGGAAGTAAGTAGAAATTTAGACTCTGGAATAGCAGTAGATGTAGTATACTTGGATTTTGCAAAGGCTTTTGATACAGTCCCCCATAGGCGACTAATGTATAAGCTAAGGTCTGTTGGTCTGGGGAGTCACATTTGTACATGAATAGAAAATTGGTTAATGAATACAATGCAGAGAGTAGTTGTTAATGGGGCTTCATCATTATGGACTAAAGTGCTAAGTGGGGTGCCACAGGGTTCTGTGCTTGGGCCGCTTCTATTTAATCTATTTATTAATGATTTGGAAGTGGGTATTGTCAGCAAGGTTTCTGTGTTTGCTGATGACACAAAACTTTGTCGACCATTAAAAACTTCAGAGGATGTGCAATCGTTGCAAGGGGATCTAGATAGATTGTCACATTGGGCTGCTAAGTGGCAGATGAAATTCAATGTTGATAAATGTAAGGTGATGCATTTTGGACTTAAAAATACTTGTGCTACTTATACTATAAATGGCTCTGTGTTAAGTGAATCCCTGTTGGAAAGGGATCTTGGAGTTTTGGTGGATAACAAACTTAAAGGTAGCAAGCAGTGCCAGGCGGCAACAGCCAGAGCCAGCATGGTATTGTCTTGTATAAAGAGAGGTATGGATTCAAGGGAGGAAAATGTAATTCTCCCTCTTTACAAAGCATTGGTAAGGCCTCATTTGGAATATGCAGTGCAATTTTGGAATCCTGTGTACAAAAAGGACATCTTTGAAATGGAAAGGGTTCAGAGGAGGGCAACTAAATTAATAAGGGGATTGGGGGAGCTTGAATATGAAGAGAGACTGGAAAAGTTACAATTATGTACGTTGGAGAAAAGGTGCTTGCGTGGGTATATGATTACTGTGTATAAATACATTAACGGGCCATACAATAAACTATCTGGGGCATTGTTCACCAATAGAACATGTCAAATGACACGTGGACATCCCTTAAGACTTGAAGAAAATAGGTTTAGGCTTCAAGCTCGGAAAGGGTTTTTCACTGTGAAAACGGTAAAGCTATGGAACTGTCTTCCAGTGGACGTTGTTATGGCAGGTTCATTGGTCATTTTCAAAAAAAAGCTGGATGAGTTTCTGCAAACAAGGAATGTTACAAGTTACTGGTATTGATACATAAAGTAGAGTTGATCCAGGGAAATTTCCGATTGCCACTTGGAGTCAGGAAGGAATTTTTTCCCCCTTCATAAATTTGGTGGTTTTTTTTGCCTTCCTCTGGATCAACAGTTAGGCAGGAAATGAGGATATTGCTAGATGGGTTGAACTGGATGGACGTATGTCTTTATTCAACCTCAAAAACTATACTATACTATACCTGGCCCTGCCTTAGGGATTTTGTACACCTTTACAATTAAGCAGGAAACCAGAGTACCGGAAGGAAACCCACACAAATACAAGGAGAACATTTAAACTCCTTTGCAAATCTAGCTAGGTGTTGATTTAAAGGGCAAATCGAGTTCCCCAAACCACCATTCCTCTCTTGAGTTTGCTGAAGTTCTCCCATATCATGCTGTCAACAGGGACAAGCATAGGATTTTCAAGACAGAGATTCCAGAATGTGTTTCCACCAAACAAGACCATAAGGATGTTCATGATCAAATACATCTATATAATCTATTATATATGGATCATATAAAAAATATTATATATATTCGTTACTTGCCATGATTATCAGCATTGTTAGCCAATACAGATATCATGTTTACTTGTTATAAAGTATATTCTTTTATGTTCTGATTTACTGAGAAATCCACCTTTTGCGCTACATTATCATTAGTGTCTTTCAAAGTCAGAGCTGTGACACTGATGGCTGAATTTGCTAAATATAGTTGGTATCCAGCCTTTCAGGTAAGACAGAAATTTTCTATTACTGACACCCTTTACCCCTTTGCCCTACTTGCGGAGTATATTTTCCCATTGTTTAAGTGATGGAGTCTGATATAGGTGGAGCCATTTTTCAAAGCAAGGTTTGGGTAAACTACAGCAAGCCTAGGGGCGATGACCTGGAAGTTCAGTTCCTCACTCTGTGCTCTATTTGGGTGGGGGAAGTTTACAACATGGTATAGTTCTCCCTTAACTCTAGGACTCTGCAAGTATGCTAGTGCTAACTACTGAGTCAACACCATACACTAGAGTTTTTTTTTTTAATGAAGGCGAACCGAGGACAAGTAGATTGAGCTTGCAACACAGACATCATTTGAAATGCTTTATTTTGCTGTAGTGATTATTGAACATTATATACTATATTGAAGTGCTTTTTAATTTTTATCTTATTCACTATTTTACACAGATAAGCAGTTATCCTGGACTATGCCTCACAGCAGATGATCTAAAATACAGAATGACACGCTTGGCAGTGGATGGAGCTGACCTTTATATTGTGGAACATGGCTGTGCAACAAATCTTAAAGTAAGTCTTTATATTTTCCAGAGCAATCATTTCTTAATAATTTTACATTAAAAATTCCTGAAAGGAAACTGTGGCTAAAAAATAACCTGCTTGTTAATAAAAGATATTTTGGTGGTGTGACAAGAATAAAAAGATCCAATTGGGTATCCTCAAGTTTCACAGAGGCACACATTTGGAGGAGTAGACACGTGTGGTAGCAATTTATTAGATACCTTTTAGAAATGGAACATACCAGAAGAAGCAACCCCCTAATACAGAGTTGTAGCAGGGCACTTACAGCTGAAAAAAGTTGTTTGCTCAGTTTTTGAGACAAAGATGTTTTGGGTACAAAAAATTTATAATGTCTGTTTTTTTTTTCTCGAAATTTTTTTATTGTAATCCAAAACAACAGTTGTCATTCAATAATATAATTATATTATTATATAATACACTAGTGTGATATTTTATAATGGGAGCTGCAGTGGTATATATCCTTATAAAAATCACTCAGCTATGTCACTCATTTCTTATATTTCTTATATCCCACTACTCCGCCCATTCCAGTGTTCATGCCTGGACAATGACTCAGCATTTTTTGCCAGTGTTTAACTTCACTAACAGAACCAGCTAGAGCTGTTTCCTGTCACTTCATAACCAATGTCTCTCTCCTCCTCCACAAAGATTTGTTTAACCGCATAGATGCTGGGCTGGGATGTTCCTTTCTACTGGGTTTAAGTTACAGAAGGTAGCTTGGGGGATTTAAGGTGGAAATAGGGACAAGGCTAGAATTTATAATGTGAATGTGGTAAAGGAATCTAATACTTATGTATTATAAGAAATAATGCGCCCCTTCACATTATAATATAAGGACATTACGCCACCTTGGAGTTCCCTGTCCTGTATAAAAGCACTCGGCCTACGGCCTCGTGCTTCTATATGGTCAGAGAACTCCTCGGTGGCGTAATATCCTTATATTACACTGTAAGGGGCGCATTATCCCTTATATAATATATTGTTCGTTATACAACATTGTGGTTATTATATTTTTAATAAATTTAACATATTAGAGCAATGTCTTTGACTCTTATGTTTGTTTTTACACACCAAACATATTGTACATAAGATTAAGGAAAGAAAGAAAGAGAGAGGGAAAAAAAAGAGGGGGAGTAACTATTTTTATTACTTATCTTGTTTATCTATTTGAAGTCCCGCCCTCTGGCATACCGCCTTAGGTGTTAGCCCCGCCTCCTCCAGAGTTTTAGGGTTCATTTTCAGTTGCCAATAAAACCAAATTTTAGACCACTGATTAAGGTTATTTTTTTAAAGTGGCTGCTAGGTATTCATTTGAATATATCCACCATATCTTTCAAATTAATTCTGATCTGGTGGGGGTGCTATATTTCCAAGTGGAAGCTATCAGACCTCTAGCTGCTGTGCAGATGTGTATAATCATTTTAGAGTTTTGTTTGTTGAAGTTTTCTGGTGGTAGATTGAATAAAGCGGTGAAGGGTGATAGTTTAAAGTTTTGATTAAAAATTTCTGTTATGATTGATTCTCATGTCTGCCAGAGCTCCCACACAACAGGGCATAACCACCAGTAGTGAAGTTGGCTCGCATTTTTGTAAATCTGTGACCACTCTTCATCAGTCAATATATGTTCCAGTCTTGCTTCTGTATGCTCTTAATTGGTAGGCAGTCCTGGAATATAGCTATATGTATTTTGGATAAGAGCCCTTTATGTGAACCTAGCTTGAGTGGGATCTCTTCAAATTTAGTGATTTGTTGGTTATTGTTTGCCTTTTTTATTTAGGAGGCATATTTGTATAGCCTCATATAGGTGTACCAATGCTCTTGGGTTAGATTCCATTTCTGTATTGCGTCGTTCCAGGGGTTTCTGTTTGTCTGACAAATATCTTGTAGTCTATAGATTCCTTTCTCTTTTCAAAATTTGTAATGTCTATTTTTTTTAAATGTGTTTTGGTTGTGTTCTTTTAAACATTCAGGGAGATTCAATAAAAGTTCTTATCGTTTAAAATGGTGCTAATTTTGCCTCAACCGATCAGATCTTATTTAACATTTGAAAGCTAACATCTGGTTGGGGCAAAATTAGCACCATTTTGAACAATAAGAACTTTTATTGAATAACCCTGTGTGAATTTTTAATTTTACTTGGAAGGTTTAATTTTGGATTTATTAAATAAAATGAAAATGTTTGAAATACAACTACATGTTTTTATTGACACTTGACTATATTTCTGACTTTTATTTTTAGATGGGTGCAATTAGGCTTGCAAATTGTAACCTTCATAACCGAGCTGTTGGAGAAGGCATCAGTGCAGCTATTCAGGATGTGCAGTTAAGACAGTACATTGAACAGCTGGACAGCAGCAAAGTCGGACTCCAGCCTGCAGTTTTGCGCAGAGCCTACTGGTTAGAAACTGGTTCTGTGATGTTTGGACTCATCACTGCCGATATAGCTTTAGCAGCAGATCATTCTTCTAAGCATGAGGTGCAGAGGCACTTTTTAGAAACACATGACACTAGGAGTAAGAGGTGAGCATCATTTGTTTGCAGTTTTTGCTTTATCCTGAAATTAGGACAAAGTAGCATAGAATTATTTTCCTAGTAAATATGTGCATTATTATTTGAAATAAACTTTTTTTTATAGTTTGAATTTCTGTCCACTTATTTTGGAATATCTTTAAGCCAAGAATATAGATCATTTATATTTTTTAGAATTAAAAAAATAAATGGAAAAGCTGTAAGTAAAAAAAAAAAAAAAAATCTGTAACATTTTGTTCAACTTTTCCCTAGACTGTGGTTTCTTTGGCCTGATGATACTGTGAAAAACAAGAGGAGCAGAAATAAATGTGGCTGCCTGGGAGGATGCAGGTTTTTTGGAGGAACTAATGCAGGATTAGATTTTTTTAAACTGGAAGAACTGACCCCATCAAGTAGCTCAGCATTTTCAAGCACAAGTGCAGACTCAGATATGTTTTATGGGCAGTCCTTACTGCAGCCAGCTGAATGGATAGTAACAAAAGAAGCTCAAAAATCTGTGGAAGGTTTGTGTTTCCTAATTCTTAAGTAGCTAAAATCCTATATAGAAGTTCGTTTTAGAAGCTGATTTACCAACAAAAAGTCCGTCCTTTTTTAAAACACCAATAAGCTCTAAAATCCCACTTCAGTAAATTGTATTAAAGTATGTGTAAGCCTGTTAAGAACTGGATGAAGTATCTGTGTGTATGTGCAGTGTCGGACCACACCTCCTGACCTCAGTCACATGCTTCCTTGCTTTATCTATCCTGTAAAAGGCTTGGCTAGAGATTATTAATGGGTGTGACCACTGTAACAAGTTTCTGCCATAGCGAAGGACTCAGCATGTGCAGAACATAATGGTCGTAGACCAAACTGTGTAATACTAGAATGCTGAGAAGTAAAGCAAAAATCATATGTTATTTAGGTAAATTTCCCAGCACCCGTATCAAAATGAGAGGTAAGACACAGATTACTGGTTTTATATCAAGGTGTTCTGCCTTCTGGTTCAGTGCTGGGGCTTTAGTTGTCCTTTAAGATTGTATATGACAGAGCATTTACCCTGTACTAACTACACTTAACTACAAATGTTATTCCTATTTAAAGGGCATGTCCACCCGTTTTTTTCTGTAGTGTAGGACTCCCTCCCCCAACCCCAAACGCTAAAGTTGTGGCACAGCCAATCACGGACGCAGCTTCCAGCTGTACTGAACGTCGGGGGAAAGAGGCAATGTAAGTTACTACACTTATACCGTTTTGGCCAGTAGTGGGTTAAATTATAGTTTTGGGGGTGGACATGCCCTTTAAACTGGAAAAAGTTCATAGTAAATATTATTTCATGTGTATCTCTATAAAGGAATCTGTTTTAGTTTAAATATAAAATTCTTTGCTATGTATAATTCTCTAAGCAGGTGTAGGAAGTAGATGTGGGGGATTCCTTGTTTGCAAACATTATCACCTTAAGGATTTAACTAATAATTGGATCAGTTTTTAAATGATTGTTTAAATGTATTATATTTTACATGTAAAATAAGTTATGTTAGTTTTATGGCCATTAGATATTTGTGTTATTCTATGTACCTTTGATATACACCAGGTGAGGACCTAAAATTATATTTAACATTATTTCTATGGGTTTTTTTTGTTTACTTCTTTCATTGATGTTAATCTCACAAGGATTGCTTTCTTTTATTAGGCAAGAATAATGGGAGCAAAAGAAAAGAATGGGAATCAAGGTCTGTGGTAATTGAGATTGAGAGAAAAGCCCAACATTTAAGCCTGCAAGTTCCACTTCGTTCTCATAGCTCGTCATCTTCTGAAGAAAACAGTAGTGGTAGCGCTGCACTCCCTTTACTGGCTGGAGAGAAGGACAGTCCATCTTCTGTGAATGATGAAAATATTGGACAAATGGAATTTCCACCAAGAGCAAAATCACATGAATCTCATGGAACGTATGTGTTTAGAATGTGTTGATTCTTGACCCATGATCTAATATATAATTTTCTAAAATCAACATGCACTTTTTCTTATAGTTCAATAATAATTCAATGTTTCCTACCTATTTCAGTAGTATAAGGGGCATGTTCACCCATCGTGACAAACTTTTTAGAGCATAACCATGACCCTCAAGTCTACTTTCTCAATACTTTCCTTTCTCCGACAGACTTCAAGGTTAATTTTTTTAGGATATCGGAAAAAAACTATTGAAAATGAAATATCATTGGTATATTATAATTAATTATTATTATTATATATAAATATTTAAATAGTATATACACTGGAAAGGGAGTATTAAATCATAAGGACATGAAAAAAATAGTATTTATAAACTATAAGGGAGATGTATAGAAAGCCGCTATTTGCTATTTTTCACCGCGTTAACCGCTCTGTGCCAATGCACCAAGGGTTAATGTAGCTTTATTGCACATGTTGCGATGATGTGCAAACAGAGTATTTTACCAAAAAGTAAATACAACCATGATGCAGACCCATAAGGGGTAATGTATAGAGAGACGCTATTGCTCACTATAGCCCCCTTAAAGCAATGCACCTAGCCATTAGCAGCTTTTTAGGACAGAATCTTTAACGACTGCAAATAGCTGGCATTAAAGATCCAGAATGGGTTAACCCCATTTGCTATACATAAAGTGCCACTATCTGTTCTGTGCGTTGCTTAAAGGTGGCTATTGAGAGCGATAATGACTCTCTGTACATCTCCACTTACAGGTTTTTGTCGTGTTTGTAATGAAACCAGAACCCCTAATAAGTTGAAAAATGCTTCATGAGCCAAGAAAATGCAAATGCCAATACTATCCTGTTTCTCAGTATGCTATTATCCTGCTGCTGCAGGCTTTTATGATATTAAAGCTAAATTGGTGGAAAAAATAAAATGTGTCTATTACGTAGCTAAATGTTATAGTACCAAAGGTAATTTCTACTGAACAACCTAACCCATCTTTCTTAAAACACCTCTAGAAGCAGACATTGAAATGCTAATGAATATTCACTATAATCTGTATGTATTTGCTAGCGTTTGAAAGTTTCTGTTGCTGTTTTAATTTAGTGTCCCAATTGAAGCTACGGGAAGCAGTCCAGTTTCTCCAAATTCTCAGGACAGATCTGTTATCCATTCTCCCCTAAGATCACCTCTGAAGCGCCAGGCATCAGTATGCTCGACCCGTCTTGGAAGCACAAAAAGTCTTTCTGCTGCATTTTATGTAGAAAAGCAACCAGGGGCTGTTGGTGTTCAGTTCAGTAGTGATGTTTCCCGCAGTGATGAAAATGTTCTTGATTCACCAAAACAGAGGAGAAGTTTTGGTTCTTTTCCTTACACCCCATCAGCAGATTCAAACTCATTTCATCAGTATCGTTCAATGGATTCAAGCATGTCTATGGCAGAAAGTGAAGCTTACTTTTCTGCAGCAGAGGAATTTGAACCCATAAGTAGCGATGAAGGACCTGGAACATATCCTGGGAGGAAAAGAAAGAAAAAACAAACTCAAAAAATTGATTACAGCCGAGGATCAATTTATCACAGTGTTGAAGGGCCTCTGACAGGCTCCAAACAAGGAGAAGCACGATTAGATGCAAGAACCTTGCCAATAAGGACTCATACTTCACAAGCCTCATTTGTCTCTGCTCTAGCAGGTGAAGAGGAAAGTTCTGAACACGTATATACTATAGAGGCAGACAAAACAGCAGATAATGATCAACTTACACATCAACCTATAATGTCCTGCTACCAGAACTACCTTAGTCAGTTTCAGGTCTTTAACTGGTCCGTTAAACACCCAGGAAATAAAAGGACTTCAAAATCCTCACTACATCGTCCACTAGATCTTGACACTCCAACTAGTGAAGAAAGTTCTTCATGTGATCATTTATGTGTGCCGAATTTTAAGGTATGGGGTAAAACAAAATTTGTCTAGTAACATAATGAATAACATAGGATTATGAGGATAAATGTAGCATTGCGAAATATGTTATTTGAATGTTAATGTTTAATTAAGTCAATGTAAAAAAACCTTTTGACCATTTCCCCAGTTTATAACCAATGGGTTTAATAAAAACGTATGTTTGTGGGGTAAACTGTAAGATTAAAGGGAATCTTTACTCTAAATAATCGAATTTTCAAAAATTGTACTTTAGATACAGAAAGATCCCAATGCTCCAAAACTTTTTTCAGATTTTTTATCTGATCTGTAGATCCTGAGAAATCATCCTTTGAAATCACAGCATTTACAGGGAAAGACCTGTCACTCCAGAAGCAGACATTATAGCATGTGCCCTATTCCTGTCCCCTAACTATAGAATCAGAGAAATGAAAGAAGGGGGAGGGAGGGGGAGATATGTAAGCAGAGCAGTGTCCATGGTGAGGCTGTGCAGAGCTTATAAGTGTCGTTGACAAAGCAAGCACAGATACATATGTGAGTACCACTATTTTACTTCTCTCAAATTGTAGTTTCAGAAAATGTGGTTTGAGTGAGTATAGTGACCCTTTTAATGTCCACCACCCCCAAAAGTATAATTTAACTCACTACTGGCCCCACTCTCTAGTGTAATAAAATCCTTACCTTACATCCCAGCTCCAAATGGCTGCCCTGCTATGCCCCTCCAAAGTCCAGAAAACTGGCCACCGGGAGCCTGGCAGAGTCCATATAGGACTCTGTCTCTCCTCTGGGAGAATTTTGTCATGCTCACTGCAGCCCCCCCTCCCTCTCCCCAACCCTTTTGCTCTCCCTCCCTCTAGTGTGTAACCCCTTTGGTATACTGTAGGGCTCCCTCCCCCAGCCCTAACCGATATAATGGTTTTTACAGAAACTCCCCAGATCATTACTTACCTTACCTCTCTCCACCGGTGTTCTCCACTGGTGGCAGCCACGTCCGTGATTGGTTGCCTCTCAGCCAATCATGGACGCGGCTGCTGGTCCAGCCCCCTGCTTACAGTTTCATGCAAGCAGAGGGCTGGGACAGTATGCTGGAGGAAAGAGGTAAGGTAAGTAATGATCGGGGGAGTTTCTACTAAAACTAATATAGTGGTTGGTGCTTGGGGAGGGAGACCTACTATACCCCAAAAGTTATTAAATGGGGTGGACATGCCCTGTAACAAAGGAGGAGCAAACTGCCATTATATTGACAATTTACATTCTATTCAGAGCACATTTCTGATTAGGTACTTATACAAATGATAAGATAAAAATATATAAAACAGTATTTTATCATTGTTATTTGTGTTTAAGGTGGTCAAACAAGGGCTTTCAGCCAATGCATTGTTGGATAGAGGAATGCAGCTTATGGGATCCACTTCCAGGTATGCAATTAATTATAGTTTATATAGTGCATTTTTCCAATTTTCTCTGGAAACATCAAGTCCTTAATT
Organism: Hymenochirus boettgeri; assembly: GCA_019447015.1. Lineage (NCBI taxonomy): Eukaryota > Metazoa > Chordata > Amphibia > Anura > Pipidae > Hymenochirus > Hymenochirus boettgeri. The sequence goes on from CM033469.1 coordinate 127,393,953, forward strand.
TTTGTAATTTTTGAGATTTTTGTTTAAAAATACTTTTACAGTTAGTATCTATCTATTAACATCAGGCACTAACTAGTGCAATCTAAAGGTGCATCAGTCAATTTACCTTCTATTGTTTCTGCAATGTTCTGAAAACCACCTGGTCTGTTAATTTTGTGATCTATAGAACAGTTGCAATGTTGATTTCAAACCATTATCCGCCTAGGAAACCATGTGGGTACTTTTGCAGGTAGAACCATTGCAATGATTATTATACTAGTCACGCTACTGTATGACAAGCATAGTCGCCCATCACTTGCAGAATAAGAATACCCTTTCTTTGGTGGGAAGATGGTATTTGGAGCATAAAAAACGGTATTCATACTTACATTCTAGATTTCTATGGCTGTCCGTGATTGTGTTATTAAAGGGTACATACCTTTTAATATTTTGGTTTGCTCCTGACCTTAAAGGAACTGTACACTGAAAAATCACTTTGCCTCAATCCATAAATAAATGTAGAACTAACTCTTCTGTGTTTGTGTTGCTGCATGACTTTAATCCAGTACTTGTTTTGCTAAAGATCAGTCCCTCAATCACCCAGCCCTCTGCCAGACTATCTGACTCTCTGAGAGGGCAAGCATGGGTCAGCTCCCATAATTCATTTTTCTGGGTGCACAGGAAATTAAAACAAGGAAGCTTCAGCCTGTCCTGCCCTGTAGAAGCTGGCAAACAATTATTTTACACCACAGCCTGGAAACTATAGACCTGTAAGCCTAACATCAGTGGGAAGGGAAGGTGATGGAAACTTTGTTAAGGGATCATATCCTTGACTTTGTCTCCAGAGATCATCTTATTAGTAGTAGTCAGCATGGATTTATGAGAAATAGATCATGCCAGACAAATTTAATTGGTTTTTATGAAGAAGTGAGTAAGAAGTTAGATTCAGGCACAGCAGTGGATGTGGTATATGTGGATTTTGCAAAAGCTTTTGATACTGTGCCACATAGGCGACTAATGTATAAACAGAGGACTGTTGGCCTTGAAGAAAACATTTGTTCATGGATAGAGAACTGGTTATTGGACCGCAAACAGAGAGTGGTGGTTAATGGAGCTGCATCTATGTGGGCTAAAGTTCTAAGCAGAGTGCCTCAGGGTTCTGTACTGGGGCCGCTTCTGTTTAATCTGTTTATAAATGACTTAGAAGGGGGCATTGAGAGCAAGGTCTCAGTGTTTGCTGATGACACTAAACTATGCAGAGCTTTGGAAACTTCCAATGATGTGCAAGTGCTGCAAGCAGACCTAGATAGATTATCAAAATGGGCAGCAGAATGGCAGATGAGATTCAATGTTGATAAATGTAAGGTGATGCATTTGGGATTTAATAATCCCTGTGCCACCTACACCATAAATAACTCTGTGTTAAGTGCATCTGTAATGGAAAAAGATTTGTGGGTTCTGGTAGATAACAGACTTAGCTATAGCAAACAATGCCAGGTAGCAACGGCTAGAGCTAGCAAGATATTGTCTTGTATAAAGAGAGGAATAGATTCAAGAGAGAAAAATATTATTCTCCCTCTTTACAAGGCACTGGTAAGGCCTCATTTGGAATATACGTTGCAGTTTTGGAATCCCATATACAAAAGGGACATCTTGGAAATTGAGGCAGTTCAGAGAAGGGCAACTAAATTAATAAGGGGAATGGAGGGGCTTGAATATGCAGGCAGATTAGACAAGTTAGGGCTGTTTACATTGGAGAAGCGAAGTTTGCGTGGGGACATGATACCCTTATACAGATATATTAACGGCCCATACAATGAACTCTCTGGTGCATTGTTTACTAATAGGTCGTATCACAGGACTCGTGGACATCCTTTAAGGTTGGAAGAAAAGAAGTTTCATCTTCAGGTTAGGAAGGGTTTCTTTACAGTGAGAACAGTGAAACTGTGGAACTGTCTTCCAGCAGATGTGGTAAGGGCAAGTTCATTGAATAGCTTTAAAAAAGGCCTGGATAAGTTTCTAAAACTAAAAAATATTGAGAATTACTGGTATTAATGCATATAGATCTGGTTGATCCAGGGATACTTTCCGATTGCCGTTTGGAGTCAGGAAGGAATTTTTCCCCCTTTTTAGCTGTTTTTTTTTTTTTGCCTTCCTCTGGATCAACTGTTAGGTAGGGTTAAAAAAAAATAATAAATAAAAATAAAAGAGGGTGAATAGGTTGGACTTGATGGACGTATGTCTTTATTCAACCTTAATTACTATGTTACTATGTAGAGACCTGCTACTGAAACACAGAATAGAGATGCGTGTGAAGGTTCTCATTCATCCAGGTCATGGTATATCTGTTGTATTCAATTAGATCAACTGAACTTGAAGTTTAGTTCTTGAAGACGTTTCGCTAGTCATCTGACTGGCTTTCTCAATTTAGAATGCCTTGTACAAGAATCTGTGGCAATTATGTACCCTGGAGAATCCCAATTAGCATATCACAGCCAATTGGATAGTGGCTAAGAGGTGTTATAGCATTGGAATGCGCACTGCAGCCATTCTCCCCCTCCCTCCCGATTTTGTCTCCCTCCCCCTAGTGTAAAATCCTTTTTATATTATGTACTGCTCCTTCCCCCAGCCCCAACCGCATAACTTTTATTTACAGAAAGTGCCCCGATCTTTACTTACCATGCCTCTCTTCTTCGCTGGTCTGAACTCCCGGCAGCCACGTCCGTGAATTATTTAGTATTCTCCTGGTAGGATGTCTGCAATTCATGCTGGGTGGAAAATATACTGCAAGGTAACAGCAGTATTTAGGGGCTTCCATATTGGTGCAGAGACACCTGTATAAATATTACTGTGTGAATAGATTCTGAATACTGGGGTCAGGGGAGTGGGAAGTTGGTTCCCATGCTCACAAGGTTTTTTAAAGACAACGTAGACATAAATGCAAATTGCTGGAGTAGTTTATATGCAATGCATGTTTTACCAGGGGAGAAAAGCTTTAATATTTGGAGAAAAAATGCAGCCAGTCAGGGGGACCCAGGACAAGCAGGGATTAAGTGAACTCCAGGAGCAGACACTTAGAGGTTAAAAAGAAGAATCTCTGGTGCTCCTCCATCCCTCACATATAACTTTACCCCAGAAGCCTCCCTCAGTTTCTAAGTGTCCGCTCCCCTGCACATCAGGAATCCATATTGGGCTTTTACCTGCAACAAGTTCGGAGGCATGAGAGTGAGTCTCTTCCTATTCATGCTGCGGAGGGGGTTCGTGTATAGCTATGGTACAGCTAATTTAGACAAGAGTAACCCCGCTTCCAGGAAGCCAGCGTTCGCTCCTTTGGCTTACCAGCACTGCAAATTACCGGTCTGGCATCTGATTGGCTAGAGGGTGCGAAACTTCCTCCTTCCTACTTCCCTCGAGGTTCTGTTTCAGCTGACATTGCTTCTGGGGTCCTCTTATGAGTCTCCTCTTCTCTTTTTTTTGTCTCTACTTATATATTAGGCCTTATTGTGTCTGCTAGTATCCTGTGTTTCTTATACACTCTGGGAACTGGGAGGCACTCCCATTCCGCTCTAAGGCCACCAAAGGGTCTTCATTTAATATGTATAAATGCAATCCTTTCCAGCAGAAATTCCAAATTCTACTCAGGAACACGAATGGCTAAAAAGCCTTTGGGATTCCTTTGACTGTGAAAAATCAGGTTGCAGGGTCTGCTTTTGGAGTTTGAACCAGCCAGGGCTAAATCTCTGGCATCCTCCTTGTCTGCAATTTCTGCTTCTCTCTGCCAGGTACTCCAATCGACTGCATGTTCAGGAACTGACCTGAGGCCAACCAGATCACCTAGATATTTTGCCCCTATGAAGAGGATGAGGTTTCAGAAGAAGGCAAACTAGAAGTGGTGGAATTGGAACCTCAGTCTATATTCACGTCAGAGTCAGTCGACTTCCTTATCAAGGAGGCCTTACAGACACTCAACATCAAGCATCCTGAGGCTACTACGGAGGCTTCTAAGCCTTTATTTGGTTGCCCAAAAAGAACCACTTCTTACGAACAACTGGAACAGATAAGTCTTCAGGTGTGGTCAACTCCCGAAAGATGACCTTCCAGTAGCTCGGCTGTCCAGGGCCACCACCATTCCCCTGTCAGAGGCTGCTACATTCAGGGACCTCGCAAACTTACTTTGAAATCTTCTTAAACTGCGGCAGGCGCGACCTTGCACCCCACCTTTACCTCCGCCTGAGTAGCCAAGGCCACAGAGCTCTGGGTAAATCAACTTTACCTGAAATGTCACGAAGATCCCAATAGAATTGCCTTGTTGGATATCATTCAGCAACTGTTGGATGTGGTCATCTACTTGGGGGATGCTGCTCTCGAATCAGGCAAGTTGATTCAGCACAACAATTGTTCCATTTCTGATAAACCTCCCAGTCTTTGGTGGATTACTGTTTGGCCCAGGCAAAATCTCTGAGTAACTTAGTTGGCAAAATGGTCTCGTTAGCAGAAGCCATGCCTTATGGGATTTTTCATCTTCATCCTCTTCAAATCTATCTCTTGGCCTCTTGGGACAAGACTCAAGAATCATTGAACAAGATCATTCCCCTGCCTCTGCATGTTCGGAAGTCTCTTTATTGGTGGACCCTAGATTACAACCTGATGGTGGGGCGGTTGCTCTTTCCTCCTCCTTGGATGGTAGTATCCATGGATGTGAGTCTTCAGGTCTGGGGTGTGGTATTAGAAATGTGTGTTCGGATCCAATCAGACGGTACATTTCTGGGAGATTTTCCCTCTAACAGATTTTTGCTTTCTCGGCTCCTCTGCTTCCTACAGTCTGATCTGGACAATGGGCTACCCTTTTGTTGGAAGACCCAGTAACGATGATAATAAACACAGATGCATTTTGCACATTTTTTAGACCAGTACGCTGAAGGCTTTTGGGAAAACCAAAAAGAGCCCAGATCCAACATCCTGGAGATAAGGGCTATTTAGAAGGCTATAAAAGAGTTTGCTCCAAAGATTATAGCAAAACACGGAAAAATAATATCAGACAATGCTACCGCAGTAGCTTACATAAGAAAGCAAGGGGGAACAAGAAGTCAAACCCTTCAAAAAGAAATTTTTCCCGTTTTGTCATGGGCCATAGAAAATCTGTTGAGCATCACGGTCGTTCACATGCCAGGGTCCTCAAACGTTGTGGCAGACTTCTTGAGCCAAAGAAGCATAGACCCAGGAGAGTGGTGCTTACATATAAATATATTCAAAACTATTTGCCATAGATGGGGGACTCCTCACATCTCATGGCACGGCAGAAAATAAAAGATGCAGAAACTTTTTTTTCCAGGGGGCTTGACCCTCAAGCATTAGGAAAAGACGCGCTGGCTCAAAATTGGTTGAGTTACTTGCTTTATGTATTCCCTTCAATACCAATGGTATGAAAGGTGTTGAGGAAGAGAAGACAAGCCAGTCATAGTGATTCTTCACCAATGGAGTGACAGAGAAAACAGGAAATTTCTGTTTCTTGTCACTTTCCATCGCAGCATTCACCAGAATTCTCCCTCCCTTGTTCTATAGGTTGTTTTATTATTATATTGCTTGTACAGCTTTAGAACAAAAGACAAAGGGCGGAGGATGGAAGGGTTTTTTATATTGTGCGCTTCCTGCTAAGTCTGGTGGAACCTCCCAGTCTGGTGAATGCTGCCATGGAAAGTGACAAGAAACAGAAATTACTTGTAAGTTAATATTATTTGCTGTTTTCTTGGAAGACGCTCTTTTTACTGGCCATTTCTTCCATCAGATGGACCTCTTACCTGGCGCCCCGGCCAGTTAATCCTGACTACTTGGTCCTTCATGAGGATAGAGCAATCCTTTACCCTCTTCCATCTTTTCTGCCCAAGGTGGTTTCTGACTTTCTCTTTAATCAGGACTTCATCGTCTGTATGTGGTCCGCACTCTCAAAGTCTATCTCGCTCGGACTCAGGCATTTCATTCCTCTCAGGCTCTGTAATCCTGGCGGGGCACCACCAGGAAGTCAGCTTTGCTGCAAACCCTGGCACAATGGATTCATTATATAATTCTCAAATGCTATGAGATTGAAGGTGCTGCTCCCCCGAGCGTGTTGAAGCCGATTCTACCTGAGCATTGTGTGCATCGTGCGCAGACCACAAACTCCATGTTGTGGCTTCTTCAGAAGCCGCTCTGGGGGGATCTGTTCTTCAAGCTGCGGAGATGTAAATTTAGTTACTGCCCTCCCTTTTGAAGCGTTTCCTGGGTCCCCCGCACTGTATGAAGGAGAAAAGGGAATTTTTTACTAACTGTAAAATACTGTTCACTGAAGCCAAGAAACCACTGTCCCATTTTTAAAATGTCCTTTTTGTTTAATCTATTTTTGGCTACTTGGTCTTTGTTCTGATTTGACTGATTTGATGCGTGATATTGTTACTGTTGTTTTTCAATTCCTCTGTGGAACAAAACTTCTGGTGCACAGGTATATGAGAAGGAGGGAGGAACACTGGAGCCTCTTGGGTCCCCCTGATGGCTTTGGAGACAGGAATTTTACAGTGAGTACAAAATTCCCATTACTGTATCCATAGAGCCCTGCACTATGGTGCTTGGCTATGCCTGTAAAATAGTGGTCCACACAGTACATTTTTCTAGCTGATTATAAATACAGTGTATATAGTCAAGCTTAGGCTTGGCTCTTTATTTCTGTCTGTGGAGCACACTTTGAGTGAGAATCAAACAACCTTTATATATTGTTCAAATCGATTGCTACACCATGGCCTTCTCATTAAATGACATTGGCTGGGAGTCAGACATGTCTGATGTGTTTTTGAGTGATATACAGTCAGACAGTACTGACCAGGAAGGTGATAGTGATCTCAAATTGAATCAAAAAATATACAGGAAAATGATTCTCCAGCAGTTGAGGCTCTCTTGGGAGGTCTCAACTCTAGATAATTATTTGAAAAATAATATGGTCACAAGAGGTTTGAGAATCAGGCTGTCCCCAGGCAATATCCAGAATAGGGACAAATCCTTTTAAGAATGAATCAGAAAAAACTATTACAGATTGCTCTCTACGTCTAATGGGTAGGATTGCTGCAGATGACAGACAACAATTAATGCAAATGAAAAAAGATTTGGAGGAAAGGAAGGAGAGACTGAAATTGAGAATCTAAAGGTGAGAGATCCGTGGAAGACTAATTTGACTAAAGGTGAAGTGGAAGCACTTAAATAGGACTGCCAGGTGACCTGGTACTAAGGACTGCTGACAAGGGTGGGAATGTAGTAATTAAGACAAAGGAGCAATAACGGTTGGAAGCGGTCCGTCAATTGACGGATAAGAGTCAATATGAATGTCTAGACCACAATCCACTGAATGAGGTGAATAGGAATCTTAAAGAACTGATTTTCTGGGGTTGGGACAAAGGTTTGTTAAATAAAAATGAAAGGGATTTCACTTGTAGGGAACATGCGAGGCTTCCTACGTTTTACACAATCCCCTAAGTGCATAAAAAGAAAAGTTTCCCTCCTGGGTATAATAATATCGGGTATTGGGGACCCGACTGAGAGGGCATGTAGATATGTAGATTAAATCTTACTCCCGTATCTACACACACTTGATTCCTTTGTTTTGGACACGGGAGATGTACTCAAAAGAGTGAACGTTCTGGAAGTAGACGATAATGTGCTGCTGGTGGCTCTGGATATCGAGGGTTTGTATTCATCCATCCCACACGATTTGGGTTTAGGGGCATGCAGATCCTTCTTAGGATCCAGGGGCATCAACTTCCAGCAACATACAAATTTTGTTGTAGAAGTGATGTCATTTATACTTAATAACAATGTCTTTACCTTCAATAATAAGTTTTATAGGCAGGTACGGGGGGCGGTCTGCGCCCCCACATATGCCTCTCTTCACTTAGGCCTATGGGAGAAGAAAGATGTGAACATGGTAGCGCAAGATTTGGGGTTTGAGGACAAAATCCTTATATGGCTACGTTATCTAGACGATGTTTTGCTCCTTTGGAATGGGTCGGAAAAGGATATGGAGACATTCCTAAAGGCACTTAATATGAATGAGCGTGAAGTGGAGCAGAACATCTATTAGTTTTTTAGACCTATGCATTTATAAAGATAAGGGTATGCTGACCACCAAGACTTTCAGAAAGAGTTCGGCGACGAACAGCATTTTAAGAGCTGATAGTGACCACCTCCTTAATTTAATAAAGGGCATTCCTGTAGGACAGTTCATCCGGATGAGAAGAAATTGTTCCTCGGAGGTTGACTTTGCAGAACAATCCGCTGACCTGAAAAACAGGTTTAGAACTAGGGGGTATAAAAATGATGGATAAATGATGGATGGATTAGAGCAAAGAATATGGATAGAGAAAAAATGCTATTCAAAAATGTGTCTCCGAAGGATTTTGGAGCAAGGAAAGAATGACAGCTTATAACCCTAATTGGTCAGATATTAGGAGGATTCTCCAAAAATACTGGTTTATTCTAGAAGGGGATGAGTTTATCTTGGAGAAAGTTGGACTGGTGCCTTTGCTTACGTAATTTAAAGGATAAACTTTTTAGAAGTCACTTTGAACATGAAAAGGGTGATTTGGTATCATGGCTTGGTAGAAAACCCAGACCGGGTGACCTGAAATGTGGGGAATGCTGCATGTGTGGGATGATGGCCGAACTGAGAGTGTTAAATGGCCCAGATGGGAAGAAATGGTGCATTAGGGACCACATTACTTGCCATACTCCACAAGTTGTCTATCTATTGATGTGTGAATTTGGAGACATGTATGTGGGTCAAACAAGGTGCAGACTCATCCTGAGAATTCAAGAGCACGTAAGAGCTGTTAAGAATGAGAGGCCTGATGTAAGTGCCATGGCCAAACACATGCTGGAAAGACATGGGGGCAAAAAAATTTAATTTTTCTTTTATGGGCCTGTAGAGGATCAACCTAGGGATTAGAGGGGGCAATATAACCCAGATGCTCCATAGGGCAGAAAGCAAATGGACTTTTAATTTAAAGACTAAAAGTCCAAATGAAATGAATGAGCCGCATAGCCATGGATAAAACACAGCCATAAAAAAGGATAATAATAATAAAATTTATTATAATATTATAATATATTATTATATTATAAAATATATATAATAATATTTGGAATCTTTAATGCTATAATATATATATTTAGTTTATATTGATTAGAATTTGAATATATAGGTATTTTATCAGTAACTTTCATTTTTGTGTACTTTATTCAACATATCCAAACAATCAATAAGAAGCTTCACATTATAGATCAATTGAAATGTAGGTAGGAAGAGCTTTTTCTACTCCTTTTTCTAGTGAGTGGACAGATTCATAACATGGACTAAATAAAGTTTGTATGTTTATGACATCCCACTGCCTGCCTATGGTTGGATTGATTTACACTTTTACCAAATAGGTAGTTGTTTACAATACTGTAGGTGTGTGAGCATGGGTTTATTTTGGATTGAATCAGAAGGCTCTCTTTGGACCTGAGAGTTACCATATGATCCAGCTTGTTTCACAATATAGGCCTAGGTTTTATTTTGAGTGTTAAATATTTTATTTTCTAATATTGTTTAAATAATTGTGTATATGTTTACTATTTTCCATCAACATTTGAGAATTATGATGTAAATTTAATTGAAAGAAAGTGTTTTCTTGGATTGTAGGCTTTATGCTCTGTAGTCTTTTTCCTAAGGTGTTTATTATACACACTAATTTACATAATGTATGTTATTTCCTTTGTCCCAAACTTGTGTATTACCACATGCAAGTACAGTAGTTATAGGGAATATGTATTGCCAAAACCAAATTTTTTTCAGCAGTTATCCAAAGACTAAAATTAGTTTTTAATAATAGAAACAGGGATTTCCAATAATTCTTCCAACTGCAGTTTATGTACTGTATAATATTTTAATAATTATTAATATTGTTCATTTTTATTTTATAAGCACACCATACACTCCCCTGGATAAGAAATTAATGGAGCATACAGACGATGAAACAGTTACCGAAGAATGGACTATAGATCAACCTGTTTCTCACACAAGGACAACTGCTATAGTAGAAGTGAAAGGAACTGTGGATGTAGTCCTTAGTCCTCTGGTAGCAGAAGTGTTGGACAGGTATTCTCTGTTTACTTTGAAAAATAAATTACTTGGATGAAAAATAAATTATATGGATTAGTTAAGGGTGAAGAAATTATTTGTTTCTTATTATACATAATATCAGTTTAGCCACCTAGGTCCTGCCTAGGACTTGGGAACTTTAAGGAAGAGTAAAGACTGAAAATTTTAACTCTTAGTTAGCAGCTAATTTATAGTAAAGCACATTGCCTTAAATTTCAGATGGAATAGGCTAGGGCGCATGTGACTGATATCAGGGGTGTGGCCAGTTACTGTACATACACACCACAAGTTAAATGTATATAGCTATTTAAAAATAACCTTTAAACATATAGCATTAGCCTGAAGCTGGTTACACACAGTACAAGTTCATAGCCAACTAGTACATTATCTGAGTACATGGCGTTGTTTTCCAATGTATGTATGTATGTATATTATTTCTTATATAGCGCTACATATTCCGCAGCGCTTTACAATTGTTTACTCAATTCACATCAGGTCCTGCCCCGAAGAGCTTACAATCTAATCACTTTATGTACACATACAACCTATAAAAACCTTGTTGGGCTCAGTCATTTATCAGCAGGCCGATCACGTGATTCACCAACAGGTCAGACCTCAACCTAAAGGGTTTAAAAAGGAATAATGAACATGCATTCTTAAATACACCTCTTCCACCACAATAATAGGAGGATCCTGTTTGGTCAGACAGAATCTGTCTATTATTGTTACTGTGTACCCAGCTTTAATCTATTGTTCTTTGATAAAATATAAGGCTTTAAACATATTCAGGGAGATGTAATAAAAGTTCTTATCGTTAAAAATGGTGCTAATTTTGCCCCAACCAATCAGATGTTAGCTTTCAAATGTTAAATAAGATCTGATTGGTTTGGGCAAAATTAGCACCATTTTAAATGATAAGAACTTATATTGAATAACCCTGATTGTGTGTTAAAGGGCTCTACCTAAGAAAACCTAAACAAACAAAAAAAAGAATAAACAACCAAAACGGCGTTTATTAAAGGGCATCCACAAACAAAAATTTGACCCACTGCTGGCCCCAGTGGATATTGGTAAATAATCCTTACCTTTCTCCTCTACAACTGAAGAGTAGGAGCCTTCCTGTGTGTAATCCATATCTGCTCCTTCCCTGTCCTCCTGGAGGACTCTGGCATGTGCTGTGAGTCTCTGTTCCCCCCTCCCTCCCTCCATCCGGATCCATTGGCGATTCATTTAGTTTTTTTTAAATAAAACAAACTTTTGTCTAGTTTACAGACCCCCCCCCCCCCCCAATCCTAAATGCCATGGTTTTAAGTTTAAAATGTACACATAAATGGACTTACTGGACCTCATCCTTTGGCTATCTCAGGAGCCGGCAGCTGCATCTGTGATTGGCTGACTCTCAGACAATCACATACATGGCGGCCGATCCATCCCCTATTGCTACTCCGTACCCAGAAGTAGCAATACAGAGAGGCAGAGGGAACAAGGTTGGGTTAGTTGATTTCTGTGCACTTTTAAAGCTTAAAACCCTAGTGTTTAGGGTTGTTGGGAGTGAGGAGCCAAATCCATATGCTTACTGGCAATAAATTGGAATCATAATGCATGCAAATTCTGAATGTAGTAACCATCTAAATTGCTTAATTAAACTTGATCATTTTATGTGTATAAGTAATGAGTTTTTAATATCCAGTGTTACACGTACAGAAGTATTCTTTTATATTCAGGTCTGTATGGTATTTTAGCATTTTTGATGCGATTTTCCATGTCAGGACTGTTTAACGTTTTAATTGTCGTAATGTTCTTCATTATGAGTTATGTTCTTATTAGCTCAATCAAAATGTGGGTCTGGCACACTAAAGGGGCTTTGGCAAGTCAGCTGCCCAGCTGAATTACTGTATGTTTTACCTTTAGGTACATAGAAGCAATGGTTCATTTTACAAGCACACATCATCCAGCAGCTATTGTGGATAATTTGCATGCAAAAGTTTTAACTGAGGCTGTGCAAAACAGCAAGACAACATTCTCTGAAAATGTAAGTCTTTCCTCAAAAGTATACTTTTTTTTTTCTTTTGAAAAAGTTCTTTAAAATTGTTTGTGAAGGTTGTTATTCATCTAGCTTATAGTATACAGTATCAGTAGTATTTGGTTAAAAAGTGTCATAATGTAAGCAGGCAAAGACTTGCATGTGCCTCCCTGTATACTCCCTTTTCCAGGTGGATTATAAGGTGTGGGAGCGGTCACGCTGCAGGTTTGGGCATGCTTAAACAATGGAGCCGACTGGATCACTTGTGTTTGCTTTGGAATTACCTCTTCTATACCAGTTGTGTTCCTTGTCAAAGAGTTTGACATTACAGTCTTCAAACATGCGTGGCCTTTTTCCTTAAGATTCAGGTACATGGCATAGTCCTGACCCAAAGAATTGGCTTTCTTGTGCTGGGCATGCTTCACTGCACATAGTTAAAGATGTAGCCTTTCTTGTGTTTCATTATTGGGTCTTGCTGCCTCACTGTGTCGCTGGGTTTAAAGCAGACAGGGAGGGATACAATGTTGTTTTGATGCCTTACCCTTTAAAAGTTTAAAGGATAACTATGGTCTCCATTCATTGCCAATTTTAAAAAGAGCATGTTCTTACCTTATAAACGACTCCAGGGGCAAGCTTCTAGCCACAATCTATGCAAAGTTATAACCGTATAAAGGTGGAGTTGCCAGCTAGCAGTGTGAGCTGTGATATCGGCACCATTACCTACACTACTATAAAGGACTAAGAAGTAAAAATGAGAAAAACAGACTTAAATGTAGCCTATGCCTTGCTAAATATCAATTAAAAACTTTTTTCTCATAGCTGTCTGCAAAGCCGGAAACAAAATTGTCCAAACCAGAAAACCCTGTTCTGGTAACCACAAACCAAGGACAGAATAAACCTAAGTCGACAATTAAACAGGAAAAAGTTAAAATCAAGGGACTCCAAGCTAATGTTACAATACCTAAGGTAATCATTTCTCTGTTTATATTTACATTTAGATGCCCTTAAATACATTCATAGTAAACTTTATCATTAAAGTAGCATTCCACAAAGTTGCATTGATTTACTTGCCTCTTATTACATTCCTACACAACTTTATTAATACGATTGAGTAGAAGTTATGTTTAAATAACCGTTCTGCCTATTGCTATTTTGAAAATGTTTAATTCCTGAATTGCTTCTGTAATAAAAAGAAAAGGTAGGAACTCCTGTCCCTTTCTTTCCTATTTATTTAAAGCATGTCACCCCCCCCCAACTAATATTTTTCACAATGCTGAGCTCAGCATTGAACCTTGCATTTCTTTTCTGCTGCATATGGTTCTCTGCATGGCCACAATGATGTCAAGTAAAATGAAGAGTAGGAGCTTTTCCCTGGTTTAATCAGTTTGCACATCTAACTCTTAATCTCTTATTACCCATGTGCTGCCCCATTACTTAGACCTCACTATGTCTATGTATTCAAAATCTGAATAGAATGTTACTTACCTGCCTTCGTTCCAGTGCTAGCCTTCTGCTATTTTTACTAATCAAGGAAGCAGCAGAAGGGGCAGGACTGGCAGCCGCTCAGCCAATCACTGCGCGTCTTCCAGTCCAGCTTCTTTTGCGGCTTTCATGATCGGCAACAGAAGAGCGGTGCTGGAACGAGGGCTGGTAAGTAAGTTTACACTCAAATTTTGGATAAATAAACCTAACGATATCTAGGTTATCCATTATTGCAAGGGTAATAGCAGATTTTTGTGGGGATGGAGATGCCCTTTAATATAAAAGTCATTGGTAAGTCCTAACACAGGAACTCTCTGGGGCACAGCTGGGCAATTATTGGATAGCTGTGCCTTTTCCTCCCTTTAGATACATGTGTCTAATGGGAAAATTCAGGTGAGCACAGGGTCTGTGTCCTTGAGAAATCCCACCATAGAATTTAAAGGTTAACTATACTCTAAAAAATAACTTTTAAAAAATGGAAAATACCTTTGGCAGGGAGGTAAGATTGATAATTCCTACCTCACAATATTGTTTTGTTGGAGGCGCTACAGCACTAACAGTTTTTATTTGCCAGGTTAGTGCTGGACTAATTATCTATATACAAAGTAATGGGCTGCACCCACGAGGTATAAAACTTAACCTTTATTGGTTAAGAATAGAAACACTCATAGCGCTGCACTATAGAGCCAGTAGAAGGAGGGGAGGCACAGCATTACACGTTTCGTGACAAGTATGTCACTTCTTCAGAGTTCTGGACTAGTCCTGTATTAAAGAAGACAGGAGGAAGACTGGCAGAATCAGTTTTCTTTGGGTTGGTGCTGCTCACAGAAACAATGTGAGGAAGGAATTACCAGTCCTATATCCCTATCCCAAGTACTTTTCATTTTATCTGTTTTTTTAAAAAAAAACTTTATACACACGATTTTTCTTTAAGGTAATGGAAAGAAAAAACACCGGTGCACTCTCTTTGAAAAATATAAAAATCCCTTCATTACAACCGAAGTAGACACATGAAAATTTAAAAAATATATGAATCTAGTCTCATAGCTGTTTGTTTAGAAACCATGTGTTAATGTACATACAGAAGGTATAAAACCAGTTGCTAAGTTAGACACATATCAAAAGGTATATCTCACAATGAGATCACATCACCATGCATCTGTATATACAAATCCACATACTCAACTGAGCTTTGTTTCAGGGTTGCAATTAAATAATATTAGACACATCACAGGTCCGTGGAATTTCGAGAAACGAGTTGGAAAATTATCGTGGGATTTTAATTTCTTTATAGCGAGAGACAGCCATTATACAATTATAAGTTCCCACTTTCGCTTACAGCCTCTGAGTCTCTGTGTGATCGCTAGAGCCTATATAGGGACAGATAATACACACATCACAGTGCTGTTACTTGGTTGTAACCTTTAAAAACAAAGCTGATTTAAGCATGTGACTGTGTATATACTGCTGTATGGTAATATGATCTTGTTGTAAGCATCTGGTTAGATACCTTCTGTACTATTACGTTAACACATGATATAGCATCTATAAAACCAGATTTATATATTTTTTTAATTTCTGTGTGTCCCCTTCGGTCGTAAAATTTTATATTTTTAAATGGACATTGCGCCATTCTCTTTTCTTTTAATTTACTATTTATTTGATCATATCTCCTTAGGAAGAGTATACCTAGTGGTATAGTGGTCTATACTCTTTATAAACAAAATACTCTGGGATTTAAGATGCTGATTGCTGTTAGAATTAATTAACAGGGATAGTGGAATAGAAATTCAGATTTTATTTTTTATTTTGGGGATTACCCTTTAATCTGATTGTTGCAATTTGAGATAAAAAATAATTTTTTGTCATCGGTGTCTGACACAGGTGTCCATAAAAAGAGTGCACAGAGTAAGCATTCGGATGTTGGCCTTCCCATTAGAGTACAAAGGCCATGTCCTGTTAACCATTAGAATATAGGGGCTCACATTCTTATCTTCATAGCCATTAAATTACAGGGTCTCACTTTGTTTTAATGTTGGCTATTAGATACCATGGACTGCCTTACTGTCCTTGTTAACATTCGATTGCAGGCAGGCTCTCTACTTGTTTGCCATTAGATTACAGGGACTTCTTTACACTCCCTTTAAGCCATTTAAAAAAAAAAAGGATTTTTTTCAGTTGTGGTGAATATTTATGGGCATGTTTGTGGACAGTGCTAAAATGGTATTTGCTTTATACATTGGAATTTTTGAGTTTTTGTCAATACTGTTATAAACTTAAGCCTCAAAACAATAGTTAGCTTTACAGCTTCCATGTTTTATACTTTTAATGATGTTTTTACTTTTCCTGCTGAGATCTAACAAATAACAATGCCATGCTGTCATGCTTGTATGTGCTTGTTAGCAAATTCTGTTTAGGTAATGCATTATGGATTTCTTCCATATATAACGCAGATCTGGACAGCTGATAACATAAAAAAGTAGATTTTGCAGTTATAAAATACATTTATTTTTTCTCTTTTGCTCTCTTCTTAGGTTAATCTTTGCTTGTTACAAGCATCGGTTGAGGAGACTTCTAGCACAGCTACAAATAAGAATGTGACCCATGTTTCGTTAATTGCTCTTTGCTTTGATAGGATTGCAACTCAACTTCGTATGAACAGGTAAAATACCACATAAGCAGAATAACAGCTTTTCACATGTCTAACTGAGTTAAAAACATGTCAGTATGCATTCTTGGATTTTCAATGCGGTACCTTTTTAAAGGGCTACTATTCTGAAAAATGAATTTGCCTCATCTTAATCTATAAAAATTGGCTTATTCTCCGCGAATCACAGACTGCTGGTTTAGACCTTATTGCTACTTCAGAGAATGGAGTAGCAATAGAGGCAGAGAGCAGAGGGAATGAAGAAAGTCGATTTCTTTTTTTAACTTTTAAACCTGGCGACGGGGGTGGGCTTGAGTACCCTACACTACAGGGGGGGAAAAAGATTTTGATGTGGAGATAACTTTTAAAGGGAAACTGAATAGCACAGCACACCCCCCACAGCAGATCTTATTTAAAATTTGAAATCTATCGTCTGATTGGTTGGGGCAAAATTAGCACCATTTTAAACGATAAGTACTTTTATTGAATAACCTCCTTTATATCCACATGTAGCTAAACATATGCACACATAATTCCCACTTTGTACCAACATATAAATCTGTATATATATGTATGTGTATATATTGGTTATAATTTTTGTATTGTTTAAGTCTTTTTGCTTTTTTTTTTGTTTGACATCCAGTCTACTGACTTCTTGCTATACTATTTGTCAGTGACAAGATGGCTCTACTGACTGGCAATGTCATGGGAGCTGCCGTTCCACTCCAAGAATTCTTATGTTTCATATAAAAATTTCAAATAAAGCTTGATTTTTTTTTCTCTCTCTCTGATTCTTGTAGAGGAGTGGTGGAAGAAACTCCAAATAGTACAGACACAGGGCGACCATCAGTGAACTTTGAGAAATATGCAAATGCTAGTAAGATGCAGCCTCAGTCTTCAGGATCTCTCAGATCAAATGCAGGAGCCGAGAAGGGAAAAGAAGTAGCTGCCAAATTAAATGTGCACAGAGTACACGGGCAGCTTAGAGGGCTTGATACGTCAGGTGAGATTTGTACTGAGCTTTCAAAGTCCCAGAACTGTTAATAAAGACAATTTATTACTTTCTTTTTCAGTCTCAGGGGGACCCAGGCACAATGGGGTTAAGTTCCTACCCCAAGTAGCGGACACTTTAAATTCTTAAGAAACAAGGCTCCGGTCCCGCCCCCTGGCTTATAGGTACCTGGGCGCTGGAAGCCTCCTCCAGTTTGTGTCCGCTCAGGAGTAGGATCACTAGTGCACCTCCGTTTGCATGGAAAACGAACATTCTGCTAAAGTTCCCCGAAACAAGCCAACCACCTACAAAAACATCATATCTACGATTATTCATCCTGACCAAACAGGATTTATGTCTGGTAAAAGCACCTCTATAAATATCAGACATACTCAAATACATACACAGATATTGCATGATAAAATAGGAGACAGAGCTGTAATGTCACTGGAGTGACATTCGACTCCGTGGAGTGGAGCTTCCTATAGACGTGTTTGCGGAGATTCGGATTTGGTCCAAACTACATCCGCTGGATCCAGATGTTATACAACTCCCCACATGCTACAGTCTTAATAAATGGAAGCCAATCAGCCCCCTTGCCACTTCATCGGGGAACAAGGCAAGGATGTCCCCTCTCCCCCTATCTCTTCTCTATAGCTATAGAAGCTTTGGCAATTCAACTTCGAACTGACCAATCTATCAAGGCACTGAGCATCGGGACTAATACTGATCTAATTGGCCTATACGCCAATGACATGATCCTCTACCTATCCGACACCGGACCTTCCCTAAACCCTACAGCAGAGGTAATAGACAAGTAGAGCACCTACTCAGGCTTATACATCAAATGGCAAAAATCTGCATTGTGTCTGCTGGACTCCAATGGATTTAATCTCCAATACTCCTATAATCTTAAATGGATTTCCATGTCAAATTCCAATTGTGTCCAAATTCAAATATCTCGGTATATGGATATCCAAGACCCCAAAGCACTCAAGGAACAGAACATACTGCCACTAATCAGCACAATTTGAAGTATAGATGGATGGATTTACCCCTCAACTTGGCTGGCAGAATTAATCTGTTAAAAATAATTCTCCTTC
Source organism: Hymenochirus boettgeri (assembly GCA_019447015.1). Lineage (NCBI taxonomy): Eukaryota > Metazoa > Chordata > Amphibia > Anura > Pipidae > Hymenochirus > Hymenochirus boettgeri. Next base: position 127,412,337 of record CM033469.1, read on the forward strand.
CCAAAATACTATGTTGTTGAACATTCACCAATATACTTACCAAAGAAATTATTCACAGAACTAATCAGATTGCTGACCTCCTCCTTTTATATGGGCAAAAAAAAAAAAGAGCTTGCCTCAAACTTAATAAATTGCAACAACCTAAAGGCTCTGCCGGCCTCGCCTACCCAAATTTTCGTATGTATTACTTGGCCGGACAGCTCAGATATACGACGACAGGAGTGAGCTCAGAAGAAACACCCATCTCCAGCAGAACAAATGTTGAGCAAATATAGTACAGGATCTACCTTGCTACAGTGGAAGCGCCATATAAACACTTAACTAACACCTCGATTCCGATATACACCCAAATGCACAAGATATGGAAAGAAACTAATGATATTTTAAAATTCACAGGTACACCCCCCGAAACAGCATTATGGCACAACCAATCCTATCCCCACCTTGCAACTTTCACCTGCTACAAGGACTAGGAAACCAAAGGTATATACCGGTGTGAACAGCTTGTCTCTGGAGACTCCATACGAACATTTGAAGACCTTAAATCAGAATACGAATTAACCCAAAACATATTTCTACAGATAACCTACAGCTTTGCCACTGTATACATACCGACTTCCCGGACAGGAAAATAATATTTACAAAACAATATATCCTTAAAACACAGGGATTACAGGGATTACAAGGTCTGACTTCTCCCTTGTACACTCACCTCCTTAATTCTGAGACCGACCTACAAAGAATAGGTCGGTCTGAGAATTGACCAATGGACCACAAATATAAATGATAAATGATCTCTCAAACAACGACTGCAGCAATCTCGGATCTTCACATATTTACGCCTCGCCGTCAGCCAATAATAGACTAATACAACTATATATTATAAACCAAGCCTATTTATCACCTGCAAGATTACATTGAATCTCTACATCACACTCAGATAGATGCCCTAAGTGTCAGACAACACCCACTGACTTTTGGCACCTTATATGGTAATGCCTGCAAGTTAACCACTTCTGGACTAAAGTAAACAGATTCCTAACAACTATGCTCCCATGACCTGTACCCATGGATCCTAAACTATGTATAATGGGCATTAATACCCTAGTACTTGAAGATGCACACAAGTTAACTCTCCTCTGAGAAACTCTGTTTATGGATCTAAAAACAATTGTCCTGAAGCTGATGGTCCAACTTAAAACCTGGAAAGAATTAATTAATAACATGCTCCCCTACCATAACCTAATATATAAACATAGACAGTGCCTGAGGAAATTAAAAAAAATATGGTCTACCTGGACTGAGTCTTGCTTAACGATCTGATGGGAAAATGGAAAAAAAATAAAAAAAATAATAATGACCTTTGGGGTCTGTGTGGGCTGGGGGGTTTCACCTGGGCTAGCTCGGAGCACATATATTTACCCCTCTTCTCCCCCCCAACCCAAAATTTCCTTAGGTCTAGAACTAAAAGTTTTGAAAATATGATACTAATAAAGTTTAATTGTGGAAACAATAAAATAATGTATATATATTCTGTAATCCATAAATGTACGAGTTTGCATCGATTATAAGTAACAATAGGCCTTATGTCAAAACTGTATCATTTCTACATTAACACAGACATGTTGTAAAAGCTTTTATTTAAATAAACATGAGTTTATCCCCCAGAAACGATCTTTCCTTTGGAAAACCGCGGAGAGGGTGCCTAACACAGTGCTGCTTGCCAGCAGTGTCCGGAAGCTCTCTTCTCTCCTGTAAGGGTAACATGCCCCTGTGTCCCTGTTAACCCGCACTGCTAGACTTGGCTGGCTTTAAGGGGCGGAGCTTATACTCCCAGCTGCACATTGCGGCTGCCATCTTGGATACAGCTTCAGCAGAAGGAAATCTGTTCCAGCCCACAAGGATCTGAATCCTGAAATGTCCTCCAGATAAGCAAATACTTTATTTCTTTTTATTCCTCCTGCCTATACCTCAGCAGCTGTCTGCTACAGAAAAAGCTCATCCCAAACACCAAAAAGGAAAAAACTCAGTAGGGCCTATAATCTAGCACTATAATGGTACTACATACAACGCTTAATTGACAGCCAGTCACCCTAATCCACTATGTGGATCTTGCAGCAAGGTCCATGACCCTTCTCATGAGCAAGGTCCCAGTCTGTTCCAGGAGCCTGAGTGGGCAAAATCACTCAGAACCATCATAGATTCATTGAGGAGTCAAAATACAGGGTCAGTGGTGCAGGCAGCTCCCGCGGTTCCCCCCTTAGGAGTCTGAAAATATTTCAATTCTATCTGCTTCCCTATGCCAAATGGCACAACATACTGCCCAACAGGTCGCAGATATTATGGCAGGAACTTCTACTTCAGCGCCAGAGCCCCTACCGTCCACCTCCAAGAGGAGGATGAGTTTTGCAAGGAAGATGAGATAAATATATCGGATACAGAGGCCCAACAAGAACCTACTGCTTTCGTTTTCTCTAAACGTAAAAGAAACATCACTGGTTCCCCGTCACATAGCCAACTAAAGCAGATAGTCGAAGATGAATGGTCGGCCCCAGATAAACCGCTAAAGCTCAGCCAAACCGAAAGCAGATGTGGACCACTGGGCAAGTGCTCCCATAGTCAACCCTCCAGTAGCCAGACTATCTCGGGCAACTGCTATTCCCCTATCAGAGGTGGCAACCTTTAGGGATCCCCTGGACCGCTGCACTGAGGTATTTACTTCGGCGGGAATAGCATTAAGGCCAGTGTTTGCCTCCGCATGGGTGGCAAAGGCCTCAGAGACCTGTATTCAGGATATTATCCTCGAATACCAGCAAGATCCGGCCAAGATTTCTTTGCTCCCCTAAAGTAAACAACTGGTAAATGCAGTGTTGTATATAAGTGATGGCACTTTAGAAGCAGTACGGCTAATAGCCCTCACCTCAGCAACAGTCATTGCTGCGAGAAGAGTCTTATGGCTTAAATCCTGGGCAGCTGACGTGACTTCAAAGAAGGCCCTCATCAGTTTACCATTCTCATGACATTTCCTGTTTGGTCCCAAACTGGACAAAATTATTGCCCAGGCTACGAGGGGTAAGAGCACCATACTGCCTCAAAGTAGGGTAAGGAGATCCCTACTTTTTGTAGGTCTCAGTCCTTTTGTCCCTTTCAGGCTCCAAGGCCTTGTCAGGACTCGTCCTCTGACTCCGCACCTCCCTGACAGCCCTCCAGACCTAGGGGCTCATGGTCCTCTGGTAGAGGAACCTTTAGAGGTCAAAACAATCCTGACTATCTTCCATGTTAGAACATGGGTACAAGATAGAATTTGCCAGCAGGACTCCATGTTTTCTATCCTCCAGGCTTCCAAGGTGTCCCGTAAAACGGAAAGCACTAGATCAGGCAATACTCTCTCTTCTGACAGCAGAAGTAATTTCCCCAGTCCCGCCTTCTCAGAGATACCAAGGTTTCTATTCAAACCTTTTTCTGGTACCCAAGAAGGAGGGACTGTTCAGACCAGTGCTGGACTTAAAAGCAGTAAACTGCTATGTCCATAAGTACCACTTCAAGATGGACTCCCTAAGGACAGTCATCTTAACTTTAGAAAAAGGAGACTTCCTAGCATCCTTGGACATTATGGATGCATACCTCCACATTCCCATTTTTCCAGGCTACTACATATTTCTCAGATTCACAGTGGGTCAAGCCCACTTCCAATTCTCCACCCTTCCGTTCAGGCTAGCGACAACACTTTGGGTGTTCACCAAGATCATGGCCTGCCCAGCAGCTTTCATTCGTCTCTAGAACATATTCTTCCTCTCTTACCTGGACGACATCCTGGTCAAGGCACAATTCCAGCTTCTGGCTCAATCCCAGGTAGCCAGGAGCATCAAGATCCTATCCCACTTCGGGTGGATTCTCAACCTAACAAAATCCTTGCTTCTTCCATCACAGTGGATGTCCTTTCTGGGTATGTCTTTCGGGGTGTATGGCATGCGGGGTGGATGCCCTAGTACTTCACTGGGGTTTCTCCGTAGTCTATGCATTTCCAACAATCGCTATGATTCCCAGGATATTGAAGAAGATCAAGATGGAAGGGGTCCCCACCATATTGATTGCTCCCTTTTGGCCCTGCAGAATGTGGTTCTCGGACCTCTTAGCCATGACACCAGATACTCTACAATTTCCAGAGCGAACTGACCTGCTGTCGCAGGGTCCTCTCCTTCATCAAGACTTCCAACGCTGGGACCTAACTTTGGTTTTCAAGGCCCTTTGAGCCTTTAGAATCAATTCCCTAGACTTTATCATGGAAAACCATTTTTCTTTTGGCTATCTCCTTGATACGCAGAGCCTCAGAGCTGGCAGCTCTCTCAGTAGATCCAACCTGCTTACGTTTTCTACACGACCGAGCAATTCTATGACCGCATCCTGGGTTTTTACCAAAGGTGGTATCATCCTTCCACCTTAACCAGGATATCATTATCCCTTCTTTCTATCCTTGTCTGTTCTCTCTCAGGGAAAGACTGCTTTACCGTTTGGATGTGGTAAGTATTCTTTGTGTTTACGTTGTCAGAACTAAGGCTTTCAGATCTTCTCAAGCTCTCTTTGTGCTCCTCGCAGGGCCGCGTCATGGGTCCAGAGTCTTGCCACAGACTCTGGCAAGATGGATAAGATCAGCTATCATATGCTGTTACCATCTTGCTGGGGCTGCTCCTGTCAGGCGGGTTGCAGCCCATTTAAACAGGGCCATGGGAGCTTCATGGGCCGCTCGCAAAGGAACCTCTGTGGATCACATATGCCAGGAAGCAACTTGGTCGTCCATTACAACATTCATTACATTTTATATACTCCATGTCTTTGCAGAATTGTCATTGAAGCTGCCAAGGGGTAGTTTTTCTCTCCCTATTGCTATTGGGACTTTGGGACGTCCCCATTGTGCCTGGGTCCCCCTGAGGCTGAAAGAGAAAAGAGAATTTTTATACTTACATAAAATGCTTTTCTCTGTAGCCTAAGGGGAACCCAGGCACCCCCTCCCAGTGATATTGGCCTAGGTGGATGGTTTTATTCTGTAGTTTGGCTTGTTGCCACAATGTTCAAAGGTTTGGAGTTTGTTTTTCTGTTACTCTTTCGCTCTCTCTTTGGGACAAATTGGAGGAGGCTTCCGGCGTCGGGTACTTATAGTTAGGGGGCTGGACCGGAGCCTCATTTCTTAAGAATTTAAAGTGTACGTTCCTTGGGGTAGGAACTTAACCTCATTGTGCCTGGGTCCCCCTTCGGCTTCAGAGAAAAACATTTTACGTAAGTATAGAATTTCTCTTTTTTAAATCAATTCCTAAACAACGTATGTGAATGTATGTAAATTTAATAACTCAATGATTCACATGACTGAGTGGTAAACTTGGAAGGATGCTCCTTGTTTAGACATGATAGAATAAATAAGATAGATATATGAATAACAGGCTTCAGGCTCCAGAGTACTGTATAGTAAAACTTTACTTTTACTGTTTAAAGTATAAAAGCATACTTATCAATAGTAAACATCAGATCCAAAAATAACAAAACAAATACACAATATATCATAGCATTTCTAACTTTTAATTACCATAATTAACTATTTAAACTTATTTTTGACCAATACGGTACATAAGTAAAGCTTCGTAAACCCAAACGATTTTGACACTGAACCCCTGGCCATGTCGCACACCTGCGACGAGCGGCCCATTATTGGTCGATAGTCGCATGTGTGTATGCTTTTGGTTGTGGGTTGTTTGTTGATCCGCCATGGTGGATCAACGATCAAGGCTGTGCCCGAACGCATACACAAGTAATTATTGTTGATATTTTTTGCGCACATGGGCACGGTTGGGGGTTGTGGGTAATTTTTTTTTTGTCTATTTCCACTTTATATTTTGCTACTTCATTTTGTTAACTATTGCAAAAACCTTTTGTTACTTCAATTTGCTAAAAGCCTTTCTTCGCAGTTGTTATAAATAATGCGTTATTTCAGGTACACATTTAATGGCCATAGAAGAACACATTCATTTTGTGTGAAAACTCAGTTATAAAAACATTTTTAAAAAGCCTTCGCAAGCAGTGGACACTTGGTCAGGACAAAAACTCGGCTGCTGTGTACCCAGCCTTAAAACAAAAAAAAGTAAATTGTCTGTTACCTGCCCCCAAACCCCTAAAGTTGCCAGGCTTTTTGTGCCTACAGGCCCCTGAAGTGTAAATCTGCCCTTGACAGACAGATTAGATGTATAATGGCTTTTTACACTGGAGAAGCAATGATGATCACTTTATACAAATATATTAATAAGTCATATTATAAACTCTGCTCCATTGTTAACCAGTAGTCAATTTCAGTGGACTTGTGGACATCCTTTAAAATAAGAAGAAAAGTTTCATCCTCAGGCTAGGAAGGGTTTCTTTACAGTAAGTGAAACTGTAAATACAGTAGTTTTTCAGCATATGTGTTAATGACAAGTTCATTGAATATTGAAAATTACTGGTATTAATAAATATAGTTCTTGTTGATTCAAGGATCCTTTCCCCTTTCCGATTGCCTTTTGGAGTCATTGCTATTTTGTAAAAATACCTTTATTTTAAAATAGTGTGTGTTTTGTTTGTGTAGTTGTGTGTGTTTTTGACAGAGCAGTATCCGAGTATATTTCAGATCCAGGTGCATTACATTAAGGAAGGATCAATTGGGATTACATGCCCTTTAATAGTCCAAATGATATCTGATTGTCACAACTACAACTGTGTGCTCAATTAAATTGTCTAAAATCAACCCCAAACATAGTATACAATGCAAAAAAGGTGGAACAGAAGAGAGACTTTTATTCACAGATTTATTAGAAAAAGAAGCGTGATATGTTTCAAACCCCTATGGTGGTTCTTCAGGTGATAATATACAGCCATAAAGCCAAATATACACAAGCTCTTTCCCTTTGCCACTGCACATATTTACTAAAAGTGTCACTACCAATATTATGGTTTATGAATATTCCATCTGATTCCTGCACTCCTTTTTACATTTTGAAAAAAAGTCCACAATATGTAAAAATAAAATAGAAACCATAAGTATATGAACAAACTGTCATCATTAATACTAAATTAATCATGGCGTCCATATAGTTCCATGGTCTACAGTCTATTAAGGGAAAACTGTATTGTCCAAGCTTAGTCCACGATCGACCACACCTAAATTTCTACCACGTTCCGTATGTGGTCAACAGCTAATATTTTGGACCGACTGGCCATTTGAATTCTGCGATAGACCAGTCAGGTCGAAATATTGGCTTATGTGTACCTAGCCTAAGATGGGTGAATACCAATTTTCCTACCACCTTGGGAAATGAACAGATAACTTGGGAATGCTTTTAGGGATTTGTTAGCAAAAAGACATCTCACTTCTCCTATGTTTCTCTTATGGTCTGTGTCTCTAGCTTAAAAACTGTGGGAAGATATAGAGTCTAAAAGAAAAGAAGGAGAAGAAGAAGAAAACCAACTTAATAATGCAAGAATGCCATTACACCATGTTTTATTTTCCAGGAGTCCCCAAACCAGAATGAATGATAAATCTTGCAGTCCAAAGAATTTTTTTCAAGCAGGACTATTTCTTCTTCAAAATGTTTCTTATAACAAAAACTGAAGCATTTTTTATTTCAATGTCCGTCCCAAAAAAGCATTGCATCCTAAATCTTCTATGAACTAGCACAGTTCCCTGCTGTCACTTTCTTTGTGATAATACTCTTGGGGCTATTATACAAGGTTCAACCCCTGCCTGATATTCCTTACAAACTACTGATCAATAAATTCATTGCTAGCATGTCAATCAATAATAAAACCGGTTCTGTCAGTTTTAACTATTGACTGAAAATTACCCAATTTTGATTATAAATAAAAATACATAAATATCATTGTCATCCCCAAACCGGACCAAGACACATCCTCAAAACTATAGGTCCATATTAAACTCTTCGCTAAAATTTTAGCTAATAGACTGAAATTAGCCCTGCCAACTCTTATCCACTATGACCAGATAGGCTTTATTATGAACCGACAACCCACCGACTATCAGAACAGAACTCATCTTAATGCAAACATCTCTCCTTAATAAAAAAAACAGCAATGCTTCTCTCCAATCCAGCGTTGGACAGAGTGGACTGGTCATATCTGCGAAGTGTTATGCACGCTTTGGTCTCCCAGTAATCTTCATAAATGCCATCTTCAGCCTATACAATAACCCACAGACAAGAGTTCGCAGTATGGGATACCCCTCATCTATAATTAAAATCTGCAACGGTACCAGACAAGGATGCCCCTTATTTCCCCTCCTTTTTGCATTAAGTATTGAACCTTAGCAAATCATATTAGACAAAGCCCCGATGTCTAGGGAATCCACATAGGTCATATGGAAACCAAAATTTCACTGTTTGCAGATGACACCTTGCTATACCTGACCAACCCTGCACAATCCCTTCAAGCAGCCCTCCAAATTTTAACAGATTTTGGTGAGATTTCGGGATTTAAGATAAACCACACCAAATCTTCTGCTTACGGAATACATATCACAGACCAATCCCGAAAAGAACTAAAATGATTCTTAAATGGGCTACAGAATCATTCCGTTACTTAGGAGTACAATTAAGCGTAGATACACAAATATTATATAACCATAATTACACTAGGCTCCTCTCCCAACTATATAAGCTCCTCAAAGAATGGTCCTCACACCCCCTATTATTATTTGGTAAGATATCAGCAGTCAAAATGTCCATTCTCCCTAAAATCCTATACATCTTTAGAGCCCTACCAATCCATTTTAAACTGAAAGATTCCCAAACACTACAAAAAGAAAAAAGATGCTTTGTATGGCACAATAAAAGGCCTAGAATCAAATATTCTTACCTAGCCAGACACAAAAAAAAACAAGGGTGTTTTCGCACTACCAATGAGATACCAATACTTTCTAGCAGCAAGATTAGTGCAATTAACAAAATAGATTCACGGATCCAAGAAAACAAGATGGGTAGACCTCGAAAACACTATGCTTTCCTGCCTCCATGCATACTCTGTGCTTTGGGTACGACCGGAGGATAGAGAAATGCACCTTCCCCAAAATGAATATATGCTTTGCACGTCCTTTCAATTATGGGACAGATGCAACAAACAATTTAAACTTACCCAATGCCCATCCCCCTATATGCCTTTCTTCTTCACTCCCTACTTCGGATGAAAACCATCTGTAGTGAATGATGAACTATGGACTAAGCTAAAGATAATTAGAATGCCGGATATTATTTCAAACACGTGCTCCCCCTTGACGTGGGCAGAAGCCCAAGAAAAATGTAACCTCCCGGCAACAGCCTGGTACTCCTACACCAGAATCCTCCACTACACAAGGAAAACTCTTACAAAACACACCCCACAGAATATTAGATTATCTGCACTCATTTAATTTAGTACAAAGAAACGTAATCTCCTTTCTTTACAAAATTATATGGCATAATACTCAACCCATTAGTTCCCACCTATGTTTTAGAGGATGCCAAGTAGAGGCAGACCAGCTACACTGTTGGTGGCAATGCCCAAAAGTCCAACATATTTGGCAAACATGTGAACAAATCCTAAAAGAAGTAATCGACAAATCACTTACTCTAACTCCTTACACAGCGTTATTTAATCTTCCTGACCCAAAATTTAACATACACACTAATATACTAATAAAAACAATCTGCGCCATCACAAGAAGCACCATAGCCAGAACATGGAAGGGAGGATCTATCACAAGAACTGAATTAATAAACAGAGTCGGGTGGGTACACGACAGCGAGTATATGGTACACTCATCGCAGAACAGCCTGAAAAAATGGACGAAAACATGGGAAACCTGGATTTTAAAAATGCAACCACAGGCTACAGGAATTAACTAGATCCAACAAACTGAGGGAACCCGCGGATGCGCCGCCACAGAATACAACTCTCTCTCCTTCCAGGTATTCTTTCATCTACCCACTATCCCAATTAGAGAAGCCCAAAGTTCCAAAAACGAAGAAAGAAGAAATATATGCAAAAATTCATGCCTTTATTTTTTATATCAAATGGGATGCTCACTGCATAAAACTATATACTGTTACAACTGTTTTAAGTTAAATTGTTTCAAAAAATCAATAAAAATCTATTGAACAAAAAAAAAAAAAAAACATAAAAGGTTGGCACAACATTTTCCCATTGATTTTCCCTTTGGTCAAAATAACTTCCCGTGTGTACTTAGACTTACAGAGTTGTAATACAGCTGATAATGTTGGGGGTGTAAGCAGAAGACCCATTCTGGTGGAAGTGGCAGTCTGTTTTGTGTCTGTGTAGTAATGTAGTAAGTGTAGTGCAGTGTATAGTCTGTAAATGACAGCATATTTTCGAGTCACTGCACTTTGTCAAGTTTATTTATTATCAATTCTATAGAATTTGATAATTGGAAACATTTTCCTGGATGCCAATATAAATGTGAAAATGTGCTTCTATTATAAAAGCTATGTATCAAATGTAAATACCACTAGTTTAAAGACACTTCAACATCAATAGATTGATGTTGAATTGATGTTTTACAAAAGCGTTCTAGATACATTAAATGATTGTTATATTATCATAATAATAAACTTTTTTTAGGTTTATTACATCTATGTGGGCTAAATTTCTAAATGGAGTACCTCAGGGTTCCATACTGAGGTCTTTTTAATCTGTTTATAAATTACTTAGAAGGGGGCATTGAGAGCAAGGTCTCTGTGTTTGCTGATGACACTAAACTATGCAGAGCTTTGGAAACTTCAAATGATGTGCAAGTGCTGCAAGCAGACCTAGATAGATTATCACAATGGGCAGCAGAATGGCAGGTGAGATTCATACTTTCCGATTGCCATTTGGAGTCAGGAAGGAATCCCCCCCCCCCCCCCCCTGGTAGCTGGGTTGTTTTGGTTTTTTTTGCCTTCCTCTGGGTTGACTGTTAGGGTTAAAAAGGGGGGTAAAGAGGTTTGACTTGATGGACGTATGCCTTTATTCCACCTCAATTACTATGTTACTATGTATTGCACTACAGTTGTTTAAAACCACAGTTTCCTGCATTTTTAAATCTCCTTGCACGTAGTGTTCATAATTTTGCCTATGACAAACTGGAAGTAAATCAGGGATGGCCCACATACTGTACTTCCAGTGTCCCAATTACTCAATTTGGACACACAATTATGGCAGGAATAGAAGAGTTGGAGCATGGTTAAACTTGACCATTTATGCTCTTTGATTTTGTGACAAGGGGTTACAGGAACAACAGACAGACCCTGACTTACGAATCAGAATGGAAACCTATGATCTAAACAATATACTTTATTTTTAAAATGAATTATAAAAATCGTTCACTATAGTGAACAGTCCAAACACCTTGAGTAAAAATGTGAGTTTTATTTGTAAGTGCGAGTTGTCTAAATTGGCATACAGTATACGTTGTGTAAGGTCCTGCCAAAGCTTATTATATACAGTGTAATCAAGTATCTACTTCTTATGAGATCTACTGGTAAATGTTTTTCTTTTTTTTTGTCAGATGTTGGAACATGTGCAATCACCACAATTCCATTTGAGAAATCAAAGGTTCTTTTCACATTAGAAGAATTAGATGATTTTACATTTGTGGATGAAACAGAGCAGCCCCCTACTGCCGAAGTAACAAGAATTGGCCCAAGCCAGGAAAAATGGGGGTGGATTATGTTTGAATGTGGGATTGAAAATCTTACAGTGAAAGGTATGCTAGGCAATTCACTACCATACATAATTTATATACTTTACTATCATTGCTTCGTTTAACCTATACAGTGATTTATTTATAAAGGTGGACGACAATCTGGTGCTCTGCTTTACAATTCATTTGGGCTAATGGGAAAATCTAATGCAAGTGGAAAGAATGGATTGCTGAAATCAAATGATTCATCGGATTCTCCAACTGGCAGTGGTTACAGTACTGATGTATCCGATGATAACATTCCTTGTGATGGTGTTAGTCCCTCTTCGGAAGTCAATGGAAACTCTGTGTCAGATGACCAGGTAAATGTTCCATACCCTCCATATCAGAAACTGATCGACAGATTTACTAAAAGATGTTATTTGTATCCAATTTAAAATTAGTTTCTTAAAGTCCAGTGCAAGTACCAATCATAGTCTGCCCATCCAGCAGTTTCACCCTGAATAAATAAATGCTTCTTAAGTACTAACTTTCTGTCTTGCCCTTTATTCATTTCAGTAGAGATCTGAGCATGTTTTAGGAACATTTCAAGGAAATGAGCATCCTGGAAAGAAAATGGATTGTTGCAGAACTTAATACTGAGCAAAGTAAAGGGCAAGAAATCAATGTATTATTTTTTTTCAATGAAAAGAGTATTTAGAATAACTAGGTATATGTACTAAATAATACATTTAATAAAAATGTGATTTTTCTTCCCCAACTAAACTTCCTTTTTTAAAAAAAACAAAACATAACCATTTATAACATTGTAACCATATTTAAAGGCACCAAAATCAAAAATCTTATGCCTCTAATACAGTTTTCTTAAGCTTTTTCTGAAATGAAATGTTATTATAATACATATTTATAGTAAACAACATAACAAAAATGTAAGTTATATGGGGGAAAATATTTACAATGCCAAAACGTTGCTAGGTACAAGTGTGAGAAAGGGTCAATTAGACCCGAAACATGCTTGTGCTGATGCAATAAGAGGTGCAAAAGTTTGGCCATTTTGGGTCACTGCAGTAAGATATCATCTGATTGGATGCTGCAGTTTATTACCAAACTTTTGCACCCTTTATTGCATCAGGTGCATTTGTATATAAGCAACATGTAATAAAGTCACCAATAGCAGTTATTCTGCACCCTGTCTGTTTGTTATCTCTCTCACTTTTTTTTATTTACACAACCTCTTGCTCCCTGAAGACACACCTTTTGAGAAACCCTGATCTAAAGCTGGGTACACATGGTGCAATCTGGTTTGGTTGAGCGATCAGCGGTGGTTGCGGCACTGAAAAGTCGATTGGTCGGCCTGTATTATTGTATGGTGTTTACCCAACTCTATTATTTAGCCTTAGGGCAAAATGGGATGGAGGGTGGGATGGATGGTGGAAAATCGAAAACGTCACGAGGAAAAAGAAAACATCTACGTTAATGGGATATTTTTAATATTGATTAATATCTTATATTAATCCCCTTACTTTACTATTCTCTGAAAGTTTCTCTTTTCAATATATTCCTCGGGATCTTCTTGCAATTTGCACTTTCTCAGATTCTTGTTTAATTACTAAATAATCCTTTCCAAAAAATCTTCATTAATCAACACATTCAAGATTTCAGCTGCATAGATTGCTAAGCTGCTTGTGGGAAAAGCACTTAACAACCACCAATATAGACTACTATGTAGGTAACAAGAATGCTGCAAACTATTCCAAAAATGTATGGTGAAGATGCTAGAAAATTACCTATCGCAACCTGCACTAATTTCCACAAATGATTAACCACTTTGCTACTGCTACTGCATGCATTGTGGGAATGCATGCAATCGTTTGCAAGGGTTTAAAATCCCAATTGAAAAGGCATTCATTTTGGGGGAGAGCACTAAATTTATTGCATCTCTTATTTATAGGATAGCTCAATATATTGTATCTCCCCCATGTATAGTCAGGCTTATTCAATAAGCGGTGTAAACATTTGTTTGAGCATTTAATTAGCCTCAACCCATCAGATGATACATCATCAACAATGGCAAACTTTAGCCCAGTATGTATAAAATGCTAATTGCAAAGAAAATATAGATCACATTGGAAAAGGAAACCCCCTGACCATAGCCCTTTGCTGGTGTAAAAACGTGTGACTGTGGAGCCGGTACATGTCTGGGAGACAAATGAATGTTTCATCTGAGTTTCTGTAAGTCTATGGGCATTCAGTCGGGCTCTATGGCCGTTCGGTTGGACCTAGTGATACTCGGCAGAAACGGATGTTTGTCTGCCAGACGTGCATCACGGGTAACTCACCTGTACAGTTTAAGTCATAAAGGCATTGTTATCTAAGAATAAAACAACATGGATAAATTGGATACCATCTACTGTTCTTTTTCTTCTGTGCTCCTTCCCTCTTCCTTCTTTACCATCAAAACTGCTTTTTAAACTTTAGATTGTGAATAGAAGCCCTTATAATTGATTCTTCGAGCCAGCGGTTCTGTGAATTTTAAGGACCAGGGTCTATTTAGAAATTAGGACAAGTTTTCTATCCATAACGTTATATGCATGGCTATATATATGATATTATTGGAGTCTAAATCATATTTAAAATTATCTCAAGTGTATTTCTTGATGCTGCATTTGTCAATGTCATCTGTAGCTATACACTTAACCTTATTACTTTTCTTGACTACATGGGTCATTATAATGGAAATATAGTGTAATTGCATAGGTTAAAATAATACTATTATTCATATTAATCAGAAAGTCATTAAAATTCATTTTTAATAATTATTTTGGATTTGATTACTACTACTACTTTAACAATTCCACAACATACTGACTTCTCTCTGTTTAATGCAGTTTTTTTGTTGTTGCTGTTTATTTAAAGGATGAAGGTGTTGAATCTGATGACCTCAAAAAAGATCTTCCATTAATGCCTCCTCCTCCTGACTCAAGCAGCATGAAATTAACAATCAAAGAGATCTGGTTTAGTTTTGCAGCTCCTACTAATGTTCGCTCACCAACTCTAACTTATTCCAGGTGAGAAAATTGGAAGAGAATCATTAAACTGATCACTGTTTTATTGAACATAGACTGGGTCAACAATAAATATTTTTGGACTACAGTATATACTCGAATATAAGTCTACCAGAGTATAAGTCGAGCTACCTATTTTTACCTGAAAAATATAAGTATAAGTCGAGGGTAGAAATTATCACCGTAATAATACCATAGTCGAATCCAGAACCATAACACCCAATTCCTTAGCACTTCAAAACAAATCTCCCAGCAGGCTTTAGTTGCTGGGAGTTGTAGTTTCTAAACATCTGTTGATGTTGATCTGAGTGGCGAAGAAGTTCCTGCCCACCTCTAGCTGGAGTTTCCGAGCTCCCTCTAGTCAGGACGTGAGGTGCGTAAGTGCGCGAGACTCCGTGTGCGTGCACTTATGTACCCGTGCCTACATGCTCGCGGCTGCTCCGATCCTGTTCTGCGCTGCAAATTCAGCTTGTACATGCTCCTGCATGCTGATACCGGTAAGGCAACAATGTTAGAGTGCCGGTAAGGCTTTGCGGCTTCCTCCGATCATGAAAACTAGTCAACTTGAGTATAAGTCGAGGTTGGTTTTTAAGGCCCATTTTAAAAACCAAAAACCTCGCCTTATACTCGATTATATACGGTATTTTTAAAATGTTTCTTTTTATGGATGAGAAATATTTTCTTGCATTAATTTATTTTACGCAAATAAGCTTTCTTAAAATAAATTGTTGCGTGGTTTTTGGGTTTTTTTCTTCCCTTTTTCCTGAAATTGTTGACATTATTTTGTCTCTATTTTGCAGAGGTTAATTTTCTCTTTTCACTCTCACTAGGTTTCATGTTGCGAATGGTCCAAAATTAAATGTTTGTTTTTATGCTTAGGCAATTAAATCTTCTTAGCACGGCAACGCCAGCAATAGGTTCCTGGCTAGTTCCCATTGACCAGTTAAAGTCATCCTTGAATAAACTAGAAACTGAGGGAACATTGAGAGTTTGTGCTGTTATGGGATGCATTATGACTGAAGCATTAGAGGTGAGCACATTAAAGCATTTCTTATGTAATCATTCCTTTCCAAAGAAATAACTTTTAAACGCTTCTATCATTCATGGTTAAGAACACTGGTTTATTTAAAAAAAAAAAAAACAAATCCTTAGACTATTAAATATAGGTTATAACCAAAGATGTTTGAAACCTGCGAGTTTTGTTCCGTTTTCGAAATTTAAAAAAACTAACTCTTAGAAGTCAAAAAATCTGAAAGTTCCAATCGAATTTAAGGCATAAATAGCAATAGTATGTTAGTGTAAATCACACAGGGATCTGGAAAATGGGTAACACCTATGTATAAACAAAAAATCCCCTACAATGAAGGAGTTTAAGTTGCCCTAATCAATATAACATCGGTTAGCATAACTTAAACTCTAAAGCAGGAGCAGTGCACCTCTTGGTACATCGCCCTGTTAGGCCTCTAAAAGGATGAACACAAATTTGTCCAAAGTATCTGGAGGTGGGTTTGTAGATGTTTGATCACAAAATCAAAAGCTAAAAAGCACAAATCTTTCTCCAAACACCAACATTGTTAGGTCTCTTACTAAACACTCCCAACAGTGACTAAATTGTACCCAGAAAGCTTCCTTTTTATACCCAGTTTACACTACTACAATTCCGGTAGTGGAAATATTTTCACCAGTTTAATTTTTCAACACCGTCAATGTAGTGTGACATTACACTACATTAATTAGAATGCAATATACACTGGAATTGTGGATTTTTAGCCCATAGCAGCTAATATTAAATCTTCTCGTAAGTTTTTAGCTATTATTTAGCTCAAAACGTATTATGTCTTCTATGGAGGAATCAGATCGGTGCACCTTACCTGAACGAGATCACATGATGTAGTAATTCTCGCAAAGTGGTTAATGCATCGCCGGGTAAGGTACGCTATGTGTGTTTTTGCCTCTCCCTCTTACAGGTGTAACCAAGGGCAGTTAAAGTTTCTTAGATTTCTGACATTTAGTCTAAACATTTATCAGAAGGACATTATATTCCTTTTTACAGAATAAAAGCCTTCACTTTCCTCTGCGGAGTAAATATAACAGGCTTACTAAGCAAGCTCGCTTCCTTCAAGAAAATCCATCTTGTTTGCTTTGTAACTTGCTTCACCACTATTTGCATCAAGCAAACTACTCTGTTATTGAAGACGCTACAATGGTAAGTTTTAGAAATTCGCAGAAAGACTAGTGGGATCATTCTATATAACATTATTTTTTTTAATTGTTGGAAAATGATGTTACAGAGCGATGGACTCCCTGCCCTGGTTACCTTAAAGAAAGGACTTGTTGCTTTGGCCAGACAGTGGATGAAGTTCATTGTTGTTACACCTGCATTCAAAGGCGTCCGCTTGCTAAGACCAGCCCAACCAGTTAAGCTGCAAAGCTCAATAAGAAGAGAGGTACAAAACGTTAATCTAGGAAATCCAAGTGGGCTTCAAAGTGACACAAGTGCAGATGGAGCAGAATTTGATTTTGATGCAGGTATGAACATAGATCAATATTTTTTACCATTAATATTCCCAACAAGTTTCTAAATTTAAATGTTTTTTTTTGTCTGCTACTTTACCCAATACTGGATCATTTATACCTTTAAATATATACCATCTTAAATACCTATGTGTATGATGTGTGCAAGTGCATAGATCATATGATATTGTATTAGGCATTGGAATATGCATTGAATATATTTTTGACCAGATGGTAGCACTCTCATAGTATTTCACTAAGAAATACTCCAAAACTAAAAGCACAGGCCTTTTCCAAAAGGCAAAGTTTCTTTTATTTCACAAGCGTGTGTCTACATTTTTCAGCCCAACATGAGCAGTCATCAGGAAGGCTTAGGTTGGGCTGAAACACGTAGCTGCACGATTTCAGTTGTGGATTAGTGTCTTATGGATCGGAAAGGCACCCGGGCACAGGAAACCAGGAGAAAGGTACTGCACACCTTATATCTTCATCTACCTGGTGCTTGTATGTAGGAGATCAGCTGTGTTACTCCCAACAATATCCAGAAAACCAGTTTCACACCGCACACAGGTTTTAATCTTCAGCTTTTTACTTCACATTAGCACATGTAAAGCGTACAACATTTCGGGGTTGGCACACCCCTTCCTCAGGTACAAAACGGCTATCACATGTGGTCCAAACCCATATCCTTATATACCCTCCCCCACAGGATCTGACATCAGTAGTCCAATCTGTTAACCCCGTGTCCAATCTATTAACCCCATATCACATCACCATAAACCCCATGGTACCTTTAGACAACCCTCTTTTTTTATTTTCTATATTTTATTATTTTATTATTTTATTATTTTGTATTCTTAAGGAAGATATACATGGTTCCTTTCAACTTAAATGTTTATAGATAATGATACAAATCATAGTCTCTATTGAGACCCAAAGGATGTAAACTTTGTAACTGGTGTACCCACCAGACTTCTCTCTTTTTTAATTTTAACACACGGTCACCTCCCCTATCTCCCAGGGGGACTACCTCTAATACTCTGTATTTTAAATCATTTTCTGTATGTCCCAGTTCTCCGAAATGTTTAGGTACAGGTAATCTAATTTCTTTTTTCCGAATGCTCGAACGGCAATCACAGACGTGACTGCCGGTCCCGCCCCTCTGCTTGCATTTTCTCGCAAGCAGAGGGCCGGGAGCGCGGCGGAGGAAAGAGGGGAGGTAAGTAGAGTTTGGGGAGCTTTCTAAACATATAAATATAGCGGTTGGGGCTGGGCTGGCAGGGGGAATCCTATATTAAAAATTTTTAGGGTGGACATACCCTTTAAACAAAATCTAATTGGTTGGGGCAAAATTAACACCATTTTTAACAATAATAATTTTTATTGAATCTTGAATCTCCCTGTATGTGTATGTCACATTCTCATGAAGGCAAAACTAAGGGGTAATTTCCCCCCTTCCTATTCCTAAATAAAAGCACACATCTTACCTGATGGCGATCCCGCAATGCTGTAAACTTCTTTGGGAGACTTACTGCATCTCGGAATCCCAATTTACGGAAAATCCAAGCTCTAATTACCCTTCCAGTCTTACCATAAGTCTTATGATTCAAATCTTTTTGTATAACCTTCAAAGTTTTTGGAACTTTTTTTGATCCAATACACTACTTTTAATATTTGATAATAGTCTTTATTGTTAATTGATTGTTTTTTTTAACTATTCTTAAAGTGATCAATATCATATATAAGAGATGGGTGTTATTTTTATTCTGTGCCAATAAACAGAAGATTATTGTTTTAACTGCATGGTCTATTTGTTTGAAAGTGTTTTCCTTTTTTTCAAGATATCAAATGTAGTAAAAATATTAATGTGGCTGTTTGTACATCCTTTTATCAAAGGGTAAATCTACAGAAAGGCAAAGGTGACACATTAGTGGCACTTTAGATATTGTCTGGGCCATTCCTGGTAACTCCTATCACTCCTGATTGGACCCACTCCCATTGGACACCCCACCCACACACACTTTATTAGTCATGTGGGATGCAAGCATACTGTACACAATACACAATTTGGGCATCCATGGCTTGGGATAACCTTGGTTCAAACAGCACAGATAGAGCCACTATTTGTTGGTGTTCCTATATTAGTGAATATAGGGTTAAAAACTGTAGCATTTGGTGATAAAAGATTGGAGTTCAAACTGATTTTGCGGTTGTTAGTTGGTTGTATGTTAAATTTCAGATGCTGGTAATGGTTTTATGGTTGCCCACAGGACTCTAATCTGATCTTTGTGCTGGCATCTGTTGGTGAATCGACTGATCGCCCCTATAAAAAAGCCCATCACATTTTTGAATAAACCGGGCAATGCTGGGCACTCTGCTAGTATATTAAAAAATTGAATGGTATTTTACAGGAATTCACTGCTCATTTAAACAATGCAAAATATAAGTACTAATAATTACATAAATATGGATTTGAGGTAATTGTGGCAATTCCAGGGTGTGTTAGAAGTCATTTGTTTCTATGATTTGAGTTTTGCAATGAAATAAGGTTGTTATATGTATTATTTATTTAAATATGTTGGCCATGCTATTTTTCCTAATTTGTTCCTGGTATAACTACCCAGCCCCCACACACACCCTTTTCCCCTATTAATACTGTAGTGTATGTGACAAAAGTAGTAGGAGCACTAATTAGGCAATTAAAATACGGGGGGTGTCTGTTTTTATATAAATGTTCAACTTGACAACAGGGTATGGAAGATGTATGTTTTTTGTAGGTGTATGAAATATACTGTTAGCACATACAGATGCCTCACAGTTAGTTCATAGAAGAAAATCAACACAGGTTAGAAATAGTAGTTAAGGAAATAAAGGGATAAACAATCTGCCTAAATTGCCAGGCTGTAGAAAGATAAGGTGTGTTAAGTTAAAGTGAAGGGGATATATGTTGAACCCTACAAAATTTAAGAATGAAAGCCTGTAGAAAAGGGCTGGTTACAGTATCTCTCACGGGGGACTTTGAGGAAGAGATCACAATGCAATGGAATACCCAGTATGTAATGATGTCTAATGTGTAACAGCCATAGTAATTTGTAGTTTGAGTCAATATGAGAAATTGGCAGACTGTCGAATATTTTGTCTTGTGACAAATAGTTAGAGGTGGCCCTGCTGTTTGTCCACATATAATGGTTTTCACAGTGTGCCTGTGTACATGTACTACTTTAAACATAAAAACAACTAAATATTTACGCTAAAAGCACCATTAATCATAATTCTAGGTCATGAACAAAATCTTGCCAACACTCCTCTTTCTCTGTGCTCCTCTACCCGAGGTCTCTGCAAAAAAAAAGGTTTGTGTTTGTCTAAAAAAATAATAGGAAAAGGAAATAAATATATGATGTTTGTGTTTAATGTAAAAAGTAATGCCTATCTATTTAATCTAATAATTATATGGGTATTACTCATGACTATAATATGCAAATAAACTTCCGTAATTCTACTTTTGCTTCCAGCCTCATCTTGCCGACTAATACAAGCATGCCTCTTTTAATTTTTCTAATTGTTATACATTTTCTGGAAATACTTTCTGATTCTAAGAAAGGCTATTTTTTTGCAGCTAAAATGTCAAGAAAGCTAAGCCTACCTACAGAATTAAAGCCTGAATTAGGTAAGTTATAATTTAAAAAATAGATTTAAAATATTAAATGAATTTATGATGCAATCGTCTTCCAGGAGCCCACTTGAAATACATTTTTCATGGTTAATACTTTTTTAATCAGAGTCTGTTTTTTTATTATTGTGGATTTATATAGCGCCAACATCTTCCGTAGCGCTTTAAGTATACATGTATACATTCACATCAGGCCCTGCTCCGAAGAGCTTACAGTCTAAGCACATTTATTGGACACATACAACCTTTCAGTATGTCTTTATGATTGTGGGGGGAACCGAAGTGCCCAGAGGAAACCCACGCAAGCACGGGGAGAACATACAAACTCCTTGCAGATGTGTCCAAGGGTGGAATCGAACTCAGGACTTAAGTGCTGCAAGGCATCAGTGCTAACCACTGAGCCACCATGCTGCCCCAGTCAGAATTCAGTGGGCAATGGGTCTAAGTCCTCAATAGAGAATTTGCATTGGCCAAAAATGTAACCAAAATTCTTAGTAGCCTTAAGGTTACAAGGATATAATGGACAACTCCAGCCATAAGGAATGGCCCAATAAACAACTTTCAGTATCACCTTTAGTGCTTTTAGTGTAGGGTTTTAGTGATTTTAATTAGGGTTACAACAAAACATGTAATCTAACATTTTATTCAACAAAATCTGGACTGTAAATGAGGGAAAAAATAGTTTTAGGTTGGAGATTAAATAAATGGCCAGTGCTACTTAGAGTATTATATTATTTTTTAAGCCTTGTTACAAGATGTGTTCAATGTTTCTTTATGCTAGACATAACAAAGAATGTTGTGAGATAAAGTCAGTATTATTAAGAGGTAAGTAGTACTAAGAAGTTATTATTAGTTAGTATAACGATTTTGTTATTTCTAGATGTAAGAGACAATTCCTTCAGTCGATCTAGGAGTTCCAGTGTAACAAGCATTGACAAGGAATCTCGAGAAGCAATATCAGCTTTACATTTTTGCGAGACATTCACCAGAAAACCCGATGTTTCAACATCTCCATGCTTATGGGTTGGAACAACACTAGGTACTGTGGTAGTCGTTGTACTTAACCTACCACCATCGGGAGAGCAGAGAATTCTACAACCTGTCATTGTGTCTCCAAGCGGTAAGTAAAGCCACTAGAAGTTATACAGATTTTAGAATCTCTGTATAATTTTTGCACACACTGCGGTCTCCATACAAATATCCTCTCTCCATACAAGAGCTCTCTCAAACTGTTCAAACAAGCTTATGATAATGTTATGATAAGTTTTGGGCTGGAAAATTTACACTTTGTCTGAGTCATTTACAATCACTTAATATGCTGTGTAAAAAGCTCCTTCCCCCACCCCCAAATATCAATCTTTTCTGAAGCTAGTTACAGACCCTAACCATTCTTTATTCTTCCTTTAGCCTATGGGCACCTTAGGGGATGGGCTTGTGGCTAGCTTAAAAAAATGATTTAGCATTTCGGGGGTGGAACTTATGAGGGAGCTGATAATGGTCTGTCCCAGCATTGGGCATGCTCAAGATTGAAACTTGGGGCCAGAGCATTGGTGCTAATGATGTCACATATCACAGTACTAGCAAGAAAAACACCCTTTATACTGCTGGAGCGTTGGATAAACTGCAGATAGAAGCATTATCCTGGTGTCATTTTACAGGTAGGAGTGCATTTTTATGTACCTTTGTTTTTGTTATTGTGTTATTGTTACACTACAGATTAATGAAACAAAAGGTTTGCTTTGTCAGGCCTGTTGAACAATAGTGAGAGACTGTGAGTATAAATAATAATAGTCTAAATCTCATAAAAATTTTTGAAAGATAAAAATATAAAGTATACTGGCTACAGATGAATTTCTGGCGTTTTGCCCTAAACCGTTTTTCATATTTTATTTTCTCAGATTGCAAATGTGCACCAAATAATGTAAGACTATATATATGTTAAGTGGGTCTGTAATTACAAATCAAAAGGAACAGGCCTCCCATACTATTGAGAAAAAAACAAACAAACAAAAACAGACCTCGGTTAGAAAGGGTAAATTTTACTAATAATTAAGCACACAGGACAGATATAATGGTAATATGTAAACTCAGGAAGAGACCATTAACAAACTGCAGGTAATATGCACCTGAGCAAATTTTCTCTTTTATTTGCAAACTTAAGCTAACTCTATTTGTTTCTCTGATTGGACATTTACACTGCTTTATGAATCCACTAGCAAATTCTTAATTATATTTTAAACTTAAATGGGAACAATGATGGAAAAACAAAGGACTTTCAAAAGAAAGTCCTTTGTCTTAACTGCATATCAATTCATTGGTGAACAGTCTGGCATCAAGGGTTTTGCACACCCGAAGACTAAAGTGTCGTCCACACCATCCCCTGCTGACATGTCCAGCCTTTGCATGCACTGTCACATCTAGATGATGTAAAAGAAGAAAGGGCTCATGCCTACAATAAAGTAAAAGTGCAGAGCAGACCCAAGCAAGTCAATGGAAGGAAGAAGTTGATGGTTCTTTAGTCTTTAGAGATTTATCTCTTCAAAACTCTTGGTGCCAGACAATTTAATGGATCAATATGCAAGTAAGACAAAGAGTTTTCTTTGTTTTTTTATTTCAGTTCCCCTGAGATGATTTGAGATGATTTCATGTAAAAAGGACTGGGGCTGAATATCATTTCAAGACACTGTATACTGTATATCTGTGCAGTTGTAAATGTAATTTGAAGATGTGTAGTTTAAAAATTGGTTAAAATATGTTGCCAATTGAGGTATGAAAGGTTTTTATTATCAGTAACGGGCTTTTTTAATAAGAGGTGTAAAAATGTGTTTGTTCTCTTGATTTGATAGGCGATACCTTTAACAGTACTCTCTTAAAATTATAACTGTACACTAAGTGAGCTTCTACCTGTCTTTACTACACTATTTTGCTTATCTTTTTATTTCAGTTTGGCCCATACCTTTCCTGCTGTGCTATTTATAACATGTTTTCATACTTGTGAGTTGCAACTAAATAGGCAGATTGGAGGCATGATATGGAATATTGAAACTCCTTCCACTGTCAGATGCTAGTTTAGATTTTTAGGTTAGAGCATGGAATTCATGGTAAAATTGTTCCTTGTTATGAAATATTTATCACCAGAATGGGTCACAGATGATTCGATAAAGATCAAAACAGAAACTATACTTAAAAGGGTATGCGTCCATATTAAAGGGCAACTGTGGTCTCAAAACACATTACTGTGATCACATGAATGAAAAGCCTTCCAACCACGTCAAGGTAACCCCAGTCTGGAAGGTCCTAACGTCTAACCTTTTTAAATGTCTTTTACTTCAATTACGATTAGCAAACTTTGCATTTCTCATTCTTACACACTGGATCCATATAACAGGCTCTCTCATTTCCCCCCAGCCCTTTGGCTTTTTAAAATGAGGGAAGAGGCCATCCAGTGCTTTATATTAAAGGCATAGGACCTCCCATATAAGGAGCGTGTGGGGGGTGCTATTACCACATGGAGGCTTGACCAGGCCTCCCAATAAATACACACAATACAAGAATTGTGGAAGCACTCCAATTAGGCTAATTTACAACTACATTTAGCGGAATTGCTACAGAAATAAAAAAAAATACCTTCTATCCTGTATTGCTAGGGCAAAGAGGAAGGTAAGGTAAATATTCAGACATGTATGCATTTTTGACAAATAATATATTGACCCATTTATAGCAATTTAATTTTTTTTTTTAAAGGGACAATATTGAGGTTAAAAGGTGCAATCTTAAGAATGGCATTTCTGGACACTCTTGGAGTTTTAATCCCATCAGCATATGAATCCTGGAGGGAACCAAATTTACCTGAAGATAAGGATGATAAGGATCGGCTAAAAAAGCGGAGGCCAGTGTCTGTCTCACCCTCCTCCTCTCAGGAAATCAGTGAAAACCAATATGCAGTCATATGTTCTGAAAAGCAAGCAAAGGTGATCTCTTTGCCTTTACAGAACTGCATTTATAAACAAAACATAACAGAGACTTCTTTTGTTCTACGTGGAGATATAGTAACCATGAGTAATAGCACCTGTCTTGCATGTTTCTGTGCCAACGGACACATCATGACATTTAGGTAAGATAGTTTTATATTATTATTTATATAATGAAAAAAGGTTTAGGACAGAACATTCAAGATATGGCTTTGATGATCAGTAGAGATGGCCAAAGTCACTGAAATCCATTCTGTTTGCAGATTCACAGATTGATGTCAATACGGGTTTAAAAAATCTGCCTAAAATAAAAGCATAAATAGACCTTACTTTAAATGGCTCAGGAACCTAGGAAAAGGTCTGGGGAACATCTATCCATGCCCAAAATCTTCAGTGGGGAAACTTTCTAGAAATGTAGAACATTTTTGATTCTGTAAATTTGAAATTTCTAGAAGTTTATAAAAAAAAATTTTAAATTAGAAATTTGGTCAAACTTTTTAAAAAACAGTTCCGCATTCGGAAAAAAAATTGAAATCGGAGTTCAGGCGGATCCGTGAAATACGTTTCGGAACCGGGTTTGGGTCCATTTATAATGATCGGTTTAAAAAAAAAAAATTTGTGAAGATTTGTTGATACCCACTGTGTCAATTTGTCTTAAATATGGCAAAAATGGTGCTACTCACATAGTTCTGATTCACACCATGAGTCTCTAGGGGGTATGGCACATGGATTAAGACTGAAAGAAGTATGGTTATTAAAGCAGATAGTGAAAAAGAAATATTCAAACAACATAAGGCTACAGGATGAAGAGAGGTAGAAAAAAACTGAAAGAAAATGCAGAGGGTCTGGGTTTGGTGAGATGGTGTGCAGCTAAATCTCTAAATGCATATAACTGGGCATATGTAAATACAAAACAAGGTAGATGAATTGGTTATAAACTACCTACATTATTCTTGGTAAATGTAGCAGCATTTGGTATGTGGTTGCTTGCAAAGTGTAGTGTTTTATCATTATGTCAGGAAACTTCTGTCTGTACAGATAACATTGAATAGTACTTGCTTGTGCATAGAGAAGATACAGAACACAGCCTTATAGAAGAACTAAGGGGGCTGCCCATGGTTACTTTGAATCTTACTAGTGAGCTCAATTTTTGAAGCATTCAGCACAGTCTATATTGGGACAGATTCCTCTTATATGCAAAGGCAGTGGAAGAGAGAGATGCTAATTTGCAAGTTCTTTAACGCTTTCATTTTTCTTTAAGTCCTGGAAACTACCATATATACTATATGGCACACCATTATAAGTTGTTTTTTTTTAAAAATGTCTCTGGGAGGAAAGGTGTCCCCTACCTAGAACCTTGCTGTGCATAAAATCCACATTTTTTAAAAGGCAACAGCTTTGCAAACAATGATTTACCATAAAGTAAAAAACAAACAACTGTATATAATTATGTACGTTACCATTTAGCAAACGATAAACTAGCAAATAGTGAAGAGTCCTAGTTTCTAAATGAACCTGGTTTTGAGGTGGACATTATGATGGGTTTTGTGAGAAACTTCATCAAATTCAGTGTCTAATTCTGTATATCAAATATTCAAAAAGATGCTGTTGAGTTTTGATGTCGAGAAATTTGCTTTAACCAGAAATAACTGGTATAATTCTTGCTGGTTTCATTCATCTCTACTAACAAATAAGTCTCAGGTACGCAGAATGTATTTCATATAAAATTGGAACTGCTGTGTTAAAAACTTAAAAACTGCTGAGTTTAAACTTGAAATGCGATGGTACCTATAAAGACGTAATTCAGGAGGGAAAGAATTCATCTCATCCAGGAAGCAGATTGCCAGCACCAGTTTCCAAATACAAAACCCTCTTGGTTTCTGTAAAGATATTCAGGGCTAGCTGTCAGGGGCACAAGTAATACAGTAACACGGGAATTGCTGTTCTGAAGTCATTACTTCTGCTGGCAAGTTTAAATATTTTAGCATGTTTTATGCACATCAGCAACACATAGGGCATGATAGTTCTATTGTGCCACAGTGGGTGCGAAAACTAAACTTCAAGTCCAGTTGATCTAATTGAATACAACAGATATACCATGGATGAATGAGAACCTTCACAAGCATATTCCATTTATAAGCTTAATGGAAATTCTTGTTAAGTAGTTAATGATATAAGATATTAAATGAAAGCATATAATTGAATGAGTTTGAATTCATATCATTGCTTGCCATCTAACTTAAAAACGTACCTTTTTTTACATTGCATTGTATGTAATGTCTCTCAGTCTATAAAAAAACACATATTTCACTAGACAGTAAGCTTTGTATCTGTCATATCCATTGATGTTTTGCTTGTTGTGGTTCTGTTATTAAAAAAAAAAAAAGAAATAACTCTTGCATGCAAAACAATGAGTAAGGAATAAAGAGAGCTTAAAGGGTATCTCCACTGGCAGAAGTCAGTTTGTGGTTTTCAGTTTAATTGAAGAACAGGAGGTAATGTAGCTATGTCTTACCTCCGCTGTTCTTCTGACAGGTCCCGAGGGAGTTTGTACTACGTGCATACAGTACAAACTCTGTTGTTACCTGCCAGAAGAATAGCGGAGGAGCGCAAGACCGGGTACGTTCCTCAACTTCTTTCCTAGCTCCTGCAGGTTTCACTGAAGAAGGGGATGTAGTGTATAGCTCTTTTAGCTCCCCTTCTTCAATTAAACTGAAAACCACAACCTGGCAATTGCCATTGGAGATGTCGTTTAATTGAGCAGAAATGCATTCTGAGTGTGGAAGACACAGACACTATAGGTTTCCTATCTGTAACACTACTGATTTGGAATACTGACAATATATCTGAAGTACAGATTATACTAGAATTACAATTTTTCTTAGTTAAATGGCATGTCCACCCCCAAAACTATAATCCCCCCTACTAATGGCCCCACCATGTAGTGTAATGAAATCCTTACCTCACATCCCAGCTCCATATGGTTCTCCTGTAGTCCCCCCCCAAGTCCCCAAAACTGCCCTTCTCCCCCTCCCTCTCCCTCCCGTTTTGCAATCCCTCCCCCTACCATAAAACCCCTTGCCCATATCATAGTATATCTTCCCCCCAGCCCCAACCGCTAAAAAATAATTTTAAGAAAGACCCCTGAACTCTACTTACCTTCCCTCTCTCCCCCGGCATTCTGAGAAGCCAGCAGCCGCGTCGGTGATTGGCTGCCTCTCAGCCAATCACGGACGCGGCTGCCGGTCCCACCCCCTGCTTGCTTTGTGTTGTGCAAGCAGAAGGCCAGGCCTGGCGTCGGAGGAGAGAGGGAAGGTAAGTAAACATCGGGGCACTTTCTTAAATTTATTTTATAGCGGTTGAGACTGGGGGAAGTAATACTATGATATGGGGGAAATTTTTTATAACGGTGGACATGCCCTTTAAGACACATAATAAATTTTAAGTTACAAACAGCATACATGCAGAGTGGAAAATAGATTTATTGTACTTTATTTTTGGTGTTAATTGACCTCCCCACACATAATTTTCTATAAATGCACTGAAGAAAGATTACAAAGCAGCTACATTTTTAGTTTTAAAACATTGTGTTCTGCACCATAGGAGTAGAAATACTGAACTGTTAACAATAAAGGCATGCTGACCATTTATTTTCATCTATACAGCTGATTCCTACAGCTGATTTTGTATTTTACTTTCAAGTACACAAACAATTATGAATTTGTTTTATAATTTTGTGTACCAAAAATCAACTTAAAATTCTCTGAGTTGTTCTTACTAATTTATTAATACAGGGAATCCTGGGGCCACAGAAATGTTATCAGAGCACCCTTTATTGTCTGAACCTCCCTCTGTGAGCTTCTATAACTGGATGTCAAATGCAGTGGGTAATAAAGGCAGTGTGGTACAGGAGTCACCCATGATCAAGTCTGGACACAACAGTCTCCCAACAGGTATTAATAATTAGGTTGCAATGTAAGAGGGTAAATGTTTATGTACTGGACCCATGAGAGTCAAATATTCTCAAAACTGACTTTCAATTGGCCACTGTTTCATTTTAGTCAAAAACTAATTGTTAAAGGAGAAGTATAGTCAGGCAGTAACTAATAGTTTGTAAACTCCTCCCCCTCCTTCATTAGCGTATGTTCTCCATAGAAAGGAGAATTGTCAGTGACAATGACTGTAGTAGGAGGAAACAATCAGATACAGGATGCGCACCCTACAAAGGCATACCGGGATCCCATAGATTCAATAGAAGAATGTAGTTTATTAAACACAGCCCATAAAAATTAGCCTAACTCGTTTCGTCCCGAAGATCATTTTGTGCCTATGAGTAAGTGTGCTTCAGCACGAAAAGCATTAAGCTAATTTTTATGGATTGTGCTATAAACTACATTCTTTTATCGACTCTATGGGATCCCGGTATGCCTTTGTTGGCTGCATGTCCTGTATCTGATTGTTTCAATGTATGCTATTTGTGAAGCAAGTGAAGGGCCTGGGGCAAGCTGCACCTTTGCCAGCAACTATGGATGGTGGGCTTGTTACTACAATCTACCTGTTGTCCTGTATACTCTACTTTTCAACGTGATTTTTAGCGAATGTGAGTGCCATTTTGTTACAAAATCTCAAAACTTGCGGGTCATGTTGCCTGCTGAAACACCTTTAATTATTACCAAATTATGATTGTTTTATTGCAATGATTGTAGGAGGAGCCAGAAAGAAATCACTTACTGAATTATTCAAATTCTCCTTTACTAGTAATAGTCTAGTAATTAAGTTGCACCCACCTATTGAAATTTTAATTTTTGCTCTAAATTGCATGTTACCCATAAAAGCATCAAGCTCCTTTCCAAAAACTGACAGGATAAAAAAATAATTCCAGCAACTTCCGGCTCTTTCTGTTGTTAAGGGAGAACTACAGTGAAAAAATAACTGTTAGGCTTGAAGGCTAGAAATGCTGCACAGAATTTACTGACCTGTAGATGCATTGGTAGTTTCATAGTGACAATATATCTGAAGTTTTTGAAGTTAAACAGTTGGGGGCCTTCCTTTTTTTAGCTCTAAAGTAGCTCTACATTTCCCATGGTGCTTTGTTACTTAGGGACCGTAAGGGCTAGGCCACACCAACACATTTTCAGCGCATGCGATTTTGGTTAACGTAGAAACCGTGGGAACGCAAAAATTCCAGCAATTTCCAATGCACATGTGTTTTGCGTGCACCATTTTTTTTACGCAAATGCATGCGTTTTTATAATATTAAGTTACAAAAAGGCATGCTCAAACTCAGTGCAATGCGCAGCAACACACAGAAATGCGCAACTTAGTGTGTTGTAGTGGGGCCTCAGCCTCAAACTTTTTCAATCCTCTACCCACATTTGCAACTTTTCTAATGTATGTTGCAGACTGCACTGGATTTAATGCAAGTGATTGGTTTTCATTGATTAATTAAATACACCTGAAAGGGAGCTGTACAGACTGCTGGTTTTAAAGGGGAATATATGTATATAGTAGAATGTTATTTATTTGAACAAATTACTGGTGTTGGTTCATTTGGTCAGTTTCAAAGCTTTCTAGATTTGAATGTTACATCTATCAATTTAATGCTAATTAAAACATCAACCTTAAATGCATACCTTCCAACATTCCCCTTTAATAGCTACACTAATTTAAAGACATACCCCCCAAAATTACCCCTTTAGTAGTTAACTTATAGATACACATACCCTCCAACATTACCATACCCTCCAACATTACCCCTTTAATAGCTACACTAATTGAATGACATACCCCCCAACATTACCCCTTTAATAGCTACACTAATTGAAAGACATACCCCCAACATTACCCCTTTAATAGTTAACTTATAGATACACATACCCTCCAACATTACCCCTTTAATAATTCCATTTATAAAGGCAATCAATATTGCTGCAAAAATCATTACCGTGGCGATGTGCGTCGGTAATTTGAACCCTCGTATGGGGCAGGGGGTGGGAGGGGCTGCTGAGAATGGATTGCACCGTGGGTTGTTGCACTCGCCGCCAGCATGGGCGGGGGTGTACGCCCTCCCCGCTCTAGCCCCCTGCGGCGACCACCCGCAACACAACCCCTTCCCAGCAGCCCCTCTCAGCCCCCTGCCCTGTACACTCGTAGGGAGGGAAGGGAGGGGCCCTACTGGGGGGGTGGAGGGACTGGCCTGCGGGATCACTGAGAAGTGCCTTTTGGGGCTTAAGGGGTCCCGCAACTCGAACCAGGACCCCGGCCCTTGCTGCCCTCAGAAGTGCCCTTGCGGCACTTTAGTGCTTAAGGGGCCCCACAGCTCCTACTGGGCACTTGTCAGGGCCGAAAAGGTACTTGTATATGCTGCAAGGGCCCTTAAAAAAAAGGCCGGGGAGGGGTGTCCCGTTTCGAGCTGCGGGACCCCTTTAAAAGAAAGTTGAAGGCCCTATATAAATATGCCCCTTATAGAAACAACATACCCTCCAACATTACCCCCCTAATAGTTACACTCGTTCAGTTTCACAAACAATTTAATGACTTTCACCCATCTATCAATTTTAAACTGAACTACTCCCCCACTCACTTTCACTTTCTAGATACTACTATTCATATCAAGGAAAATCATTTACAAACCACCATATATCGAAATCGATGGTTAAACCATCTTATCTAATGTATGACCACATTAAACACTCCATCATCTACAGCCAGGCTCTACGATATAATCGGATATGTTCTGACGCTACTGAAAGGGACCACCACCTAAAAACACTTAAAGTGGACTTCATTAACAGGGGCTACAACCCAAGGATTATGGATCAAAACATCCAATACAAACAAAAAACAGAAACAAATCAAATCCCTTTAGTCATCACATAGAATCCCCACTAATAACAATTCATGATCTACATTGTACACTTCACAAGGATAGAGGCTCCAAAACAAATTCCCAGATCCACCACTTCTGGCATTCAGGCAGCCCCCCAAATCTAAAAAGACTAATAACAAGAAGCACCTTGATACAACCCAACAAAAATGGAACCTATCACTGTGGCAAAAAACAATGCAAAACCTGCTCACCATCTGTAATTCAGGCAAAACAGATTTCCCCTGCACATTAGAGTAATACGGCATCCATGGCCAATACAACTGTTCTTCATCCAACGAGATGTACTTAATACAGTGCACTAGATTCCCAACAAGAGGACTGTATATAGGAGAGACTGGCCAAAGCCTGAGAGAGAAATACACACCACCGCTTTACTATAACAAATAAAAAACTGGACACACCAGTAGGGAACCATTTTAACAGCCCTCATCACTCCAAAAATGATTTAAGTATATTGGTCCTTAAGAGGAACTTTAAAACAGAGAATAAAAGGAAGGTATGGGAATACAAATTAATAAAAACTTTCAACTCTCTGGAGAAGGGACTGAACCTGGGCCTTGGATTTATGGCAAACTATATAGATTATGAACTGCCTGCCCCAAGCCAGAAATGCAAACATATATAGAGACACTGTGCCAGTTAATTACATGGAATTCCTTCTACTTCACACTTTAGCCACTTTGGTCCACAGTATCTTGTACCTTATCTGTTTGTCTTTTGCAGACCCCTTTTATATGAATTTAACACCTTCCACACTGATATTCCTTTTTTCTTTTTTTTTTTGATCTATGAGCTGAATGTTGCATATATATCCAAGAGCACCACAGCTTCATTGTAGTCAGCTTGATAAAGGAACTAGAATGTTCTGAAAGCTTGTTATGATTATCTTAGTTTGTCAATAAAGGTATCACCTGTAAGGTTCGTACACATGCGATCGCGGGTCCCGACCCATGACGCACGTTGTGTCCGTATGTTTTCGTTTCGGCCCATACAGGGGCCGATTATCGGGCGAAACGAACGTTCGGACACATCGTGCGTCGGTTCGGAACTCGGTTCGGATGCTTTATACTGCTTTTGTTATTTTTTATTTCAAAAGGTTTACCCTGTAAACCTAAATTGTAACAATTACATTAACAATTTGGTTATATTTTGCTAAGAAAGTAGTCACTAACAATGGGCTGATCGGCGCACACCATGAAAACTCCACAGGAAGCTTAAAATCGGGAATCTTTATTTAACAGATATGCTCACATACATTGGCTCCGGCCTTATGCGTTTCGGGCCCCACGTGGCCCTTACTCATAGGCTGAATGAGTGCTTACGCCTGCACCTCTTTTATAGATCTGTTGTTCCAATCATGATACACAAACGAGTCCTCCATAGGGCGGAGACTCTATTAAACACTAAACAAGATAAAAAAACACTATAGTACATTAAAAACAGAAAAACAAAAAACAGAGTCCCCATGTATGAGTATATTTACATATCTGCACTACATAGAGGGAAAACGTGCAGGTGACCCACTTAATATTTAGGATAAGTGTAATCCAAGACAGACATACCTCTAATGAAGTTGTTAACCCCACAGAGGCTCATGGGAAATGTAGGCTTATATTCCTTTAGGACAATTCACAAGGTAGACATACCTCTAATGCAATTGTTAACCCCACAAAGGCTCATGGGAAATGTAGGCTTAAATGCCGTTAGGACAATACACAAGGCAGACATACCTCTAATGAAGTTGTTAACCCTACAAAGGCTCATGGGAAATGTAGGCTTATATTCCATTAGAACAATACACAAAATACTAGAGCCTTCCGCGTGTTTACATGCAAGATTGAGAAGGGCTCTAAGCCCAGTGGGGACAAAGGTCAGAGGAGAGACTATATTTAGATTTAATTATTAATGCAATATATGAAACGGATAATAAATAATAAATTGAAATATAATAGAAAACAATATATAAACTTAAAAGCAATATAGACTAAAAGGCAAACATAGCCTACAATTGCATGGTATAATAAGGGCAACCCATACGTCCCTATATGTAGTAATGTAGATATACACAACCAGCCACTAATAGTAGCCAACATAATGCCTGTATACCTTCGCAAGTGTATTTAACCAACTGCAAACAGACTAATCAATATAGCACGCTATGTCATAGCGAGAATTGAGGCCTGATGGTATTCGAGTTTCCAAGGTGAAAATCCATCTCACCTCAGCTTTTTGTGTGCAGGGCCGAAAGCTCCACCTGCCAGTGGATCACAAGCACCGACAGCCAAAGAATCATAAGTGCTGCCATCCAGAGGGCAACTCTCTGGTATGAATTGTATATAAAGATATAATTTACCCATAATGTCCAAGCTGATAAATATTCTAATATGAGGGTGTCAGGAACATGTGTAGTGACTTGGCAAGTATGGGTTAACTATTGGTATTAATTCTTTCAAATGACCAATAAAAATGCCACTCCACCCTAGAAACAGTCCCCAGTGTTATATTAGGGTTATTGAAGCATGGAACCAGATCTTCTTTTCCAGACAATGTGGGGCTGAACTGTGTATCTGGAATTTTCTACAGCTAGAGGTCTGGTGGGTACCTTAAGAGGTCATTTAAAGGACAGTCATGCATGTAAAATAAATATATTTTGGTATTGGAATATGTAAACCAATATTATATTTGTGAATGGGAAGGTAGGCCCATTAAAATGATACCCAACATTATTTCCTTACCAAGACGAGTTATTAATATCTTGGGAAATAT
Organism: Hymenochirus boettgeri; assembly: GCA_019447015.1. Taxonomy (NCBI): domain Eukaryota; kingdom Metazoa; phylum Chordata; class Amphibia; order Anura; family Pipidae; genus Hymenochirus; species Hymenochirus boettgeri. The sequence continues at coordinate 127,446,919 of CM033469.1, forward strand.
GTATTACACACAGGTCATGTTTGGTATTGTAGAAATTGATAGTTAGTACAGGAGAGGATTTGGTCTTTATCCAAGTACAATTTACATATCTAAAGTTATATGGAATCTGCCTAACTGAGGGGAATGAAGGATTGTGACAAATCGTAAATCTGCACATTCCTGAACGCTCCCACCTCATGCATAGCTAAGTAGGGGATGGTCAATCAATGGTCTGAAAAATCCTTGTAGCCCCTATAACTTTGTTCATACTGAGGGGACATGCTAAATGTGTATGGATCATATTTTCTTCTCCGCCCCGAGACACAGGACTTCTAGTGGTTGGGTCTGTTTTTTTTTTTTTTTTTCCTTTTATTTTTATATAACTGTTGTACCTTTGTATGTCAATTTATGGTAACACCCTTTTTCTTTAAAGGGCATGTCCACACCCAAAACTATAATCCCCCCAACTACTGGCCCCACCATGTAGTGTAGTTTATCTTACCTAACCCCCAGCTCCATAGGGTTCTCCTGTAGCCCCCCCCCCCCAAAGTCCCAAAAACTGAACACCAGGAGGCTAGCAGGTCCATATAGGACTCTGCCCCTACCTGGCCTCAGGTAGATTTTTGCCATGCGTACTGCACCCTTCTCCCCCTCCCTCCCTCCCTCCCTCTCCCTCCCTCCCTCCCTCCCTCTCCCGATTCCCTCCCCCTAGCATTTAATCCTTGTAGTATATGCTTCCCACTTGTCCCCCAGCCCCACCCGCATCATTTTTATTTTAAGAAAGCTCCCCAAACTCTTACTTACCTCTCCTCTTTCCTCCGCTGAAGTGAGCTGCCGGCAGCCGCGTCCGTGATTGGCCTGCCGCTCAGCCAATCACAGACGCGGCTGCCGGTCCCGCCCCTCTGCTTGCATTTCTTTAATTTTTGTATTAAATGCACTGTCCACCTTTTGTAATATTAAATCTAAAATTTATTAAGTTTTGTCTTTGATGCTCTAAGGCTGGGTACACATGGAGGGACTTTTTGTCCCGACGGAGCGCTTGGCCAGGACAAATGTCCATCGGTTGCGGCAAATTCGGCCACAGCCGAATTTGCGAACAATCGATCGTGCGTTCCCATAGGGAACCACATGATCGATTGGAATTTTCCAACATGCCCGTTCGTTCGTCCGGTCCGGACAAACAAACGATCGATGTTGGTCGCAGCCGCCCGCCCCACACCAGCTGTTATGTGCCGAAAGTGCCGTGAATCGGTCAGTCGGCCGAAAATATTGTCTGGTGTGTACCCAGTCTTAAAGAAATGCTTTGCTAGTGTAAATGCTAATTAACTCTGTGACTGCTTGTGAAGGACTGATGCTAATTAACCTGTTAGTTGCTGGAGTGAATGTTGTAGTGTTAACCATTTAGCTGCCAGGACAGGGGTGCATATTCAAAGATTTGGTTTTGGGGGCATCTTCAAGGCCATAACTTGGAGTGGTGGTGTGGCGTATTACCGATTGATTAGTCAGATCACGTGCCCAGCGAACTGGCGTTCGTGATAGAGGGGTTTAGGAAAACCAATGTACAGTAGCCAAGGTTTCTGCTTTCTATAGCTTGTGTAAAGTTTGGGTGAAAGTTCTGGTCCTCGACAAGTACATTTGTGGCCAATATCGAATTGTCGATATATGGGGGTATGGTTATATATCCACAGTGTTTCTAAACAACTGCCATGAGTGCGTCGATGAGGTTCTCAGTGTCACCCGGGAGGAAAAGAGAATATTGTGTGATGGATGATAAAGTCTCTCATATCATAGATTTAACCGTTCTTCTGTAGTTGGTTTAAAAATGTTGTAGCATATCCTGTTGTATGGACTACCAGCCTGATTCAGTTGTTATAGTCTCCCATGATTAGATGCTAGTAAGGAGATCAGGGCAAAGGGGGATTTGTGGGAAGATTAGGATAAAAAGGCTTTGCTGGAGATATTCATAGAAGGTGTTAGAGCCTCGTTAGTGGTGTTTGTTGCTTCCAGCCTATAGATAGTGGGTTGGGCAGGATCACTTTATCTGGGTTGTTTCTTGTAAGTGTCGCTGGTGGGTTAGGTCTGTTCTACCGAGAAGTCGGTAGGGTGTTAGGGTCAGGGTTGAAGGCTTTATTTAAACAGTACCTTGGAACATATAGAGTTACCATATGTACTGAAGTTAGTGTGGGACAATCATTTATGTTGTGGTGAACCCATATGAGTGTCTGACCCCACTTAATTGGGTAGTTGAAGAATTTAGATGAGTTATTATGTTGTATGCGAAGAGGAGCTGGATACTCAAAGAGTATGGTAAGTTGAGGCTTCAGAGTCTCTGTTTGACTGTTAGGAAGTCGCCCTTTTCTTTTGCAGGTCCAAGGAATAATCCAGAACACAATAACTTTGGAATTGTCTATGCAGATATCGTCTTTGTGTCTGGCCAGACAGAGAATGTATCCTTTTTTAACAATGATTTATCTGGTTCATTCCCTTTGGCACCCTCTGGGATACCCTTCTGCCTGTGGGATGAATTCTCAAGATTGTCTACCCATGTCTGTTGTGCTTGAAGCTGGTATAGGCTGAAGTAAATCCTCCACAGCTGAAATCCAGTCCTCCAATTCCTTTACATGCTGTCTTAGAGCCTGCATATCCTGCCCACATCTATCTTTACCTCCTCAATGAGGACCGTTTGCGAGACCTTGGAATCATGTATTACCTGCAAGAATCTTTCTGGGTACAGGTTGGTTTTGCTAGCTGGTGCAGTGTTGGCGTTGCCTGAAGTACTTCCATGGTACTGTCTTGAAGGTCTAAATGCTGCCAGAATTTACTGACCTGTAGATGCATTGGTTAGTTTTCATAGTGACAATATATCTGAAGTGTTTTGAAGTTAAACAGTTGGGGCCTTCCTTTTTTTAGCTCTAAAGTAGCTCTACATTTCCCATGGGCTTTGTTACTTAGGACCGTAAGGGCTAGGCCACACCAACACATTTTCAGCGCATGCGATTTTGGTTAAGTAGAAACCGTGGGAACGCAAAAATTCCAGCAATTTCCAATCCCATGTGTTTTGCGTGCACCTTTTTTTTATGCAATGCATGCGTTTTTATAATTTAAGTTACAAAAAGGCATGCTCAAACTCAGTGCAATGGCAGCAACACCAGAAATGCGCAACTTAGTGTGTTGTAGTGGGGCCTCAGCCCTCAAACTTTTTCAATCCTCTACCCACAATTTGCAACTTTTCTAATGTATGTTGCAGACTGCACTGGATTTAATGCAAGTGATTGGTTTTCATTGATTAATTAAATACACCTAAAGGGAGCTGTACAGACTGCGTGGGGGAATATATTATATAGTAGAATGTTATTTATTTAACAAATTACTGGTGTTGGTTCATTTGGTCAGTTTACAAAGCTTTCTAGATTTGAATGTTACATCTATCAATTTAATGCTAATTAAAACATCAACCTTAAATGCATACCTTCCAACATTCCCCTTTAATAGCTACACTATTTAAAGACTACCCCCCAAAATTACCCCTTTAGAGTTAACTTATAGATACACATACCCCCACATTACCATACCATACCCTCCAACATTACCCCTTTAATAGCTACACTAATTGAATGACATACCCCCCAACATTACCCCTTTTAATAGCTACACTAATTGAAAGACATACCCCCAACATTACCCCTTTAATAGTTAACTTATAGATACACATACCCTCCAACATTACCCCTTTATAATTCCATTTTAAAGGCAATCAATATTGCTGCAAAAATCATTACCGTGGCGATGTGCGTCGGTAATTTGAACCCTCGTATGGGGCAGGGGTGGGAGGGCTGCTGAGAATGGATTGCACCGTGGGTTGTTGCACTCGCCGCCAGCATGGCGGGGGTGTACGCCCTCCCCGCTCTAGCCCCCTGCGCGACCACCCGCAACACAACCCCTTCCCAGCAGCCCCTCTCAGCCCCCTGCCCTGTACACTCGTAGGGAGGGAAGGGAGGGGCCCTACTGGGGGGGTGGAGGACTGGCCTGCGGGATCACTGAGAAGTGCCTTTTGGGGCTTAAGGGGTCCGCAACTCGAACCAGGACCCCGGCCCTTGCGGCCCTCAGAAGTGCCCTTGCGGCACTTTAGTGCTTAGGGGCCCACAGCTCCTACTGGGCACTTGTCAGGCCGAAAGGTACTTGTATATGCTGCAAGGGCCCTTAAAAAAAAGGCCGGGGAGGGGTTCCCGTTTCGAGCTGCGGGACCCCTTTAAAAGAAAGTTGAAGGCCCTATATAAATATGCCCTTATAGAAACAACATACCCTCCAACATTACCCCCCTAATAGTTACACTCGTCAGTTTCCACAAACAATTTATGACTTTCACCATCTATCAATTTTAAACTGAACTACTCCCCCCACTCACTTTCACTTTCTAGATACTACTATTCATCAAGGAAAATCATTTACAACCACCATATATCGAAATCGATGGTTAAACCATCTTATCTAATGTATGACCACATTAAACACTCCATCATCTACAGCCAGGCTCTACGATATAATCGGATATGTTCTGACGCTACTGAAAGACCACCACCACCTAAAACACTTAAAGTGGACTTCATTAACAGGGGCTACAACCCAAGGATTATGGATCAAAACATCCAATACAAACAAAAAACAGAAACAAATCAAATCCCTTTAGTCATCACATAGAATCCCCAACTAAATAAAAATAGCCATGGATCTACAGTGTACACTTCACAAGGATGAGAGGCTCCAAAACAAATTCCCAGATCCACCACTTCTGGCATTCAGGCAGCCCCCCAAATCTAAAAAGCTAATAACAAAAGCACCTTGATACAACCCAACAAAAATGGAACCTATCACTGTGGCAAAAACAATGCAAAACCTCTCCACACATCTGTAATTCAGGCAAAATACAGATTCCAGGCACATTAGAGTAATACGCATCCATGGCCAATACAACTGTTCTTCATCCAACGAGATGTACTTAATACAGTGCACTAGTTCCCAACAAGGGGACTGTATATAGGAGAGACTGGCCAAAGCCTGAGAGAGAAATACACACCACCACCGCTTTACTATAACAAATAAAAAACTGGACACACCAGTAGGGAACCATTTTAACAGCCCTCATCACTCCAAAATGATTTAAGTATATGGTCCTTAAGAGGAACTTTAAAACAGAGAATAAAAGGAAGGTATGGGAATACAATTAATAAAACTTTCAACTCTCTGGAGAAGGGACTGAACCTGGGCCTTGGATTTATGGCAAACTATATAGATTATGAACTGCCTGCCCCAAGCCAGAATGCAAACATATATAGAGACACTGTGCAGTTAATTACATGGAATTCCTTCTACTTCACACTTTAGCCACTTTGGTCCACAGTATCTTGTACCTTATCTGTTTGTCTTTTGCAGACCCCTTTATATGAATTTAACACTTCCACACGGATATTCCTTTTTTCTTTTTTTTTTTGATCTTGAGCTGAATGTTGCATATAATCCAAGAGCACCACAGCTTCATTGTAGTCAGCTTGATAAAGGAACTAGAATGTTCTGAAAGCTTGTTATGATTATCTTAGTTTGTCAATAAAGGTATCACCTGTAGGTCCGTACACATGCTCGCGGGGTCCCGACCCATGACGCACGTTGTCTCCGTATGTTTTCGTTTCGGCCCATACAGGGGCCGATATCGGCGAAACAACGTTCGGACACATCGTGCGTCGGTTCGGAACTCGTTTCGGATGCTTTATACTGCTTTTGTTATTTTTTATTTCAAAAGGTTTACCCTTTAAACCTAAATTGTAACAATTCATTAACAATTTGGTTATATTTTGCTAAGAAAGTAGTCCCTACAATGGGCTGATCGCGCACACCATGAAAACTCCACAGGAAGCTTAAAATCGGGAATCTTTATTTAACAATATGCTCACATACATTGGCTCCGGCCTTATGCGTTTCGGGCCCCACGTGGCCCTTACATAGGCTGAATGAGTGCTTACGCCTGCACCTCTTTTATAGATCTGTTGTTCCAATCATGATACACAAACGAGTCCTCCATAGGGCGGAGACTCTATTAAACACTAAAAAGATAAAAAAAACACTATAGTACATTAAAAACAAAAACAAAAAACAGAGTCCCCATGTATGAGTATATTTACATATCTGCACTACATAGAGGAAAACGTGCAGGTGACCCCACTTAATTTTAGGATAAGTGTAATCCAAGACAGACATACCTCTATGAAGTTGTTAACCCCACAGAGCTCATGGGAAATGTAGGCTTATATTCCTTTAGGACAATTCACAAGGTAGACATACCTCTAATGCAATTGTTAACCCCACAAAGGCTCATGGGAAATGTAGCTTAAATGCCGTTAGGACAATACCACAAGGCAGACATACCTCTAATGAAGTTGTTAACCCTACAAAGGCTCATGGGAAATGTAGGCTTATATTCCATTAGAAACATACACAAAATACTAGAGCCTTCCGCGTGTTTACATGCAAGATTGAGAAGGTCTCAAGCCCATTGGGGACAAAGGTCAAGGAGACTATATTTAGATTTAATTATTAATGCAATATATGAAACGGATAATAGGTAATGAATTGAAATATAATGAAAACATATATAAACTTAAAAGCAATATAGACTAAAGGCAAACATAGCCTACAATTGCATGGTATAATAAGGGCAACCCTATGTCCCTATATGTAGTAATGTAGATATACACAACCAGCCACTAATAGTAGCCAACATAATGCCTGTATACCTTCGCAAGTGTATTTAACCAACTGCAAACAGACAATATCAATATAGCACGCTATGTCAAGCGAGAATTGAGGCCTGATGGTATTCGAGTTTCCAAGGTGAAAATCCATCTCATCACCCAGCTTTTTTGTGCAGGGCCGAAAGCTCCACCTGCCAGTGGATCACAAGCACCGACAGCCAAAGAATCATAAGTGCTGCCATCCAGAGGGCAACTCTGGTATGAATTGTATATAAAGATATAATTTACCCATAATGTCCAAGCTGATAAATATTCTAATATGAGGGTGTCAGGAACATGTGTAGTGACTTGGCAAGTATGGGTTAACTATTGGTATTAATTCTTTCAAATGACCAATAAAATGCCACTCCACCCTAGAAACGTCCCCAGTGTTATATTAGGTTATTGAAGCATGGACCAGTCTTCTTTTCCAGACATTGTGGGGCTGAACTGTGTATCTGGAATTTTCTACAGCTAGAGGTCTGGTGGGTACTTAAGAGGTCATTTAAAGGACAGTCATGCATGTAAAATAAATATATTTTGGTATTGGAATATGTAACCCATATATATTTGTGAATGGGAAGGTAGGCCCATTAAAATGATACCCACACTTATTTCCTTACCAAGACATGTTATTAATATCTTGGAAATATGTATTACACACAGGTCATGTTTGGTATTGTGAAATTGATAGTTAGTACAGGAGAGGAATATGTGGTCTTTATCCAAGTACAATTTACATATCTAAAGTTATTGGAATCTGCCTAACTGAGGGGAATGAAGGATTGTGACAATCGTAAATCTGCACATTCCTGAACGCTCCCACCTCATGCATAGCTAAGTAGGGGGATGGTCAATCAATGGTCTGAAAATCCTTGTGCCCTATAACTTTGTTCATACGTGAGGGGACATGCTAATGTGTATGGATCATATTTTCTTCTCGCCCCGAGACACAGGACTTCTAGTGAGTTGGGTCTGTTTTTTTTTTTTTTTCCTTTTATATTTATATAACTGTTGTACCTATTGTATGTCAATTATTGTAACACCCTTTTTCTTTAAAGGCATGTCCACCCCCAAACTATAATCCCCCCAACTACTGGCCCCACCATGTAGTGTAGTTTAATCCTTACCTAACATCCCGCTCCATAGGGTTCTCCTGTAGCCCCCCCCCCCCAAAGTCCCAAAAACTGAACACCAGAGGCTAGCAGGTCCATATAGGACTCTGCCTCCTCACTGGCTCAGGTAGATTTTTGCCATGCGTACTGCAGCCCTTCTCCCCCTCCCTCCCTCCCTCTCCCTCCCTCTCCCTCCCTCTCCTCCGATTCCCTCCCCCTAGCATTTAATCCTTGTAGTATATGCTTCCCACTGGTCCCCCAGCCCCAACCGCATCATTTTTTATTTTAAGAAAGCTCCCCAAACTCTTACTTACCTCTCCTCTTTCCTCCGCTGAAGTGAGCTGCCGCAGCCGCGTCCGTGATTGGCTGCCGCTCAGCCAATCACAGACGCGCTGCCGGTCCGCCCCTCTGCTTGCATTTCTTTAATTTTTGTATTAAATGCACTGTCCACCTTTTGTAATATTAAATCTAAAATTATTAAGTTTTGTCTTTGATGCTCTAAGGCTGGGTACACATGGAGGGACTTTTTGTCCCGACGGAGCGCTTGGCCAGGACAAATGTGTCCATCGGTTGCGGCAAATTCGGCCACAGCCGAATTTGCGAACAATCGATCGTGCGTTCCCATAGGGAACCACATGATCGATTGGAATTTTCCAACATGCCCGTTCGTTCGTCCGGTCCGGACAAACAAACGATCGATGTTGGTCGCAGCCGCCCGCCCCACACACTGTTATGTGCCGAAAGTGCCGTGAATCGGTCAGTCGGCCGAAAATATTGTCTGGTGTGTACCCAGTCTTAAAGAAATGCTTGGCTTGTAAATGCTAATTAACTCTGTGACTGCTTGTGAAGGACTGATGCTAATTAACCTGTTAGTTGCTGGAGTGAATGTTGTAGTGTTAACCATTTAGCTGCCAGACAGGGTGGGCATAGTCAAGATTGTTTTGGGGGCATCTTCAAGGCCATAACTTGGAGTGGTGGTGGCGTATTACCGATTGATTAGTCAGATCACGTGCCCAGCGAACTGGCGTTCGTGATAGAGGGTTTTAGGAAAACCAATGTACAGTAGCCAAGGTTTCTGCTTTCTATAGCTTGTGTAAAGTTTGGGTGAAAGTTCTGGTCCTCGACAAGTACATTTGTGCCAATATCGAATTGTCGATAATGGGGGTATGGTTATATACCCACAGTGTTTCTAAACAACTGCCATGAGTGCGTCATGAGGTTCTCAGTGTCACCCGGGAGGAAAAGAGAATATTGTGTGATGGATGATAAGTCTCTCATATCATAGATTTAAACCGTTCTTCTGTAGTTGGTTTAAAAATGTTGTAGCATATCCTGTTGTATGGACTACCAGCCTGATTCAGTTGTTATAGTCTCCCATGATTAGATGCTAGTAAGGAGATCAGGGCAAAGGGGATTTGTGGGAAGATTAGGATAAAAAGGCTTTGCTGAGATATTCATAGAAGGTGTTAGAGCCTCGTTAGTGGTGTTTGTTGCTTCCACCTATAGATAGTGGGTTGGGCAGGATCACTTTATCTGGGTTGTTTCTTGTAAGTGTCGCTGGTGGGTTAGGTCTGTTCTACCGAGAAGTCGGTAGGGTGTTAGGGTCAGGGTTGAAGGCTTTATTTAAACAGTACCTGGAACATATAAGAGTTACCATATGTACTGAAGTTAGTGTGGGACAATCATTTATTTTGTGGTGAACCCATATGAGTGTCTGACCCCACTTAATTGGGTAGTTGAAGAATTTAGATGAGTTATTATGTTGTATCGAAGAGCTGATACATCAAAGAGTTATGGTAAGTTGAGGCTTCAGATTCTCTGTTTGACTGTTAGGAAGTCGCCCTTTTCTTTTGCAGGTCCAAGGAATAATCCAGAAACACAATAACTTTGGAATTGTCTATGCAGATATCGTCTTTGGTCTGGCCAGCAGAGTAATGTATCTCTTTTTTACAATGTATTTATCTGGTTCATTCCCTTTGGCACCCTCTGGGATACCCTTCTGCCTGTGGGATGAATTCTCAAGATTGTCTACCCATTGTCTGTTGTGCTTGAAGCTGGTATAGGCTGAAGTAAATCCTCCACAGCTGAAATCCAGTCCTCCAATCCTTTACATGCTGTCTTAGAGCCTGCATATCCTGCCCACATCTATCTTTACCTCCTCAATGAGACCGTTTGCGAGACCTTGAATCATGTATTACCTGCAAGAATCTTTCTGGGTACAGGTTGTTTTTTGCTACTGGTGCAGTGTTGGCGTTGCCTGAAGTACTTCCATGGTACTGTGAGATCCATAGGATATTTAAACAGATGTTAGTGGTCTTTTTACTATTCCTGCTCAGATTTGGTCTAGATTTTGGGCAAACTCTCCTATGTAATAATTGGTGCAGCTTAGAAACAGCTGTTTTAAACAGATTCTTTGGGGTCCAGGACCATCATGTATTGGCAAAAGGATAGTCGTTGCATTACCTTGTTTTAAGTCCAAGGTAGGTTTTGAATGTGGGAACAAGCCCAAATCAGCACACCTGGCTGAGTTCATGTGCATGTTCTCAGAAGGTGGGGCCTGTTCAGCAGAGTGGCTGCTGATGGTTTGGGGTGAGCTAGGCCCTAGGACCATATACCCAGGAGGAACATGGACAAGCAGGTGGCAGAGTGCCATTAGGCCCTTGGTGTGTGGCCAAGAGTAAGCCAGAGAAAGACATCAAAGATTTGACTATGGTTACAGCAGAGTGACCACGGTGACCCCAAGCAGTGTTTTGTGTTACCATTTTCTCATTTAAATGACAAAGATTTTCTGGACTTTATTTTTGGCTAAATAAATATTTTTTTCCTTTTTGTTTAACCCAAAAATACTAATGTGATCCCTGCTGTCTACCAAGCTGATTCTACAGTAGATAATATTGTATGGATTTAGGTTCTGCCATGTGCTCAGGTGAAGAAGAGCGCTGTGCCTGTTTTTTGGCCTGGTGATTGTATTTTCCAAGATTTGCAGCGTAGTTCTTCTTGCCCTGGCCATGCTGTTTTAAATACTTCCAGCTAATCCCATTGAACAACTGTTAGCTAGGGTTAAAGAGGAGGGTGTAAATGTTGGAGTAGATGGATGTATGTCTTTATTCAACCTCAGTTACTATGTTACTATTATGGTTATCTTACACATTTACACATAACAAGGCGAAATCTTAATAATCGCAGTCTGCCACCATAGGATCATAAAGAGCCACTGCTGCTGTAAGGCACTCTATAAATCTTCTGTGCTTAGTGGATCTCATTCTGCATATTTTTTGTTTTGTTTCAACTGCAATATTCTGCTGTTCTCTGCTTTTTCTTGACCAAATGTGATATTACCTTAGTATATTTAAAACAATAGACCTTTTATTATATAGAAAGAATCTAAAGTTAAAGCAGCTCCTTACGCCAGTGGTATTTCAGAAAAACAGCAACACTCCAAGCAAATCCACTAAGTCTTGAGTTTTGGTTGCGCCTAGATATATAGATTAAAATAAATTAAATTTAAAAAAATAGTTTGAAATGTCCTTATCTAGTTTAAAACACCTAATCAACCATATATTAAAATATAATGTACATTATGGGTACATAATATTTTGAAATATGGTTTTTTAAACATTTAAAACAAATTGGTCTATTAAAGGTCATCTATATTGAAAAAAACACATTGTAAAGTTAAATTAATGTACTCTGTGCTGCCTTTCTCCTATATCTGTCAGGGACTTTGTTTTTCCATGTGCCAGATCTCACTGCAGCACTCCCCCTTCCCCCTCCCCTCTGTTACCTCCTCCATATCTAAACTCCGGCTAACCGACCAGCTTATCATGTGCAGTAGGAGTTAAAAGTTCAACACCCTGAAAAACACACCCACGCACAGTGGCCAATAGAAAGCAAGCTGTCCTGGAGACACGGAAGAGAGGGGAGAACAGTACAGTTACTACTGCAATACGATCTCTTTGCGAACCATCATCAATCAGTGAAAGCTATGAAGAAAGGGCGTGAAGTGCAGCCTTATCTCTGCAGTCAAAGCTACCTCTCCCCTCTGCTAATAATCTTAGCACTATGTTTGTGCAAACAGAGCAGGGAGGAGGGAGGGACTTGAGCAGGGAAGAGGATCACGTCACAGATTTGATTGACAGTACGTCTTATTCTAACTTGTGTATCTCAGTACAGAGAGGGAATCTGAACAAAGTGAAAACACTCTGGGTTTGGGGGGAATTATAGAACTCCTGGAAAGAAAGAAACATTTTTTAATTTTCCCACTATAGATGCCCTTGAAATTTTGTTTTATTCTATATATCTGAGCACAACCAAAACACAGATTTTACAAGACTTTCATTATATAGCCTTTATTTACATTATGATATTGTGTTGAATGTCCCATCTTTTATCTGCAGTCCGTTAAATAGGTTATATTAGAGTTTGAATTAAATTCCGTAAGAGACATTTGAATCCAGTTGAAGGAGTTCACATACATCTGTTCAAATGAGTTGCTATAAAGATATGAAGATTGTTTGTCTTTAATGTGTTCATAGTTAAAAATGTTCATATTTTATTCATACATTGCCTTGTCATTTTTAACATTTCACCCATCATGTTTTCAATTCCCTTTTTAACAGCACTGAATTGAGGCATGTGCTGATTTATTGGGTTTGGTTTGGAATATTTTTCAAAATGCATCAGTCTGATTATTATCCAAACAAATAACCGAAATGTGATGACTTATGTTTACTCTCTCTCGTACGGGTGATGGTTTGCTATTCTGCTTCTGTAATTGTACTTTTAAGCATCCAACAGTAAACGCTGTAAACTAGAGTGTAAAACTAAATGCTGTGTCCAATAGGGTAAAATAAAATTCTAGTGGATTCTAGTATTGCAAATCAGAAAATGTTTATGATATTGTGACTTGACTAAATAGCATTGAGAGCCAATGCATATCATATTGGCTTTTGCTGAAAGTTTATTTCTAGGAGGTTCTACAGTGTTTGAATGATGTGTTGAACTACCAAGTGATTACATTTCTAATTTTTTTATTTGAAATTTACTTTGGAAAGCTGGTGTTACAGGTACTGCTCAAAACCTACCAACAATCCCTTCTGCATCAGATTTCAACACTGTTCTTTCAAGCGATCAGAACACTTTAGATGGAACACAGTCTCAGCACAGCACCAGTCAAGAAGATATTGCTGGCATTGAGGAAGGCAATCAGGGGTTTCCTGCAGTTCAACTTGCTGATGCCCAGGTAACACAAATAAGAAATTGAGGTGTTTAAACTCTGAAAAGAAGTTTTAGGATCTGTGTCTCTCTAAAAGAGTGAGATACCTGGGACCCGTATACAAAACCATATGATACGGTATGTTGTTAATCTGCTTTCATAAAAAAAAAAATGGTAGAACTGTCGTCAGGAAAGAGTTGGGGTTGGTCTGTGTGTACTAACCCGAACATAAAGGGATTTCTTTAATCATTTCATTTTTAATTGTCATTATTATTGTTCACTTTGTTTTGCTCTCTGTTTTAGTTTCAAATCTTAACTGTATTTTATATGCTAAAATTATATTTAACTGGTTTAACTGACACAATGGGGCATATGTATTAGGAGGGGAAAATGTTTGCCTACATTAATGATAGAATGGGTCATATTTAAGAGATGCAAACATTTGCCCAGGCTATTAATCTGTGGCAGCCAGCCAGATGTAATCTTAGTGCAGTACACCAGTTTTAATGGGCATGTCCACCCCCAAAACTATAATTTTACCCACTACTGGCCCCACTCTGTAGTGTAATAAAATCCTTAACCTTTCATCCCTGCTCCAAATGGCTGCCCTGCTATGCCCCTCCAAAGTCCCAAAAACTGGCCACCAGGAGCCCATGTTCTCCACTGCCGGCAGCCACGTCTGTGATTGGCTGCCTCTCAGCCAATAACGGACGCAGCTGCCAGTCTGGCCCCCTGCTTGCAGTTTCATGCAAGCAGAGGGCCGGGACAGTATGCCGGAGGAAAGAGGTAAGGTAATTAATGATCAGGTGAGTTTCTGACAAAACTAATATGGGGATTGGCGCTGGGGGAGGGAGACCTACAGTATATCAAAAAGTTATAAAAAGGTTTGGACATGCCCTTTAAACTGTTATCTGAGTAGTTGCTGCAGTTTAATAGCACAGGCAACTTGTTTTGTAATTTTGCTTTAGTTTGTTCTAAACTTGTTTTTTTCCTTTGTATAACTTAATTATGTTGGGATGCTAAAAATGTTTGAATTTTTTTTACAGGTTGTATTTAAACCTCTGCTAAACTATACAGGAATCCAGTCTCAAGATGTTGTCCCTCTTAGTTACAGAATGTATTTTGGTGAACATCTCTCATTCTCAGGAACTCTGGACTGCCTGAGAGCAGATATTGTGGATTCTGACACTTCTAAAGAAAGGAGGAGTAAACGTGCCAGAAGGTCTGTTAACATTATATAAAACTATTTTTTTCTAGACCATTAAGTGACCAGACATTTTTATTTGTTATATTCGTTAGAACACATTGAAAGTGTGCAATGCTGAAAGTGTTCAAAGTCCCTTGGTTTAGGAGTTGGGGTTGGCCTGTGTGTACTAGCCCTAACATAATGTGCAGCATTTCATATTTTCATCATTTCATTTTTAAATTTGTTAACTGTCATTATTGTCATTCACTTTGGAGACACCTTTTCATTCAATGCCTTATCTAATCATGTTTTTACATTTTAGATTAATTTGAAAGATATCAAAACAATGAAGAGAGGAGAGACATGGATTTATGCAGTGAAGGAATGTTAAACCAGAATTTGTTTTATGTTTCTTAAAGTAGCCACCCTTAAGTTTATAGACAGCTTTGCACACAGCCAACATTCTTTCAATTCGCTTTATGAGGTAGTCTTCAGGAATGTTTTTTGGGCCCTTTATATGTCGTCTAATTGAACTCTGTAAGCAGCACTCCTGGTTTGCTGTTATCCTTAATATTTTGCAATTGAGGATACTTTCTTTAAATTTTCCAGGTTGACTGATCTTCAAAGTAATTATAGAATGTCCTTTCTACTTAGTTGAGGGATTTTTGCAATTATGTGGAGTTGAACAGTAGTTAAATAGGACTGTTACTGTGTGAGAACTGGGTACAAAGACTACCTCTGCAGAGCATGACAGATTCACACATTAAGAAGGCTAGAGGCAACAATAAGGGGTCCCTCGAAAAAAAGAGTAAAATCACTGAAAGGAGATCTTGGAGGATTTGTATTAAGACAGGACGAAATACTGACTCCATCCCAAGATGGTGCCTGAAGCTCAATCCCTGAGGAAGAGTAGATATGTCCCCCCGAAATGCTTTATGTCTGAATAAACTATAGAGGTTCTCCCCTTTTATCACCTACTCATCCGTGTAGCATTCTGGTTCCTCTTTCTGTTTTGCCTGAAGTTTATCACCCAGGGACACCCCGGACCAAGAGGTAATACATTGTATTAAAAAAGATATAGAAACAATATACACCAACTTGAAACAAGCTATACAAACAGCAAATACCAAGCTTTTAGCTGGTATTAAAAATGAACTGTCGGCCCTGAGTGAGAGAGTGGCCATGGTCAAAGATGCAGAAGACCAGGCCTTGGCCTATCTACAACAGATGGATTCAGAAATGCTCACTATCCATCAAAAAATATCTTTTTGGAACAAGCCAGAGATGATACAGCTATGTCTTGGAACAACCTCAGACTTAAAGGTTTATCAGAATCGGTAACGGAACTGGAAAACTATGTTACTTCCATCCTTTCCATCTGACCTACCCCGCAACCAGCTACTTATAGACAGAAGTCATAGAGCTCTTTGACCAGCCCCAACTGATGCTGAGCCTCCTACAGATGTGATATTGTGACTACACAATTATCGCTTGAAAGAAGCCATCCTAACAGCAACAAGAATGAAGGGCCTGGGGTGTGAACTTCTCACAGAAACAATCACAGAGATCCTAACATGCCACAACATTAAATAAAGATGAGGGTTCCCCTTCAGATTATCCTTACTTGGAAATGGAAGACAAGTCGAAAACATGGCCACCAAGCCAAACCCCAGAACAACGTTAAAGGAATTTGCAACAGAAGCCTTAACTTGACTCCAAAGAAATCAGAACACCCATATAACAGCCTTTTCAAGAATGCCATGGCCCCTGTAATTGACCATACACTGGCTGACTGACCATTAACCTATAACTATAAATAAACATATTGTGAGTATACCCATGCTGCAATACCCACCCAATCACATCGTCTATAAGAGACTCTTTAACTCGCTACCTTGTTCTGTTCCCAGTTTTATTTCCTGACTTTCAAGACATACAGCTTTCCTGTCAGTCCCTAAATTCCCCCCATTGTACATGTTAAAATACATACTGGCATTTAAAGGAATAAAGCATTTAATAAACTTTTGGCATGGTCAGGCTATTATTGCTTGGGAATAATAATACAGAGCACCATTAACAAATAAAGCTAAATATAAAAGTAAATGGGGAAAAAGAGAATTGGGGAAGTTATGTCAGATGAACAGTGGAAACTTATGATTGAGGGGTCACATAAATGCTTCTGGAATGAAGTGGTGAAGGAGAAATTGCTTAAAATTCTACATGATTTGAATAGGACCCCTACCTTCTACCATAGAATATCAGTGACTTCCCCACCATTATGCTTTATGGAATGTGGAAGTATGTATCATGCCAGGTGGATGTGTCCAATAGTTATGCAATTCTGGTCAGACTGCTCCAAATGACATCAGATCTTTTCAACAACCCTATAAAGTGTATTCCATAGAGTGCCCTCTTTAACCTACCCAACACCCCCCTCCATAAACACCAAAATGTCCTACTGATGCAGCCTAATGGATATAGTGGATATACAGTGGAACAAACGCATCAGATATACCCTGAATAATAAAATGGACACAATTTGGTAACCTTGTACCACTACACCACACCTGACACTAAAAAGTAATATGGTACCTATAGTATTATATTATGATGCATGACAAGTTAACAATTTTTTTTAATGCTTCAAAAGATAATGCTCATTCCCTTTTTTTCTTCTCCCCCTTACCCATTCATATTTTATAAAATACAATTGAGACATACACAAGCTTTTTGTTCCACCAATATCTTTTATTCTATATTTTACTATACAAGTTGCAACATTACAAGGTTTGTGTTAATAAAAATTTATTGAACCAAGAAGGCAAGAAATTCCACAAATTAACTCTGGACAAAGCACACCTGTTCATTTAAAGTGGCTACCTTTAATGAATCTGATTGAGAGAATGCCTGAAGTGTGAAAAGCTGTCAACAAAGTAAAAGGTGGCTACTATGAAGAATCTTTCTAAAATATATTTGGTGTATTCTGCAAATCCATATGAGTTCCTTCATAGTTTTGAGGACTTCTGTAGAAAGAAAAAACATTCAATGATGAGTTGTGTCCAAACCTTTGATTTATAGTGTGTTTTAACAGTCTGTGGAGGTTTATAATTGCTTGTTACTAGTAGATTTGTCCTGGCATAACATATGAAGCTTTGACTGTTTTCTGAGTTTCTACTAATTTAAAAAAAAAAAAAAAAATTTTTTTTTTTGCTTTTTCAGGCAAGGAGCAATTAATCTACCACCTCTTGAATTCAAACCGGCTCTGATGTTGGAAACTTTTAGTATAAATGCAGTAATAATGGAAAAGTCTGTGTGCACGCCTCAGAACTCCAACAATGCCCTTTCCTTTCATGATCTTAGCAAGAGATACTACAACACTTTTCACTGTAATTTTACTATTTCTTGCCAATCAATAAGTCAGCATGTAGACATGGCTCTTGTTCGACTTATACATCAATTCAGTACAATGATTGATGATATTAAAGCTACTCAAACAGATATCAAGCTAAGTAGATATACAGCTGGTTCAGCATCTCCTACACCTACCTTCAAGACACGAAAACATAGAGATTTCCGGTCATCTGACTTTAGCCGGAGTTCTCGAGGCAGTATAAATGGCGGAACTAGATTGAACAACTTAAAGAACAAGCGAGCTAATAGTGAAAACAAAAAGGAGCCTCGGAACAAAAGCACCTTTGGGAGATCAGAAAGGAGAACCTCCAGAATTTCAAGGAAAGGATCCAAAGATGCAGTAGATCATATGTCCATTCCCATAGATGATTCAGATTCCATAACTGTTTCTGAACAAAGCGAGCCATCTGCAGAGTGTTGGCAAAATATGTACAAACTGCTCAACTTCTACTCTCTCATCTCTGATCCAACAGGATTTTTAGAAAAATCTTCAGAACCTTTTGGTCCTGCAGGTATAAAAATATATTTTACATTGTATAGCAACATTATGCACACGGGCATTAACTTAGTTTGGAATGAATTCATGGGTTGCCAGTGGTAATAAATCATTGAACATGCAAGGCCAATTAAATGTTGGCCCAAAGTTCAGTAAATAAAGTTTAATCCTAGTGTATAACCATTATGGAATGCCTTTCCCATGGAGACAATATAACGCTAGTATAGAGGAAAGTGAGCATTTTTGTGCGTCATCCTTTATAAGCGTGTTTTGGATGTCACATTTTGTGTATGAAAAGTGCTAAGAGTGAAACATGGGCTTATTTTGTTTTGAGTCTCTGCTTTTGCATTTGATTTTATTTCTAAAAATGTGATATTTTTTTCTTATTATTTAACCAGGCAAATAGTTTTATTTAGATATTTTATCAAATTATTTTATAAAATTTGCTTTGTATGAACATTCAGGAGGTCGAAGTCCTACAGAACCCACGTGCCGTGTAGTATTTGAAAATGAACAGGACAGCAACAGCTTGAACCGAACACAAAGGAAGCGCAGCTTGGTCACAACAGAACCTCAACATGTCACATTAATAGTGTTTGGCATTGGCATGGTAAACCGCACACATCTTGAGGCTGACATTGGAGGGCTGACCATGGAAGCGGAATTGAAAAGGATTCATGGGAGCTTTACGCTTAAGGAAAAAATGAAAGGTATGCTAGGAATACTAGGTTATCTTAAAATGTGGTAGAGTATTGAATATTGTTTAGTCCGACATGGTAGTTATTAAAAGATAATTATACTTTGCCAAACACCTTCCACGCTTTTTCTTATTGCAGCCTTAGACTGAGGCCACACTACCATGCACCGATTGTGCACGTAGTCCCATGTTTGCACATACGAATTGCTCATTTTTAATTATGATAAAGCATGCGATTGCACAAAAAATGGTGATCGCATGTGTTGCCGAAACGGATGCGCAAATCAAAGCGCTTCGGAAATCGCAAAGTTTTCTGATCCTGCAATTTCCATTATATTCAAAATCGCATGTGCAAACGTGCTGAAATAGAGCTAGTGTGGCCTAGTCCTTAAAGGGAATGTCCACCCCTCTCTATAAAAATTCTTCCAAAAGCTGGAGAAAATGTTTAAATTGGCTCCTAGGCAGATTTATTATACTTACATGCTCCTCCTCGATCCTCCGCTGCGGCTCTGCACTTCCGGGTAAGGCAGTCAGTGTTCGACGTGACAGTGACGTCAGGGCCAATCACTGACTGCCATTCCCGGAGCAGTCTCCACTTCGGATGCTCAAGAACAGAAAAAGAACACAGCAGCCGCAGTGGAGTGAGGAAATCGGAAGCAGTGGAGGATAGAGGAGCTTGTAAGTATAATAACTCTGGTTGGGAGCCGATTTAAACATTTTCTCCTAAACAATCTCCTGCTTTTGGGGGGTATTCTACAATATATAGATTTTTCTAGAGAGGGGTGGATAGTCCCTTTAAAGAATGTTTGAAATGCAGATAAAATAATGTTTCTTATTCTTTATAGATGTGCTACACCAAAAGATGACAGAAACTTGTGCCACTGCTCATATTGGAGGTGTTAATATTGTTCTTCTTGAGGGTATTACTCCAAATATTCAGTAAGTTTTTGTTTAATTTTCTGCTTTAATATCAACTTTCACTTTAAAATTTGTTCTAACAAGTGGTGAAGAAGAACATAACCAGCTATATCTATATAATAGCTATAAACCGTCACTTTAAAATCAGTATCTGTAGGTTTCTGTTCTGTAGGTTTCTAGAAATGCTAATATTATAGTTTTTGGACTGCTTAAAGGGCAATTATAGTGAGAAAATTGTGTTTTTTTAAATCCCTTCTAATATATCCTATAAGTCATCCCAACCACCAGGGTACTTTTAGTTTCTTTAAAGGACAACTCCACCCTCATAAGAACATCCTTTAGAAAGAATGGCCTCTTTAAAATATGTTGATATATCATAGTTTGTCCTATGAATTCATTACTGTATGCCTGCTATGCTTCTGTATGCCCCATGGAAACTGAGCAATTTAGAAACCTGTACTGAGCATTTACTGAGCCTGGGCATGCTCAGAAGAGGCAGACAGGGGATTAACATTCAGTCATTGGCTGTGATGTCAACTGTCAAATCCATAACTGACAGTTACTAACTGGAAGAACCAGGAAGCAGAAACAGGGGCAATAGGACATTGGGCAGGATTTCAGGCTAGACTTATATATTTCAGATTTCAGACTATCACAGTTTAGGGTTTTGGGGGTTGATTTACCTGTATGTAAGTTTTCATTTTAGGGCTCGACTTGCCCTTTAAATTCTTCATAGTCCCAGAGATATAAGCATTTGAATATGCCGTGATTTGTATGAGCTGCTACACCTCATCTGTCACTCAAAGGCACACACCCACACAATCCAAAGCTCCCCTGCAGTACTGTCACATACTCCTTCACCCACACTGTAAGTACCATTGCAATACAGTCAAATGCTGCAGTGCTAAACACAATCAATAAACCATCAACCCAGCAATATGAGCATAACACACTATAAAACAGCCCCTCCCCCCCAAAAAAATCTTATATACATACAAAACCAGTGACTCAAATGGAACTCTAATACAGTAATACAGACTATATACCAAACAAGACATACAGTGCAATCTATGAAATATATAGACTAAAGCAACTGAAATGTATCAGGATAACAAGCAGTGTCACTGTGTTTGTGAAGGTCTCACTATAGCTGCTGTTACACTGCCTCTTGTCTTCAGTGATTATGATCTCAGCTAAGCAGGGGAGAGATATGAACTTTAGGTACAAAATAAATAACAATTAGCAGTTAGAGAACAGGCAGAGGCAGGGTTCAGTAACTTACTTGTAAAGAATCTCAGCACCACTTGTCCTCTCTCCCCCTCTGCCCCTCCCTTCAGCATACTGCTACTTTATCCCACACTTTGATTGCTTGCAGTCTAGCTCTGGAAGGAAGAGGTCAACAGGATGTCAGCACTTCATTTAAAGTGCTTTCAACTGACCATGCTCGGACTCTGTATACAGCCCTTCACTGCTTGAGGGGGAGTAGACAGAGAGGGGAGGGGGACTACACAGCTTGTTACAAACTTCTGCCAGTGTGAAGAAACGAAGCCACACAGCAACATGAAAGTAAGGCAGCTTATACTAAGTGATCTATACATTGTATAGAGACAAAGTTTTTTTTTCACTATAGTTGCCCTTTAATATATGATTATAGAGAGGTCAAGGACAGGTCCCAGTAGTTACTTGACAGCCTTGAAGGGAGGAGGGAGATGGACATGTTCTGTGTCTAGGAACCACTTTTTAAAGCTATAAACCAGCAGATTATTATTTCTTCAAAATGTGTCCAATTTCAGACTTACAGTAAATGTAGCTGCTATATAGCAATTATATAAATGATAGGTAATATATTTCTTTGCTTTAGCTCACTTTTTAAAACTATTTTAAGCATTTGTGAAACAAAAGTTGCTATACAGTGAAAGCTCACTGTGGCTTAATGCAAAAGTGTTATCCCTTTGTTCATTAAGACTGGGGCATTCTTAAGGTGGCCATACACTCTTAACGATGATGGGTAAATCCCGTTGGGTGAAAGAGGGGATTTACACATTAGGTCCGTGTGTGCAGTCCCCACAGCATGTGTGCCGACAGATACCAATGTGATATGTCGGTACACATGCTGTGAAAATCGCATGTGTATGTCCACCTTTACTTCTTCAAGCATAAGTACACTGTAAAATTAAGTTAGGGTCACTTGGAAGCTGCAGATTTAAAAATACTTTCGGCATATTTCTTGTTTCCTTAAGCCCCTCCAGAGCCTACTTTTTCCTATTGAGGCTTACTAATCAGGAGGTAGATAAAAATCTTGCAGGGGTTAACCATGCACCTAAGGACATACTAGATGGCAGCAATAAAAAGGTAGGCTCTGGAGGGGCTTATGGAAACCAGAAATATGCCAGTACTTTTAAAGCTTAATTTTACAGCGTACTTAACCTTTTGTTTTCAGTGTCTTTAACATCTTTCCATCAACTACAGGTGCCTTACTGTACTGCTTTAATCAGAAGGAACCCATCACTGGCTTAGCTAGTCAAGAAGCACTCACACTAAAGGAGAAAGAGGAGAGATATTTTTATCTTTCTAAAATGTTTTTATAGCTATGTCTGCAGTTTTTATTTTAATAATATTCACTTTACTATGTGATCTGTGCTCCATTATTCACTGGAAATTATGAATTATATGAAATATTTTCCATAATCAGGATCTGATCAGCCTTGAGGCAGTGTGTGTTCCAGCACATGGAAGCTTACACTTGGTGGCAGCAGCAGAGATGGCATTGCCCCTTATTTAAAATATTAGGAGGAAAGTACTTAGATCACTAGGGTTTTTCAAGGACTGTACCAACTAGCAGCAAAGAATTTAAACCTTTTCATTTAAAATGGTCATAAACACCTCTGATTCAAACAGTTGCATATGGTCATCCTTCCAAAAAACAATTTCCAACACCTTGCAAAGGTCCCTGTTATATGCTGATTGAGCCACATTCAAGCATATTTTCTGCTGAAAGTAATTCTGAATTGAGTAAGCCATGACCTGAATAAATATGAACATTCACCAAACATATTGCGTTTGTAATACAATATTTACGGTGAATGTTCACGCTCTTATTTATTAACCACTACACATTTTTAAATGAATAGTCCCGTTTACCAGTATTGTATTTGATTTACATTTTAAAGTACAAACTGAAAACTTTTCACTAGCAGCACAATAAGACAGTCTTCATGTTATCTGCTATTAAATTTATAAATAATTGGAATGGAAAACAGCTTAAGTATATTCTTTCTAAAACTGCTGCCGTGTTGCTTGGTGCAAAGGGACTACTGTTTGCAGATTTAGAGCTTGTGATTTATGTTGAAATGTAATTTGGTCAGATTAATGCATTTTACAAATATTTCCCTTTTTCTTTAGCCTTTAGGTCATAAGTTAAATATGAGTTGGCGTATACATGTTTTTTTTTAAAAAAACAGATTCAAGTCAAGTCCTAATGTTTGATAATCAGAATGTTACTATTTTCTTTACTTTATTTTCTTGCTTTCTCTCTGGACTTTACTTTTAGACTGGAAGATTTCCCTACCTCTCCAACAAGCACAGCCAAACAAGAGTTTCTGTATGTTCTGATAACTTACTTGTGCAGTGGTTGTAACCGTGTGATGTAATGTCAGGGCTATCCTTGTGTCTGTTTTGTTTTTGGTTGTCTTATAGTACAGTTGTTGCATGTAGAGCATGTTTTTTTTAGGCTGAAATAGGGAGATGTACATAAATCAAATTACATTAATTATTATGTATTTAAAGTGCTTGTCAGTTAGAGGTATTCTATAATGTGTTCTTTATATGTTAATAACTTAAAGTAGTACACAATTTCTAGAATTGACAGGGCTTGTTTTGGACTTGGTACAAAGGATAAGTATTCATGGGAACAAAATAGCTCTTATCTCATAGTAACTAATTTAACTGACTAAATTGTACTTTGCACATTTCCAAACATATATATAATATAATTATTATTCAAATTAATAATAACTATTATTATTATTTATATTTATAGTTTGTCTGGAATCCCGCACACCTTAATTACATGAACTGCTAGGTGCAAGCGTTTAAAAGCGATCCTTTCTTGCTAGATATATATGGAAATATTGGAAATATATATCAACAGCACACCAGTTTTATTCTTTATCAATACTTTATTATGCCAACATTTCGGTTCAACTAGTGTACCTTTGTACTTCCGTTTATATTTATATTATTATTTTATTTATATATTATTAGATTATTTATATTAATGTTTATATTATTGTTATTATTATTATTTTCTGACAAATTGTTGAAATAGCAAATTACGGTAGCTGTTACTGGAATATCAAAATAATGTAACCAATCAAGAGATCTTTTAACTGGGAAAAGTAATATGATAGAAAAAGTCCTATATTTATGTTACAGTGTCACTTATTAGTGTTCATCTGTTTAGACATTCCATTGTCACAAAAAAGTGTTGTGCATCCTGGAATGTATTCTGTTTGCTGTCCAGTGCTACTTGCTAGAGTATGTTTCAAAAAGTAAATAGCTATTATTGTCCCATGCAACATTAGTTCCAAATTTCTAGCCATCTAGTACATCTGGCCTGGCCTTAGGCTTGGTACACGCCATGAGATATTTTTGACTGACCGATAGAGTTGTGTATCGGTCGGGCGGAAATAACGCATGGTGTGGGTTCGGTCAGATCGGACCTGTTGGCTGATCGTGCGGTTCCATATGCGCTCGCTAGTAGCAAACGATTGGTCGGGACAAATAGTCCCCTCGTGTGTTCCCAGCCTTACAGGGGTTTTTTTGCGGTGTGTGGTGTATGCTTTTTTTTTATCTCTGTGGGCTTTTGCAAACTATCCAACGCCACTAGTGTAACATATTTGAGTTACAAACGCACAGCATGTATACATATTTATTTAACTTTGCTGCAATTATTATAGAAAAAATAAAAACAGATGATATACTGTAGTAATCTATACCTTTTCATTCAAAACAAAATTCTTACTAGTTGGGAAGTATACCATTAATAATGCGATGTTGTGTTTGTTTAGTGGTACCACTATAAATATCGTATTGTTTGAATCTAATTGTTCGTAATTTGTGAGATGAGTGATGCATAATCCTAATTTAAATCTGTTTTTTAAGGTTAAGGTCCTATGTGCCAGCATTTTGCATACATCCTTTCTAGTGTGCTATAGTTGAAATCCTACTGCTAAGTGATGGCTTTTTGAGCTTGTGTGTAGACATGCACGTTGATGTGTAGAGGCATGAAGCTTTATCAGCGGGGGATGTATTTAATGAAATAGGTTTAAGGTAGTTTGCACCAATAATTGAGAACAATGTTGTAAGTAAAGCATATATTTTATTTCACAGGACTGTGGTCAAATGCAGTATTGCCAAATCTCAGGCTCTTTATAGTGCCCAAAGAGGCCTCAGAACAAGCAATGCTGCTGTGTTTAAAGTTGGAGCAATAAGTATTAACATCCCTCAGCATCCAGCCACTTTACATAGCATGATGGTACGCAGCTCCCACCAGCTCTCCAAGCAAATTTCAGATCTCATTCGGCAGCCATCTACCATGTGAGTAATTTAGTAATAACTGGGTTTAAATTCCAAATTCTGAATGACACTTTCTTTTTCCCCCATAAGATTTGAGAAGAACAGAAGTGTGACATCAGGAAAATATTTTTATAGTTATAAGCTTGCTACTATTACATTTTATTTTCGATATGCTTGTAACGCAAGTTTTTATTGTACAGACTGCTTAACTGTTTTGTTAATCAAGGGTGCCCAACTGCACTAGTGGCCCCCCATGCAGTGACAGGGTCATTTGTGTAGCCCTGCCCCCAGGAACACCCAAGCTACATCACCAGAATACCCAAGCCCCTGCCACCCGTGGTCTGTGCAGGTGGCAAAAAATAACAGGTGGGTCGCTTGCAGGCCACAGGTTGGGCATCACTGCTTTAGGTCCTAGACCCTAATTGTAGTCACAACTCAACCCACTCATCTAAAAATTGGAATTAATTAAGCTTTTGTATCCAGAATAGTTTCAAATACCTTTGTATTCTGTATTTTTTTATAGTTGCTAATGCAAACAATGCACTTTGTGATGAATGTTCTTATGAAATATTATGGTGTTGTTTAAATATGTAAATCTTCCAGAGTACCACCTTCAAGAGAGGACATTGCAACTCCATTGCTTTCTGAAAAGACTCCCACAAGTGTAAACCAAACTCCAATTGAGACCAACGAATTTCCACAGCTCCCAGAAGGCTTGGAAAAGAAGCCTATCGTATTGAAGTTCAGTGCTGTGTTGGATGGCATTGCAATTGGAGCTGCCCTTTTGCCATCCCTTAAAGCAGAGTACAAAATGGGAAGAATGAGGAGTCATGGAATGACAGGTAATGCAATTCTTGTATATTAGAATTGTTTGATAGCTATGTGGAGTAACCGAACATCTTGTTCTGTTAAAAAGGACTAGGCTCCATTTATTGTTTTCGGATTGCATTTTGCATTCTGCATTGCCTATGCAATGCAATAGGACAACCCCTGTATATGTGTTATTTTCCTATTATTGGAATGTATGTGTTCACCATTTTTGGTGTGAATCACATGCATATAATAATATGGATAAGAACAAAACACATATATTTTAAAAAAAAATGGAAAAAGGCAAAATACCCAGTATATTTCTCATGTTAAAGTGGGCCTCAGCCTAGAAACTTATATGCACTTTAAACGGCTTCAAAAAGCACATTCCCTCTTGATAGAAGAAATTAGGGTAACACGTGCTAAATGAGTTACATGTTTTTTTTTCTTTGATGGAGTGATTTGTTCTTTTTTTCTTTTTTGCAGGTGCGCAAACAAGTTTCACATTTGAGCTGCCTAACCACAGGTTACGTTTCACTTCAAAGGTCTCCCCCACAGATATGTCAGCAAATACCCCTTCAGCAAGTCTTAATCTTCCTCCAGTCACCATGTCAGGAAAATATATAATGGAGGAGCATGACACCTACTCTGACCAGATTTATAGTATGGATGACATGCCTACTAAACAGGGCTATTATTTGCAAGGAAATTATTTACTATGTTTAGCTGAGGTAAGATTTTAGTTTTTATTGCAGACTGCTGAAATGCAGCTTTAGAAATTATTTTCTGTTTGGAAAATCCTGTAAATGTATATATTTTGCTTTTGTTGTTCATTCCTGTTTTATCTGCGTTACAGACCAGTTCATATAAATTAATTATGGTTTAGTGTTTAGATCAAGATTAAGTTGTATAATTTTTTTTATTAAATTGTGCTGCTGTTGTATTCTAGATGACCTCATAGTTTTGGTTGATTTTGCAGCATACAGGCAAATAATGTTGTAACAAATTATCGGTTTCCTTGGCAGGTTGGGTCTTTTGAACATAATCTCACCACGGATCTTCTGAACCATTTAGTATTTGTGCAAAAGGTCTTCATGAAAGAAGTCAATGAAGTTATACAGAAAGTATCAGGTTTGAGTCTTCAATTGTATTTTGCTTAAAAAATTTAATCCGGATTTTTTACATTGCCACTATGCATTATTTTAAATAGTGCTGAAAAATATTGCATTTTTGAAATTATACATGCTGATAGTCAGACCACTTTGTTCTGAACTTTAAAGGGTATGTCCACCCTAAAATGTATTTTTTATATCCTGCTCCCCCATGTCCCCCAGCCCCAACCGGGTATTTTTATATTCAGAAAGCCCCCAAAATCTTACTTACCTCTCCTCTTTCCCCGCTGCGCTCCCGGCCTTTGCTTGCAAAATGCAAGCAGAGGGGCGGGACCGGCAGTCGCGTCCGTGATTGGCTGCCGCTCAGCCAATCATGGACGCGACTGCCGGTCCCGCCCCTCTGCTTGCATTTTGCAACAGAAGACCGGGTCGCAGCGGAGGAAGAGGAGAGGTAAGTAAGAGTTTGGGGGGCTTTCTGAATATAAAAAATACCCGGTTGGGGCTGGGGGACATGGGGGAGCAGGAGATAAAGGGGATTTACACTAGGGGGAGGGATAGTAGAACGGGAGGGAGAGGGAGGGGGAGGGAGGGGGGAGAAGGGCTGCAGTACGCATGGCAGAATTCTCCCGGAGGCCAGGTAGCAGGCAGAGCCCTATATGGACTCTGCTAGCCTCCTGGTCGTCAGTTTTTGGGACTTTGGGGGGGGACTAAAGGAGAACCAGATGGAGCTGGGATGTGAGGTAAGGATTACACTACACGGTGGGGCCAGTAGTTGGGGGGATTATAGTTTTAGGGGTGGACATGCCCTTTAAACTAGAAAAGCAGCAGTCTAAATTGGAATATATGTAATGAAGAAGGAAAAGTCATTTCTAAGGTTGAGGCAGTGGTTGATGCTTTGAATCACAAGTCAACAAGCTGAAAAACTTTTTTTGGGGAATAGATCTAACAATGAACCACCTATGAGAGATAATTTTCTCTCATAGATGGTTGAAGTTCCTACTAGAAAAGGAGCTCTGTTTGATGTGGTAATATCTGACATCGAGGAGTGTATTATAGATATAAAAGGTAACTTAAGGCTTAGGGAATAGTGACCATAAAATAGTGTTGTTTAGTGTATGTTATCAAAAAATTATATATTATCAGGTAAAGGTACTGAACAGAAGTGGACTGTTTCTAAGAGGATTTTAAGCCATTTTACATCTAAATGTATACCCTTGGGAAATAAATGGGTGTCTGCAGTGATGTGGCTTAATTCTGTTAAGTTATCTGAATCCAAGTACAGATATCATAGAGTATAGTGGCAATAATAGTGTAAAATATGCAGGTGCACTTTGGTTAACCAAGGCTATGGTGCAGAAACAACTAAGTAAGGTATTATTAATAAATCTCCTGGACCAGATAAAATACATCCCCGGTTCCTTAGGGAGCGAAGTTCAGTTTTATCTAGGTTATTGTTTCTTATTTTTGCAGATTCCCTCCTGTCTGAAAGTGTATCTCTGGATTGGAATAAAGCTGATGTAATTTCAATATTCAAAAAGGGTAGTCCTTCATAGCCTGGTAATTACAGGCCTGTAAGTTTAACTTCCGTGGTGGGGAAGACACTGGAAAATTTGATACAGGAACATGTTCTAGAGTATGTTTTAATAACTGACCTTATAGGAAATAATCAACAAGGATTTAGGAGGAATATATCTTGTCAAACTAACTTGCTTGGCTTTTATGAGGAAGTGAGTAGGAATTTAGACTCTCCCATAGCAAAAAACAAAACACAAAACTTTGTTGACCATTAAAAACATCAGGATGTGCAATTGTTGCAGGTGGATCTAGATAGATTGTCACATTGGGCTGCTAAGTGGCAGATGAGATTCAATGTTGATAAATGTAAGGTGATGCATTTTAGACTTAAAAATCCTTGTGCTGCTTATACTATAAATGGCTCTGTGTTAAGTGAATCCTTGTTGGAAAAGGTTCTTAGGGTTTTGGTGGATAACAAACTTAAAGGTAGCAAGCAGTGCCAGGCAGCATCAGCTAAAGCCAGCAAGATATTGTCTTGTATAAAGAGAGGTATGGATTCAAGGGAGAGAAATGTTATTCTCCCTCTTTACAAAGCATTGGTAAGGCCTCATTTGGAATATGCAGTGACATTTTGGAATCCTGTGTATAAAAAGGACATCTTGGAAATGGAGAGGGTTCAGAGAAGAGCAACTAAAATAATAAATGGTATGTGGGAGCTTGAGTATGAAAACAGATTGAATAAGTTACAATTATGTACACTAGAGAAAAGGCACTTGCGTAGGGATATGATTAGTAAATATAAATACATTAACAGGCCGTACAATACACTATCTGGGGCATTGTTCACCAAAAGAACCCGTCAGAGGACACGCAGACATCCCTTAAGACTTGATGAAAAGTTTAGTCAGAAAGGGTTTTTCACTGATATCGGTGAAACTATGGAACTGTCTTACACTGGACGTTGGCAGGTTCATTGGATGGTTTTAAAAGAAAGCTGGATGAGTTTCTGAAAACAAGGAATGTTGCAGGGTACTGGTATTGATACATAAAGTAAAGTTTATCCAGGGATATTTCCAATTGCCACTTGGGAGTCAGGAAGGAATATTTTCCCCTTTCATAATTCTGGTGGAGTTTTTTTTGCCTTCCTCTGGATCAACAGCTAGGCCGGCAACAGCAAACAGCCCTGTTGCTTTTACCACCCATGCATTCTCTGTATTCTCTGGAATACAGAGAATCTGTGTGACATCAGTTCCCCTGCCAAGTCAGCTTTCTAACAAGGTAGCTAGATTAGTGCTTAGTTTAAAGGGTATCTACACCCTTTAAATAGTTTTATTTTTACATAATGTAGGGCACCACTGCCCACCCCAACCGCTATGTTACAATGCTAAAAAAAGAACCAGAACTCTACTTACAGCTCCTGCGGTACTCTGATACGGCACATTTTTTGCCAGAACTTGCAAATGGGCCCAAACAGCAGCCCCCGCTGTGATTAGCTGAGAGGCAGCCAATTGCCGATGCTGCTGCCGGCAATTTAGAGCGCAACGGTACGAAAAACTGTAACTAGAGTTCGGATTCTATTTTCAGCAATCTATCATATCGGTTAGGGGTGGGCAGGGATGATAGGTGAAGGGCAGCCATGTAGATATCAGGAGGGTGGGAGGGAGGGGGGGAAAGAACTATGCACATGCACATGCCACTGTCCTCTCAGAGGACAAGGAGGGGGCAGAAACCTTTCCCATAGGAAGACACCTCCTACTCTTCAGATTTCTGGAATTTGGACAAGCACTGCAGGAGAATCACAAGTAGCAAAGATGTAAGGTAAGGATTTTTTTAAACTACACAGTGGGTCGGTAGTGGGTCATATTTTAGTTTTAACATGTCTTTTAAGAGCTTTTTAGTTTTTTGAATACCGTGGTTTTTTGTCAAGGTAGCTGCTAATTATATTGAAGCAGATTTTGTTATTGTACTGTAATGTGCAAGTAAGTTTTTTAATGATTTGGCCATACAAATCCCTACATGTGATACAGAAAGATAATTTTTGCTTTTTTTATTCCCAGAAATAACACTATACTTGTATTATGTGTAAATGCAGAATTTATTTTTTCTCTGCAGGAGGAGAACAACCTATTCCTCTCTGGAATGAACATGAGGGTACAGCTGAGGGAGAAAAGCCAAAAATACTCCTCTATTCATTAAACCTGCGATTTAAAGTATGTGCTTGTGCTAAATTTAAAAAAATGAGCATGCACAATAATGGCATTTCCTTACAAATCGTTGTTACTAGAAATGCTTTTAATTTTTCTCATCCCATGGAGCTCACTTTGAAACTCTGATGGTTGGATTTCCTTTGCAATGTGTTACTTCTTTATAGGTATATTTGCACAAATTTAGGATTATAGTCGGGTTTATAATTAACCAGTTATACGAAATAACTATAGCTATACATAACTATACATTGAACACAAAATGCAGTTTTAAATGATGGTTTTTATTATTTAGTGAAAAAAAAAACTCCAAACCTACATGGCCCTGTGTGAAAAAGAAATTGCCCCCTGAACCTAATAACTGGTTGGGCCACCCTTAGCAGCAATAACTGCAATCAAGCGTTTGCGATAACTTACAACGAGTCTTTTACATCGCTCTGGAGGAATTTTTGCCCACTCATCTTTGCAGAATTGTTGTAATTCAGCTTTATTTGAGGGTTTTCTAGCATGAACCGCCTTTTTAAGGTCATGCCACAACATCTCAATAGGATTCAGGTCAGGACTTTGACAAGGCCACTCCAAAAGTCTTCAGTCATTCAGAGGTGGATTTGCTGGTGTGTTTTGGGTCATTGTCCTGCTGCAGCACCCAAGATCGCTTCAGCTTGAGTTGATGAACAGATGGCCGGACATTCTCCTTCAGGATTTTTTGGTAGACAGTAGAATTCATGGTTCCATCTATCACAGCAAGCCTTCCAGGTCCTGAAGCAGCAAAACAACCCCAGACCATCACACTACCACCACCATATTTTACTGTTGGTATGATGTTCTTTTGCTGAAATGCTGTGTTACTTCTACGCCAGATGTAACGGGACACGCACCTTCCAAAAAGTTCAACTTTTGTCTCGTCGGTCCACAAGGTATTTCCCCAAAAGTCTTGGCAATCATTGAGATGTTTTTTAGCAAAATTGAGACGAGCCTTAATGTTCTTTTTGCTTAAAAGGGGTTTGCGCCTTGGATATCTGCAATGCAGGCCGTTTTTGCCCAGTCTCTTTCTTATGGTGGAGTTGTGAACACTGACCTTAATTGAGGCAAGTGAGGCCTGCAGTTCTTCATTTAAAACTGCATTTTGTGTTCAATTATGTTATCTTTGACTAATAGTTAACGGTTTTTGATGAGAAGAAACATTTAAGTGTAACAAACATGCAAAAGAATAAGAAATCAGGAAGGGGGCAAATCTTTTTTCACATCACTGTATATAGGCTGAAACACATTAATTAACTGAAGGATGCTCAAAACTAGGTAAGCAACAGCCAAACTACTACCAAGGAGACAATGTGGAAGACCATAGCTCATACACCTTGGCAAGAGCTTTATCTCATATGTTAATAATCAGGCTGTGATTTAAAGATATGCTGTTCAAACTCTTTTGAAAAAGCACAAAGAACGTTAAAGATTGTAGATGCAGTGGTCGGCCAGAGAAACTTTTTGCGACAGATGCAAGACACACCATGCTTAATTCCCCTGAAAATAGAGATGTCCAACAGAGCTATCAGCTCAAAACAGGCAGAAGCATGTAGGACACAGGTTCACTCATCTACTGTCCAGAGTTGCCAAAAACTCATGCCTATACTGTGTTAACAAGGCCAATTGAATCAACTGTGCATGAAACGATAAGAACTGGGGTAAGGAAAATTGCCACAAATGTTTTAGACTGAAGAGTCAAAATTTTAAATATTTGGCTGTTTCTGGTGCAGTTTGTTTGGCGATGGGCAGGAGAGCAGTACAGTGGTATGGTGGAGGTTCCTTGCAAGTTTGGGGCTGCATTTCTGCAAATGGAGTTGGGGATTTGTTTAGGATTAATGGTGTCAATATCAACCAATATCAATCAGTGAGACATCTAATTAGCCCAATTTATCCATTTATTCTGAACTAGTATAACTACCCCTAAATAGTCACTATCATTAAATGGCATATTCTCCCCCAAACTAAAATTTGCCCCACTATATACCTTTACCTTTCCTTTTTTCACTGGTCCTGGTAGTTGTCCTGTAGTGCCTGTCCAATGTCCAGAAAAGGGAAGACTAGGAGCTGTCTGTGTGTAATCTGGTGCCTGCTACCGTCTTGTCTTCTTAGAGAGGGCTCTCTCTACTAACTGGCAGCCTGTCTGGCCCCTATTGCTACTCGGTTGCTGGAAGTAGCAGTAAAGGCAGAGGGAATGAAGGTGGGTAAGTTTATTTCTAGGCACTTTTTAAAGATAAAACCCTGGTGTTTAGGGTTGGGGGGAGGGGTATTCCCTAAACTATAGGAAATTTTAGATTTTGGGGTAGAGATACACAGAATATAGGTTTTAAAGTGTAATCAAAAACAAGGAAGTGGAAATGATGGTATGGTCCACAGAGAGACCTGATCTCAACATCATCTGTTTATTAGATGAAGAAACAGAATGATTTATGGCAGCCTATATTAAAAGAAGATCTGTGGTTAGTCCTTAAAGATGTTTGGAGCATCTTACCTGGCAAGTTCCTTAAAAACTGTGTCTACATGTACCTAGAAGAGCTGATGCTGTTTTGAAGGTACATCAGAAATTGTACCTGTCTACAAGCAGAGTAAGGCAAATGCAAAAAAAGATGAGTAAGAAATAGCTGTAAAAAAAACAAACTTTTCAAAACGTTTGCTATGATTGCAGGCAGAGAATTAGCTAATGAAATGACTACAAGCTGCTGAAGTGTTCAGAAGTTTATATTGCTGAACTTTTTCAGCAAAATAGCTTCTTACAAGTTGCATCTACATATGTAATCTAGTGCTCATTTTAAAGGGCATGTCCACCCTTTTAAAAAAAAATTATATGTGGTAGGACACCTTCCCCTAGCCTCAACCGCATTATTAGATTTTCCAGAAAGTGCCCCGATAGTTACTTACCTTACCTCTTTCCCCTGCCCCACAATCCCGGCCCTCTGCTTGCACTGAACTGCAAGCGGGGGGCGGGACCAGCAGCCGTGTCCCTGATTGGCTGAGAGGCAGGTAAGGTAAGTAACTATCGGGGGAGTATCTGTAAAATGTAATTATGCGGTTGGGGCTGGGGGAAGGCTAGCTACTAATGGGCAAAGGGTTTTAATGGTAGGGGGAGGGCTTGAAAAACGGGAGGGAGAGGGAGGGGGGGAGGCCTGCAGTGTGCAGGACTAAATTCCCCGGAGGAAAGACAGGAGGCAGAGTCCTATATGGACTCTGCTATCCTCCAGGTGGCCAGTTTTTCAGACTTTGGGGGGGGGAATACAGGAGAACAATTTGAAGCTGGGATGTAAGGTAAGGATTTTATTACACTACAGAGTGGGGCCAGTAGTGGGGGGGATTATAGTTTTGGGGGTGGACATGCACTTTAATGGTAAGTCTGTAGCCTTTTAATTAACCATTACTTGTTTCTAGACTACATCTTTTTATGTAATTTATAAGTAGTTTTTAATATTTGCATTCAAATGGACATAATGTGTCGTGCTTTCTTTACTGAGATAGCTTTGTAATTTTGTCTGTGGTTTCCGTTCAATGTATATCAGTATGAGTACTTGATATTTTTGTTGTAGAATTTAATTGGTAATTGTTTTTTTGTTGCAGGGCTTACAAGTAACAGCAACAACACCTTCCATGCGGGCCGTCAGGTTTGAGACTGGACTAACAGAACTGGAGCTGTCCAACCGAATTCAGTCTAAAGCTATACCAGGGAGTAGTAGCTATCTTAAACTCTTTGGAAAATGTCAAGTGGACTTGAATTTGGCACTTGGACAAATTGTTAAACATCAGGTTAGCAAATATGAATATAAGTATGCATATTTGTATAGATGATGAATTTGTGTAAACTGCTTTTTTTCATTCCTAAACTCCTTTGTGTGGTAAATGTCCAACCCCCTGATATTTTTATTTAGGTTGACAAATCTGATTAATAACCCCACAGACTCTGTCTTCTATGCACAACACACTTGCGCATGTTCATAGAAGACAGAGTCTGTTGGGACCTTTTAGAGGACGCATCGGATGATCGATCAATCTGGTACTTTCCTTATCTTCTCTCCTGGCTTCTGCAGGTTTTACTGAAGAACGAATGGTACAGTAAGACACAGCTCCTTTTCTTTCCGTTCTTCAATAAAACTAAATACCAAAATTTTGATTATACCAGTGAACAAACCCTTTAACCCTAAATAATTAAGATTTGTTTAGTTTGATGTCATGGGGCAGACAGCATAAGCTGAGTTAATCAACATTTTTAAATGACCACATATACTAGTATGTGTGTAATAATTAATATATTAGCCTTTTGACTAAATAATACATTTGTAATTGCTACTTGTTTTACATATGTGTTCATGCTTTTATGTGTAAAAAGTCCAATAATTTTCTTCTCTAAACACTGCATTATAGTATAGCCAGCCACTTACATATTAAAAAAGTCTTAGATGACTTATTAGCATTTGGAATATTGCACATGGTACATTTGTGTGCACCTAGCCTAATGCATAAACTGTTTGTTTAAATCCGTTGGGCTTCTCCAAAATTAGACACAGTAACACTGGATTTCTAAAGTGGTTTGTTCTATTTTCTTTCCTATTACTAAAGCATAACAGGGCTGCATTTTCCAAACTGTATTACTTTTGTATGACACGTTCTTTTAGTAATTAATAGTAATTAATAATGAAACACTAGAAAACAGAAGTGTTTACAGTATTATCATGTGTCTGGTGTGCAGGGTTATATTCGGTTACCTAAATCGCCATTTTGATTTGTTTTGTTTTCAGTAAATATTCTCATGTATTAGCAATTTAAATCTCAAAAATTAATTTAGCAAATAATGTATTTCTGTTTGGTCCATGCACCTTTTATTTAAGGGCATTTCCACACCCAGTGTTCTCCCCAGATTTTTTCCCAGCCGGGTGGGGCAGGGCATAGAAATTTGTGACCTGCATACAAAGCACGTAGGTTTGCCATGCCACACTTTCCTGGACTGGCAATTTTGAAATAGTTAGTTAACCCACTTCCTAACATTATCTTGTGAATGCTAGAAAGGGGTCTTGATTGGGCAGTTTTGATGCAAGTTTTGTCTGGCCTTGGTGCCGGGCACATACCTATTAACCCTAGATCTACATTCTTTAGTGAATCACAATAATGTTCTCTCCCGAATTTTTTCCAGGCGGGTGGCATGAAAAAGTAGCCGGGTGGGACGCCCGGCTAAAAGATGCTAGGGAGAACACTGACCCCATTTATACAATTTTGCTGTAGTGTAGGACTCCCTCACCCAACTCCAAACGCCATAGTTATTTGAATCAATACTCCCCCGATCATTACTTACATTGCCTCTCTCCTCCGACATTCAGTACCGGCCCTCTGCTTGCATGAAACTGCAAGCAGGGGGCCGGACCGGCAGCCACGTCCATGATTGGCTGACCGTGTCTGTGATTGGCTGAGAGGCAGCCAATCACAGACACGGCTTCTGGCTGTACTGAATGTTGGGGGAAAGAGGCAATGTAAGTATAGATGGGGGAGTTTTGCTTCAAATAACTAGGGCGTTGGGGGAGGGAGCCCTACACTACAGAAAAGGGGATTTGAGCTAGGGGGAGGGAGAGAGAAAGGGGGGGGGGGGAGGGCTGCAGTGCGCATGTAATTTTTCTCCCGGAGGTGAGACAGGAGGCAGAGTACTATATGGACTCGGCCAGGCTCCTTGTGGTCAGTTTTTTAGAAGTTGGAGGAACATTACAGGAGAACCATTTGGAGCAGGAATATAAGTTAAGGATTTTACTAC
Source organism: Hymenochirus boettgeri (assembly GCA_019447015.1). NCBI lineage: Eukaryota > Metazoa > Chordata > Amphibia > Anura > Pipidae > Hymenochirus > Hymenochirus boettgeri. Next base: position 127,483,721 of record CM033469.1, read on the forward strand.
ACTACACAGTGGGGCCAGTAGTGGGTTAAATTATAGTTTTGGGGGTGTAATTTAGTTGCAGTGATATTTATTTTAATTTGAAATATTGTTAAGATTACATTCTTATCTGCTGTTCTACTTTTCTCTTTAACCAAGGAAAAATAATAATGTTACTCTGGATGCAGGTTTATGAAGAAGCTGGTTCTGACTTCCACCAAGTTGCTTATTTTAAAACCCGAATTGGCTTACGTAATGCCTTGCAGGAGGAAATCAGTGGCTCAACAGGCAGAGAAGCAGTTCTTATAACGCTGAGTAGGCCTATTGTCTATGCACAGCCTGTGGCTTTTGATAGAGGTAAGCAGGGTTGTGTTTCCATTTCTTTCTACATTTTATTTTAGAATCTACAAATAATTCTATTAGACCTCCTATAGTATTTTGTATGACTTCTATAAAAGCAAGATTTTGTACCAGTGATTTCATATTGTTCCCTTAGAATAAACTAAAATATATTGCTGTATACCCCCACAATGTTTCCCTTCTACAATCAGCTGGGGGAATAAAATGTGTGACTATTCTAGGTCCACCTCTACTGCTATAGCATCTAAGAAATGCATATTTACAAACATAGGTTATACTGTAGATGATCTTAACTAGCTATATTTGTCATTCTTCTGGGCTAGAACCTTTCTACTTGTTTGTATTATTTTATTATTTATTCTTGTGTATTGCAATAACATGGTTTTGTTGTCATCTGTCACCTTTTTTATCTGCAAAACAAGCTGTGGCCTCTCTTTCATCTGATGCATTTTCCATTTGAAATTCCACGCTGTGTGTAAATTACCTGTGCTACTGATCAGCTTTTTCACATGGCCTACGAGAAGGCTCTGGCAAATATTTTTTTGTTCAAATTGCTCTCGTATAAACAGTTAAGAATCTGGCAAACTTTTATAGAATAGTGCTGTGAGAATATGTTTCTGGAACTTAAAGGGCATGTCCACCCCCAAAAATATGTTTTGCTGTAGTGTAGAGAGCACTATCCTGTGTACTTTTGCCATATACTTTCATTATTTTTTTGGAACAGTTATTTTCATTTTTGTGTTTCTTATGGGTGTATCCATTGATTTCTCTCCTCCTATAGTGGGCAGTGTGCTTGTAGTCTATGGAGATATGTCCACCAATCAGAAGGGTTTTGCATAATGGTTAAAATAGCCCTTTCTCCATTTATTAATTAAACATGCAGAATCTGTGCAACTGATTTGCAAGTGCCAACTGGGATTCTGGGATTTTACATTAACCCATTCCCTTCTTCTATAGTCATTAGAACTACATGATCTGATATTGTTGTGTGCAAGTAGCATGTTGATGTCAGATTGAATCAGTTTAGCAATGGTATATATATATATATATATATATATATATATATATATGTATATAAAAATATACACACACAGAAATTACCAAGGCACTCACAGGTCTGAAACTTTTGAATGGCACCCAGGCATTTCCTTGCTTGGAATGGAGTGCTGATCACTGCTGTTTGCTCTATAGTAAGACACAACATTTGTTACAAGCAGAGCTGCATTTATTACAGACTGGTTGCTTTTACACTGCAATTATTTACACTCAGCTTTGCTGCATGTGTTTCTGATATCCCTTTGATTGCCATGTTGCTCTCTAGACTGCTTTGCAATCATCTCCCTCTGTTCTATTACTGGAAATTGTTTCTGGTGAAATTGTGGAACCAGATATTCCAATACATCAATAGCTCTGTTACTCAGATCCCCTGTTCAATATTTAGTTGGAACAGCAAACCAAACTTTTACTGGAATTATTTTTATCTTAGATACAGAAAGCCAAATACTGAGAACTAAATTGAGAGCCATCTGACCTAAGGGCTGCCCATTCAAGCCACCCAGCCATAATTACTCAATAAGCTTATATCCCAGTACATGCCTCAGAACAAAGCTATAACATCGCAGATGAAACGCAAAACTGAAACTAGCTCTCCTTACTGAACATTCACTATTTGTAGTGACTCCTAAACCCACCCCCAATATCTGATTGGTCCAAGATCCAAGATCCAATCAGATTTAAGATTGTATCTAGACCAATCAGATTTTGGGTGTGTGTTTATGAGACACTATAAAACAGCATGAAATCTTCAGAGAAGCACAGTTTCTATTCAGCAGTCAAACTAGCAGGTCTTGCCTTTGTATTTAGGTTAGAGACTTGCAAGTAGATGGCTGGTTCTATAGCTAGACTGCCCAAATGAATATTTTTTTTTTTAGTGCCTGGGTTTCATATCTATGGTGTTGTAAAGGAGTCTATAAATGCACATAAATGTTGTTATAACAGATAAATGAAAATAAGTGTTTGGATTGCAGAGTCTGAAATTACTTTTCTTTAGCAAAATAGTGACTAACCCAAGTGCCTATGTAGTTGCATTACTAGTTTCACCATTCCCTGACAAGTAGTCTCAAACAGCAAAGGGCAGATAGGGAATGGATAGGGATAGGAATTGTATATTGAAAACATGCAGTGTAAATACAACCAGGTTGTAATAATTGCAGCCCTGCAACTTACATTTACTATAATCCTCCCCCAATAATGAGATGATCTGATAACTAAATATATATCCACTTAGAATATAAGCTTATTATCAAATAAAAAATATGCTTACAAATGCAATGTGTTTCTCTATTACCCCTGTGCACCACATAGCCAGGACAAAACCAACTTGTACACCTCATTATAGAGAAAATGAATGGTGGCAACTAAAGAGTTACTATGTTATTTATCATAGTAACTCTTTAGTTGCCACCATTCCCGTAGAAGGAAGGACACATGTAAAAAGACCTTTCAAATGCGGCAACAAAAATCAAAGTTTATTGCAAGCACTTTCTGCACAAGTTTACAGGTATAAAAGGACATCTATATGGAAAAAATGTTATCTTTAGATATCCAATCCGAACTATCCTCTGCTGTGTGCAGATTTGCTTTAACTAGAATGTTCATGCAAATCAAGTGAATTGCATGATGGGAAATTCCCTTTTCCAATGCTGCCTCTTAGTGATTACTGAGCATGCTTGCCCTCATAGAAACCTTGATGAGGAACAGTTACAGGCAGTAACAAATTACACTAGAAATGGCTCCTACTCTTTAATTTCTAGGACTTTCAACAGACATTGCAAGAGAACCATAAAGAGCTGAACAGTAAGGTAAGGGTTTTTAAACACTGCACAGTGGGGCCAGTAGAAGGTTAAATTTTAGTTTTGGGGGTGGACATGCCTTTTAAGTGCAACATAGCTCTAATCTCCCGTTCACTGATTAAGAGCTTCCTCTGGTGCATAAACCTCCAGTAATAACCAAAAGCTACTGTACCTTGAAGCCTTAGACTTTTGAAGCACTTTGACTTTAAATTGCTTAAAATACTTTCTGGTCCATAGGTCCATTCAAAGTACTTTTAAGTAAATATTTGTTTTTATGGTTCTTTTGGTGGCCTTATTGTAGTATGCACATTAATAACTCTTTGGTGTTTTTACAGCTGTGTTGTTTTGGCTAAACTATAAGGCAGCTTATGATAACTGGAATGAACAGAGACTGGCACTGAATAAGGATATTCATGTGGCCACAAAGGAAGTAGTGGATATGCTCCCTGGTATTCAGCAAACTTCTGCTCAGGCCCTAGGAACCCTCTTTCTTCAACTTACAGTAAATGATTTGGGTATATGTTTACCAATCACTAATGCTCAGCAGGTATAATGCATTTTTTTTAAATAATGTTTTAAAATGGAATTCATTGATTAACAAAACAATTTGTCTAATGATAGCAGCTTATTTAGTAAGAAGGGCAACATTACCGTATATACTCGAGTATAAACCATCCCGAGTATAAACCGAGGTACCAAATTTTACCTGAAAAACTAGTAAAAGTGATTGACTCGAGTATAAACCGAGGGTAGAAATTATGACCACTACTGCTTTCTTAATCTGTATTGTTTTGAGGCTTTAGTTGCCCTTTAAACGGACAACAGATTTCCCATACAGTAATAACCATACTAGATTTGGTTATTACTGTATGAGAATTCTGCTGTCCATTTTAAAGACAACTAAAGCCACTTCAGATGTTTGGAAACTACAACTCCCAGCATGCTTTAGTAGCTGGGAGTTGTAGTTTCCAAACATCTGCACCCTCCCCTCAGTTCAGTGGATGATAGAAAATGTATGTGATGGAATATAATGTATTTGATGAATGATTTTCTCCCCTGGCCCTGTTACAAGAAGATTACCCACCCCTTTCTCATCTGTCTCTCACAATCACAACCAGCCAGGAGTAAGGCGGTAGAACCCCTTCCCAGGTTGGATTTACTGGTGCAGGTAATGGCCAGGGTTAGGGACATGATCCAGTCTGTCCGGCTAGCTCTTAACATGGGGAGATCCAAAGGAATAAATGGTGTACCTTGTACTGGGATACCGTCAATCAAAGAAATGGCAGACAGTGAGATTTTCTGCACGCACTCCGACGCTCGCTTGCTCCCTCTACTGATGTGCCGGCTGATGTCACTACTCGGTGCCGGGAAGTGATGTCAGCCGGCGCATCAGTACAGGCAGCGAGGGAGACGGATTATCATTCGTAAGTGACTGCCTTGAGTATAAACCGAGGTCGGATTTTCAGGCTGATTTTTCAGCCTGAAAACCTCGGTTTATACTCGAGTATATACGGTATGTCTGTGATGTTTTTCTACAGAAACCAATCAGAAATTCTTAAATAGAGTAATAAGCTTGTATTACCATTTTCCCGCCAGGCAAATCACACCGCTGATTTTGATACTGGCTCAGCTTTGGTTCTGACCATTGAAAGCACACTAATTACTGCATGCTCCTCTGAGTCCTTAGTGAGCAAAGGACATTTCAAAAACTTCTGTATCCGCTTTGCTGATGGATTTGAAACATCTTGGGATGACTGGAAGCCTGAAGTAAGAACAGATCTTGTCATGAATGCCTGTAAGTATTATTTACTCAAAATTTGATCCACAAAGTTTCAGATAATTGTATTGTCTGCTCATAAATGTGTTTTTAATTATTCTCTCAAATGTATAGGCAGATTGGCAATATGCACATCCCAACTATGTTAATTGAATCATGTGTTTACTATTGCATAAAAAACATTTACAATGCTAAAGCAAATTGATATATGCATACTTCAATCATTTTGAAACTCCATAATGAGTGGAATCCATTTTGTACCCTAAAACTACCTGATCCTTTAAACTACTTTGCATTGGTCAGATAGAATATATTATGTAAATAAAATTGGGGCTTTTCTATAATATTTTACTACCTTTTTCTTTTTCTGCTACACTGTGGATCTGGAATGGCTATCAAAGCATATCTAAAAGTGATGCCTCACTCATTTCCACCAGAGGGCAGTAAATATTAACAGGAATATATTCTGTAAACTATATCTATTGGATGGGCAAATTCCAACTGTTTCTGAACCATGGATAAAGAATAGGGAGCTAGACTTTATTTTTTACTGAAAATGAGAAAGATTTTTTTATATCCTGGAATGTTTTTAATGTAATTGTTTTGTTAATTTAAAACTTGCCATTTCAATCTAATCTACAAAAAAAAGGGCTAAACTCATTGTAAAATTTCTGTACACATTCAATCGAAAGTTCTGACTGGATGCCCTCTGTATGCCATTGATCTATAAAAATGTAAACTTCAGCTCAAAATGTTATGGTTATATTATATATATTATAATTACAGGTTATATTGGTTGTCTTTTTCACCAATATACTTAAGTAATGTTTACATATAAAATGATTTGTCCTCTTAAGTCTTTATTATTATTTTAATGTCCTTAACAGACTACTTATCTTTTTCGCTAGTTTTCAAATAGCAAATCTCAGAATCTTTTTAGAAGTAAGTATATAAATGCTCTACTAGTAAATTCTTGTTGTTGTTGCTTAAGGTGTTGTTCCTGATGGAACATATGAAGTATGCTCTAGAACAACAGGACTTGCAAGTGCAGGTAAGAACCTTTATTAGGCACACCCTTTGTTTTGGCTACCTAAGAAGATATGTTCTGATGTTTCTTATGCAAAAGTGTATGATTGTGATATATATATATATATATATATATATATATATATATACATATACAAACATAGAAAAATAATAAATGCACATTCCTAGGCCCCATACAATATCATATTATCTGCACACTGGCACACCTTATAAACAAAGGGGCCTTAGTATACATTACTGTGATCACATGAATGAAAAGCCTTCCAACCACGTCAAGGTAACCCCAGTAGTATACAAAAAAATTGGTGCAGGCACTCACTTTTGGTTAACAGCTGCCCAGGTGCTGTCCAGACGATCAATAAAATAAATAAGCTTGAGCTTGATAAATGACTCAAATAAAAGACCGAAACGTTGCTCACTTTTTGCATATAAAAAATTTGTTTGTTGAAAAAACCCAGGAGTGCTCCATATACTTCTATATTATTTATTCCTTATTTGATATATTTTTTATTTATTTTTTAGCAAGCAATAGTGCAGGAACTTGGACACTAAATGTTTTATGGAAGATGTGTGGAATAGATGTGCACATGGATCCCAACATTGGGAAAAGGCTCAATGCCCTTGGAAATACACTAACTACTTTGACTGGGGAGGAAGATATAGATGATATTGCTGATCTAAATTCTGTAAACATGGTTGACCTGTCTGATGAAGATGAAGTTGATAGCATGTCTCCCACCATCCATGCAGTGAGTAGATTTGCTCCAGTTTTCTGTTACATGTTTTGCATGTGGGCATTTTGTGTTTATAGTTATTCATTCCAAGGTTTATGAAAGAATAATGCATGGATCATGTTTTTGGAGCAGTTCAGCGGCTGGTTTTAATAGCAATCTAAAACTTAATGGGCATGTTCACCACCCCGTCCCTCCAACTGAAAGTTTCCCCAATGTTGGGCACACTGTGTTAAGTGACACCTACCTGCATATGGTTTTACAGCATGGCCTAAATACAGTCCAGGAAAGTGAAGAGTAGGAGCCTTTCACTGGTGTAATCTGTTTCTTCCTAGACCTAGAGGTGTCTGGCATATATAGTGGGGTTTCCCTACTTCTGCTGCTGCACTTCTAAAGGCCGATAACCTCAACCTCGCTAGGTCTATTTCCCCCAATTCACAATGTAAACTTAATTACCTGCCTTTGTTCCATCGCTCTCCTTCTGCTGCTTTTGCTGATGGGGGGGGGGGGAGCAGCAGAAGGGGCCAAACCCGCTGCCAGTCACTGAGCATCTGCCAGTCAGTTACACATCCTTTTATACATACTGCACATGCAAAATTTCAGATGCGTTTCTTACAATTTCACAGTTATAGTTAAAAATAGAAAAAAGTAAAAAATCTTTCCCTAACCCACATGACAACCAACAGAAACCCCTACTAAATATCAATATTCCTTGTGTTATAAATCTAAAGATATGCCACAAGCATGGTTGCGCAGAGATATGGCCAGCAAAGAGACCCAAAGCAATATGAAGCTTCTTTTTAGGCCAAACACACATTTTACCTTGGAAACAAATTAACAAGTAAAAACAATCAAACAGTTCTATATTTTGAACAGCTACCAGTAAACATACCTCATTATCCCCTAGAAACTTTTTTAGGGGGAAATTACTAATCCTCAACTATACAACAATCCCATTTTCTCATAAATGCAGAATTCCAGACACAGTTCTTTCTCAAATGTAGATTATTTTAGAAATTTTCTTTTTCTATGAAATAATCCCCAGCAAACTATACATTTTTAGAACCTAGACACCCTCAGTTACATTATTGTCATGTTTTCATGCATATATGCTTAAATCTAGACACCAATCTTGATTTTCTGGAAAGGGCAAAAAAGATTCCAATTTAGAAATTTGACCAACTCCCCAGTACAAAAAAGAAGCCCTATAAATCTTGAGCTCTCAAATGTCCCAAATGAAATAGTACCCCATATGCATCAGAGACACAGCTGGTAAATAGCCCCAATAGCCAGTGCAAACATGCATTTTTTAGGCTTAACACCTCTTTAACTGGGAAACACTTCCCAAACAATATAGTTTTGGAATATACACACCTTTAGCTACAAAGTGGTGGCATTCCTTTATTTTTGCATGCAGAATTCAGGATGCAGGTCTTTGTAGAAATTAACACAACAATCAGATTATAAAGAAAACATAGTAACATAGTAATTAAGGTTGAATAAAGACATACGTCCATCAAGTCAAACCTATTCAGCCTCTTTTTTTTAACCCTACCTAACAGTTGATCCAGAGGAAGGCAAAAAAAGGAGGGAAAAAATTCCTTCCTGACTCCAAACGGCAATTGGAAAGTATCCCTGGATCAACCAGATCTATATGAATTAATACCAGTAATTCTCAATATTTTTTAGTTTTAGAAACTTATCCCGGCCTTTTTTAAAGCTATTCAGTGAACTTGCCATTACCACTTCTGCTGGAAGACAGTTCCACAGTTTCACCGTTCTCACTGTAAAGAAACCTTTCCTAACCTGAAGATGAAACTTCTTTTCTTCCAACCTTAAAGGATGTCCACGAGTTCTCTGATATGACCTATTCGTGAACAATGCACCAGAGAGTTTATTGTATGGCCCATTAATATATTTGTATAAGGTTATCATGTCCCCACGCAAACGTCGCTTCTCCAATGTAAACAGCCCTAACTTGTCTAATCTGCCTGCATATTCAAGCCCCTCCATTCACCTTATTAATTTAGTTGCCCTTCTCTGAACTGCTTCAATTTCCAAGATTTCCCTTTTGTATATGGGATTCCAAAACTGCACCGCATATTCCAAATGAGGCCTTACCAGTGCTTTGTAAAGAGGGAGAATTAATATTTTTCTCTCTTGAATCTTTTGCCCTCTTTCTACAAGACAATATCTTGCTAGCTCTAGCCGTTGCTACCTGGCATTGTTTGCTATTGCTAAGCTTAAGTCTGTTATCTACCAGAACCCCCAAATCTTTTTCCATTACAGATGCTCTTAACACAGAGTTATTTATGGTGTAGGTGGCACAGGGATTATTAAGAAAACAGAAAATCAAGCCCAAACCCACAGAACAAACAAAACAATTGAAATTCCTTCCTACTATTGTAGTCACTGAGGCATGGTCACAAAATAGCCTCAAAGCAAGTTTTCTTTAAAATCTGCAAATCTGTGTGTACTTTGAAGATTCCCTTGGGAATTTTAGGTAGGTTGCAGAATGCCATTTATGTCATGCTTTTAATTTTTAAAAAAAATGTGTGAAACACAATTATGTATTTGTGTATTTCACTTTTTTCAAAGATGATTATCAGATCCTTTTTGGGAATAAGAACTAACTTGGTTGACAGACTTATATGCCTGTGTTCCAACATACTAGCAAAGACTTAGAAAAGTTGTGTATGTGAATATTGCTCTCTGATCCATTCAAAAATACTATAGCAAACTGTCGGCAATAGGATAGCAAATAGAAGTTTACTACTCCACTAGACCAATATAGAAGGCTTCCACCAAACTCTGCAGCTCAGTTCTTCAGTCAACCTGCATGGTTAAATTTCCTGATCCATGTATAGGAGGGGGATTGGTTGGATCAGGAGGGCACTTGGAATGTTTTTGAGATACAGTAAATAAAATGGTAAAATAATACTGAATATACCAGTGCTAACCACTGGAGCTATATAGGTGGATCAGCAACTGTTCATTTCAGAGTGATTTCCTAACAAAAAATAAGGCCTCACTCTTATGCAAATATTTCAGTGGGTAAAAGTTTTCTTTCCGGTACAGTCCACAGGAACTGTACGGAGTAGCAATAGATGCCAGATCAGCAGCCACCTGTGTGATTGGCTATCTATTTTTTGCCACATTTTTAAGTTATAAACCTCATGGTTAGGGTTGGAGAGGGGTCCCCTACACTAAAGAAAAAAATATTTATTTTAGAAGGTTACTGTAGCGCGGAGGAATCCGGAGGGAGGGAGGGCTCCCCTGCACATGCCAGAGTCCTCCAGGAGGACAGGGAAGGGGCAGATACCAGATAACACACTTTTCTGGACTTTGAATAGGCACTGCAGGACAGTAAGGGGCATAGCAGAATGGTAAGGATTTTTTTAACACTACACAGTGGGACCAGCAGTGGGTAAAATTTTAGATTTGGGGGTGGACATCTCTAATTTTTACCTTTAGAACTCGGAAGTATTGTATGTTAATAGAGAAGATGTTACTTGTAAAACACCTTCTTGGCCTGAGCACCAAACACCATTGTAATTTAGTACCTGCAGAGTATCTCTCTCATTCAGAAACATTGGACACCTCTTGTTCTGTCAGTTCACACATGACTAATGGCAAGTCTCATTCCTTGGCAAATCTGCATAATTTAATTTTCTTTTTGTCAAGGCAATATTTTACTACTTTATTCTATGTAAGAGGCTGATCTTACAGTTTAAATGCACAAGGTCTTCGAAATTAAAGACACAAAAACATTTGTTCAAATTGATCATTTTTTTTAGGTTTGGATCCAGACTTTACATTTTACAATTGGGAAAAAAAAGAATTTCACAAAAAAGATTTTTACTCCATAATCTGAAAGCATTCCCCTCCCAACATCACCAATAATCTGTATATTAGCACCTCAGTAAATGGCATTAAAGTAAATGTAATCCCCTGAAGAACTGGATAAGATAACTGTGTGTATAGGCATTCTCTGGCAACACTTCCCGACATCTGTCACATGCATTCCTGCCTAAAATGGACTGTAACTGGATTGGCTAGAGATTACTAGGAGGTGGGACCCCCTGTAACAAGTTCCTGCAGTAGTTTAGATTTGTGCATGTGCAAAGAACACAGTGGTCAGTGTGGAATGTTCTGGAATTCTTCAAAATATCTCTATCTTCAATATTTCTCTCATCTTTGACAAAATTTCCCTCTATATAAAGTATAGGGAAGTTGTTTGTGACTGCCATAATCCCTACCATTGCAGGCGACTCCCTATACTTAAGTACATGGGGCTGACCGTGACCAAAGAAATTCTTTTGTTTAAAACTACCATTTGCATCACGGAATGTTCGTTGGTCTCAGGAAAAAAATTTTTTGCCTGTTCACTCTTTACCGATCACGGTCAAATCCTGGTACTGATGAGATTGGCCCTTAATTATGGAATGTGCACAACCAGCTTTAGAAAGGTAAATTTATTTCCCACCACTCCTAACAGAGACCAGATGCATGTTCAACTCCTGGAAAACTCTCACCCTGTCATGGATTGGCAAAATCACCACTATTAAAATGTCAATTCTACCAAAGAGGTTATATCTATTTGAGACACTACCCATCCAAATCCCAAAGAAATTTCTCCATACTCTCCATAAAGAGATCTTAGATTTTATATGGGGGTGCAAAACACACATTGTGTCCAGATGAACTTGGTGGGGGGAAGGGGGTGGTGGCTCGCTGTTTCTAACATAGATACGCCACACTGCTAACTGGTTCAATCACAACCCTGGAACCCTCTGGACCCAACTAGAACAAGACTGGATATTTCCTACACACCTAGCAACAAACTCCAGATTATAAGCACAACACCAAACAAAACAAAATATTAGGCCCTATGCACACCACTAAAACAATGTGGAAACTGCTATGGAAATCACAGAAACTAACGACAGACATGTCAATACTAACCCCAGTGATTAGAAACCCAGAATTTCCCCGAGTCTAAACACTTATATATAATAAGCTGGACAAAAGCTAAACTCACAAAATAGAGGACCTTTAGACCCTATAACCTGCACGTTACATGACTTTACCACACTAGTTTCAAAAACTCTTATCTACAAACATGTCCCTACATTACCTCACACATGACAGCACTGACTTTCCCACCCAAAACCCCTTTCGAAAATATAGTGAGAGGAGGCCCTTTACAGCCGAAATTAATATCCCAAATTTACAACATATTAAACTCCCCAACCTCCATAGACCATGAACCCATACATAAATACATGACCCACTAAGAACAAAACCTAAACAGACAAATAACCACCTAGGAGTGGAAAATGATATTGGAACAAGCATCCAGGCCATCCATATGTGTAATATCTAAAGAGAATGCATATAAAACAATCTTAGAATGGTACTACACTCCAGAAAAAATACACAGAATATGGCCAGATGTAACCGACAGCAGACAGATGCTGGAGGAGATGTGGTGAGAAAGGATCCCTACTACACATACTATGGACCTGCCCTTTGATAAAAAAAAAAGCCTATAGGAACAAGCCTCCAAACTAATTCAAAACTTGTTTGCATACATCACACCCATGGAACCAATACACTGGATACTTGGCCTCCCATTCAAAAGACTCTCTAAACATGCTACCAAAATGTGTACTTATATACAGGTAGCCACGAGACGTCTGATTTTGGAAACAACCACTACCCCCCACAGGATCTGATCTATTGCAATCAGTAGCTGAAATACGGTCCATGGAATATCGGACTGCTATGGTCCTAGAACAAATAGACAGATTTACTAAAATTTGGGCTCTATGGGATACCATGATTGATTCGGATGGGCAAAAGGAGTTACCAGCCCCCTTCCCCCCCCTAAACACCTTAGGACAAACTCACCCCTCACAGGGACAGCAAGACTCCTACCAGCAGAGCAGTTGATAACCTAATCTAGAATAAAGTATACTGACAGAAATTATATTTGTGTTCTGACTGAGTTGACGATCATTATCATCTTCTAAACCCTCTCTCTTTCTATGACTCTAATCTTTCTTTCTTTTTTCTTCTATTCTATTTATAATTAGTTACTTTGTAATGGTTAAGGTATAATACTCAATATTAGTAGATTAGTAGACATATATTTTAAAATACCTGAACAGCAGCTATGAAAAATATGTTACCATGGAAACCCAGCCAATAACAACCTGTACCAAATTAAAAATTCAAAGAGGAAATGAGCTGGACAAAAGCAAAATTGGTTAAAACTCGAATTTTAGAGTACAATAACAATATAAGAAAGCAATAAGCATAAACTCTTTTTCCTGTTAGATATGGACAATAAAACTACTACAATACTCAGGAAACTTGAAAATAACCATGGACCTCAGAACTAACTCTAACGAAAATCGCTGCTAATTGTTAATTGTTAAATGTTGTATCTATTTTTCTAAATTCTTAATATGAAAATAAAATAACAATATCCCGGCACCCACATCAAATAGAGAGGTGAGACACAGATTACTGCATTTTTATCAGGGTGCTCTACCTTCTGATTCAGTGTTGTTCTGATGCTGTAGTTGCCCCTTAACTACATTTCTAATTATTGCATACTAGATTAATATAAAGATCAGTTGCTTTTGATTTGTTAATTAAAAATGCTTTGAATCATTTGTAAAACAGGTTTTTTTTTTCAATTAGGACGTCACTGACTATCGACGACCAGGCATGCTGGGAAGTCAGAGTGTGGATGTTAGAGGAAGGAAATTTGTCAAGAGGCTAGTCGATATACGAGAACTCAATGAACAAGCCAAAGTAATTGATGATCTCAAGTAAGTCTGTTAAACATAAACCCAAAATAATATTGTTTTGTATTTATATGTACTTGTATAGCTTTGGCTTTTATCACTTGACAATTCGTTTATTCACAGAACATTACTGTAGATAAGCATGGTTACATAAGGTTTTTTGTTTTGTAGAAAGCTTGGAGCTAGTGAAGGGACCATTAACCAGGAAATCCAACGATATCAACATTTGGAATCTGTTGCTGTCAATGATATTCGCAGAGATGTTCGTAAAAAGCTGCGTAGGTCTAGCATGCGAGTAAGTAATTTATTTTAATTATGAGTAATTTTGGATTTACGCAGTCATTTCTATTAGTTATTCTCTATATATTTAACATGAACAATTTTCCTTTTTAGGCTGCATCTTTAAAAGATAAATGGGGCCTTGGATACAAACCAAGCTACAGCCGTTCAAAAAGCATTACTGCCTCAGGAAGGCCACCTTTAAAACGTTCAGAAAGAGCAAGGTACAAAAAAAATAATATATTATTCAGGAGGTTACATTATTAAAAACAGCCCAGGGCCCTTATATTTTTCCACAATTTGGGTATATGCCTGTGTACAGGTGTTTGCAGGTGTCTAAACATGTATTTTCCTATAGTGTTATAAAATATATTGTTAAAGGGCATGTCCACCTTCCCTACCCCCAAACCCCAAGATTGTTCTAGTCCCTGGAGCCCATAATCCTTACCTCTTTTAGCTGCAAGAAAGCCTGCATTTCACACAGATTCTGTCTTTCTTCCTGATTGCAGCAGTCACTATGGTGACGTCACATCCAATAAATGACTCTGCATACTGGAGCGGCAGAGGAGACCTATGTTAAAATAATGTTTGTAAAACATATAAGCTTCCCTGTATTGAAGTATTAAATAAGTATTCACTCGTTTCTTTAAATAGTCTAATATATTTATTCCTCTGCAATAATTTAATGTGTTTTGCTTTAGGTGTCAAATAAGAGTGTTTCACTATGCAGACTTGACTACTTTATATTGATGAAGGCACAAAAAAACTGAAACTGGGTCTACATATGGTGTTTTAGATCTGTACTTGGTTTGTGCTTTAAAAGTTTAACAGTTGTCATTGCATTCACTAAAGGGGTGCATGTAAATGTTTCCTTTGTCATTAAGTTTACTTGCACTGAGTTTGCTAAAGAGCTGTTTAAAGAACTTACAAAAATGGTAACAGAGCATGTTTGTGGACCCTAATTTAAAGGAACTATAAACTTAAAAAAATAAGTGTTTGCCAATCGTTTCTATTATTCACAGGGAGGTGAGAACGCTTATTCCCACCTCCCTGTAAATAATAGGGGAGGGATACAGCGGCAGCTCAGGGGACACAGCGGCAGCTCAGGGGACACAGCGGCACTTACCTTACCTGGCGCTCCCCTTGCAGGTCCTTCTGAACTGACAGCCACGCTCTCCTGCTCTCCCGATCGCGCGCCTATCTTTTGTATTGGCGCGCCTGCGCCAAAGATAGGCGCGTGGTCGGGAGACGGGCAACGCGGCTGTCAGATCAGAAGGACCTGCAAGTGGAGCGCCAGGTAAGGTAAGTGCCGCTGTGTCCCCTGAGCAAACTATTATTCACAGGGAGTTGAGAATAAGCGTTCTCACCTCCCTTTGAATAATAGAAACGATTGGCAAACACTTATTTTTTAGGTTTACAGTTCCTTTAAACAAATTTGTGTAGTGTGAATAATGATAATTGCCACCAATGCTGCTATCAGCGAGTATTGGAATAGTACCTAAACATCAATGCAATGGTCATGTACGGAAAGTAGTAAGGATGCTTCTTTATATGTATCAAATTCACTTGAAGTCTATAGCAAGAAGTAAAGTTAACTTGGAAAAACTCAATCGCATAAGGGGCCAAAATCAAAAAAAAACAAAACAGGCTACTTTTTTAAATTAAGATACTTAGCAGATGCAGAATTTGGGACTCTGTCACACTTGTGCCTAGTGCTGGGTCTCGGCAGGGAAAGGGTGTAAATCACACTGTTTTGGACTGGGTCCTCTGCCTATGGTGCAATCCTTTGCTAATGTGGAACGCCTTCCTTGCTTTTCTGGCTCGGTAATGGAATGGAGAACTCAAATGGAAGGCCCTTTTTCACACCTCCCTCCCCTTCCCAGCACGGGGCTAGATACATGATTAGCTGTTACAGGGGTGACTGCATCCAAGCTTTACTATGCTCCTATCCATTTGTGTGGTCACAATCACCAACGTAAATATATATCTGCCTGCTAGATACCGTGATAAGCTGTTTTTAACAGCAGATGTATAGTTATGCCACTGCTTGAGACAGCACAAATGGATAGCAGTGTAGTATTTCTTGGATGCTCTACAGCCAGATTTGCCGGATTCGGCCCGCGGGCCTTGTGTTTGACTCGTGGATTACTGATTATTTGTTGCTGAATAATAGCTAATGTCCCCCATTTAATCTAGATAAATAAAAATCAATATTCTTTTGTTTTATTCCTCTGCAGTTCAAGAGTTGATGGTGAAGATCTTCCTGAAATACGTGTTGAAGCTGCTTCTCCTGCAGGACCTAGAGTGACCTTTAACATTCAGGACAGTGTAAGAAGTTTTTAAATTAAATAAGATTATTTTTTCAAGTTGTTTGAAAAATATGTGTGCTTTATCATTGTTGGTTATGTTCTTTTACAGTAAACCAAACCACAGTAGGGCGCAGCTTCACCTTCTCAAGCCTCCTGGGTAAATCACAAATAATTTAATATAGGTAAAGGCATATATGGAACTTGTGCTTTTGTTTTCAGCACTATTAATAAATGTTTTTTGGGTAGTTACATATATGAGTATGCCTTTACCTACTTTAAAAATAATAGCAAAAGAACAGCACTACACTCTATAGCAACAATAGTTGTCAGAGTGCACACACCAGAAGGTCAACCTGTAGACCTAGATATCACAAATGGATTTATTGTGAAAAATTCTCACGAGGCGATGTTTTCTATTATCAAGCCAAATCAATTATGATGTAACAGCAACCAAGCCAAACAATAAATGAGACTAAATGTAATCACATGATAAAAGTCACATGTTAAAGGCAGGCCAAAGCAATTAAAGGACAACAATATCAAAAAAGACAACATCACCCCCATTACATGTCCACACTATTAGCAGCTGAAATCACTTACTCGCATTTACAGCCGTGCTGCCCTACCTTAGATATCACACAGCAAAGATGAGTGCTAAAAGCCCGCCTCCTAGACAATGCAGGGCCATGGTTAACATAACACTTGTCATTGGCTAGTGGGAATGTCTGTTACAAACTCTCTCCTCCTCCTCTGCCAGTTAAACAAACTTGAAGTTTCCTGTTACGAGGATACAGCCTACATAATCAAGCTGATCAAGGGTGGGTGAAGGAGTGTTTTTTCGCATACTAGCTTTGAGTGACAGTTAGAGGCAGACAGAATTATTACGCCCCCTTCCCAGCATGGCTAATTGAAGGCAGAGAGAGGCTTGAAATCAAGAAAAAAAAAGTATGGGGAGGGCTGCATACCTTTGCTCTTTTAAAAGCAGTTTTTAAAAAATGCATTGAGGCAATACACTTATGCTTTAAGTTACGTTAAGACATAATTGCAAGTCTTATATATATATACACAGGAGCCAGGAGAGAAGGTAAGAAACTTACCCGCTCGCTCGCTCCCCCGGCGCTTGGTCTGACAGGTCCCGACGGACCTTGTCTTTTATCATAGATCGCGCATGCGCATAGAAGACAAGTCCGTCGGGACTACGCGCCGGGGGAGCGGCAAGCGGGTAAGTTTCTTACCTTCTCTCCTGGCTCCTGTGTGTTCTATTGAAGAACGGAAGGTAAGGCACAGCTCCTTTACCTCCCGTTCTTCAATAGAACTGGATTCACAAAACTTAGAAAAACGAGTGGAGATACCCTTTAAAGGATTCTTGTTTTATATATAATTATCAAATGTACACATAGAAATCATAGTTCTTATTAAGGTCTTTAGGTCACAAAGTATTAAGACTGTGGATCCAGAAGACATCACTTTGTTGGAGCTTAAACTTTTGATTACCTACTCTTTGGCAATCTCCCATGTTCAGTGAAAAAATACCTGAGTTGTTCACATAAATTACCTGACTCATTCATTCATGTCTCATGTCTTGGTATTGGCAAGGTCTTGTCTTTGTATCTAATCGTAGATCTATGTTGGGAAATCTGGTGTTTATCCTTTTGCACAGTTTCCCCAACATCATGACAACGCACTGAAATTGCACTATTTCGGGTGTGCTGCGATTGAGCATCTATTTGCGATACACAATCGTATGCGATCAGCATTTTTATGTGTAATCGCATTTGATTTCCTATCTCAAAAGGAGAAATTGCAGATGCACAGAAATCGCATGCAAATTGCACACGCAATCAGGTGCGATTTTGTGAGCTCTTCCAGTGCAATGAAGTGTGGCAGTGCCCTTACAGAAGGTATGCCATCATACTAAAGATTAACATATAGTAATAACTGTTTTAACATGGAGTCTAAAACTACTTCTTTCTTTTTTTCCCCTTCCTCTTATTTAATATAGTTGAATAACACAGTTTTAGGAATAAATCGCCTGTCTGGCTGTTCTGGGGAGGAAGGGTATTTTAAGGTATTTGTAATTCACAAGTTACAGTCATTATTATCTATCTGTGCAAAGGTTGTAACTGTCCTTACTTTCTCTCAAATAAAAAATACACAGAATGTATATCAACTGCTGAATGATTTTTAAAAGCATGTTTCCAAATTAGCCATTTTATATTAGCAATACCCTAAGGTAGTACGTTCGGAAAACTCTGTAGCATTCTTAAAACTCAAAAATCATTTTACATTAACATTCGTATAAAGTTACATTAAAAGTACAAAAGCTCTATATTTTCTTTTAGGAAATACATATGCTTCATTAGTTATGCTGAATTTGCCATATAGTGAAATATTTTGGTTTAAAGGCAAAGTTGATGTACATTTTGCAGTATTTTATTGTTTTTGCATGAACTATTTGCTCTGACTAACCAATGCATTCTGATTTTCAGGTGATGATATTAAATCTTATTATTAACAGTCTCTCCTGCAGCTTCAGTGATATGGCTATAAATACAATTGGTGGCTGAATAATCCATCTGTTAATCTTACAGGAAATATATTTTCAAATCTGCCTTTCACCTCATCCTTTTCATTGACCATTAGTCATCACTGGCCTCTTTCAAGAGACGGTTTTCTTTTGTTCCTCTGTTTAGTAGCCATTGCCATCATGAAGGAAACTTCTATAACAGTGTGCAAATAATTTGTTTTAAATGTTATTTTTTTTTTCCTGCAACAGTTCCCAGAAGAGTCAGAGTGTGATCTTATGTCAGTTACCATTGATGGTCCATCTCATTACCCATCCATTAGTGAAGGTTCTCATTCTGTGTTCAGTTCCCCTAATACACCAATAGTGTTTTCACCAAGCATTCCCTTCCAGACTGATGAGGGTAAGAAAGAAGAGAGCTCCTCCTCATCCTCAGAAGACTCTGATAAGGATGAAGAACATGAGAGAGACAAGCTTTATGTTTACAGAAAACCACCGTAAGAATTGGTTAATCTGCATAATGTGTTTACTCTTAAGTGTTAACCAATCAGATTCTTTTGATTGTTAAAGAGAAACTGTGGTCCAAAAATTACTTTAGGTAAATTGATAGAAATTGCTCTCCTGAGAATTTTTGCAATTTATTGTCATTGTTTATTTTGCATAGTTTTGAAGATATTTACATTTTTGTTTGTGTGTGATATGGCAGCAGCATCACCAGGTCCCCTGCACTTCCTGCTTCCTGCTCTGAAACCATGTCAGTCAATCTGCCCTGTGTCTCCTCCTCCCCTTTGCAGCCCCCTTGTCCCTCCCACTCATGGACCCCATGGTCCCTCCAGTTGCAGGACCCCCTTTGCATAAACTCCCACTCACGCTGTTTTCATATAATGGAAAAGAAGGGCTGTAAATTCCCTTACCTACTTTGTTAGGACTTCACACAGCAAAGAGGAGGAGGGATGTCACATGTCAGCCTCCCACCCATTAACTTTCTGGTCACTCATTTCTTTATATCTTGGGATGTGGAGCACGTAGAGAGGTGGTTGATGGCTCATTTTAAAGGAAGGACACTGGCCTTTCATTTAAACTCAACTTGTTTGGAGACGACAGTTCCCCTTTTAATCAAATAGCAGGTCAATCAAATAGCAGGGAGGGAACTTGAAGACACAAAACTGCCTAGAAGAATTAAAGGAGTAATACAAACGAATAACTTAAATCTGTGTATTACCATATTTATGTACATTTATATTTTCACTATGCTAAAATATTTAAGCTGCTGATCGTGTAGTATTTTTTTTTTTTTATAATTTTAGAGAAGGTAGTAGCTGCTATTCCAACCTTTCCCTCCCATTTCCTTACTTAGAAATCCTCTTTAAACTTCCCAGTCAACGATTTCCCGGTTTGCCCCTCTTCTCACCACATGCAAACCTGGAGGACTTTATCTGAGTGCATTCAGGCTTTGTGCGAGAAGAGTTATAAGTCATTAGGGTGCAGATGTTCTAACTGGCACAATTGTGGCTGGTTTAAAAAAAAAACAAGTATAGCTAGCTTATTATAAACACTTAACCCCAAAAAATGTAAACAGTTGTGGGGAATGCTATACATTTATTAGCTATAATGAAAAATCTGCTTTGGGCAGACTGCATCAGACAGACAATATTATAAACATATGGTGATGGTTGGACAACACCCATATTAATATCCTTTAGAATAATTTTCTATTTTATCAAGTTGTTTTAAAGGAGAACTGAAGTTTTTAAAAAAATTCATGTGTACATTTTAATTAAGGCTTTCTGCTAATGGTATGAATAACTGTGAAAACAAAAATAGCAATAAAACTTGATTAACAGTTTTTGATACCATGAATAAGAGACTACACTTTTTGAGCTACATTTAAACATCAGTTTATAAAAGCAATTTAGTTCTCCTTTTGTGCCATTCTGCATGAGAAAGAGTTAGTTTCCTTTATTAATATTACATTGACATGTTATGTGCTAAATAAAAACTAAAACATTACCTTCCATTTTGTCATCTCAGACAAAGCACTCGAAAAAAATCTTCTGGCTTCGCAGCAGTCCATCAACTCTTCACAGAGCGTTGGCCCACCACCCCATCTAGCAGAAATGTTTCTAGTACAGCAACAGAAAGGAATATTGATTTTGAGCTAGATATCAGAGTAGAGATTGACTGTGGAAAATGTGTCCTACATCCAACAACCCAGCAGCCGGAACATGATGACATCAGTTTAAGGAGGTAAGTTGTTAGTCTTGAAAAAAAAGTCTTGAAAAAAAACCTTGATCCTTTACATGTGTTAGCACATATATTATAAATGGTTATATCATATATTTATATAGAATACAATGCACCTCTTTTGGACAATATAATGAGTTGACCATATATGACTATATAAAAGCACAAGATTGGAGGTCAAGCAAGGTCATGAAACATTGATTGGACTTTTTAGTATTCTTAAATTCATAAAGTATAGTGCATTATTTTCTTATAAAATACAATTTTTTTTAAGTATAAAAACATAGCAAAAAAAAATCCCTTGTTTGCACAAGTGATATTTAAAAATAGTTTTTCTTCCATCCTTGCAGTGCTAGATTGGGATTTTGTTTCAGAAACCCAGAAAACACAAACAGCCGCTAACTGCAGGATTAGGTGTCAGCTGTAGATAATGCTTTAAAATCTAAAATTCCCTTTTGTGATATAATTTTGAATCAATTAGTAATGCAGTGGCAGGGGGTCAGAGAAGGTTGTTGGAAAATTATTTAGCACAGTTTACATGTTCTTTAAGTTTAAACCTGTCACAGTACTCTCCAGCCAGTGCTTAAAATGTAAATATTAAGATTTTTGATCAAGTATGGCATATCTTGCTTTGTGTAGTTTGTGGAAATCTATCCCTATATCTGTGAGATATATAATCCTCCAATAAACATAATGTTGCAATTACATTCTATTATGCTTTGTGTGTTTCGGAAACTGCACATTGAGACAAATGAAACTAAGTAGCTGTAATGTTAATTTTGCTTATTGCCATAAATTTTTAACATAGGAGCTATGACCGTAGCTCAAGAAGTCTTGATCACGAATCACCTTCCAGAAAGAAGAAGATGCAAGCTAATTATGCCTCTACAAGTCACTTACTTGCAGGAAAGAAAGTGCCTTCCTCACTACAAACCAAGCCAAGTGATGTAGAAACCACCGTATTCTATATTCCTGGGGTTGATGTAAAGGTAAATATAATTAGAGAAATAAAATATTCAGATAAATCTATATAAGGCTTTACTATGTACAGTAATGCTGTATGCGTCCAGTGTGCATACATTTGTGTATGGACAGATATTTTTGAGAACCTGAAATAAGTTTAAATGTTCCTGTAAATGGTTATAGATGCGGTGCTTATTTTGGTTACTTATCCTTATTGTAATTTTTTTTCTCTCTTGCCATTAACTGTTGGCAGTAGAGTGCATTGCAGTTGGGAACGTTTAGGTCTACCTATATTTACTTAATCTTAAGAAAAATAGATGGATATTTGTACATAATCAAGTGTTTTTCTCTATTACAGTTACACTACAATTCAAAAACATTAAAGACAGATTCTCCAAATACCTCAAGAGGATCTTCCTTGCCAAGAACCTTTTCAAAAGAGTCCAAATTGTATGGTATGAAAGACACTGCTACGTCTCCTTCTTTATCTAGTGCTGCCTACAGCAAGACTAACACCCTGTTACCTCCCCAGTCCCCACCTATCCCCTCAGGTACCTTTTTTAACACATTATACTTACACATTCTCTTTTGTCATACCTATTTTTCCTTTAATTTGTCCCATCAACTCTGTTTAGTACCTATAACTTAAAAATTCATTTTTATGTTAATGTGTCTGTATATGTGTTTGTGACAGGTTTAAACCAAAACCTTCAGTTTATCTTTGGGGAAAGTATAAATAACATGCGGTTCAATGTATAATACAGAAACTTAAACAGTTGTATTCTCACAGAATTGTTTTTGTCATTTTGTCAAAAGTTTATATTTGAAAAAGAGATTTGCTGCAGAAATTGACTGAAAGGGCAGACTCTTTGTCCGTTATTATCATTATCAGTGTCATGCCCCTGTTCTAATATGACTAGCAGAGGATGAAGATGGCCTATAAGCCCTCTTTCCAGTCACTGATGAAGCATGTTGACCATAAAACGTGTCAGACTGTCCCCTAGTACACGTGGGTATCTGTAGTAATGGTTATAATCAAATATATTTTTAACCCAACATGTTGCCATCCAAGTATACTAAGCAGTACATTCCTCCTATTTTTGTTGTGTGCTATGGGTGTAGCAGTTCTCCCAAATTCCAGCAGGGATGTTATCAAGTGGCAGATGTTTTGTAAAATGAAAATGTTACAACAATAAGGCAAAGATCCTGTATGCCAGATTGCTGTGTCATTTCTGTTAATGTTTAATATTTATAAGGCAGTTGTCATTTAAATATGAAACTATTTACATAGGCATTTAATTCTGACATTAATGTTAATGAATTATGCTTTGCACAAGTTCTAATGCTTTCTAATAGAAATAATATGTCTTACTTTACAGCCAAAGGAAAGGGGGGTGGTGGAGTTAAAACAGCTAAATTGTATGCATGGGTAGCGCTGCAGTCACTGCCAGAAGAAATGGTTATAAGCCCAAATCTGTTGGATTTCCTTGAGAAAGCATTGGAAACCATACCAATTACTCCAGTTGAGAGGAACTACACAGGCAAGTTTTGCTTTTTAACAACTTAGTTGTTTTCCAAACTACAACAATACAATAACAACATAGATCAGGAAAGCAAAAACAGCGTATTACTGCGCACTTACTAATATGGCTAATGCCTGACCACAAAAAAACAAACTGGTCTAGTAATGTCAGATAGTATTACTATGATATAAAAACTGCTATCCAGGAGTATAAATACTATAGTCCATCTTTTGTGTTGATGGCATAACTTGAAATCACTGAGCTCCCTAGCAAAACTATGATGGGACCTCTATCCATGCTTTCATCACAGTGGTTTTCTGGCAGGAGACTATATCTGTCATAGGAAAAATAAGAAGATGGAGGGACCTTTGTCTCCCAGGCCCCCCTATGGCTGCTCCCCTTGTAGTTATGCCCCTGCTTTGTGTACTTTATGGTTGATGATTTAACTATTTCAGTGCCAGACGAAGTTCACATTTTTTATAATTTTACAGTAGGAACCCCCCACCAGTAAATTAAGAATATCATACATCGTTTTATTCAGCACAAAGTGTTGGAGTTGAGTAATTTTTCTGGATTTTTGTGTAAAATATGTAAAAAAAAAAGTTGCAAATTTTCATGGATTTTACCTATTTTTATTTATAGTTATCTATATAGTTATGCACAAAAATCTTGCTTTTTCTAAAATCTCTGATACTCCAGAGTACAATGATACCAGATATATGTACCGTAGGTACCCTACTTTTTCTTCATAGGAGACCCCCCTGAAAAAAACTTAAAACAGCACATTCAAGAATATTGCACCAAATTTAAATGTATAACAACTTCTGATGTTTAACATAGAATATCTGCCAACTTAACTCAAATATCCCAACAAGTGAGATGTTTTTAGAAATTACATAACCTCAGAATTTTATGAGTGAGGTAAGTTTCGATCACAATGCAGATACCTGGGCGTAGCTCTTCATTCAATACTAAGTTATTTTCTCATATTTTCCTTTTTTCCCTCAACTGTAAAATCATAGACAACATCAAATGTGAAACTAAAAACTGTAGAAGAAAGTTAAAAAGCATCTGAAATATGAAAGCCTAGCCCTTCCTGAATAAAAAAGAGGGACCAATGACAAATAGAAGCAACCCTAAAAAACCCATCCAGCTTTGTATTTGAATAGTCTGCAGTTTTGTTACACTAAACACCCCTGTTGCTCAGAAATACCTCCACAAACTATCAGGGAGATTCAATAAAAGTTCTATTTAAAATTGTGCTAATTTTGCCCCAACCAATCAGATCTTATTTAACATTTGAAAGCTAACACCTGATTGGTTGGGACAAAATTAGAACCATTTTAAACGATAAGAACTTTTATTGAATAACCCTGTATATATTTTTGGAATCTTTTAAAGGGCATGTCCACACCCAAAACTCAAATTTTAGATCTTCAAAACAAGCCGTTCAGCCATTTTTAAGATGCATACGTTTTTACACAATGCTTTTTGCAGACCAGGCACTTTCTTGTGACATCAGCTGAGTCTGTGATTGGCACAAAGGGGGCTCACATCACAAGATAGCGCTACAGGAATGAAGGGCTGTAAGTAAGGCTGCAAACATTTTTTTTCAAAAATAATCCGGAGTTTGGGTCTGGGCAGGGGTCCTCTATCAAACCCTAAAAGGATTAAAGGCTAGGATGCAGGGGTGCTGAGGATGAATCCGGATGGTGGGAGGGAGGGGCAAGGGAGGCTGAAGGCTCAGGTTGGATTACAGTGAGCTTCTTCTTTTCTGCAAAAGGCCTGTTGGAAAAACTTATATATCTTTAAATTGGCTGAACGGATTTTGATGGGGGGTGGCTTATTTTAAAGATAGAATTATGACCAATAACATGTTTCATAAAACCAACATCAGTGATACAAAGTTTTGGGGGAACGTGCCCCCTTCTCCAGAAAGAAGGAGGCACGTTGTATCACCGATGTTGGATTAACAAATCATCCTATTTCTGGAGTGCGGCTACATCCTTTTTATGCTCTTACAATCTTAAGCACATTTATTTGACACATACAACCTATCAGTATGTCTTTATGATTATGGGGGAAACCGAAGTGCCTGAAAGGAAACCCACCCATGTGGAGAACATACAAACTCCTTGCAGATGTGTCCAAGGGTGGTTTTCGAACTGAGGACTTCAGAGCCACCGTGCTGCCCTATTTGCTATAGGGCAATATTGTGTATATTATTCTGGAACAGTTCTATATTGTTCCAGTTGTTAGCTTACTTCAATTTTCTGGCCAAATAAAATAATTCTGCATGACTAAAAAAGATTTGTATTGTATTCATGCTAGTTTGGAGCGGTTGTTAGCCGATTATTCCAAATGGGATTAATATAACAATTCTCATGCAGACAGGCTAAGCAGTCTGTTATGTACTATGGTAAGAAGAGAGAGAGTGCGGGAGGAAATTGCTTGTTGATCCACCAACATCCTGAAGCGACCTGGCAGGACAGATTGTTTAACAATGTCTGCAGATGCCTCTACAACCATTTTGGCTGACCTTTATCTAAAGCTGGGTACACACCTGAAAGATCTTGAAAGATGACAGACAGGATCTGCAAGATCCTGTCTGTCATTTTTCAAACGATCGGGCTACACACAGTCCCGAGCGCTCCGGACTCTGTGTTCCCTTTGGCCGACAGAAATTTCCCCTCTATTCCAAACAAGCATTTGTCCGACCCGATCGTTCGGCAGCCATGCGCTCATTCGGGAAACGAAGGTGCACACAGTACCGATAAAACCCAGATACTGTTGGACGGTATTGGGGCTTTATCGTTACTGTGTGTACCCAGCTTAACACATAGAGAGACATTTGGGATGTTGTATCTTTCTCTTGTTATTATTAAACAGCTTGTAGCCCAGAATTGTTTCCACTAATGCTTTTTTTTTTTGGTTATAGCAGTGAGCTCACAGGATGAGGATATTGGGCAGTTTGACCTCCAAGACCCTTTGGAAGAATCAACCACCTCTTTGGTATCTTCTTCAACCTCTCCATATTCATCTTTCCCTGTTGATGTTGTTGTGTATGTAAGGGTTCAGGTAAGCTTTTCATTGTTTTAATGTTTGCTTTTCTGCATTATTTTTGTCTGCTTTTCTGCTTCTGCACACTGACTTTTCTGTTCTTTTAAGCCCCAGAATGCAATAGGGTGCAACATGATTTAGTGTGATTTGAGTGTACACCTTTTTTCACTCACCTTATATCTTTCTCCTACCTTCTATTAATTGTTTGCTTTTTTCCCTTTCATTTGTAAAAATGTTTTCATTCTTACTTTCTCAGATAGCAAGAAGTCTATTGCCCACTTGATTTCAGTCAGCTTTCATTCCCAGAGTGTCAGCATTGCAGAAGCCGGATTGATCAAAATGAGAGCACATGCATATCCTGTATATCGTGTCCCTACTAGACCAAATGATCTATCAACCCAGTTGTCACCTTTCCCTTTAAGTCACAAAAGCATATAAAATCCTCAAGCTAAAAGGCTAGTTGGTATGTACATTGGAGATATGATGCAGGCTGTGATGATTTCACTGTAGCCATACATCATGTTTTTAATTAACTTATACAAAGCCTTGTAATATGTAGATTTCCTGTGTCCAGGCTCAGTCTTCCACAAATTTGATTTTAATGTACAACAGTTTCCTGTATATTGCTTTCGATTTGGCCAAATCTCCTAAAAACTGCTTAATATTTTACATTCCGTCTGCATAGTCTTCAGCATTCACAAGAGAAAAAATGCTGTCCATCACTGTTATGGGTCTTGTCTACTCCACCTCCTCCCCTGTGGTCATCACATATATAAAATATGTATTTATATTATTGTGTAACTATCGCAACATGTTTCGGAGTACGTGCTCCTTTATCAAGCACTATTGAGAAATGCATTGTGCATTTCTCAATAGTTGCAACCTGAAGGGAATTGTTGGAGGGTATACATTTGCTCACAAACTAATTTTAATCTGACACAATCTCCCAAATCTTCAGTTTCATTGTGTCAGGAAACTGCTGATTTCCACCACATTCATATTTTTGTATATCTATTACCTGGCACATACATATGAATCCTTCTAAATAGATCAATCTAGCTTGGGGGTATCCCTACTATTAAGCAAACTGAAATATTTGCTCAAGGTGGGCCCCTGTGGTCAACTAGAAAGGCAGCAGTTAATGCGCGCTTGTGCACACACTTTATTTGTTCCTGCTCTGCACTAACTGCTGCCTTTCTATTAGGTTCATTCAGCCATTCAGGCCCTGCTCTGTTCATCAAGGGATAAGTGGGCTGGGCATGAGGGCATCTTATATGTACCAGTCTCTGAGCTAGGCATAAAGGAATGTACCAGTTTGTGTGAGCTGGGCATAAGGGCATCTTATATGCACCAGTCTGTTTGGTCTGGGCAGGAAGGCATCTTGTATGTATTAATCTGTTTGGGCTTTGCATGAGGGTATTTTATATGTCCAACCAGAAAATTAAGAACCGCACACCCGTTTCGGGGGACCTAGTCACCCTTCATCAGATCATCTTATATGTACTAGTCTATGTGGGCTGGTCATGAGGGCATCTTATATGTAGTAATCTATGTGGGCTGTGCATGAGGGCAGATTATATGTACCAGTCTGTGTCGGCTAAGGATGAGGGCATCTTATATGTACCAGTCTGAGTGAGCTGGGCAGGAGGGCAACTTGTATGTACCAGTCTCTGAGTTGGGCACAAAGACATTTAATATGTACTAGTCTGAGTGAGCTGGGCATGTAGGCATTTTATATGTATTAATCTGTGTGGGCTGAGTCTTATAGTTACAAATCTCTGTCGACAGAGTATCTTATATTTATCATTTTGTGTTGTGGGCAGTTATATTTACCAGTTCAACAGCCAGTGTTAAGTCAGCCCTCCAGTTCACCAGCCAGCCCACCACACACACAAGCCACACCCACCCTTTGTTGACAAAGCCATGTCCACTTTTACCGCAGAGTCATTCAAAAGTTTTTTCAGGTGGCAAAAACCATAGGAACATCCAAAGCTCCAAATTTTTTTAATATCCCAGATGCTGACAATCTGGGAATGAGGGCTGACTGAAATCTGGTGGGTTTGAGACTCATTGCTATGTGAGGAAGTGAGAAAAAGTGTTTACAAGTTTTACAAATGACATAAATTAACAAAACAGAAGACATGAAAGGTATAAAGCGAGTGAAAAAAAGAATGTACATGACCTTTTGACCAAAGTAGTAAAGCAGCTTCTAGATTTATTTGCTGATATATTAATTATTTTTCTGCACGGATTAACAGTAGACAGGGGACCCAGGCACATTGGGGTTAAGTTCCTACTCCAAGTAGCTGACGCTTTAAATTCTTAAAGGGTAATTGTGGTCTTGAATTCTTATAAACTAGTAAGAATAATATAAAAAGCCTTCCATCACACCTTCAAAATAAAACCTTAATCACATCTCTAAATAAAATTTTTGAGTATTTATTGCTGGAAAGGTTCAGCAATATTACTTCCTGTTTTCAACCATGTGACCAGCTTGTAGTCATGTGACCATCCTCAGCCTGCATTAATAGGCTCTCCTTCTCTGTCAATTTTTTCCTCAGGTACTTCCTGATCTCCCCAGCATTAACTCTTAACTGAGCACGCTTCTCCCCCGGGGTGGACTGGTGGGGCAGAGGTCTGGTGATGTCACTGAACCTACTGGAACCTGGAAGTTTGAACATTCACCCCAATGTAATTTCTCACAGGCTCCAGCCAGAGATGTGATTGTCAGGTCATTTTAAAGGAAATACTGCAGGCATTCATTTAACAATAACTTGTTTGAGACCACAGTTGCCCTTTAAGAAGTGAGGCTCCGGCCCTGCCGTTTGTCCATAAGTACCTCAGGCGCTGGAAGCCTTCTTCAGCTTGTTAAGTGTCCGCTCAAGTGTAGGATCACTAGCGCACATCTGTGCGCAAAGAAACTAATGTTCGCTGAGACGAATGATCATTCGCAATGGCAGAGAGGGTGAATAATGGCACACTGTTTCACCAGCAAGGCATCGGGAGGCACTCCCCTCTTTGCAAAAGGGTAACCTGCCACTGTGCCCGTTAACCCACGCTGCTTGACTGACTGGCAAAGGGGTGGAGCTTATATCTTTCAGCTTCATATGTCGGCGACCATCTTGTATGCAGCTAAAGCAGAGGATTCTCTGCACCACCCACAAGGATCTGATTGCTGAAGTCTCCTCCAGATAAGTAAGAACCTTATTCCTTAATGCATCAATGTCTGCTACAGAAAAAGCCACCAAAAATGCATGGACCCAGTTGGGCCTGTAGTTCAGCACTACAATTGTAATACATGCAATGCCAAGTGCCAGTGGGTCTCCCTGATCCACTATGTGGTTCATGTATCAATGCCGAAAATATGTCTATCCTGTCTGCTTCACTATGTCAAATGGTCCAACATACGGCTCTACAAGGTGCAGACATTACAGCATAAACTGCTAAGTCAGTTCCAGAGTCCTCACCTTCCACCTCTTAGGCAGAAGCCGCTAATCTATCAGAGGAGGAGGAATACTCAGAGGAAGGCGAGATAGACCCAAAGGCAGTTGCCAACGATTGATCAAGTCAATCATAAGGGCCCTAAATATTTCCAATACAGAGGCCCAGCAGGAACCCGCAACGCTTCTTTTCTCAAGGCATAAGAAAAACATCATGTTTCCCGTCTCGTGAGCAACTCGAGGAGATTGTCTCAGATCTCCTCGAGTTGCTCATGAGACGGGAAACATGATGATCTCTCAGGGAACAGAACTAAGACAAGTTTTGGCCTTAGCATGGGTGGCACAAGCCTCAGAGGTCTAGCTTCAAGACTATACTTTTAAATGCCAAGAAGACCCAGCAAAGATTGCTTTGCTCTCTAACATGAAACAGCTGACAGACACTCACTTATATTGGAGACGCCTCGGTAGAAGCGGTCAGGCTAATAACGCGAAACTCAGCAACAGTCACTGCTGCGAGATGGGTCCTCTGGCTTGAGGCTTGGGCGGCTCACTATTTATAGGACTCCTCCTGTTTCGGCCCCGAACTGGACAAAATTATTGCCCAGGCAATGGGGGTAATAGCACAGATTCTGTCACAGAACCGGGACTGAAGAGTACCTACTTTTCATAGATCACAGCCCTTTTGCCCTTATTGGGCATCCAGACCATGTCAGGAGGCCCTCCTCTGAGATCACACCTTCTCAACAGCCCTCAATACCTAGGGGCTCATGGTCCTTTCGAAGAGGAAACTTCAGGGGATCCGGAGCAAGATCTCAGCAATCCTGAATATCCTCCAGTTCAGGTGGGAGGAAGTCTGTGCTTTGTTTCATTCCCAATGGAGACACCCGACTACAGATACCGGGACGATACGTATGCTACAGGGTCGAATTTATTACCAAACCACCATCCCTCCAGGCTCCCAAGGTGTCCCGTGAACCAAAAGCGGTAGATCAGGCGAAAGTTCTGCTTTAATATGGAATACTTACAGACAGTCAATTTGACTTAGAGAAAGGAGATTTCCTAGCATCCTTAAATATCAAAGATGCATTCCACATCTGGCCACCTCACTACAAATTCCTCAGATTCACAGAGGTTTAAGCCCATTTTCAATAGATCGGGCTGTCGATGGCAACTCAGATGTTTACCAAGATCATAACATGCCAGGCAGCGTTTATACATCTCCACAACATCATCTACCCTACCTGGACGACATCCTGATTAACGATGTGCATAAAAATCCTATCCCACTTCGGATGGATTCTCAATCTGCCAAAATCCTTTCTTCTCCCATTATGGAGGATATCCTTTCTGGGCTTGTCCTTTGACACAGAGAACCACAAGATCTTTCTACTAGGTGACAAGACAGTCAGCCTCCAGATGGTGGCATGCCATGCTATGTCCAGGAGTCAGGTCACAATCAGGCAAGCCATGAGATTCATTGGCAAGATGGTATCCTCGGCAGAAGCGATCTTGTATAGAATATTCCATCTAAGGCCTCTCCAGTGACATGTCTTGAGGCATTGGGGCAAATCCCCTCACTCCAACCATGCTGGTGGCCAGGAAGCCCTCCTCAGCAAGGATCTATTTTAGGGGCCGACAATGTTATGCATCCTGGTACAGAGAATGCCGCCTCCCAGACGGGTTGTAGCCGAATTCTTCAAGAGCCATGGGGGCTTCATGGACTGCCTGTAAAGGAGACTCGGTGGATCAGATCTGTCAGCCGACAACTTGATCGCCCATTATGTTCATGAAATTTTATAGACTTCATGTCTTTGGCAGTGCAGAAGTTTCATTGGGAGGTTCTGTGTTGCAGGCTGCAGAGGGGTGGTTTTTCTTTTTCCCTCCTTATTACTGCTGGGACTTTGGGACATCCCCAATGTGCCTGGGTCCCCTAAGCCTGAAAAAGAAAAGAGAATTTTTATACTTACGCAAAATGCTTTTCTCTTAAGCCGAAGGGGGACCCAGGCACAACCCTCTCTGTAAGTGACACCTACGTGGCTGGTTCTTTCTGTAGTTTGGCTTGTTGCCACAAGTTTTGATGTTTGGAGTTTTTTATATATATATAATTGTTACTCCTTTGCTCCCTCTAAGGGACAAACTGGAGGAAGCTTCCGAAACCTGGGTACTTATGGACAAGGGGCAGGGCCGGAATTTCACTTCTTAATAATTTAGTGTCAGCTTCTTGGGGTAGGAACTTAACCCCAATGTGCCTAGGTCCCCCTTTGGCTTCAGAGAAAAGCATTTTAAGTAAGTAAGTATTAAAATTATCTTTTTCCAGCTGTAAAACCAATAAAAACAGCAGTGTTTTCTTTCTTTTTATTCAATTTTCTACCTGATTTGTTAGACTGTGAGAGCATTTTTTCATTTTAATGTTTTTTTTCCCTAGCCTTCTCAAATCAAGTTTAGCTGTCTACCGGTCTCTAGAGTTGAGTGCATGCTAAAATTGCCCTCTCTAGACCTAGTATTCTCTTCAAACAGAAGCGAACTAGAGACCCATGGACCTTCTCACCCTACAGACTCTCCAATTGGAAATATTTCCATACCAAGTGGATCAAAAGCAAATCTGAACAAATCAGGAATGCCAGGTATAGTCATACTGTATTATATGTTTTACAGGTATAGCTTTAAAAATATATTATTGTTACCTTCCTCTGTGGCTCCGTGTTTGCACGCAGTGTGATTTACTGCAGAGCTCCCCACTCCCCCTCCCCTCTGTGGTCATTCCTCCGTTCAAGTAGCCCTGCTGTAAATTAAGTCTGTGAAACAAGCCGCTCATGCACATTAATCCTCCTACACATGACACATCACTCTAACCTTTGTAAACAAAAAAAAACATGGTATGTAAGCGTGTAGAAAGCAAGTATCTCTGTTGTTCTGGTTAAGTTAGGAGAGACCCAAGTCCTACCTTATCACTGTAGCCCGATCTCCCTTTGACAGGCAATAAATTGGTGAAAACTTGGGGAGGAGGGGGACTTCTCCTTCCCTTTACTTCTGTTTTTAACCCAGTATTTGCCAAGAATTTTAGTGAGCGGGAAGGAGTCATTGGGAGACTTGCTGTAAAACTTGTGTAAGCCTACACACTACACCGGCATGCTGTTAGGGGATTTGATTGAGGGCTTAAGCAGGAGTGTTGTATTGAAATCTTCACTTATTTTAACTTATATATCTCAGGACAGAGGAGGAAACTGAAGAAAATAAAGGGGTTGGGGGGAATTATAGAACACATAGAAAGAAACAAAAAAAAATACATTTTCCCACTATAGATGCCCTTTAAATTGATATTCTGGGTTAACAATTTGTTTTTGTATTACTGTCTGCAATTATTTTGCCCAATAGATTATTACTGAGGTTAGAAGAATATACATTTTCATTATGAATGAGGCAAAAGAGAGATAGAGAAGATAGCAACAGTCTAAACAATGGCATGATACAAACAAATGGAATTTGGAAACAGACCGGTGCATCCATCTCTCCACATACAATGTTTAAAATGACTTGGTCTTTCTTTCTAATTGGGTCGGGACTGGGAACGTTAGAGATAAGGAAGAGGAGTGAAGCTCCCTATTGCAAGGTTGAAGGGGGGTAAGTGGGAATAGTAAAAATAAGTTGATAAGATAACCTGCACATGATGTCATGGTCTATGTGACAATATTTTGAACTAAACAAAGCATTATTAACTTAGAACAAAAAAACTTTGGTATGTTTTTTGTATAAAAATTTGTAAAAAAAGAAAAAAAAAAAATAGTGGTTAACCCATTAGTGAATGCTGCCATGAACAATGACTGGGAAACCAAAATCATAGTAAATGATTATTTGATTTCTCTATCAGCCTGCAGTGGGACCCAGGAAACCTTGGGGTTATGCACCATTCTCCAGGAGCGGACACTTAAATTTAAAAGTGAGGCTCTGGTATTACTCCCCTAAGGGTATACATAACTAAGCACTGGAAGCCTCCTCCAGTTTTTAAGTGTCCGCTTCAGGACAGTAACTCTTTTCCTGTTCAGACAGGAGACGGTGGTTTCCAGGCCCCACTGGCACCTAACTTGGGTTGGCATGCAAAGCGGTAAGTCCTCTTTTTATGCTGCAGTGGAGCTGCACGTCATGCCCCTCTGGGCTAAAATATGTTGTTAATCCTCTGCCATGTGGGCAACCAGCGGCATCTTATATGTACCATATATGCGCCATGCTGTTCAAAATAAGACCTCCAGGCTGTGCAGACGGCGCTTGCCAGTCAGAATCCTGAGTGGGCCAGAATCCTCCGGGATTCAGTAAAGAATATGCAATTGGGGTCATTGTTGCCATCAGAACCTCCAGGGGTCCCCCCCCAGGAGTCTGAACCAGCTTGGGCTAAATCTCGACTTCTATATCAGTTTTATCTGCTTCTTTTTCCCAGGTCCTACAGTCAGTGGCTCCAGCTGGAACAGAACCCAGGGTTCAGAGAGCAAGCAGACCTTTTTGAATCCCCATCCAATCCTTCCATAGAGGAAGCTTATCTAGAAGAAGGAGAGAACGCGGAAGAATTGGAATCCATAATTTCGAAACAAGTGCTCCATACCACCTTCACTCCGGAGGCAATTAACAAACTCATTAGGGCTGTTTTGCAGGTCCTTAATATTCAGGAACCAGAGGTGCACTCCAAGTCCTTATTCAGATGTCCTGAGAAATTGGCTGCTACCTTTCCATTTTACGAACAACTAGACCAGATCATCTTACAAGACGCCCCACAGACAGATGTAGACAGGTGGTTTGGTACCTGTGGCGGTAGATCTTTCGGTGGCAAGGCTTTCCAGGGCTACCACCATTCCCCAATCAGAGGCTGCCACATTCAAGGATCCTACAGATAGGCTGGTAGAGGGTCTCTTAAGGACCTCCTTCTCGGCCTCAGGGGCAGCCTTACAACCCACTTTTGTTTGGGCATGGGTAGCCAAAGCCATGGAAACTTGGATTAATTATACTATCAAACAAACCCCTTGTATTGAAGGAACCCTCAAGCGCTCCCTTGATGGACATCCAGCAGTTATCGGATGCAGTAGTATACATCGGGATGCTGCTCTTGAGTTGTTTATATTGTTTTTTATCTTGTTTAGTGTTTAATAGTGTGTCGCCGCCCTCACGAGTCTCCGCCCTATGGAGGACTCGTTTGTGTATCATGATTGGAAGAACAGATCTATAAAAGAGGTTTAGGCATAAGCACTCATTCAGCCTATGAGTAAGGGCCACATGGGGCCCGAAACGCGTAAGGCCGGAGCCAATGTATGTGAGCATATCTGTTAAATAAAGATTCCTGATTTTAAGCTTCCTGTGGAGTTTTCATGGTGTGCGCCTATCAGCCCATCGTTGGTGACTACATTCCATGGGTAGCCAAAGCCATGGAAACTTGATTAATTATACTATCAAACAAACCCCTTGTATTGAAGGAACCCTTAAGCGCTTCCTTGATGGACATCCAGCAGTTATCGGATGCAGTAGTATACATCGGGGACGCTGCTCTTGAATTGAGCCACCTCATTGCTCGATCATCAGCAGCTAACACGGCGGCAAGAAGATCTCTGTGGCTCAAGGCCTGGGCGGCTGACGCAGCCTCTTAGAAAACCCTGATTAACATCCCCTTTCTGGGCTGACTCCTATTTGGCCCGGATCAAGAAAAAAATCATCGCCCAAACCACAGGGGGGAAGAGCACTTTTCCTCAAAACCGAGCTTGGCAGTTTACTTCCTTTCGCCAAAAATCATGCTTTCGACCTCTTCGATCTTCCAGCTCTTCCAACAGAATGCTATCCTATTTGACCAATATCACACCCCAGGTCCATCAGGGATTGAGACCTTTCCACTCTTGGGCTAATAAAAGAGGAGGCTTCAAACGGGGGTAGATGAGCCTAAACAGGCATTAATATAACATAGACACCTGGATCAAAATAGGTCATATCTTGTGGCTACAAAATAAAATTCTCATCTCCCCTGTTTCTTCCCTTCTCGGATCCCAAGATCCAACGTGCCGCAGGTCTCTACACTCCTGTGTTCAGTCCCTACTGCAGGCACGGGTCATTTCTCCAGTTCCAGTAGATCAAAGATTTTGAGGTTTCTACTCCAATCTTTTCCTGCTACCAAAGAAGGATGTTTCGTTCTGTCTGGTTTGGAATTAAAATCCCTCAACTTCTATGTCCAAAAGTTCAGTTTCAAAATGGAATCCCTACATTTGGTAATCCTAGCCATCAAACCAGGGGATTTTCTTCCTTACATCCTTTTTGCCAAATGATTTTCCTGGGGATAATAATCGACACATCCCTACACAAAATCTTCCTTCCACAGAACAAAGTTTCAGTCCTAACAACTCTGGGCGCAAAAGCCAAGTCCTCCACCAAGATGTCCATTTGTAAGGTGATGTGCCTCATAATCAAGATGGTCTTGTCTGTGGAACCAGCCCTATAAGCATTGTTCCACCTGTGCCCCCTTCAGAGACACCTCCTTCATGCTTGGCACAAAAACCAGGAGTCTCTAAACTGCCAGATCCCCTTTCCAAAACACATCCGGAACTTCATGACTTGGTGGACGTCGGAGGCTAACCTGTAGTTGGGTAAGCATCTGTATCAACCGCCTTGGACAGTGGTGACAAGGGATACCGGGTTCCAGGGATGGGGAGCAGTGTGTAGTTCAATGAAAGCATAAACCCTTCTCCCAGTCTTGTCTTGGAGCTACGGGCGATCTTTCTAGGCCTGTCTCACTAGATTGACACGTTGACTGGCAAGAACATCCGCATTTAATCCGACAATGCCACGGCCGTAGCATACATAAATCTCCTGGGCACTCTAAGCGACATGACAATCGTGGAATCTGACCGAATTCTGAGCAGAACGATTCCTGTCAGCCTTGTTAGCAATATTCATCCCCAGAGTCCTCATCGAAGAAGTGGATTTCCTCAGCAGACACATGCTCGATCCAGGTTCTTCCACCCAGAAATCTTCGAGGAACTGTCTCAGAGATTGGGGAACAGACATGGGCATAATGGCCTAACGCCACAATCGCAAGGTTCCAAAATTTTGCGCCAAAGCTTGGGACCCCCTAGCAGCCCTCATAGACACCCTGGTGGTCCCCAGGAAGTTTTGCCTGGTCTACGCCTTTCCACTACTAGCCATGATTCCCAGAGTCTTGAAGAATATAAAGATGGAAAAGGTTCCCATCATCTTCATTGCTCCTCGGTGGCCCAGAAGAGCCTGATTCTCTAACCTGTTCACCATGAAAATTGTGGACCTTAGCTTTACGTCCAGACCTACTGTCTTAAGGCCATTACCTTCTTTAGGACCTTTTCATCTGAAACTTGCCGTCAGGAAGGATGTTCAGACCTTCTGGCGAGGGGTTGCTCACCTATGTCCTCCTTCTTGCCTTCTGGTTCAGCCTTGGGATCTTCCTGTAGTTCTCAGGGTCCTACAAAATCCTCCTTTCGAACCCTTATGGTCTATTTCCCTATCTTTCCTTATTTACTGGCCATCTCCTCCATAAGGAGAGCTTCAAAACTGGCCACCTTGTCAGTGGAACCTTCCATCCTCACTTTTCCTATCATCCGATGGTGGTTTCCTCTTTCCACATCAACCAGAAGATTGTGGTTCCCTCTTCTTCCCAGATCTTTCATCTGCCAGAGAATGCAAATTACATTCTCTTGACATGGTGGGGGCAGTTAGAATATATATTGGTGGCACCCAAGGTTTCCGTTCCTCTCAGGAATTGTTTAATCTCTGGGTGGGTTCCTGATGGGGGTCCAGGGCTTCAGCTCTAGAGAGGTGGATTAAAACTATGATTGTCTGCTGTTTCTTAGCGTCTGGTGTTGTTCCTCTCTTGCAGGTTGGAGCTCATTCCACTTGGGCGATCTGGGCCTCCTAGGCAGCATACAATGGTGACTCGGTGGACCAGATATGTCGGGCGTCAACGTGGCCTTCCATCCACACCTTTATAAAATTCTTCCGTCTCCATGTGTTTGCAGACATGGATACAGCACTAGGTCATTCTGTCCTGAGAGCTGTGGAGGTATAAGTGTGTGTGTGTGGGGGGGGGGGTTCTGCCCACCCTAAAATTATGGTATGTCCCTAAGGTCTTTTGGGTCCCCCTTCAGGTTGATAGAAAAGAGGGGATTTTTGGACTTACCAGTAAAATCCTTTTCTCTGAAGCTGTAAGGAGGACCCGGGTATTTCCCTCCCTGTTTGACATGTTAATTCTTAAATTTCTGGCTTGCTGTCCTTGTTTTGTTGTTCTTTCCGTTTTGCTTTCGTTCCCTCTTTGGGACAAACTGGAAGAGGCTTCCAGTGCTCAGTTATGTATACCCTTAGGGGAGGAGCATAATAGTGCCCACAGTGTGACTGACATTTAAGTGTGCCTTTCCAGCTGTTTCACAGCTCTAACACCCACCAGTGAATGCTCCCACTGTTGGTGGTGCTGGGAGTTGTAGTTTAAAAAATTATCTGGAAAGATTATGAGTTTACATCACATAAGTTGTGAGGTTACATTCAGACCCTGTCCCAGTGGAGAACTGGCCAAGTAGGCTGAGGGGAAAATGCCCCCTGGGCTGGTCTCCAATGAAAAATTTGGGCTGCCTCAGAAGCTAAATAGTAAGTTACGTGCTTGAAATGCACAGCACATACCTTTAGCTCCAGCGTGGGCAAGGAACAGGAAACTCCTTCTCCAGATCGTTTACCAGTCAGCCCAATTCATTACCAGTGTTAGTCAGTCCTCCAGTTTATTAGCCAGTGTTGTCAGCCCTCCAGTTCATTAGCCAGTGTTAGTCAGTCCTTTAGTTATACTTACTCAAAGTTAGTTAACTTTGGGTAAGTATAACTTAAGTTAGAAAGTAGACCCATGGGTGAGGACTTAGTGATTCAGAATCTCACGCATACTTGTTTAGAGCGAGGGGGAAGATTTTAGGACTATAAATGTCCTTTAACCACATCATACATTTAAAAATGCAGGCAACAATGTAAAATGGGAATAATAGCCTCACAAATGGGCGTAACTTAAACAAAGTATGTGACCTTACCAAAGTGGGCGTGGTCAAAAATGTTGCAATCTAATGTGAAAGGGCCACTTGGTTGTATTTGCCCCCCAGGTTAAAAGGTCCCAGTCCTCCCCTGGCCCCTCCCCCAAGACAAGCTGTTCTGTAGCTGTCAGGGTCGCTTACCAATTCCAAGAACAGGCTTGCTTGGTGGTGCAGTTAGAGGTGTTAATGATGGAGGTGGTAATTTAAGAGACTTTTCAGTGCTGCATGTAGCGACAGACTGGCAGTTTGTGCACGCACCAGCAAATTCTTCCTCTTCTGCTCTGCCTGGCACTTTTCAAAAAAGAAAAATTTTACAGGTAAGTACAAAATTCCCCTTTTCATATTTTCTGTTTAACCTGGGTTTTTAGTTTTTTTTAGTTTTTCAAATCTATTTGCATTGGAAATTTTTTCCACTCCATCACCTCTATAATCCTTATTGACAACACAAGGAAAATACTTATAAAAAAAACAACAAAAAAAACCCTCTTTTTGTCTACTATCACAAGTTATATTTTTGCAGGATCATCTTCAGCACTTGGGAGTCCAATTGGGAGA
The DNA here is from genome assembly GCA_019447015.1 of Hymenochirus boettgeri. Classification (NCBI taxonomy): domain Eukaryota; kingdom Metazoa; phylum Chordata; class Amphibia; order Anura; family Pipidae; genus Hymenochirus; species Hymenochirus boettgeri. Next base: position 127,523,238 of record CM033469.1, read on the forward strand.
ACAAGACACAGCAGCAGCCAGTCTGATCTGACAACCCCAAACAGCAACTCATCAGGCTTAAGTTTTACAGCTTGTATGTCTGATTTCTCTCTTTACGTATTTCATCCATATGGAGCTGGAAAACAGAAATCTGCGGTCTCTGGCATCACACCCGGATCCAGTGGCTTAGGTATGTTAACCTAATGTATGTATGTATGTATGTATAATTTTATTTATAAAGCGCCACTTGGGTATGCAGCGCTGTACATTATAAAATACAGAGTATACAAACAAGTGGATAAGTGAAAGCCATTATACAGATAGATAAAAATTAAATTAAATACAATTTCATACATCGTAAATGGATATAGGGCCAACAAGTCTCATAGGAATGAGATCCCTGCCCTGAAAGCTTACAATCTAAGTGGGGGGGACACATACAGATACAGTGTGGGGGTACAAAATGCTTAAAAGGGCCAACAATCATTTGTTGTGCTGATGCTCAGAAAGGTAGGATAACAGTCTAGATTTGAAAGCATTAATGGATGTCACCAGGCAAAGCGAGAGAGGGAGAGAGTTCCAAAGGTAGGGAGCAGCAAGAAAGAATGGTTTAAGGCGGGTGGCAGTAGTGTTTGTTGGGGGTTTGTGGAGAAGATTTCCTTGCAAGGAACGGAGGGCACGGCCTGGAACATAAGGGACCAAAAGAGAAGATAAGTAGGGAGGTGCAGTAGAGCGAAGGGATTTAAAGGTTAAAAGAAGGATGTTGAATATGATTCTTTGTTTGATGGGAAGCCAGGGGCGTACCTGAAGGGGCCCTGGCCCCCCGGCGAGTTTGGGGGCCTGGCCCCTGACTCCCTCCTCTCTCCACGCAGGTCCCTGCAGTATTCACCCTTTTTAAAGAGCTGATCAGCTCTTTAAAAAGGGTGAATACTGCAGGGATTTGGGCTTGTGGCGGGCCCTACTACCGTCCGGCCACCCCACTACTACTACTACCGTGGGGGTGGCGGGGTTGGTAGTTACGCCACTGTGGGAAGCCACCCTATGGGCTAAAGTATTGTGGTTGCGGGTTCTCTTTTGGAGGAGAGCGAGATGATCCGAGCTGTCGAGTTTAAGATAGACAGCAGAGGAGGGAGAGTAGAGGCCGGAATGCAATTATACAGCATGCATTTAACGCTAAATGCATGCTGTATAATTTGTCATATTCAGTCAGTGTTCTCTGGAGAAAAATTTTCATTTTAAAGATAAAGGAAAAAAATAGGTTTAGTTCTCCTTTAAACTAAGCCCTGTACTTATTGTGCCTGTTCCTGTTGCCACATGTGTTTAGGCCTTTGAGGCTGCATTTCTACTAGCATCGCACTGAAGCACGTAAAATCGCAATGTTGCATGATCCTGGGCGCTTCTGGTAATTTAACACTATCACATTTAAAAATGGTGATCATATTCGCTCCAATAGCGCACGGATGAGCAACGCATGAAGTAAGGCCACTCCAATATGTTCCCACAGGCATGTGCTCCCACTAGCACAATTTGATCACAAAACATGATCCGAAATGTACTAGTGGGGCCTAGCCCTAAGGCTCCGCTTCCCCCCTTCTTAATATAACTCAAGGATGTCCGACATTTGGCCCTTCTAAAAAGAACAAGCATTTCCTAGCTCCCCTCTGTTGTTTGGGAATGATGTGAATTGTAAATTTCATACATCTAAAGGGCCGCAAGTTGGGTATCCCTGATACAAGCTTCCTTCAGTTTTTCAAGCCTCCCACCAACTCTCTACGTAGGAGGGAATGCCTGGCATATTGATCCTCCTTTATGCCCATACCTTCTTAATTTCCTGCTCTCTGCAGGCAAAACTTTCTTTGTGTCCTTCTCGGAACATAATGCATCAGTTCACTCCTCTTTGCTTTTTGTTCCCTATTTTCTAAATGAGGAATTGTTCCCTAAATTCTAAAAGGGAAACTGTTCTAAATGGGATGCTGTTCACTATATTCTAAATGGGGAGCTATTCACTATATTCTAACTGAGGAACTGTGTTTAAAATATATAGTAATTGCAATATAATATTTAAAGAGAAAAATGTATTAATTGACTTGTCACTGAAATGTGTTTTGTCAGAAATATCGAATTTAGGTCATTCTAAGCAGGATAGAGAATTTTTTAACAATATCAACCTTTGTTTCTCTGCAGGTCATGTAGATGAAGAACCCTCATCAGTGACAGGCCGAAAAGATTCCCTCAGCATAAATCTGGAGTTTGTTAAAGTCAGTCTGTCCAGAATGAGACGTTCTGGTGGAGCTTCATTCTTTGAAAGTGTGTCTTCTTCTAGCAAGACTTCAAACAAAATGGACACTACTTTAATCAACATTTCAGGTTTTCTAGTTACTTTTGCAATAAAGCTTCAGCTAAATACTATTTAAAATCAAATTGGTTGATTATTTTGTCTTTTGTTTGTTAGATGTTGTCTACGGATGTTTTTGACATGTTGTACATCTTTTTTTCTTGTAGCTGTTTGTGATATAGGTTCTGCCTCCTTCAAATATGATATGCGGCGTCTTAGTGAAATTCTGGCTTTTCCAAGAGCTTGGTACAGAAGGAGTATTGCTAGGCGATTGTTTCTTGGGGATCAAACCATCAATTTGCCAGGTGGGGTTTTAGTTTTACATTTATTGTGTAGTCATTAAACATAATTATAAATAACTAACTGGGTAATATCTATCAGGAGGCAAAATACAATGGGTTTAAGCACTTGGAGATTAAGTGTGATGGTGGGACCTAGATAATAAATATGACGTGTATATGTCTTTCTAAAATAGTTTTTTCTCTTTTTTTTATCGTTACTTGCAATAATCTGTGCTGCATTTGACCAGCTTACTTGTTTTTATGGGATGGCATGTTTTGTGTATTACACTAGGTAGAATCACATTCTAGACTCAGAACAGCATACTCAGAATGTAGTTGGCAGATAAAGCCATTTATACTTCCAAAAAAAAAAGGTCTTTATATAATGTATTTAAATGTTTACAGTAAGCAGGACATGGTCACCCACCAGATTAATTGTTTTCCTTTAAAACCAGGACCTCCACAAAATCTAGAATTGCAATATATACCTGGCTCCCTTTGTCGAAGGAATTTACTTACAACCAAGTCCACCTGTTCCACTTCCATTAGATTAGGGGGGGGGGATTAGGGGGGCATGTTTAGGGGGGGGGATTAGTGGTGCCTGGAATCCCCCCCTTTCTGTCTGCTTAGTGCAGTCTGCTGTTCTGCCTCTCCTGGTGCCCATAGACTGTTACATAATTTGTTACATAGATTGTTACATTGTCAATTGAGCTGTGAGTATCCAGTCTGCCCTGTGATTGACAGCAGTATAACTAATCTTAATTGATACAGAACTGTATATTTATTAACCCTGCAGCTGCTTAAAGGGGAACTGTGGTCTTCAAACAAGTTTAAATTAAAGGGCAGTTTCCTACCTTTAAAACGAGCCATCAACCACCTCTCTACATGCTCCACAGCCCAAGATATAAAGAAATGACTGGCCAGAAAGTTAATGGGTAGGAGGCTGACATGTGACATTCCTAAGGCTTATCCTTTTTTTTTTTCCTTCCCCTTTTTTCTTGCCCCCTCTTTTCCATGCACAATGCCACCGATGAGCACAGCCTCAGACTCCCTCAGTGTGTGAGGGAGACAGGAAGTCCCTCATCCTCTCTGCTGTGGGAAGTCCAGACAGAGTAGGTAAGGGAATCTACAGCCCTTCTTTCCCACTATGTGAAAACAGCCTTTTCACATAGGCTGTTTCCACAGAGTTTTCTGTAGGGGGGGTCTGAGTGGCCTACGACACCTGCGAGTGGGTGGGGCTTATGCACCCGCGAGTGGGTGGGGCTTATGTCTGTGGGTGGGCGGGCCTTAGGTACCCGTGGGTGGGCGGGCAGGGATTAGGCAAGGGGGGCCTGCAACTGAAGGGACCATGGGGTCCATGAGTGGGAGGGACATGGGGGCTGCAAAGGGGAAGAGGAGACACAGGGCAGATTGACTGACATGGTTTCAGAGCAGGAAGTACAGGGGACCTGGTGATGCTGCTGCCATATCACACACAAAAATGTAAATATCTTCAAACCTATGCAAAATAAACAATGAAAATAACTAGCAAAAATTCTTAGGAGAGCAATTCCTATCAATTTACCTAAAGTAATTTTTGGACCACAGTCCCCCTTTAAGTAGATTGCTAAGACTGGGTTTATATACATTAATAGTTAGTGAGCAGGAATAGGCGACATTAAGAAATCCTGGAGGTGGATGTAAAGCTAATTGTCAACATTGCATTTTATATACCGTATATACTCGAGTATAAGTCGACGTAGTCGAGGAACCTGTTTTTACCTGAAAAATTTGTAAAAACTGATTGACTTGTGTATAAGCCAGGGTAGAAATTGTTGCCCTTTAAATGGGCAGCAGAATTTTCAATATGAATCCCATACAGTAATAGCCAAATCCAGTACCAGTAACCCCCAATGCCTTGGCACTCCAATGTTTGGAAACTACCAACTCCAGCATGCTTTGTTGCTGGGAGTTTCAGTTTCTAAACATGTGGAGTGGAAAGGTTCAGTAACCTTTAATTAAGCTTACCATCATTTCAATTCTCCTGAACCCCATATAGTAAAGGGCCCTCTGACCCCATATAGTAAGGGCCCTCTGACCCCCATATAGTAAAGGACTCTCTGATCCAATATTTAAAAATGTCACCTGAGAGTTTGTAGTTTCAAGCTGTCATTTGCACTGTACTAGCAGCTGTTTTTTACCCCAAACTGAGGAGACCCATTAGATTTACAGCATCCAGATGAGCAGTGACAGTGCTGAGTTAGTCCAGCAGCCAGACTACAGGAAGCAGGAACGGTTGTAACTTTCTATGCAGGTTAACACTATCCGCAATTGCTGAATTTGGATCTAAATTAGGACTTGACCTGAGTATAAGTCGAGGTTAGGTTTTCAGGCTAACTTTAAAGCCTGAAAAATTCGACTTATACTCGAGTATATACGGTATATATATATATATATATATATATACACACACACACACATATACATACATACATACACATACCTACACAGGAATGATTGTTCCATATATTCCTTATAAAGAATGATTGTTCAGTGTTATCGGCTTCTACTGCAAATTCTGTCAGATCCACCGTCCGTGTCACAGCTCTGACTAAAAGACACTAATGGTAAAGTAGAGCAAATGTGGATTTATCAGTAAAACAGAACGTTAGGCAGGGTACACTGACCTTCGCCGCTATATAATGGTCGGCCACATTAAATGTCTCCTATGTACCACAGCGTTCACTGCCACTGCCAAAATCACCTCAGATTTTTCGGGGAAATATCTGTTTGTGTGTACCCAGCCTTAATAAGTATATACTTTATAACAAAAGTAAAGGGAATATGTGTATTGGCCAACTGTGATCATAATCATGGCAATTAGAGAATATATATAATATTATTATATGATCCATATATAACAGAACACATAAATATATTCGGTCATGAACCTCCTTCTGGGCTTGTTCAGTGGTGACCCATTTAGAAATCCCCCTTGAAAAGCCTGCGCTTGCCACTGTAATGGCTACTTGCAGACTTGGTTGTAAGTATCATCCTTCAGGAAAGCCAGGGAGCCAGGTAAGTATTGTGATCTTAGGGTTTTGGGGGTTCTGCTTTTATTGAAAATAAATTATCGGTGAACATGCAATTTAACTTATTGTGTATGCTTCCTGTGTCTGAATTGTAAAGATATAACTCTTCGCATTTCACCACTGCAAATCTGGTCCTCTAATTGACCCCTCTGCACTCACTATTCTTCATTATCCAGCCAATAAGAGAAAAGGGTTATCAGCCCAGGCAGTGAGATGGACCCTCTTTGACTTGTGGACAAAGTGGTGCGTAACAGGGTTCTTTATTGGGGCTACTTCTAATTAATTCTGATATCAGTAAATATTAGAGGCAAGGTCTCTGTGTTTGCTGAAAATTGTGCAGTACATTTAAAACAGATGATGTGCAATTGTGTCAGTCTAGATAGATGGTCAAAATAGACAGAAAAGTGTCAGATGAGATTCCAAGTTGATAAAGGGATGCACTTGGGGTATAAAAATCTCTGCTGGAAGAATCTAGAGATCTAGTAAATAACAACAAACAGTTCCCAGATGGGAACAGCTACGCTATCAAGCTATTTAGGCTCATTTACCCAGAGCCATTGTGCAATTTTCTGGGGTTAAGTTCAAACTGATTCGATATCAGTTAGCACGACATTAACTTGTTCCTATTGCCGTTTTGGAAATTCTGTACACAAAAATATCTTTGAATTCTGGTTTACTTTTGTAAAGTACCCAGAGGTGAGGACTTAGCGTTTTAGGTCCTCACCCTGGGTACTTTGCAGGAGTGGGGGGAAAGGAACGAGGGGGAGGTGAGTATAATTGTCCTTTAATGTAAATCTACACAGGCGTTGATAAAATTACTCTGTATTTCCTGTATTACTGCTCTATTTATTATAATGTATAATCCTACAAGCTTGTGTTTTAAATGAAGTTGAATGAATGGTATTATTTAATCCTAGCTTCAGGCCCTGGAACTCCAGATTCTGTTGACGGAGTCAGCCAACATCTTTCTCCTGAGTCATCTCGCAAGGCCTATTGTAGAACATGGGAGCAGCCCAGTCAATCAACATCGTTCACTCATATGGCACAGTCACCTAATGTTTTCAGTGAACACATACAAAACAGCAGCATGTCTCCAGCGGCAACAAATGCTTTGAAATCTCCAGCAGCAATGAGAACAAGAAGTGTGTCCGACTCATCTGTGCCTCGTAGAGGTAGATCTTAATGTAATATCTGATAAATAATTAAATGGACTTTGAATGAACCTGGGGTTCTGGTAGATAACAGTCTTAGGTGTAGCAAACAATGCCAGACAGCAACGGCTAAAGCTAGCAAGATATTGTCTTTTATAAAGCGGGGAATAGTTTCAAGAGAAAAAAACATTATACTCCCTCTTTACAAGGCACTGGTAAGACCACATTTGGAATATGCGGTGCAGTTTTGGAATCCCATATACAAAAGGGACATCTTGAAAATGGAAGCAGTTCAGAGAAGGGCAACTTAAATAATAAAGGGATTGGAGAGGCTTGACTATGCAGGCAGATTAGACAAATTAGGGGCGTTTACATTAGAAAAGCGACCTTTGCGTGGGAATATGATCACTTTATACAAATGGGCCATACAATAAACTCTCTGGTGCATTGTTTACTAATTGGTCATATCAGAGGACTCGTGGACATCCTTTAAGATTGGAAGAAAAGAAGTTTCATCTTCAGGTTATGAAAGATTTCTTTACAGTGAGAATTGTGGAACTGTCTTCCAGCAGATGTGGTAATGGCATTGAATAGCTTTAAAAGTGGGCTAGATAAGTTTCTAAAACTAAAAAATATTGAGAATTATTGGTATTAATACATATAATGCAGTTCTGGTTGATCCAGGGATACTTTATGATTGCCATTTGGAGTCAGAAAGGAATTTTCCCCTCTTTTTTTTTAGCTTTTTTTTTTTTGCCTTCCTCTGGATTAACTGTAAGGGCTAGGCCACACTAGCGCGTTTTTTCTGTGTTTTGCGATCCATTTACATTTTACGATCCGCAATGCCATTTTATTTATAATGTAAATCGTGGGAAGTAGGCCCCACTGTGTACGCTGCGATTTTAGAACGCATGTGATCACCATTTTTGGTCCGTTTTTGTCAAAATCGCACTTAATACAAGTCTATGGAAGAGCATAAAAAAGCAGCGAACACAATTACTATGACATGCATTTTTTCATGTAAACGCAAACGTAAACGCAAACGCATGTAAAAGCTGACACAAGCGGATGGCAAAAGTGGACAGAAACGCATAGCGATTTTTTGTGCATCATAGTGTGGCCTCAGCCTTAGGTAGGGTTAAAAAGGAGGGTGAAAAGGTTTAACTTCATGGATGCATGTCTTTATTCAACCTCAATTACTATGTTGCTAATGTCAGATACAGCCATTCATGCCCAAATCATGTCTCTCAATCAACATCAGTAACTCGGTCAGGAGAACCAGTAACTGGACTGACATTTTGTCGCAACCAATTTTTTTACCATAGTAATATGCACAAACTACTGCTATTTATCAGTTGTTCTAAAAAATTGATTTTGCTGTAAATTTGGTTGGGGATGATTAGGGTTCTGGCAACCCTACCAATTACCGGCGGATCCACCAAAACGATTGCACCAGGTGATCACATGAACCAAAATATTTACCCAATTGTTCCAGCTCTTAAGAAATGTTAAAATTAAAGGGCATCTATAGTGAAAAAACTCATTGCCCCTTTGCAAAGTTAAATTCATGTACTCTGTGCTGCCTTAATCCTATCTATGTCAGTGACTCTGTTTAACCATGGTGTCAGATCTGTGTGCAGCACTCCCCCCTTCCCCCTCCCCTCTGTTACCTCCTCCATGTCTCAACTCCGGCTAACCGACAAGCTTTTCATGTGCAGTAGGAGATAAAAGTTCAACATCCTGAAAAACACACCCACGCACAGTGGCCAATAGAAAGCAAGCTGTCCTGGAGACACGGAAGAAGGAGATCAGTACAGTTTACGATCTCTCACTTTGTGACCCATCATCAATCAGTGAAAGCTATTAAGAAAGGGGGTCAAGTGCAGCCTTATATCTAACATCAAAGCTACCTCTCACCCCCTGCTAATGCTGTTATCGCTATGTTTATTACAGAGCAGGGAGGGGGGATCACGTCACAGGGATTTGATTGACAGTCCAAGTAGGAGTAGAGGAATGCAATTACATATTCTTCTAACTGGTGTATCTCAGGACACTCTGGGGGTTGTGGGGAATTATAGAACACATGGAAAGAAAGAAAAAAAAGTTCATTTTCCCACTAAAGATGCCCTTTAATCTACTGATTTTAAAAGAGTTCTCTGCACTTAGTTTTAGTATAACCTTTAAAAATGTTATTTGAAAAGCTAATGCTTGATTAGGGTTGGTTTCACCATAAGGGCCGATAGAATAGTTACCAAGATAAGTGTATACTTTATATAATTTTACAAACAGAAGTTTGCAGGCTATGGGGTGACGTGGCTGTAGAGTTTTAAGGTGCATTAATTGGTACACATCTATTAAGGCTCGTACACGCTCGATTTTCGAGTGAGGCAAGACCTGCCAGGCGGATCAACAAACGACGTTCATCGGATGTACCGCTCTGCCGTCCGGGGTTGTGCCTCGCTCGAAAATTTAGCGTGTGTACGAGACTTAAAGGGCATTTAACTAAAAGTTAAATTCATGTACTCTGTGCTGCCTTAATCCTACCTCTGTCAGTGACTTTGTTTAACCATGGTGTCAGATCTGTGTGCAGCACTCCCCCCTTCCCCCTCCCCTCTGTTACCTCCTCCATGTCTCAACTCCGGCTAACCTTCAAGCTTATCATGTGCAGTAGCAGTTAAATGTTCAACATCCTGAAAAACAGACCCACGCACAGTGGCCAATAGAAAGCAAGCTGTCCTGGAGACATGGAAGAAGGAGAACAGTACAGTTTACGATCTCTCACTTTGTGAGCCATCATCAATCAGTGAAAGCTATTAAGGAGGGGGGTCAAGTGCAGCCTTATATCTACCATCAAAGCTAACTCTCTCCCCCTTCTAATGCTGTTATCTCTGTTTATTACAGAGCAGGGAGGGGGGATCACGTCACAGGGATTTGATTGACAGTCCAAGTAGGAGTAGAGGAATACTGTATCTCAGTACAGAGAGGGAATCTGGGGGTTGTGGGGAATTATAGAACACATGGAAAGAAAGAAAAAAAAGTTAATTTTCCCACTATAGATGCCCTTTAAGTCTGTTGAAGAAAGGAAATCTTTTGACTAAATTCCATTTTTATCTAACTTATAGCCCAGAAACTGCTAATTTAAAACAATATATCACTTACAGTAATAATCAGTAGTTAATTCATGTATAGATAATTTGATAAAGTAGTTTTAGTTGCTGAATAATGATTTACTCTTTCAGATTCAATGTCCAAAACATCAACACCTTCTTTCAGTAAAACAAATAAACCTTCAAGCCAACAAGGTTCTCCATGGGAAACATTGGTGGTATTTGCCATTAATCTGAAACAACTTAATGTTCAGATGAACATGAGCAATGTTATGGGAAACACAACGTAAGTGTTCACTTTCTTATGTGTAACATTGTCTCTTGGAATTAGAAATATTTTTTTAAACAATTCATTTTTTCCCCAGTTAAATTTGTCAGGATTTAATTTGAAAGGCTGCCTGCACAAGGACATAACCAAATACATTTATCATCTTTTCAGTCTTCCATTAATAAGAAAGGACACACAATAAAAAATGTCACCTGGGAAATGGTATAGTAACCATTTCAACATTCAACATTAATTGAGCTTATAAAAGTAAACCACAGGGATGATCTTTTTTTATTGTATATGCTTTTCTGTTGGGATATTTAATTTAATTAATTAATTAGGGGTCTTTTCTAAGAATTTCTTTATTATTGCATTCATTCATTGCATACATGTTTATGATTTCTTTTGCTTACTAAAAAATCTAATACATAATGTAACGTCCTTTTGGTCAGGTGGACCACCAGTGGACTAAAAAGCCAAGGCCGTTTGTCAGTGGGAAGCAACCGAGATAGGGAAATAAGCATGTCTGTTGGATTGGGTAGATCTCAGCTGGACTCTAGAGGTGGAGTTGTTGGTGGAACAATTGATGTTAATACTCTTGAAATGGTTGGTAAGTTATAGGGGGGGAAAAAAGAGGACCCTGTTTTATAGAGCTTGCAATATAAACAAGTACTATACATCATGGTGTAAATTTCTAACAAAAAACTTGTATATTAAAGCTCATATTTCAGAACATCCCAACCAGCAACCCAGCCATAAAATTCAGATTACTATGGGATCTACTGAAGCACGCGTTGACTACATGGGTTCAAGTATCTTGATGGGGATCTTTAGCAATGCTGACCTAAAGTTACAAGATGAATGGAATGTCAGTCTGTATACTCCAGTGGATACTAGTATTTCTGACAAAAGGTACGTGGTGCAAAATATAGTCGTATACATTTTAGTTCTATTCCTTGTAGACAGCATCTATAACTGTTTCATTTGCTTAGCCACTCAGTAAGGTCTCTGTATGTTTAATGGACTGCCTGCAATAGGCTGCTTCCGAGCCTTTGTTTTTGATGAAAGGATATGCCAACATACGGTAGTATAAGAAAAGAAGGACGCTAAGACTAAAGGTCCATACGTACAATGCATTTCTTTACGATCATATTTCTGTTGGCAAATTGCAGTGGTAATTTCATACACGGCCCCAGCCACCTATATAGGGATTGTTTGGGTATGCGGGCATACATGGGCCAATCGTACTGACTTAAAGATAGCTGATACGGGACAACAGAAATTTTTGATAGTCCAGACCAACCAAGATGCTGATGGTGGTAAGTCGGATGTTTTAAATCCCCACCACCTTGATAACATTTGGCAAAATGCATTTGGTTAAAAGTCCATTTGTAAGGCTGCACAGGCATTTTTTCAAAGCTTGCCAAGATAGAAAGAGAGAATGTACACATTGTAATGGCCCCAAAATGTGGATATTGTTCCTTGGGGGTTGCTGGCTGAATATATAAGTATGTTAAAAGCAAAGTCATTTCACCTTTCAGTATTTTGTTTTCTGTTTCCATTATTTTTGCTTTTTAAACCTTACAAAATAACCAAAGATGTATTGATATGGCTCTATTTTCTTAGTTTTATGTTTTTTAACACAGGTCATTAATAAAAAAAAAAATTACCAACCCAAATGTAATTTCTGTTTAAAATTAGCCATACAAATCAGTTTGTCTTACTCCGATTTACAAGGTCTATCAACTTGTTCTATTAAACTATTGAATGTTGATTGATCTTTGCTGATTAGTCAGCAAATGTAAACGATTGTTAAAGGAATAGGTCACTGCAATAGTGAACTATCCCTTTTTTAAATTGATTGAAGCCTGGGAGGTTAAGGAGATATGCCTTACCTCCCATTCTTCAATCAATGTTTAGATAGCCAGGCCCGAACTTCAGAAAATCTTACCTTCCACGCGATCCGCCCCTGAAATTCCCGACTGCTTCCTGCTTCTGTTACACTATAACGCGCATTATCGGGCATGCGCTTTATAGCGTAACAGAAGCAGGAAGCAGTCAGGACTGTCAGAGCGGCCCCGCTGGATTGCGTGAAAGGTAAGATTTTCAGAAGTTCGTTCCTGGCTATCTAAACATTGATTGAAGAACAGGAGGTAAGGTATAGCTCCTAAACCTCCCGGGCTTCAATCAATGTAGAAAAGGAATAGTTCACTATTGCAGTGAACTATTCCTTTAATGTCATCAAAATATGATAAGAAATCCATTGGATATTTTAACTAATAACTGAATTTTTCCAACCAATTGATTCTATATTCAGTATTGGCCAACTGCAAAAGCTTGATTGAAAGAATCACGTGGACTAATTAATTGATCAACCCATGTAACCATACCACAGAGTTTTGTGCTGGACAACAATTAAATTGACCTGAGCTTTGTTTTATTATTTTTGTGCATCCCTATATTACGGGAATGAATTTTAGAGCTCATGATGTATCTAATGTAATATAGCTATGTGATAAATGTATGTAATATATTCAGGGCATTAAATAATTGCATGATTTTACATGTGTGTATTTTATCAGTTTAATTACAAAATGTTTTTCAATCCTTTCTTAGCGTTATCTTTATCCACGGTGATTTGCAGTGGGACATTTTCCAGGTTATGATTTCCCGTTCAACTACACCAGACCTAATAAAAATAGGGATGAAACTTCAAGAGTTTTTTACTCAGCAATTTGATACAAGCAAGCGGGCATTGTCTACTTGGGGTCCTGTTCCATATCTGCCACCAAAGTCAGTAATTGCAAATGTTGAGAAGAACTCAAATGAGCAGTGTAAGTTGTATACATGTCATCTTATATTAATCCAGTAGCAATTAGAATCAAGGCAAAATATGCAATCACATAGAGACAGAGACACTAATTCTATTTTTCAACTTCATTTAATATTGATTGAACTGTTTGTCTATTGGTTGATTTGTCCCATCTATCATTTGTTTTATGACTATGTGAAATTTTTTTCTTGCTTCACATTCTTATTTGCAAGATTAGAAAAAAATGCACAGTAAATGGCTCATTTCTATAGGCAGTTTAGCTTAATTTTCAAGGTAGGTGTAATGGTCATTGGCAAACCTTGAAATGAGCTACACTTTGCCAATATTATTTTTGTTGGGAGATCTGTGCATATGTTTAATCTTATCTGTAGGTTTAGTAATATCCACATGCAGAGCAGGCCAGCTCACATGTGGTCTACAGTACCAACAGGTAAACATGCCCGTTAGAAACCATTATGTCATTGTGTAGAAAAGCGTTCTAGCTTAGAGTTTTCCATTTTTGTTTTGTATTTGTAACTAAGAATGCTTTGACAAATAGGAGTGTTTTTTTTTTTTTTCGATCAACAATGCACATTCTCTACTTTTTGAAGCCCTGAGACCTTTGGCTATGTTATGCTCTAATCTGTGCTTACTGTATTTCATGCAATCTGGACGCAGTGCTTTCAGCTATTCATACTTGTCGGACACCATGTGAATGTGCACAAATTAAGTTAACTTTAGCCTGTAGTTTTCCTTTAAATTCAGACATTTTATAGTATAGTATTTAGAATAGTACCAATACAATTTGAGCAGTGCATTGATTTTTAAAGCCAATGGACGCATTAATTATACATTTTATAGTTAAATGCAATATTCATAAGATTCAATACATTAATGTTCTATACAGCATTTAAATAAATGATTTTTTTTCTGCACCAGTTTTAGATGCAGCCCATCATCGTCATTGGCCTGGTGTATTGAAGATCATATCTGGATGCCACATATCACTTTTTCAGAATCCTTTGCCAGAGGACACTGTTCAGTTAGGTGGTTCTATGAGCCTTCATGGAAATCACATGACATTAGCATGTTTTCATGGACCTAATTTCCGTTCTAAATCATGGGCTTTGTTCCATTTAGAGGAGCCAAATATTGCATTTTGGACAGAAGCACAAAAAATCTGGGAAGAAGGTAAAAAACTGAATTGTGGTGCTCTACTCTGCATATTAAGTCTGCTCCTGGCTATCTTGTAGCACAGATCTCAGTTTCAGATCTCTTAAAAAGTATACTTTCATTATTGGCATGTTTGGGCCCTACCATATATCCTGGAAAGTACATTCTGCACCACAAGTATAGAACAACAGAACATTGCTGAATAGTTGTGATATGTGGATTCTGGATAGTGTGTGAATTGTCATGTAACATCACAATTGTCATGTAACATCACTACACCTTGTGTAGACCCGTCATAAATGTATTTCTTCATTACAGAGTAGGCTTAACATGCAAGTAAGAGAAGACTTCTGATTATTTGCTTTTTCCCCATAATACAGGTATATGAATCTTATTTGATAGTGGTAAAGATACAGTAGGTGAATCTTCTAGTACTAGAGTGATGTGATAAAATGTAAATGTTGACTGCCATTTTTGTTGAAGGCTATTATTTATTTATTTTTTACAGGATCAAGTGAACACTCCACTTACATTGTGCAAACTCTTGATTTTCACTTGGGTCACAATACTATGGTCACTAAGCCCTGTGGTGCGCTGGAAAGCCCAATGGCAACTATTACCAAAATAACACGGAGGCGTCATGAAAACCCACCCCATGGAGTAGCAAGTGTACAAGAGTGGTTTACTTATGTCACAGCAATGAGGAATGAAGGTTTGTATAGGTTTAGGTTCTATTATACCTAAATATTGTGTAAGTTTAGAAGCATCTTTGGTAAAGGAAATGATACTGAACAATGGGTTTGGTGGTTCCTTAAGGTGTCTGGACATGCCCTTTAAATTATCATTAGTGTTTAGACCATCTTAAGATATTACTGATATATTGTATATTTATATAACATAATCGTATATTAAATGAAAGTTGATTAATCTGTTCTGTGATATTGCAGCCATAACTATTAACAGTCTGCTCACTTAAATTAGCATTTATGAGACACATGAGCTACTCATTCACTGGCTTCAAGAATTTACATCAAATTGTCGCTCCTCTCATGCATCTATTTTTATCTACTCTGTAAGATAAATAGATTCATTCAGGAAAGGTGCAGGAGAACTGTAGGCTTGGGTGTGATATTTTGGCAGCAAAGCTCACAGATCATTTCAGAACCAGCTTACATTACCCAGCACTTAGCAGATGCTGTTGTGACCACCAGCTTTAGGTGTTTTGTCAGATGCTTCCACATTATGGTCACACATAATGGTTGGGTGAAAGTTCAGTCTGACCAATCAGTACGTTTCAGCTGACCACAGAGTCTTCAGTGGGCACATAATTAGTCATAACAAAAACAGTCAGACCTCGGCCATTAAGGCCTGTCATTATGTTTCAGTTGTTTCCATAATCTGCAGTGGACCACATGATCAGTAACATCAAAATAGTGACACTTCCTTTTTGTTCTGAACTGAAGACTATCAATCCGTTTATTGATCAATAGGCTGACTGTCCTAAATCCTTAAAGGACAACTCCACCCTTATAAGAACATATTTTAGAAAGAATGGCCTCTTTAAAATATGTTGATATATCATAGTTTGTCCTATGAATTGATTACTGTATGCCTGCTATGCTACTGGAGGCCTCATGGAAACTGAGCAATACTGAAACCTGTACTGAGCCTGTACTGAGCCTGGGCATGCTCAGAAGAGGCAGACGGGATTAACATTCAGTCATAGGCTGTGATGTCAACTGTCAAATCCATAACTGACAGTTACTAACTGGAAGAACCAGGAAGCAGAAACAGGGGAACAGAAAATTGTGTAGGATTTCAGTTTAGACTTATATATTTCAGTTTTCAAACTATTACCATTTAGGGTTTTGGTGGGTGATTTTACCTGCTTCTACATATGGCCTTCACGTGACATTGACGTCATCACGTTGTGACGTCTGACGTCACTCCCTGGGGCCGCCCGTTGCGGCGCGCTCTGCAAGTATGATGCAGCGCTGAGGAAGGCAGCAGCCAGGACCTGTAAGTGATTATGTGTATCTACATGGTGTATATGTGTGCTAATCATTTATTACATTTTTTTGCCAATGATTTTTACCTGTATCTGTGTGCCTACCATTTATTACAGTTTTTGCCAATGATTTTACCTGTATCTGTGTGCCAACCATTTATTAGAGTTTGTGCCAATGGTGCCAACCGTTTATCAGAGTTTTTGCCAATGATTTTTCCAGTATCTGTGTAACAACCATTTATTATAGTTTGTGCCAATGATTTTACCAGATTGAATGCCAACCATTTATTAGTCTGGGTGCCAACTATTTATTATAGTTTTTGCCAATGATTTTACCAGTATCTGTGTGCCAACCATTTATTGGTCTGGGTGCCAACTATTTATTAGAGTTTGTGACAATTATTTTACCAGTATCTGTGCGCCAAGCATTTATCAGGGTTTGTGTCAATTATTTTACCAGTATCTGTGTGCCAACCATTTATTAGCGTCTGGGTGCCATCACTTTATCAGAGTTTGTGCCACTGATTTTATCAGTATCTGTTTGCCAACCATTTATTAGAGTCTGGGTGCCAGCCATTTATTAGAGTCTGTGCCAATGATTTTACTAGATTTGGTGCAAACAATTGTATGTGAGGGAGAGGGCTTGTACAGTATGTGTGAGATAGTGTATGTACAATATTTTTGTGAGTGGGGTTGCATGTACAGTATGTGTAAGAGAGGGTGTATGTACAGCATGTGTGTGAGAGTGTGTGGAGTATGCGTGAGAGTGTGTTTGTTCAGTGTATGTGAGAAAGTTGATAGACTGCAGGAGAAAGAGAATGTGAGAGAGAGAATAGAGTCTGCAGGAGAGAAAGTGTGTGAGAGATAGAGGACAGAGACTGCAGGAGAGAGAGAGAGAATATGAGGGATAGAGGATACAATATGTATGGGACATTTACTGTCCTAACTGTGTGGGTCCTTTACTGTCTGTTCTCACTGTATGTAACCTTTACTGTCTGTTCTCACTGTATGGGACCTTTACTGTCTGTATCACTGTATGGGACCTTTACTGTCTGCTCATACTGTATGGGACCTTTACCGTCTGTTCTCACTGTATGGGACCATTACTGTCTGCTCTTATTGTATGGGACCTTAATGGTCTGTTCTCACTGTATGGGTTCTTTACTGTCTGTTCTCACTGTATGGGTCCTTTACTGTCTGTTCTCACTGTATGGGTCCTTTACTGTCTGTTCTCACTGTATGGGTCCTTTACTGTCTGTTCTCACTATATGGGTCCTTTACTGTCTGTTCTCGCTGTATGGGACCTTTACTATCTGTTCCCTCGCTGTATGAGTGGTAGATTGCTCAACCAAATATATACTTTGCTGTAGATGTTATTTTCATATTAATTTCATTTCATACTGTTAGATTAGCTTTAGATTGTTCGCTTAGGCTAGGTTAGACTAGTTAGGTAAGTTAGGGCCCAATTAAAAGAGTCTACCTTGACGTGGTGACTGGTTCTTTTGGGCAAAATTCTTTATTCTTCCGGAATTTTGGTGTGGATAAATGTCTATTTAAAGAAACTGTACAATTAAATGTTGCCAAGTTCAAAAAGGCTAGCCGCAATCCCATCCACAAAGCCACGCCAACCTTGTTTCGCAGGCGTATACAGGCGGCAATCAGTGACAGTCGAAGTGCAGCCAATTGGAAGACACACCTCCTTGCAGAGCATGTTTTCCTTTTGGTCGCAATCGCGATCTGTCTGAAGCAGGAAGAGTGGAAGAATGGCGCGATTGCCAAAGCAGATTTTCAGTAAGTAGTGCAAGAGTTAGGGAAAGTACCCTGGGTGAGGACTTAGCGATTTTAGGTCCTCCCCCTGGGTACTAGGCTGCCATGGAGGAAGAAGAACAAGGGGGAGGTGAGTTTAATTATCGTTTAAAGCTATTTAATGAACTTGCCATTACCACTTTTGCTAGTAGACAATTGGACGTCAATTTCACAGCTGAAGAAACCTTTTCTAACCTGAAGATGAAACTTCTTTTCTTCTGGTTGTCCTTGACAAGGCCTGTTCTCGAGTGGAACCTGTCCTTTTAAAACGCTATATGGCCTTGGCCACTGTGCTAAGCTTAGTTTCTTGGTGTTGGCAATCTTCTTATAGCCTAGTCAATCTTTATGTAGAGCAACAATTCTATTTTTCAGATTCTTAAAGTCTTTATTATGAGGTGCCATGTTCAACTTTTAGTGACCAGTAAGAGAGAGTGCGAGAGCAATAACACCAAACACATGTAATGAATCACATGACACCAGGGAGGGAAATGGCTAATTGGTCACATTTTTCATTTAGGGGTGCACTCAATTTTGTTGCTAGCAGTTTAGATTTTAATGGCTGTGTGCTTAGTTATTTTGAGGGGGATATTGAAGCTGTTATAAGCTGTTCATTGACTACCTTACATTTTATCAAATGTCATATCTTCTGTATTGTCCCATAAAAAGATATAATAAATTATTTACAAAAATGTGATACTGTATGACCATTCTGACCATTTATTTTGGTTTGATTCCTTTATTTTTTATTTTTATAGAGTTAAATCTACTACGTAATGTTGATGCGAACAATACAGAAAGCAGCACAGCAGTTAAAAATTCCAGTTTGTTGAGTGGTTTTAGGGGAAGCTCCAGCTACAACCATGAAGCTGAAACCATATTTGCACTGCCAAGAATGCAGCTGGATTTCAAATCAATTCATGTCCAGGAGCCTCAGGAACCCTTACTGCAAGGTACACATAGTTTTCTCTGTTAGTCAAGGGCAGTCTTGAGAAAATAGTTTTTTTTTGCTTTAGAGACTACTTTGTCTTTTATTAAGCCAGGGAAAACACAATAGCTTTCCAAAGAATTAGAACAGCTTTTTAAATTTGCTTAATAGGAGTTGTAGAAATTATAATTTCTAAAGTACTTCTATGGCTCGTTTTTACTGATGTTTAAAGGATAATTGTACCAAGAATACAATTGTATGTATAGTTTATTTATACAGCTCCACCTGGGGACCCAGCGCTGTAACAAAATACTAGAAAGTTATACAAGGGGGAAAAATACATAAATAGTTAAGTTAACTATTGCACACATTATCGTGCATGCGTGCTATAGTTACTCTAAACCAGGAAGCGGTCAGGACCTGTCCCTGCTGTGGCGGACTGCATGTAAGGTAAGTTTCTCCGTTCTTTGTCAGCCACTCCTGAGAAATTGATTGAAGAACCAAAGGTAAGGCTTAGCTCCTTAAAGGGCATGCATACCGTGAAATTATCTTTCCACATAAGGTAGGTACCAGCTGCCCACCACCAACCGCCATAATATTTCTTTTAAAAAATGCTTAGATCGTTACTTACAGAGCCTTCTCTCCTGCAACATCTTCGATCCTGCTCCCTGCTTGCCGAAGTTGCAAGCAGGGGCCGGACCAGCAGCCGCATCTGTGATTGGCTAAGACTCGGCCAGCGTCATTGAAAATGCAGCGGGAGAGAAGGCTCTGTAAGTATTGATCTAAGCATTTTTTTAACTAAATATTACAGCGGTTGGGGGTTGGCAGCTGGTACCTACCTTGTGTGAAAAGGGATTCACACTAGGTGCCATGGCTATAGAGGATGGATCCGGATGATGGAAGGGAGGGGGGGGGGAGGGCTCCTGGGATCAAGTTCCTGGCAGCACTAAAAATATAGAAAGGGATAAAGGCATTTTTCACTTTAGTGTCCCTTTAAGGAGAGAGGAAGCAGTATGTATAGATTTTTGGGTACAGTGAACTGTTAAAGGGTATCTCCACTGGTAAAAAAAATGTTGGTATTAAGTTTTATTGAAGAACAGGAGGTAAAGGAGCTGTGTCTTACCTCCCATTCTTCAATAAAACCTGCAGGAGTCGGGAATGAAGGAAAGGTACTTACCCGATCGATCGCTCCTCCGTCAATTAGTCTGACAGGTCCCGACAAACTTAGTACACTACGCTATGCGCAAGGGTGATGCACATGCGCATAGAATACAGAGTCTATCGGGACCTGTCAGACTATGGGGATTGTCACATTACATAAAGTGGCATGGTGCTAACAACCTACGAGAAACATGCCTACAGACTTTTTTTTAATGTTTTGTCACGTTTAAAGCAATGTTTGTCTTGTACCTAAATGGCATTACAATTTGTATAGTCACTAATTATAGCCTTATTAATTTGGCTTGTAGAGTCAAATTACTATTTTTTCTATTTCTTTTTTCTGTTTTATTCTTCCGCTTTTTTGCACTGTTTTCTCCTCCCACAGTTTTTGAGCTAAAGACCTGAAATTTGGTACAGATGTGTGAGACACATAATGAAGTGTGCTATTACCTAGCTAATGAATCCATGGATGTGTTACCGCATTATTGGCGAATTTCAGGAAATTTTTTCCCATAGACTATAATGAGTACAATCCTCAAATGTGAATACTTTAATGGTTACATGGTCATAACAAAAACAAACACGAAAATCACCAACCCCCACACAGACACAGGTACACACACACCTACTGACCTACCCTTCCATTCCTGTGACAGCCATACTTAAAGGGTAACTATAGTCCAAAGGTTTTTTTGATCCATCATCAATAAAAGTTAGTTTTATGGACATAAATGCAAAAAACACACAGGTATGCACACCTTCTGACCTACCCATCCATTTCTGTGTCAGCCATAGTTAAAGGGTAATTATAGTCAAAAAACTAATCTTGACCAATCATGAAAAAAGTTTTTTGACCCACCAACCTGACAAAGGTACAGACAATTATTAGCCTACCTTTTCATTCTTGTAGCAGCCATACAGGTAACTATAGTAAAAAAACTAGGTGTCCTCTTTCATTTCCATAGCATGATTATTGGGTTTTAAAACCTGCATTCCCATTCCCTTCCCTTAAAACACATTCCCTTCCAAAATGTAGCCTTTCAAGCAAAATTCAAAGTTTATACTTAAGTTTGTTAAGCATATATCCTATGCTCTTGTTCTCTCCCTTATGCTTAGATCTGAAGAGTTCTAATTTATTTTTAATGTGTTTAGTTGTCACGTTACCCCTATTTTCCTTTGACCATTGTTCTCCAAAAAAAAAGTAGAACAGACCTCGCTTATCTTACATTTGTAATTCTGATTGTACTGTGCTTTATAGGTTTGTTCATGTACTTCAGTACCTTCCTCAGAGAGCTTATACTCTAGGCACCTTGTCACAAGCATACATACTTACTAAAATCATTAATGCGTTCTATACTCATCTTTTCATTTGATGAAAATGCTGATTTTGTAAACAATATATGTAGTTTGTTCCTTCTTTGTCTATTATTTTCCCCTGACTACTAAGCTTGTAAGTAAAGTGAGCAGGGCTGCAACCCAAAGGTTGGTGGAGAAATGTACAGTAGGAGCTTTGCATCATTAGCTTGCTTAAATATTTTATATTATTTTATAGGAAGCAGTGTTTTGGACTATAAAAGTAAGCCATCCTTACTGGATTATTACCAGTTAATAAAACTGATTACTATATAGTTATATTTGGTTTCTACAGATGACAGCAAACCAAAGGTGGAGTGTAGTGTGGTGACAGAGTTCACTGATCATATATGTGTGACTATGGATGCAGAACTTATCATATTTCTTCACGATATGGTTTCAGCTTATCTGAAGGAGAAAGAAAAAGGTATGTCACTGTCAATGTTTAATTTATAAACCATGAAATAAATCACTGAATTTTGTTACTGCATTACAAATGAATAAATGTTTGAAAAGTAGAATACCTTTTGCTGGGTTCTTACTAAGGTTAAGATTTGTGATCAGATAAGCACCAAAAAAGTTAAATATACAAAATTTTATGCATTATCAAGTCATGTATTGACAATAATGTAAGTTTTAAAACTCAAGTGGATATACTGTATAATTGCCATAAGCAGTGAGGCTAATTTAGTCATTGAGCTTCATTAGCACCATTATTTATAGGTTTACTTGTTGATATGTATTCTGGAGGTACTATTTTTCATCATTAACCAATAGTAAGCAGTGTAGTTCTGCTCCTAATGTCATTCAAATAGTGTAGAAAATGTATCTTCTAGACCTGCATTTACTCTCCAAATAGTCAATTAGTTAATGGAATAGGCTACGCCACATAGTAAATGTTGTAGGCTTTTTGAGATTTTAAAGAAACAAACAAGGAGATTGAGATTCAATAAAAGTTCTTATTGTTAAAAATCGTGCTCATTTTGCACCAACCAATCAGATCTTTAACATTTGAAAGCTAACATCTGATTGGTTGGGGAACAATTAGCACTATTTTTAATGGTAAACACTTTTATTGAATCTCCCTGAAAGAATTTTAAAATTGTGTTTAGTTTTATAGAGTTCAGAGTCAGAGAATGTAAGTGTTACAACCTGGAATTAAATGAACTCTACAACCAAAATCCAGTGGAAATTGACTCACAGAGACTAATTTTTAAAAAGGGCATTTTGTAGGGACAGCCTAGTTTTTGGCTTTGTGAAAGGCGATTGAGAGCAAGCAAAACAAACTCCCAAAAACTGACCATTTCCTCTTCCATTCACCTAAACTCCCACCCAATAGGTTAAGAAGTGCTCAACTTTTTCAAGTGTCCGTTGTCTCTTTATTATTAAGGTAATACAATATTATATAAAAGGCACATTAAAAAGTATTGCATTGATAAACTACATAGCAATCCCAAATCTTGCAAAATTGTTTCATATATAAAAAGTATTTTACATTTTTTTCTCTCCCCTCACTCTAGTTATTTTTCCGCCGCGAGTTTTTACAACTCGTTCCGGACAGAAAAGTCCTATCGTACAGATTGATGAAAGTTCCTGTGAGAAGGACAAAGAAGAAAACACTAATTACACATATGTGGACTGGAGAGAGTTCATGTGCAATACTTGGCATCTTGAGCCTACACTCAGGTATTTTTTTCATAGGTTGTAATTTTTACTGATAAAAGCAATAACAGTGTACATTTTATCATCCCTTTGGAAGCCTGGACAGATGAATTAATATGATTGATTATCCAGTGCATGGATTTTTTGTAGCACTGAAAATATCTCATAATTTTACCTTATTTGATTCAGGTACAAAAACTTCTTGGGAATCAGAGGTTTCCAAAGCTGCATCCTCCTACATGCATTTATTTAATGGTGCATCATAGGGCAGGAAGATCAACGCAAGGTTGAATTGCTTATATGCATTTGCTTGTGCAAAGAAATTGTGAGATAATGTAGTTTAGTGTGGAAATGTGTGCAGCATAATTATTGCTGACCAATAGTATTTTATAAAGTAAAGAAAGAGTTTATCATTGTTTAGTTTTTTCCAATAAAAAAGTTATTTCAAGCAAAATAAGACCAGAATCATTAAAAGATACGAGCTTTCTAAGCAGTTTGGTGCTGTAACATTTTAATTCATGTCTGACTTTGATAATTTGATCTTAACCTTTCCCTCTAAGGCTCATTTCATGGACAGGAAGGAAAATTGATCCAGTTGGTGTTGATTACATCCTTCAGAAGTTAGGCTTTCACCATGCTAGAACTACTATTCCCAAATGGCTTCAACGTGGAGTGATGGACCCACTGGACAAGGTTCTCTCAGTTTTGATAAAAAAGCTTGGTTCTGCTCTGCAAGATGAGAAAGAAAAGAAGGGCAAGGAAAAAGAAGAACACTGAAAACAGGAAAAGTGAACAAATGTTAAACTACTGATCAAACAGAGCCTCTGAGTTACAAATGTTTAATATATAGTAAAGTACTTATTTTCTTGTTTTTGGCATGAGCACATTCAGTGTATGTTAGGAAACAAGTTTCCTGATTCCAGGACAAGTTTGTTTGCATTAAAAGTAAGAAATCCAGACTGTTATATGGAAAAAGTGATATACTTCACCTTTTTATGTCCTGTCATCACTGGGGCTTTTTTAGAACCTGTGATCATAAAAAATGTCACATTGTCCTTTAGGACATAATGGGATAAGCTTGTCTTTTGCTGACAATGTCCAGCATAAAAAAAAAAACGTTTTACAGTCATGTAAACCCCCGAACACCATTTTTGCATTATGTATAATTGCCAAAGATGCCTCTGAAGGGACTTACCTGGCCTGGTCCCTCGCCACCTAGGCACGGCCCCTTCTCCTATTATGAGCAAAACAAGGAGCAGTGAGGCTTTGCACTGATGGCCGCTCTACTGGTTGTGGCTGTTGGGTAATTTGGGATAATGTCACATCGGGGCTTAACCGACAGCTGTGCCCAGAAAGAAGTGGCGCAGAGTAGAGGAGGAACATCGAGGGTTCGAGTCAGGTAAGTCCCTTAAGAGGCATCTTTGGCAATTATCAATATTGCAAAAATGGGATTTGTGGGTGCTCTTCATGACTGAGTTTTTTTTTATGCTGTACATGCCCTCTAAAATAAGTGTACATTAAATCCAAGATTCCACTATGTTTTGGCTGTATTTATACTAAATACAATGCAAGGAGTTTGTGTTTGGCTTTTTTAATTTATGTTGGGTTCTTTAGTTGCTGGGCTGAGCCCCCACATACCAACCCCCTTACTTAACACCTCTAGAAGGTGTTGGAACTATTCCGTTTTTAATATAGCTGTTAACGTTTCTTGATGCTGCCATTTTGTTGAGAAGCATTGCATGTATATTTTGGACTAAAAACAGGGTTTGAACACTGTAAAATCTCTGGGGGTTTTGTTTTTATCTTTTATTATGTGCAATATGGTTTATTAACTGTGAATTTTTTTTCTTGTACAATACAATTTTGTTGACCATTTAAAAGTATTTGTATGTCTCATTTCTTTGATCCTAGGATTGCATAGTGAGTAAATGGAAAACAGTTTATGAAATAATTCAAGTTTGAGTGCTCTCTTATCAATTGCATGTTCGCATTAAATGTTTGTGTTCCTACATTTAAATTGTAGCAGGTTGGTCAGAATTATCAGTTATAATGAAAGGGAGTAATTGGGGAAAACATTTATAGAAAGGGAAGAAACATACAATATTATAACCCAGTTTAAAGGGCAATTATAGTGAGAATTTTTTTTTTTTAATTTCTTCTAATGTATCCTATAAGTCATCCCATCCACCAGGGTACCTTTAGTTTCTTTAAATTCTACATAGTCCCCGAGATATAAGCCTTTGAATATGCTGTGATTTGTAGGAGCGGCTACACCTCATCTGTCACTCAAAGGCACACACCCACACAATCCAAAGCTCCCCTGCAGTACTGTCACACTCTCTCTCACCCACACTATATGTACCATGTGCAACATATAGTCAAATGCTGTAGTGCTAAACACAATCAATAAACCATTAACCCAGCAATATGAGCATAACACACTATAAAACAGCCCCTCCCCCCAAAAAAAATCTTATATACATGCAAAACCAGTGACTCAAATGGAACACTAATACAGTATATATAATACAGTAATACAGACTATATACCAAACAAGACACAGTGCAATCTATGAAATATATAGACTAAAGCAAATGAAATGTATCAGGATAACAAGCAGTGTCACTGTGTTTGTGAAGGTCTCACTACAAGCTGCTGTTACACTGACTCTCTCTTCAGTGATTATGATCTCAGCTAAGCAGGGGGACAGATATGAACTTTAGGTAAAAAGTAAATAACAATTAGCAAAGTTAGAGAACAGGCAGAGTTCAGTAACTTACTTGTAAAGAATCTCAGCACAACTTGTCCTCTCTCCCCCTCTGCCCCTCCCTTCAGCATATTGCTACTTTATTCCACACTTTGATTGCTTGCAGTCTAGCTCTGGAAGGGAGGGGTCAACAGGATGTCAGCACTTCATTTAAAGTCCTTTCAACTGACAATGCTCGGACTCTGTATACAGCCCGTCACTGCTTGAGGGGGAGTAGACAGAGAGGGGAGGGGGACTACACAGCTTGGTACAAACTTCTGCCAGTGTGAAGAAACGAAGCCACACAGAAACATGAAAGTAAGGCAGCTTATACTAAGTGATCTATACATTGTATACAGACAAAGTTTTTTTTTCACTATAGTTGCCCTTTAAGGCTTTCCATAAAGCCTATGGAATTAATGTCTGCACAACAAATCTCACAACAATTAGACCTAAAGCCACCATTTGGGATTACAAGCATTGGTTGGAAATTATATAATACATAAGGCTCCTATACTTTCACTGGGGAGGTTCAGTGGCGAGAATCCTTACAGTCACTCAGGTGCGTCACTGAGTGAATGTAATAAGAATTCTCGCCACTGCACCTCCTCATATATATTACACAGTGGGTAGCGTATTATCCCTTATATAAAGCATATCACTATTTGGAGTTTGCAGCAATTATATCACACTTCAGTCTGATGAACAAAATCATGCTTGGTGGAAGTTAGAAGAATGCAACTTACATGCACAGTACTACTTTATCTCTAAAGGTTTTAAGGGAGGAATAATAATTTTCAGAGGCTTTTTTTTCATGGTTTGGGCTAGGCATCCCAGTAATCTTAGTACAGTAAATTAAGGGGTTTTAATAGAGCACTGTTAAAGAAAAAAATATACTCATGCAGTGACTGACTTCTTTCTGGATCCTTCCACAGTCATTGTCACTGACAAATCTCCCATCTCTTACATTGAAGAACATATGTTGATAAAGGAGGGAGAGGAGCCAGAAAGCAGACAGTTATTGCATGAGTTTAATTCTCCTTTAATTAGTACTATGACAATTTACCTTTTTATGAATTTATTTTCAGTAAGATCAGTGGTTCTGAAACTCTTTTGATGGTTTAAAAATAAGAAAAATTATCAAAGCACACCTGTATTCCTTACTAAAAAAGTAACAACTGGGGCGGAGTCTGGCCATGCACCAACATGGACGTCTGCTAGCTCAGCTCCGACGCCACAGGAATCCAGTATCGCACAATAACAGTCCACAGCTACCAGAAACACATCGGACAACTGGTGGAAAGCCCCTAACACACCATGGGACCCCCCAAAAGAACCCAACAAAACAAGGGAGACCTCACAACATACTTTAGCGTGTCCGACTCGCGAGTGGAACAAATCCAAGATGGCGCCCGCCATTCATCACGCGCCTCCACACCGGATAGCGACAGCCAACCCAGCACAAAAAGAGACCTGGATAATCTTTATGCAAGCCTCGAAAGAGTCATCCAAGACTCCAATAACAAGCTTCTATCAGAGGTAAAGACTGAACTGACAGCATTGGGAGACCGAGTGGGGGAGGTGGAGGAGACACAGGAGCGCATGTCAGCTTACTGCTCACAAGTCGACACTGACCTACAGGCACACCATAACAGACTCCTCCAAGTTGAACAACACCAGGATGACCTAGACAATCGCTCACGCAGAAATAATTTACGTTTGAGAAGCATCCCAGAGGAAATCCAGAACCTGGAGGATTATGTTACTCGCCTCTTTACCTCAATATCCCCAGAGGGTACAGAGAACAGATTCCTATTGGACCGTATCCATAGAGCACTAAAACCCAAACCCCAACCATCAGAACTACCAAGAGATCTATTCCTACGACTACATTACTACCGCACTAAAGAGACAATACTAGCAGCAGCACGCAACAAAGTGAAATCCACTTCGAAGACAATAAAACTTCAATCTTCCAGGATATGTCACCTGCCACGCTAGCAAAACGTAGAGATTTAAAACCGGTTACTGAACAACTAACGGCTCATAAAATTAAATACCGCTGGGGATTCCCATTCAAATTGATAGTGATGAAAAATGGGAGACAGATCACCTTGACGCATCAAGACGGATCCGAAGACTTTCTACGCAGATTGGACCTGCCCCCAATCCAAAGGAACACTACCCCAAACCAACCGGACCGTAGGATCCCCCCACTTCCATTATGGCAATCTGCTCCACCAAAACAGAAAAGGGACACAAAACCCAGGCCGAGCCAATTGGACCTCTAACTCACTTCACAGGGAATAAAACACAAGGACACGAACTCCACTACTCTGTGAGTATATAAACCCACCATTTATTTTTCACAGAACCTGATCCCTAAGCCACAAAAGAATGGGCACAAAATTTCCCTCCCCTCTGCCTGCCAATCAAAAGCACCACTACTGTCTCCAGAATCTAGTAACTGGAGAAAACCTATAACTAGGCCACCTGGAAAATCAAACAATGACACTAAAAATAATTTTCTGGTACCATTACCCCCCCCAAAAAAAAACAACAACACTGGAACCCCGTGTGGTGCAGCGAAACCTGCTGACCACCTGATGGTGTTACAGGACATAGATAACCCCCAACAAGATATCCTATGGCAAGGATATCAAGAGCCTGAAAGGCTCCACCTTACAAACATTTGGGCCTCAGAACCCCTGAAGCTTTCCAGGGTCACCCTACAAAATGACCTTACCACCCAACCCAACTTGCCACTAAATGTACTGTCATATATGCTTTTGGGAACAATCTTCCAGATAAAAATGCTTATGACAAAACCACTCTCGGAAAAAACATTTATAAGGTTAAAGTGTTTTAATAAACTGTTTTTGATACGATAACTCAAGAAAAAATGTTTATGCTAAAAGTTAAGTTGTTAAGATATTATTATAAACTGCTTACTAATTTATTAAAATGCTCAACATTACTACAATAACTTGTAGAAAACTAACCAATCTCATTTCCTTCTTTCTTACTCTTTCCTCTCTCTCTTCCCCCTCCCACTCTCATACGGACCTGTACCAATGTATATTAACAACCCAAATTTATCTCTTACCAGGGATGTCGGAATGCACTAGCCACCCACTAACCCACACCACCACATGACACATAAACTTACAATAACATCTCATAACGTACATGGATTAAATAGCCCTTATAACAAGCAGAAAATGCCACTCCAGTTCTATACTAAGCTACAATCAGACATAATCTTTATGCAGGAACCCATTTTAAACGAAATCTTGGGCAGAGTTATAAAGTCTCTTGGGCAGAGTTATAAAGTCTCTTGGGCAGAGTTATAAAGTCTCTTGGGCAGAGTTATGAAGAAAATGCTCTGTTGACAATTTCCATAAATTTTAATATTGACCATTTTAAGATACGTCTTTTTCTCTAAAAAAAAAAAAAAAAAAATACCTGTGCACAAGGCACATAAAACCACTACTAGCAGAAAAAAAACAACCCTAACAAAAACCCACTCTGTGTAGGTCACATACTCCAATGACCCAACTCTTTACTTGCTATTAGATGTATAAATAGGGCAGCTATTGTAAAACATTCCAATCTGTACACTTGGAATATAACGTTTAGGTTAAATCCCAAAGTAAAATGATCAGAATATAGAAGTACGGTATATTTTAAACTAACATTAGTTTACTTTAGTAGCTGTCTTTTCATGAATACTTGCAATGTTTGACAGCGCATGCAGTTCTTTCCATCATGAAGAACAATGGAGACAAACTGAATATAAAAGCCACAGTGATAGTTGTTTTTCCACACAGTATCTTCTTTTTAGAGGAGCTTCTGGACAGCAGCATTTTAGTGCCAGTCAGTGTTTGCTACAGACATCAAACATTTTTATTTCTTTTAAGCTTTAACTTAAAACTGCAGTTCTGCCATTATGCATTTAAGGTTTGTAACATACCAGGTGGTAAATTTTACATTGAAATCCCTCAAGTGTAAAGGACAACTACGCTTTAAAAACGAAAATTACCTTGGGCAGGGAGGTAAAGATCGATTATTTTTATCACCCAATAGTTTTATTGGAGAGCTTTAGCACATCCCGTTTTTATTTGCCAGGACTTTCCTGTATTAAAGATAGTGCTGAAGTGAGGAGGAAGCCTGGCAGAAGCCTTTTTTTTTGTGCTGGTGCTCCTCACAGAAACATTATTGGGAGGTATTACCAATCCTACCTCCCTGCCCCAGGTTCTTTTAATTTTAACAGTTTAAAAAAAAAAAAACTTTATAAACACTGAATTTCTCCTTCAAGCCTTGTAATAATTATCCAACAGGCAAATATATATTCCTTGTGGTAGCCTTGCTTCAATAATTGTACACTGATAATTGTGTAAGCATAAATAAGATAAATAACAATTTCTAATAATGTGTCTGAGGAGGCATCTTAGAGGCCCCATACCTTTTCATACTTTAATGGGCAATTTCTATGAGCTTATATTCAGTTTTTATAGGGAAATACTGAATTGATTGCTGATTTCCAACTTTGCAGAATTGGAGGCAGGACTTGCCTCCAGGTCCTTGCAATCTGTTTTTTTGTGTGCAATAAATAGTGCTTCATTGAGAAACAGATTTTAGGGTCAAGGTCCAATGGGAATCCCATTGTATTATGCAACAATGTTAGAACTTGTTAACAGTATCCTTGTATTTGGGGGGCATGTTCACAACATATGGTAGAATGTACCAGGAGAATTTTGACATTTGGGACAGTTTTTGGACAGTATTTGGAAATTTGTTGTGGTGTAAGGTACGCTCTGTTTACTATGTATATTAAGCTAGGTACACACAGTCCAGATTTCTGAAAGATGACAGACAGGATCTGCAAGATCCTGTCTGCCATCTTTCAAAGATCTGCATACACACAGTCCCGAGCGTTCTCCCTATGAACTTCATAAGGAGAACGCTCGGGACTGTGTGTTTCCATCGGCTGTGCTAGACTCCTCTCTAGGGAGTCTAGCGCGGCCGATGGAAATTTTCGGCCTTTCCCGAACGAGCGTTCGGCAGACCCGATCGTTCGGGAAACGAGCGTACACACATAACGATAAACCCCCGATACCGTCAGATCCGACGGTATCGGGGCTTTATCTTTACTGTGTGTACCCAGCTTTTGTGTCAGCCTGTCTGATGCCTTAGAAGAGATGAATCCATTAGATTCTAGTGCTTTATCCCATTCCTCTGTATCAGTTGGGACGATATCGGCTTCCTATGTTCCCTTTTTAGCTTGTGATCCTTGCTGCGCAAGAGAAGTATACATGGCTCAGTAAATAAAGGATATGTATTTTGTAGTTTTTTTTTTTAACAGAGCACTTCCGACAAGGGGTCTCTTGAATTGGCTCTTTAAATTGGGTATGAAAGGCATGTTGTATCCCGCAGGTATTGAAAGAACAGGTGGTTAGGGAGGTGGAACTCCTCTTTAGGTTGTTCAAATGTTTTTATAGTATTGTCTTGTAATATGTGAGATAGTTAATAGATACCGTAATTGAACTGGCTGGGGCATTGTAAGGAAATCTGGGAGATTTTTGTTATCCCACAATTGGGTCTGACTATGGAAAGTGGGGACACACATTTTTTTAAGAGCCAAATCACATATTTTCAAAATCTGTGACAATAGTGTGTTTGCCCAAGGGGTCATGATCGAACCACTCTGATCGTGTCTGGAATTCCCAGCATCTTTAACATTTTAGCTAGATCTGTACAATACCAATGATGTACATGGGAGAGATGTGAGGCTATATAGTATAAGTTATAATCTATTATTGCCAGTCCTTAAAAGAACAGCTGGTCGCTTCAGTACTATCCAGCTTACTTTGTGTTTATTTGTACCCCAAACAAAAGATTTTAGTATTGACTCAAGAATATTGAAGTATTTTAAAGGGATGTATATTGGGAGTGCCATAGGATATATAAAGCTTTTGGGAGAAAACATGTATTTTTAAACAAGGAAAACGATATCCTATCTATTTAGAGCACTGACCCATAAATTAACAGTGTACCAACTGTCCTGCCATGTAGCAATAATTTTTTTCAGACAAATAACCCACACAGAAAAAAAAGTGTCAATAAGTACCTGCAGTCTATTTTCTCAAAATTGGCAACCAGGTCCATATTAAACTATGGAGTATTTTATAATAAATATCTGGCAACCTAAGTTTCAACAATAGTCTATCTATCTATCTGTCTCTCTATCTATCTATTTCCTTAGTACATCTATACAAAGTTTAAAGGGCATGTCAACCATTAAGATGATGTTTGGCCATAATGTAGGTACCCCGTGCCCACCCCAACTGCAGTGATATTTCTTTTAAAAAAATGTTTAGATCGCTACTTACAGACCCTTCTCTCCCGCGACGTCTCTGATCCGGCTCCCTGCTCGTGGAAGTTGTCTAAGAGGCAGCCAATGACAGACGTGGCTGATGCTGCGGGAGAGAAGTATCGATCTAAACATTTTTTTGAAGAATTATTTTGGCAGTTGGGGTGGGCAGGAGGTACCTTCCTTATGGCCAAAGGGTTTCACGCTAGGTGCAATGGCTGCAGAGGATGGATCCGGATGGTGGGAGGGAGTGCTCCCCTGCACATGTCACAGTCCTTGTTGAGGCTAGGGAAGCAGCAGGACTCAGCCCTACTCTTCAATTTCCTGGACTTTGAACAAGCACTGCAGGAGAACCATAAGGAGGAGAGATGTAAGGCAAGGATTTTTTTAAACTACACAGTGGGGCTAGTATGATGTTTTCTTTAATAATGGTTTGGGTAATCATATGTGTGATGCAACTGCCTGAAAATAACATCCCTTTGATGTTGATATGGGGCATGCTACCTAATGTGAACTTAATAAGCAGCTCTTTCTGGTATATTGCTGATATGATCTATGTATCAACATTTTACTCAATCTGCCAACTACAGAATTATTGATACATTCAGGGAGATTCAACAATATTTCTTATTGTTTAAAATGGTGCTAAGTTTGCCCCAACCAATCAGATCTTATTTACCATTTGAAAACTAACATCTGATTGGTTGGAGCAAAATTAGCATCATTTTTAATGATAAGAACTTTCACTGAATCTCCCTGTCTGCAGTTATTGTCTTAATTATATGTGTTGGGGGTCACTCTTTATGTGTGATATTTTAATATGTTGACATTTTATATTGTCTGTTTTCCTTCTTTTTAGGTGGTGATACTGTGGTGACCTTCTGGCCCAGTCTCCCCGATGTATTGGCTTTATTGAGTGTTACCCATTTGACACTCGTATTGGCTGTAATAGGGGTAGCCACTGCTCAGATTCTGTCACCCTTGGGTGCTGTGTGAAATAGAATTTTGACAACCTGCCTCGCGGTGTAGTGTTGGGGCTTATGCATGTGGCACAATATGGCAATAGATTTTTCCGAGTGGCTGGAATGCTAGGATTATTTACAATATTGATCTATAGATGCAGTGGTTACAGGATATGTTGACTGAGGCCATATGGGGAACTGACCGCAGAATGGACATAGTGGGTCTAAGCATGAGTGAATTATGCTGGATTTCGGAATGTTGTGTGTCTATGGGTTTAAATTGTGTGATGCGTACTCTAACACCTGATCCTGATGATGGCCTGAACTGGGCTGAAACATGTCGATAAATGCTGGTTTAATAAAGTCATTTTTCTACAAGTCCTATGAGTGCCCCGTTGATCTTGCTATTGCTGTGGAGGTGTACCTAGGCTAATGATCGTGGACAGTAAGTGCTATCATGGTGAATGTTACACATACACAAAGTAACAAAGGAGTCGCACTAATATCTAAAGCAATGTGTAGATTTATTATATGTTAACAAAACGCTAGCATGTAATAAATCTACACATTGCTTTTTATATTATAGAGTGCGGCTTCTTTGTTACATTGCGTATTATTAAGGGTTATTCTGGTCCCTTGGAGATTTGCACAATAAGACTTTGTAACAGTGTGCTGCTACAACATTTGGAAACACGATATATGCTAAAAAATTGGGGGATTACTATCACTGAAACACTGTATATTGTATTATGTGTGGTCACTCACCTGCCATTTTCTCTGCCAGGGTGCTGGTCGTCAATTTAATATTAAGGGTAAAGTTTGATACAAGGAGCATTCCTGGGTCTTTATCAAAACTATTGATTTTTATTTAGAAATCACACAAATCTACGCATTTCGGCCCATTAGCTGGACTTTCATTCCTGATGACGATCCAGCTAACAGACCAAAACGCGGAGATTGACGTGATTTCTAATAAACAGAAATCTATAATTCTGATAAAAACCCAGGAGGGCTCCGTGTACCAAACTTTAAAAAATTTTTTACCTGTATTTCTCCCCCTGCTTCTTTGTTTGCACTTTGGGAAACTAAATCCTTTAACTGAATCATGTAGAGCTGAAATCCCATACTAAACATTTAATTAGAGCTCAAGACTCTAAATTGTATTTCCTACCTTATCTGTCCAACCTTCCATCCTCTGTTTGTACAGTAGTTAACATAGGCATCTCAAACAACATCTCTCTTCAACATCTTAAAAATGACAAGCTAAACTTCCATAACAGAAGCATTGATATTTCATTTGATTTTTGCAATCATGAGAATTCTTTTAATTTCCATCTAGGAGTTAATCAATCTATGTAGTATGTCTATTACAGATGAAAAAGTATTTGCAAATAATGTAATGACAAAGAGAAAAATATGGTGCATATGAAAAAATTTGCACTGTAAATATGAATCTCACATCACAGGACTATATACCTATTTTCTTTAGTTAGGATAACATTCTTTTAAATAATAAATATCTTTACTGTTACTTTTGCAAAAATACATTAAACGGTCAAGTATGCTATTGTGCTGCATTGAAATGGACAAATAAACTTAAAAAAAAGTCACTTCAGCTTCAAAGTAGAATCAGGGTATTTTTAGCTTTATATAGTGCTAAAGGCTTTGGAGCTTTCTTTAGCCAAATCCATTAATCAATTTGTATAATTTGTACAAACAGATTTGATATGGGTCATTCAACTCTACAGAAAGCAGAACATGTAGATGGTTAAAGCTCTATAGTGATTGAAAACCTTCACATTTACTTTCCATAATTGCTACCATTCTGCAGGGGCATGATAGTATGTAGGTGGACACATTACCAAAAGAAAGCACTGGCCTGATCCTGTTTAGAACAATTCTAGGGTATAATAGGATGCATTGTTATGTCCCCATATTGCAAGACTAGCAGTCTTGTCGCTACCAGGATATTTCTAAACAAGAATCAGTGTAATACAGAAAATACTACTCCCTTTCACTCTGGATCTGTTAAAACAAGTATGCATATTTAGCCCAGAATGTTCTGTGTATTGTTTATTTAAATTCAAACGCTATTTGTGCTACTGTATTTAATAATCATCAATATATCCAGAAGCTTGAATGAGCAAGCAATAGTTGAAAAGCATAGATGCTGAAACGAAGGACAGCCTATATTCCCAGCTATTGCTATACTACAAAGGCAATTCATGTTGAAAATACAAGTCACTTAGGCACAACATTTAAGTGTTGTTTATATTAATTCAATTGCCAATATCAAATTGCACAAACTCCACTATTTCTTAATTAATATCAACCTTTTTTTCTTTTTAATAGGGATAGTTTGGTCCTAAACTTGACAGAAATATTGAAATGTCTTTTGCATGTTACAAAAGGTAAAAACAACTTCATCTCATGAATGGGCCTATTTAATGATAATGTGGAGTAAATGTGAAATTTAGAGATGAATAAGCTGCACAGACAGGCAACATTTTATTCAAAAGTTGGCAAACAATAGGATACATCCATTGGTGAAAGGTTTTTAAGTTTTAAACTTGATGACCAGTGAATAACTGAACCGTTTTGAAATGGGTACACACTTATGAATCCTTCACTCCGACTGGCCGTTCAACACTTGCCACCGGTCTGCCAGGACGAAGGACTGCTGGTTGCGGCAAAAGTAGCCACATCCGACAGTTCGCTATGGTTTTACTTGCCCATTCTGGCAAACGAATGGTTGGACGATGGTCGCGGCTGCCGAAGAAACCATCCAATATTTTGGGGCGTTCGACAGATACACTGAAGGTAACCATACATGATATTAATACAAAGTTTTTTTTATTGAGAAACCATGGCAGGGATGTAAAAAAAGAAAAA
The DNA here is from genome assembly GCA_019447015.1 of Hymenochirus boettgeri. Taxonomy (NCBI): domain Eukaryota; kingdom Metazoa; phylum Chordata; class Amphibia; order Anura; family Pipidae; genus Hymenochirus; species Hymenochirus boettgeri. The sequence goes on from CM033469.1 coordinate 127,559,303, forward strand.
GCTGCAAATTAACAACCCATTAAGCATAGTGGTGTTATAAAAATGAGTAGATTCCCTAAAGACATTGCATTTTGCAGTGCAGATCAGAATAGTATACTGGTTTACTTCAACTGTCCATAGAGGAAATTACCTTGTGTGTTTACCAGAACAAGCTCAAAATGACACTGGCCCTTTAAAATAAAAACATTACAAAAATATAGCACCCTGAAACTGAAGCTTTAAAATCTGCATAGATATGAGAAAGATAAGAGGCTGATTGGCGAGATAAAAGGATACCACATCTGTAAAGAATGCAGTAAAATACAAACAAACCCTATAAAAGAAAAAAATATAAAGTTCCTCACAAGGAACCCCAAATATTTTTACAATATGGCCAGTTTTTATGTTAAAAAGTGCATGTACAGATATCTAAACAGCAAAATTTTATTCACCATACCTGTGATACAATGTTTAAGATAAGGAATGTTACATTGGGCATAAAATAAAAATCTATAGGAAGGGCACCCGATTGGATGCCAGCTCCACACTTCCTTTTAGAGCAAAAATCTAGCGTTAAACTCTTCGGATTACAGCTCTATTATATGTATTACAATGGGGAATAGGAATAAATATATCAGTGAAATGTACATTCGAAAGACAATATTAATATAATATTATCTGGTTTGACCTGAAGGTAAATAAAGTTATACAAAGTTTATATCTGTTGTATTCAATTAGATCACAATATTACAACAGATATACCATGACCTGGATGAATGATAACCTTCACAAGCATACAAAGTTTATACTATGTACATGGGTGTTGGCCTTACATGTATTGCGTGTAAAGGTATATACACACAAATGAGTGTATACACTTTTTCGTGTGTGTAGCGCATTTCCGAGCAGGGAACTTTCCTCGGCCTTGGGATTGTTCAGAAAAGCCTGAAAATTTCCCTTTGGAGCTGTAATATTGTGTAATAATAATGTTGTGGAAGTCATGGCTGGAAATAGCTGATTTTAAAATTAAATAACTACATATGTATAAAGGGGCCCATAATCATCAACAAGTAATATGTGAGTTTATCATTTTAAAAGGTTGGTTAGTCATTAAAAAAAACAAAAAAAACCCCAACCTTTTGCAATCATGTTTGCACACCTGAAAAGAGTAAAGACCCTCTGTAGGCCAGTTGAGTATGAGTCCACTCTATAGGCCTGTTACAGAGAGGGGGTGGCCTGCATTACTGTGGCTTTCCTAGATGATGAAGGTAGGAGGGAGAAGCACAGCTGTGTGGCCAAGGGTGAACTGCTTAGAATATTTACAAATAAAAAAGAATAAAGCAGTGATCCCCCATCATGTGTTCGGCGAGTAATATATCTAAGTGCCCATACACTTTAAACTTGCTTTGCAATGTTCCCACATTCTCCCAGGGTCAGAAGATCCGTCTGGCCAGATATTTTTTGCAATTCATTTGCAAAATGAATGAGCCAGGCTACACAGGAATGTACGCCTCTCATAAGAGATTATCAATGCTTTAAAGCTTTAGGGGCATATTGATAATTAGCGATAACTAAAACCATGTGGCAATTTTTAAACCGGTAAAATAACGCGTAAGCCAAGACCGCTTCATGTTTGCCTATTCTAAGTATTTGGATGCTGGCTGTTTTTCTTCTACCTTACTGGGGTTGCTGTTTATACATGAATAGACAAGCCCATTTTGATGCCCCACTTAATGTGCCCTGTCAGAGATGCTAATAAAGCACCTAATAGCAGCTTATATTTTCAGTCTTTGTGCTTACCACTTACTCACAGATATAAGCTGTCTACTATTTTCATTGCATGAGATGTAAATTTGCTTCCTTTTATGTTGTTTGTACAGTTATTTGCCACTAGATGGCATTCTGTTCTCTTGTGGACCATTATAGACATTAAAGAAGTTTAACAGTTATTTAAATTGCATACATGTTCCTATTTGTTTAAAATTACGGTAATAGTAATTCCCCATTTAAAATGTGTAACTCTAGAATAAAATATGGTGAAAATATGTTCTTTTATATATTGCAGTGTTCTCCCTAGGGTCTTTTAGCCGGGCGGTCCACCCAGCTACTTTTTCATGCCACCCGGCTGGAAAAAAAATCTTGAGAGAACACTTGTGATTTAAAAGAATTTAGATGTAGGTTTAATAGGTGTCTGCCCAGTCCAGGCCCCTTTTTTACACATGCAAGATTATTTTAGCACGTTAACTAGCTTTTCCAAGATCCCTAAGGCCACAAAACTGGCACATGTGCTTGTGCTGCCATTTTACATCTGGGTTACCTGCAGATGTTGCCAAACCAGAACTACCTGCAGATGTTGCCGAACTACAACTCCCTACATTCTACAACCACAGAATGCTGGGAGCCATAGTATTCAAACATCTAGTGGGACGAAAGTTAGACATCCCTGACCTATATAATGAGCATAACGCAGTGCACGTTTTTCCCCACCACCAAATTTCCCTGTCCCACCTCACCCCGGCTACTTTATCATGCCACCCGGCTGGAAAAAAATTCTGGGGAGAACACTGTATTGTCTTTTGTAATTTGTTTATCCTTGCTGACAATATTATATCAGACTGCTAGTACATAAAAAGGTTTCACCGTTATGGCCATTAATGGTAATCATTCATTAGCATCCAATCAAAATGACATTAAATAAAATAAGATACTGGATCTTTTAAGAACAAACTGTATTCTAGATTTTAAAATCCCATTATTTAAAAGACAACTACCGGTATACTGAAAAATGTAACTTATTTTTAAAAACTTTAAATTTAAATTACCTATGACAGGGAGGTAAAATTGATTATTCCTACCTCCCAATGTAGTTTTAATCTGCCAGGTTAGTGTCCCAGATTATCCTATGTCAAAGACAGGGCTGAAGCACTGAAGAAGCCTGGCACATGCAGTTTTCTTTGCGCTGGTGTTGCTCACAGAAACATTATTGGAAGTCAGAAATTACCACTCCTACTTTCCTGCCCCAGAAACTTTCCATTTTAACAATAAAAAAGCAAAAACGCACTATAGGTCTCCTTTAACATATGGCTATATATATATATTGGTTGATGTTAAGCTGTCAATATAACTACCCTCCTGCAGTGAAGGTTCTCATTCATCCAGGTCATGGTATATCTGTTGTATTCAATTAGATCAACTGGACTTGAAATGTAGTTCTTGAAGACGTTTCGCTAGTCATCCGACTGGCTTTCTCAATTCAGAATGACTTGTACAAAAATCTGTGGCAATTATGTACCCTGGAAAATCCCAATTAGCATATCACAGCCAGGTGATCTGTGTTGCAGAACCCTGCAACACAGAGCCGAGAACATCCCCACTAGCACAGAGGCGAAGGCTAAAGAAATGAAACATCTCAGAGGAGCCCTTAAAACTTGTGGATATCCAGACTGGGCCTTTGTCAAAAGAAGTAGAAGGAAAGAAAAGAACACGAATACCAACAGTGAAGGGGAAAAGCAAGACAGGAGGAAGAACATGGTCATCCCATATGTAGCAGGGGTCTCCGAGAAAACATTTATAAGGTTAAAGTGTTAATGAAAGTTTTTGATAACGAAACTCAAGAAAAAATGTTTATGCTAAAAATGTTAAAGTTGTTAAGATATTATTATAAACTGCTTACTAATGTTATTAAATGCTCAACATTACTACAATAACTTGTAAAGAAACTAACCAATCTCATTTCCTTCTTTTTACTCTTTCCTTCTCTATCTTCCCCCTCCCACATCTCATACGGACCTGTACCAATGTAATTAACAACCCAAATTTATCTCTTACCAGGGATGTCGGAATGCACTAGCCACCCACTAACCCACCCAATGACACATAAACTTCAATAACATCTCATAACGTACATGGATTAAATAGCCCTATAACAAGCAGAAAATGCCACTCCAGTTATACTAAGCTACAATCAGAACATAATCTTTATGCAGGAACCCATTTTAAACGAAACTATGAACCTAAATACTGGGGGAAAAATATCCCAATATACTACGCTTCTGCTGGAGAGATAAAAAGGGCGTAGCAATATTGATCCATAAAAATCTTCCTTTTAAGACTGAAAAAATCTACAGAGACCCAGAAGGCAGATTTTTAATCCTCACGGACATATTCTCACTCTTAAAGTGACCTTCATCGATGTGTATGCACCAAACAGTGGGCTGGGACAATTTCTGACATCCCTGGTGGACAAAATGTTAAACTATGAAAGGGACATCTAATTATCGAGGTGATTTCAATGCTCCTCGAGACAAAAAGCCGACTCCTCAAACCCATCCAACACAAAAACAACCCACACTAAATAACCACTCACAACATTCCTCAAAACACTCAATCTACATGACATATGGAGACTACAACACCCCCATGACAAAGCATACACATTCTACCATCTCCATAAATCATTCTCACGCATCGATATATATTCTGCTCCTCCTATTTTCTAACAAGAACACTCTCCCATGGTAGGAGATATTTTATGGTCAGACCACGCACACATCAACATAACAATAAAGGATATAGGGCTGACCCCAACACACTATATATGGAGACTCAACAAATCTCTGATAGCAGACCCAGCAATACAGAACACAATAAAAAAAGACATAGCTCAATACTTGTGGAAAACATATCAGAAGACACCTCTTCCTCAATACTATGGGCAGCACACAAAGCCACTCTTAGAGGTAGACTGATACAAATAGCAACCCAACAAAAGAAAACCGAAACAGCAAATAGAGGAACTTTCAAAACAATTTAAACCACCGAAAACGAACTTCAAAGAGAATACACAAAAGATAAAGAAAGTCAATTCCTTAAGCTCGAGCAACAACTATGCACAATACTCTCAGAAACAGCAGCAAGGCTCTAAAGCTAGGTACACACTGTACAGATTTCTGAAGATGACAGACAGGATCTGCAAGATCCTGTCTGCCATCTTTCAAAGATCTGCATACACACAGTCCCGAGCGTTCTCCTATGTGACAACGCTCGGGACTGTGTGTTTCCATCGGCCGCGCTAGACTCCTTTATAGGGAGTCTAGCGCGCCGATGGAAATTTTCGGCCTTTCCCGAACGAGCGTTCGCAGACCCGATCGTTTGGAGCGCGCGCTCGTTCGGGAAACAAACGTACACACGTAACGATTAAGCCCCGATACCGTCGGATCCGACGGTATCGGGGCTTAATCGTTAATGTGTGTACCCAGCTTAAGATTCACAGGACACAGATTTTTTCACAAAGCAATAAACAAAACACTATTAGCCCGAAACTGAAAAACACTATGTTAAAGAATACACTCCTCCCATTACGTAACACCATGGGGACTCTAACACACATGACCCAGACAAAATAGCCAGCAATTTGGAAAATATTGCTACGCTATACGGAGGCAATACAACAAACCCAAACACAGCCACTCACCCCAATTTCCAACACTATCTTCAGACCGCAAATCTCCCCACATTAACACCACAAGAACTGACATCTCATAACTCACCATAACATCAGAAAATTACTAAAGCCATTAAATCATTCCCAACGCGTAAATCGCCTGGACCAGACGGCTACACAATGGCATACTACAAGTTATTCTACACAGAACTATCCCCACACTTAAGACCATTATTCAATAACATTATGACAGGAAAAGACTCATTCACACCAGATATGCTATCAACACATATAGTGGAATACCAAAGAAGACCGAGACACCAACAATGTCAAATTACCGCCCATTCTCCCTCATAAACACCGATGTCAAAATATTCGCCAAAATACTTGCCAATAGACTAACAAATTGCTCACAAAATTAATACATCCTGATCACAGGATTCATTCCACATAGACAAGGTACAGACAACATAAGACGATCATTGACCTTACTCAACACAGACAAAAATGAAGAACATCCCATCGGTTTCTTTCTCTTGACATCGAAAAGGCCTTCGATGAGTAGCCTGGCCATATATGTTTGCTACGATAGATAAATTCAATATCCGAGGCCCCTTCAAAAAAGCAATACAAGCGTTATATCAATTTCCAACAGATCAAGTAGCCAACATGGGATATTATTCCCAAACAATAGCAATACATAAAGGCACTAGACAGGGCTGCCCACTATCCCCATTAATATTCGCCCTCTGCATTGAACCGTTAGCAGAACAAATAAGACAATCCCCCAATATCAAGGGATTCAGCTAGGAACTCAGAAGCACAAATAGCCTTATTCACCGACGACACTTTACTGTCAATCACACAACCACACATCTCAATACCAGTCTTATACAAACAACTAAACGATTTGGCAACCTATCAGGCTTTAAAGTGAACACCCAAAAACAATGCATACCCTATCCACCTATCTCAAACAGCTAGATACAGCTATAACAGACATTAAATTTAAAGTAGCTCAAAAATCCTTTAAATATCTAGGAATACAACTCAGCGACACCCCAGAAATGGTATACACACCAAAACTACCCTCCTATGTTCTCCACACTTAAAAATATGCTCAGAAAATGGACACCCTACAAACTATCTCTCATTGGCCGAATAGCAGCAGTACGTATGACACTATTACCGAAAATCCTAAATCTATTTAGATCTCTACCCATTACACCAATAAAAAAACAGTTAAACGAACTACAAAGGGAAATCACCAAATTTATCTGGCAAAGGAACCCCCCCCCGAATAAACAAAACAATATTAGCCAGATCACATAAACAGAGAGGATTTGGACTACCCAGCCTTGAACACTATTTTAGAGCTGCCAGAATAGCGCAAATGCTGAGCTGGATCACGGATCCACACTCGGCAAGATGGGTCCAACTAGAAAATACAGAGATCTCCCCTTTATCTACATATAGCATCCTATGGACCCCTCCAACACTACGACATACAAACAACCCTATAACCAACCCATACATTAAACATTCCATAGAAATGTGGGACAGATATATAAGACAAACCGACATCACACACTCCCAATTTCTATATACCCCATTATGGACAATCCAACATTCCCTCCAGGAATGGATAACACATTCAAACTCTACTGAACACCAGAGGCATCACACACATAAGAGATATATATAACAACACATCAGGCTACTCCCATGGCAAGAAGCCAAACAAAAATATAAATTACAACCAGGAAGATGGCTCCAATACAACAAATCACACTTTTATTACAAATACAACAAACAAGAACTCTCTCCTAGAGCCTTCCTATTTCAACAACATGCTTAAAAAACACAAGGGCCCCAAACTGATATCCAATTTATACAATATACTATGGTACTCTACAACAACCAAATAAAACAGGAGGAATGATTAAATGGGATCAACAACTGGGGACGGCAATGTCGAGGAGCAATGGAATCAAATATCTTATATTCGCATAAGTGTTCAATTAATGCTCTAGTAAAGGAGAAATCCTACAAAATATTACATGGATGGTACAAGTCACCTCTAATACTCCATAGAATATTGAACCTACTCCCCCTCCCAATGCTACAGAGGATGCGGAGAAAAAGTGATCTCACGCCACTGCTGGTGGTCCTGCCAGATATCAAAAAATACTGGAAAAAACTGCCAGATATGGCGTAGAAAGACAACTGAACATTCCCATAACCTAACCCCCTGGATTGCACTGTTCAATTACCTCATGAGCAACTCCTACCCAACCAAAACGCCTTTCTGCATCAAATTTGGCGCAGCCGGATGTACACTAGCTCAACATTGGAAAGGCCCTACTCCAACTATGGACCAAATCCTCAACAGAGTATGGTGGATATACAGAAACGAACAGATACGCTACTCACTTGAAAACAAACTTCTAAATTTTACTCGATATGGAAACCCTGGCAACACTTAATGAACATTACAATTTAAAGTTTAAATAAGAAAATTAATACAAACCATCCCCCCCCTCTCTCTTTCTTTCCTTTCCCTCTTTCACTCTCTCTACCTTAGAGATAATGCTATAGTACAATAAAAAAAAAAAACTGTTTAAAAACTAAACAGTATAAACAACTGACATAATGCCACATGAACAAATAGAAAACTGTATTACCTACCTTTGTTATCTTATTAATAAAACTTATTGAACAAAAAAAACCTGAAAGCTGCTGCTACTTTTTTTTTACAATGTGAATAGCCTCTCTTAACAAAATCAACATTTTGAGATGTTGTAGGGCTTTATTCAACCTTGATTACTATGTTTAGCATATTTAGCAGCTTAAAACCCTTTGGACAATTTCACTTTCCTCCCCCTTAGGCTGAAGCCACACTAGAAATGCAAATTGTGCGTGTTGCCGTGCGCTGTGATTGCGCAATCGGAATGTATGATTTGCACTACAAAAATGCGGATCACAGCACAGATGGCCAGCAACGCACTAATATGGCCATGGTGAATGCACAAGTCATATAATTTACAGCAATTTGAAGATTTCCCTTATGTCTCCCATAAGCAGGGGGCACAACCTAATACAATAGGGTTGGGGTATAGATTAAACAAGTCGCTCTCTCGGGTGCGTTTCCTCCAGATTAGAATGGTCCAGGGTGTTTTCAAATATTGACAAGGTCTCACAGAGAAGTGGCAGCTGGTGCCTATCAGGAGTCCTCTTCAGAAACCCCCAACAGACATAGTTTGGGTTCCATGTCTATTGTGAGGTATAGGACGTTTGAAAGGTGTTTTATAACGTTGGACCAGACGTGGCACACCTTGGGGCAAGACCAAATCAGGTGCCAGAATTTGGCAGGTTCTCTATTACATTTGGGGCAGGACAGTTTGAAGAAGGGGGACATATGGGCTTTTCTTAGGGGGTAAATATGCTTGGTGTAGAACATAAAACTGCATAACTTATTTGCTGCTGCAGGGGAGGCATGAAGGTTGTGATTCTGTGATTTCAGCCCAGTCAGTATTTACTATTGGGAATACATTTTTTCCATTTCTGCATTATATTGGTTGTGCCATATTTAGTTTAGGTGTAGTAGGCATGATTAAGTTGGATACACTGTGTTTTTCATCATTTTGTTTCATTAAGTAGATAATCGGGTGGGGTTGCTATGGGATATAGAATCCCTGTAATTCAGATATTAACAATATCTTAGTTGAAGGTATCCGAACATGTATTGGTCTGTTTGAAGTTTTTGTTTAAATGTCGTGATAGTAATTCGCTGGTTATTGGTATAATTTGTGAGAAGGTGTGTATTCATGTTGTTCAGAGATATCGGATGCTGGGAATGTGGTTAGGTTGGGGAATGTGGGGTTGTGCCAGAGTTGTATGTCGTCCGATATTCCTTCGAAACCTAGGTGTTTTGGGGCTTTTTTCAGATTTTGAATTGTTGTGTATGGAGGCAAGTTCCTCCATTTGGGATGGAGTTAGAACAGGAGTCTAGAATAGTCAAAGGGTGAGATGGAAGGTAGGCATGCAACATACCCTCCATGTCATATTGTGGTTGTGACAGTTCGTCCTCTGAGGAGCTGGGCGATGGACATCGCCAGGTTTTGTAGTATTTAAGTTGTCCTGCCCAGTATTATAGGCGAAAGTCTGGGAATGGCAGGCCGCTAGTGTTTTAGGTCTCTGAAGTGTGGTAATTTTCACTCTTGTCCTGCCCGAGTTCCAGAGGAAAGAGATCATACAAGATTGAAGTCTGGTGAAAAAGGAGTCAGGATATATGTCATACTATGTTGAAGAATGTAAAGGAGTTTTGGTAAGAATGATTTTAATTAGGTTTATTTGACCAATTAAGTTGATGGGTAGTGTTTTCCAGGATTTTAGTCGGTTCATCACCATATCCAATATGGGTGAGACATTTAGATTATAAAAATTGGTGGGTGAGCGGGTGATGTGTATGTCTAGGTATTTGAAGTTGTTTACTATTGGTACAAGGCTTCTAACAAAGGGGGGGGAGTATATATTCCATTGTCAATTGGAAATAGTGCTGACTTTCCCCAGTTTATAAGTAGGCCTGACATGGACCATACTGAGTGATTATTTCATATGGTGTGCGGAGTGAATGTTGTGAGTCCGCTAGGTATAGGATTTGGTCATCCGCATAGAAGCTAAGTAGGGAGGTGTGTTTTCCCAGTGTCAACCCAGCTATATTGGGTGTGAGCGAAGTTGGATGGCTAGGGGTTTCGATGGCAAGGGCAAATAAGTATGGGGATAATGGCAGCCCTGTCTAGTTTCCCCTGCCAAGGGGGAAGGGTGAGGAGTGTTGTTGACTCTTAATAGCGGCAGTGGGTTGGTATAAAGGATCTGCACCCTAGATCCAAATCCGAATTTCGACATACAGAGCCATAAGAAGGACCATTTACCAAGTCGAAGGACTTTTGGGCATCGAGTGCAACATACATCTTTCTCCCGAATCATGTGTATTAGTGTTTTCCTGATGTTATTGAGGTTGACTTGCCAGGCATAAAGCATTTAGGTGCTTGCCTGATGGATTTACCCACATACTGTAGCTGGTACAGTCTGGGGATAGACATAAGGCTCTACTAAAAACGGGAGGCATTTTGGATAATAAATTGGTTACCACAGTACCTTATGGACTAATAGAGAATAGGAGGTATCCTGCTTTTTGGATCTGTAATACATATTTCTGGGTTTAGGCCCCCTCTCTCCCTCCCTTTAATCCTACGCCTACCAATATGCCTTTTAAACTTTACGCTCTCTATGAGGTGCACTGTAAACTTTTTGGTATAATAAAGGTTTCTTTTCTACCCCATTAATAAGGTTTACTGTCTCTTTGATGATTTAAGGGTTTATTTCCTACTCTAGAACCTAAAGTCTTTTATATTATAATGATGGTTTAACTTTCTTATACTCCCTTGTGTCTTAATCTTATATTACCATATTTCATGTGATTAACACAAGTGCTACATATTAGCACTTCATATTTCTAACATAAGTGCTCAAATGTATTATGTTATAGAGTGTCTAAGTGTAAACTTTGGGGGATGGCTAGACATATCCAGTGTCATTCTGACATTTGACTTACGATGTCTTAGAGATAATTTTTAGAATTGCTACCTTCGAATGTTGCTACATCCTGCTAGTGGTGCTATTTGCTTCTGATATTGTACTTTTTGATGGTGAATATTTGTTTATTTTCTTTGCTAACTACTGGTGATCATGTGTTATTATTTGCCTTTGTTTTCCCCTTCTCTCTCTTCCCTGTTTTCCAATTACCTTTGATTATTGTCTGATACCTGCCTCCTGTGTGCGGCATCTGTAGGTGTATTTATGGGATGTGGGGGGAGTGACACTTCGCCTCTGTGGAAGTGACTCTGATGTCACGAAACGCGTAAGGCAGTGCCTCACCCGACCACGCTCCTCTCCTCCTATGTATCCATGTTTCCAGCAGTATAATGCAGTGAGTTTTTTTTACTTCGTATGATTAATAAAGTCTACAGTTTTGGTATGTACGTTGTAGCTCACTAATTTCCTTGCATTTACTAGTATTGATGTGCGGGGTTTAGCTTGAGGACCTTTAGTAGTGCAGCGTCCATACTTTGTTTTAGTTGGTGGATGTGTGCTTCCATTGTGTCTTTTACTCCCTATTCTGCAATATTAATTTATTCTGAAGTCAACCTGTGTCAACGATTGCAGCAGAGAGAATCTCTTACTGAAGAAAATTACCTATTTGCACCACTTGTTTACATAGCGCAATGAACGTAATCATGCGCGAACCCGCTGACTGGAAGATGGCGCTTGCTATTGCACTGAGACCAAGTAAAGGGCTGACGCGGAGCGGTGGGAATGTTCTTGCCAGCCAGAGGGGCGTGAGGCACTCCAGGTGATTAGAAAAGAGGGCACCAGCTGATGAGATCTTGGGGTGAGATCTTGCTTCCTCTCTCTCTAAAGACGTTCCTGTTAAGTGAGGGATGGAGGGATCAACCCATTGGTGACCACTTGGACTTTTGATAATGTCAGAGTAAAATAATATACATTTAAATAGATGTCAGTCACTAGGCCCAAATATCACATATATGACAGCTGTGAGAAAACGAGAACACAAGACGCTGGAGTCTCCTGGAGATAAGAACTGTTTTGTTTTATTGTTACATTACAATCTTATTTATATCATTTACAATTGGTTACATGTGTCATTATTAATTAGCAGAGGTGCCCCTACCATGAAGCAAACTGAAACATTTGCTCAGGGCGCACCCCTGCAGAACACTTAAACGGTGGCAGAAAAAAAAACCTCTTTCTTCCTGCAATACTGCATTTAGCACCAGTCCACTAGTCAGTGTTAAGTCAGCCCTCCAGTCAGTGTTAGTCAGCCCACCACAACCCACCTCCACAAGCCACACCTATGTTCCCTGATGAAGCCATGCCCGCTTCACGTGCCGCCACCTTCTACTGATAGGCGGCATTTAAAAGTTGTTTCAGGTGTCAAAAACCCTAGGAACACCCCTGTTAATTAGTTACACATTTAGTCATGTGCTTGTGAAGGTTCTCATTATTCCGGTCATGGCATATCTGTTGATTCAATTAGATCACTTGACTTGAAGTTTAGTTCTTCAAGACATTTCGCTAGTCATATCCGACTGGCTTTCTCAATTCGAAGATCTTGTCACAAGAATCTTGTGGCAATTATGTACCCTGAAAATCCCAATTAGCATATTACCGCCAAATGTTTCAGGGCGTGATTGGATAGTGGCTAAGAGGTTTATAGGAACACCCAGAGTAAGGTGTCAAAAACAGCATTGTACATGGCAGACAGTTGGTGTCGAACCCCCCCCACCTCTATTTAGGCTTGGTTTCTTTATTTTCACATAATGGCTCCTCTTAACACCTCTCTTGAACCAGTCACGTTCCTTTGCCAATATGTTAACATTACAATCTTCAAAGGTATGTCCTTTATCCTTGAGATGCAGGTACACAGCTGAGTCCTGACCCGAGGAATCTCTGTTACAAAAAAAAAAAAAAAAGGATTTAGGGGTTTAAATAAGATAACACAGTAAAATAACAAAAGTGCCAGGCAGCAATAGTAGAGCTAGCAGATATGGTCTTGATAAAAAGGGTAATAGATTAAGGGAGAAATTATTACAATGCACTGGTAATGCTTCCTTTTGGAATATGCAATGCAGTCTTGGAATTCCATATACAAAAGGGATATCTAGGAAAGAGAAGGGCAACTAAAATAATAAGGGAAATGGAGGGGCTTAACTTTGTAAGCAGATTAGACAAGTTAGGGCTGTTTACACTAGAAAAGCAGCGCATGCATATGATCACTTTATATAAATATATTAAAGGGTATGTCCACTTAAGAAAACTACATGTGGGGTTCCAGTTTTATTGAAGAAGTTTAAGGAGCTATGTCTTACCTCCAGTTCTTCAATAAAACTGCAGGAGCCAGGGGCAAGGTAAGAAACTTACCCAGTCTCGCAATCCTCCGCCTTCCTCGGACAGGTCCGATGGACTTTGTACTCTATGCGCAGCACATAGCATCGTGTACAAAGTCTGTCGGGACCTGTCGAAGATGAGTGGAGGACACGTGGACATCTTCTAAGATTAGAAAAAAGAAGTTTCATCTTCAGGTAAGTTTTTTTTTTTAATATATTGAAGTTATTGAATAGAAAAGTGGGCTGGATAAGTTTCTAAAACTAAAAATATGAAATTACTGGTATTAAAGGGCAACTGTGGTCTCCAAACAAGTTAGGATTAAATGAAAGTCTGCAGTATTTTGCTTGTGAAGGTTCTCATTCATCCAGGTCATGGTATATCTGTTGTATTCAATTAGATCAACTGGACTTGAAATGTAGTTCTTGAAGACGTTTCGCTAGTCATCCGACTGGCTTTCTCAATTCAGAATGACTTGTACAAGAATCTGTGGCAATTATGTACCCTGGAAAATCCCAATTAGCATATCACAGCCAGGTGTTAAGGGTGTGATTGGATAGTGGCTAAGAGGTGTTATGGAACGCCCAGAGTAAGGTGTTAAAACAGCATTGTAAATGGGCAGACAGTTGGTGTCGAACCCCCCCACCTCTTTAGGCTTGGTTTCTTTATTTTCACATAAATGGCCTCTTAACACCTCTTGAACTAGTCACGTTCCTTCGCCAATATGTTAACATGACAATCTTCAAAGGTATGTCCTTTATCTGCATCTTAAGGATAAAGGACATACCTTTGAAGATTGTAATGTTAACATACTGGCGAAGGAACGTGACTGGTTCAAGAGAGGTTTAAGGAGGCATTTATGTGAAAATAAGAAACCAAGCCTAAATAGAGGTGGGGGGGGTTCGACACCAACTGTCTGCCATGTACAATGCTGTTTTAACACCTTACTCTGGGCGTCCTATAACACCTCTTAGCCACTATCCAATCACACCCTTAACGCCTGGCTGTGATATGCTATTGGGATTTTCCAGGGTACATATTGCCACAGATTCTTGTCACAAGTCATTCTGAATTGAGAAAGCCAGTCGGATTACTAGCGAAACGTCTTCAAAACTACATTTCAAGTCCAGTTGATCTAATTGAATACAAAGATATCTGCAGTATTTCTTTTTAATGAGCTGACATCAGATCTCTGGCTTCATCCTGTGAGAATTATATTGAAGTGAATGTTCAAACTCCTGCTTCCAGTAGGTTGAGTGACATCACCAGTGGGCGATCGTAACGTTAAAACATTCGGGGCACGTCGCCCCGGATGTTTGGCAAAGTGTCCCGAATGTTTTCGCTGCCTGTGCACCGAACTTCCGGATTGCGCGAACCTCTGGGAACGTCGCGCAGCCGGCGCACATAATGACGTCATCAGAATGCCGGCGCGCCAATGTCACGAGCGCGCCGGCGCGAGAGAGAGCTATCGGAGGGAATCCAGGGACAGGTAGGTAGCGTAGCAGTGCAGTGCAGAGCCAAGCCAGATTAGAGATTAGATAGATAGATAGATAGATAGCATTAGATAGATAGATAGCAGTTAGATAGATAGATAGATAGCAGTTAGATAGTAGATAGATTCTATGAGATTAGATAGTAACAGATAGATAGCAGATAGATAGATAACAGATAGATAGATAACCGTTAGATATAGTAGATAGAAGATAGATAGCTAGATAGATAGCAGATAGATAGATAGATTAGCAGTTAAAGATAGATAGATAGAAAGATAGCAGATGATAGATAGCAGTTAGATAGATAGATAGATAGATAGATAGCAGTTAGATAGATAGATAGATGTAAGATAGATAGATAGATGTAAGATAGATAGATAGATGATAGATAGATAGCGTTAGATAGATAGATAGCAGATAGATAATGAAGATAGCAGTTAGTAGATAGATGATAGATAGCAGTTAGATAGATAGATAGATAGCAGTTAGAAGATAGATGATAGCGTATAGATAGATTAGAATAGATATAGCTGTTAGATAGATAATAGCATTAGATAGATAGCATAGATAGATAGATAGATAGCAGTTAGATAGATAGTAGATAGCAGTTAGATAGATAGATAGATAGCAGTTAGATAGATAGATAGATAGATTAGATGATAGATAGATAGCAGTTAGATAGATTAGATAGCAGTTAGATAGATAGATAGATAGATAGATAGAAGAAGCAGAGTTAGATAGATAGTAGCAGAGTTAATAGATAGCAGATAGATACATAGCGAGTTAGATGATACAAGTTGGATAGATAGATACAGTTAATAGATAGATAGATAGATAGCAGTTACATAGATAGATAGATAGATAGATAGCAGTTACATAGATAGATAGAGAGATAGATAGAGACATAGAAAGATAGACAAGAAGCAGATAGACATAGTTAAATAGATAAACAAGAGGCAGATAGATAGTAGATATACAGAGAGAGAGAGGACAGATAGAGATAGGTATACAGAGAGAGAGGGAGAGATAGATATACAGAGAGAGAAGGGACAGATAGAGATAGATATACAGAGAGAGAGAGAGGGACGATAGAGATAGATAGGGGCAGAGATCCATGTAGAAGGTACAAAATGTTCCCTGGCCAAGGTGTGGGCAAGCGTCTGACTACAACTGAACACAACAGTAGTTTAAAATGACCAAATTGCTACCAGTATATAATGAAATTGTCAGTTTACTGTGCCTTTGTGTCATTAATTTGTGTCTCTCTGTCCAACTCTCTGATCTCTATCTCTGTCTATTTCACTGTCTTTCTGTCTGTTTATCACTATCGGGCTCTGTGTGTCTATGTTTGTGGTTGTCTATCTGTCTACTATCTTTTGGTAATCTCTATAAGTACATAGTGGGTGTGGCCAATTGGGCGGCGAGAAAGGGGCGTGGCGCGCGGCACATGGTGTGCCCAGAGTCCCCTGATCTTCTTACACCCTAGATATGCCCCTGGACATCACCTTATCTCTGCTAGCCCCTCTGCCCCGGGGAGAAGCATGCTCAGTAAAGACTTAATGCTGGGGGAAAATGACAGTTGAGAAGGGGAGCATATTATGCAGACAAGCTGGTCACATGGCTAAAAATGAGAGTTCAACCAGGAAGTAATATTGCTGAACATTTCCAGCAATAACTTCTCACAAATTTTATGAGATGTGATTTGGGTTTTATTTTGAAGGTACAATGGAAGGCTTTTTTATAATTCTTCTAGTTTGGAAGAATTGGAGACACAGTTACCCTTTAATATATATAGTTCTGGTTGATACAGGGATACCTTCCGTTGCGTTGAGATGGGAATTAACCCCCCCCCCCTTCTTCTGGATCAACTGTCAGTGGAGTTAATAAGTTGGGTGAAAAGATGGACTAGATAGACTTACGTATTTATTCAACCAAATCAGATGTTAGCTTTCAAATGTTACATAAGTTCTGATTGGTTCGGGCAAAATTAGCACACATTTAAACAATAAGAACTTTTATTGAATCTCCCTGTATGTTTCTTTAACACCAGCTAATAGCTGTCAAGTATTGAAAAGTCAAAACCCAAACACATGTACCTAAAGCAGCAACAGTGTCCCCCAGCGACTCTGGCATGTAACATACATGGCCTTCTATATAATAAGACAGGGGAATATAGCCTAGATTCCAACTCAGCTATACAACTCACTAGTGCTCTATAAAATACCAATATAAAAGTTCCCATCAAGTGTATACCCCCAATTAATGCTCCAGTAAAAATATTTATAACAAATTTATTCAGAGAATACAACATTTAGTTACACCAGTTGTTGCTATAATGAATTTTAGGAGGTGATGAGCTTACATTGAATTTTAGTTTGGGGGGAGATATTCTGAATATACGATCGATGATTCGAGTATAGCCGATCATGCAATTTTGGTAAATTTTTATCGGACCAACACTGATCCTACAATAGATTGGTGCATGTATGAACCCCGTAAATCTTATCTTCCATTCTTACTTAATCCATCAAGAGCAGTCCAGACAGAAGGTAACAATGTATCCATAATCGCACTCCTCCGTGCTTCCTCTGACAGATCCTGACTACATCCACGCTCCCGTGTACACACACACATATGCGCATATTGTATAAGAGATATGGATGTTGGGGTGTGCAACTCGCTGCATTGCAATCACGCTTTTCACATCTGTGGATTGTGGATAGTGTGGCAGCGACCTTAAAAATCTGTTGTAGCTAATATTTATAATGTATCTATATGCAAAGCTCCCAGCCCTTTACTTTTTGGGTTAATATCGAGTATCAACAGCTCTAATTACATGAGAATCTTAATAGGATGGCCATTGTGGATAGGAATACAGACCGCTATGTTGAACTTTAACTCTTGCAGGGCCTGAGTAGGTTTGCAGAGATCACTGGTAAAAAGGAAGTTAATGCTGGTACGACTGGAAAGCAGGGGTTAAACTTCTGACCTTGGTGTTTACTAGCAGAGGTCAGAGCAGCAATGTAACGGTCATCATAGAACAAAGAATAAACTTCTATCTGCACCGCACCTATGAATGAGACCAGAGCAAGTGTCTGCATTGAAACAGATGACATGAGATTTCATTTGTCTTTGTAAATCCTTCTGGCATATGGTATGTGGATGATTCTAGTGATGATAAGTAGTGAAATGATAAACTAGTTACCCCTAAGATAGAGGTCACTGTATAAAGTATAAAAAGGGAAGAGACGTGCTCAGTCTCTTTCTACTTTCTGGAGTTTCCCCAGAGGAGAAAGTCTATAGATCACTCCAGGAGTGATAGGAGATAGGAGTAGGGTAGCTAGTGAGCAGCTGATTTTTTTTAATGTTGTTTCTGATTCTCCTGGATTGTGAGTATTTACTTGATATCTGTGCCATGCTATGTCACCTCTATTGTGCTACTTGCAATGCTTGATATATTGTTTCTGTTAAAATAAGACTGATTAAGTTCAAGAATCACTGCGCCCATTTATAGAATTTTACCTAAGTGGTAGTTCATCAAACACCCTGCCTCTAACATAAGTGAGGGCCCACTCTGAGTAAAAAAAGTCTGTGAATAGAATTTGGATAAGGCTGACAGTCTCTGGGGCAAATTAAGTAAGTATATATAAAAAACTAGCCTAAAATGTAATCTCGTTTACACTCCGAGTCAAACACTTACCTGCTCCGGCGGCCGCTCGCTCCGCATCCTTGCAGGCGGACGTCACCACTAGGCGACGGAAGTGAATCAGCGAAAGTAGGGACGTCAGCCAGCGAGGAATGCGGATGAAGCCGAGGAGGCAGAGAAGAGGATCCAGATCAGGGGAAACGGAGCAGTTAGGAAAAGGCAACTGAACTGTGGGAGGGGACTCTCAGAGGGGGGAGGGAAGTACAAGTACAGTAATTACTGCAGTGGCAAGGAATTGCACTGCAGATGTTTGGAAAATACAACTCCCAGCAACTAAAGAATGCTGGGAGTTGTAGTTCCAAACATCTGGCGTGCCAAGGTATGAGGCTTAGTTGCCTTTTATATGGACAGAAGAAAACTACTGGTTACCTGTCACAGATCAACAAGAAAATAGCTTGCAGATAAAGATTTAACATGAGCTGAAGCCCATGGGTAGGTTGAAGTTGGGACAATAGAGGCCCATGGGTAGTTAGTAGGGGATAGTAGAGGCCCATGGTTAGGTAGTTGGGGGACATTAGGGATTATACTATAAAGTGTACATTGTACTCTATACCAGTGGTTCTCCTACCTGTGGCCCTACATTTGTTCCACTCCCAGCATTCCACTACAGACACTTACAATATCAGAAGGCATGCAGGGAATGCTGGGAGTGTAGTTTTAGACATTTGGAAGAAACCCTGCTATATATTTTAGTGGTATGGTAAAGATTGTTTCAAGAACACAATTTGGTATAATGAATAAAACATTTATTTTAAGTTAGGCTTTTTTAAACTTCCCCTGTACAAATTTTAGGAAGACAGACTAGAAGCGGGCTGGTCACGTTCCGGGGTCCCGAAAATTGCAGGTCGGATAGAAAAGCAGGTTGAGGGTTGTGTGTGGATTTTTCCTGTCGGTTTGTGTAGGTCTGCAAAATCAGACCCGTGCAGGACTCTAGGGGAGACTGTGTGTGTGGGGGTGGGGAAAGGTTTGTTGCTTGGCTGTCACTATCTGCGCGTTGTTTTGGGAAGCCACTATGGGACTGGGGGGTATGTATGGACTGGTGGGGGTAAGTATGGGGTTGCGGGTCTCTTTTGGAGGAGAGTGAGAGGATTTGAGCTGCTGAGATAAAGATAGACTGGAGAGGAGAGAGATGAGAGGCAGGGAGTCCAAGTAGAATAATGTAACAGTAGTAAGACGGGAGAGTTATACGGCATGGATGAGCATTTTAGTAGTGGGCAAAGAGAGAAAGGGCGGATCTTGGCATATTGACCAATATTTGAGAAAACGACAGGTCCTAGAGACATTGTTAATGTGATGCAAAGGGAAGAGAGGAGTCAAAGATCACTCCAAGGCAGCGTGCAGATTCAACGGGTTAATGACCGTGTGTCAATAGAGATGGAGAAGGGTGAACTAGGTCCCAGTTTAGGGGGGGAAAATGATTAATTCCATTTCGGAATAGATTAGGTTTGAGGCGGTGCGCACCCGGAGAGATAAGGAGCAGACATTTAGAGATTTGGGATTGAACTTTTAACAGGGGGTTAGCGCAGGGGTGGACAAGTAATTTGGGTAACATCAGCATATAAGTGAACTTTAAACCTAAAGAATGCATTATTTCTCCCAGAGAGATAGTGTAGAGGGAGAACAGCAAGGGTCCTAAAAACGAGGCCCCTTAGGGACCCCCACACTAAGCGGAATCAGGAAAGAGTCTTATAGCAAAAAAGAAACAGAGAAAGTCTGTTAGAGAGATAAGGGAGACACCATGCCGCCAGCTTGATGTTCGGATGCCCCAGAGAAAAATAGATCTGCATAAGAAGAGAGTGGTACCACAGTACAACAGGTCGCCGATAGGCAGGAGAATGAGACCGAGACTGTCTTTGGTTTTGGCAGCTTGTAGGTAATCTTGCAGACCTTTTGGGCGAGGGCCGTTTCAGTGAATTGACCCGGACGGAATCCGAGTAATGGGTCCAAGAAGCATTAGCTAGGAGGTTATTTAGTAAGGCGTCGTTAGAAAGACATTCAAGGAGGTTTTGAGCAAAACGGTATAAAGAGAGACAGGTAGGTTGCCAAGAGGGTTTTTTAAGTTACATTTTTTAATATCGGTTGTTGGGACATATTGGTTGTAGCTATTGAAAAATGCATGTTTTTATATCTTAATTGACTGGTCCTGTAAGGATCTGGAAATGTAGTTCAGCACAGAAACTGGAGTCCCATTTTAACCATCGTTGTTGTAGTTAAAATCATTTGGAGTCTATGGTTGCCTATGCGTCTAGGACACGTTTATATTATCTACTGATCCTAGGCATGATACGATATCAGCCGATATTTGACCATCGATAATGAAAAGAATACCAATGTGTTGGTTTTTTGCGCAATAGCATGCGCTTTCGATAGCACAGAAGGTTGGATACAGCGTACCCCAAGGTTCACTAACTAGTTCAGGGCACTAGTTGGTTGTAGTCGGGCCTCACCCTAAAATGGCATTTTATGATTTAAGCTAGCTACAGGTGTCCTCAGCGTTTTCACTATCTGGCAAACCCTGACATGACGGAACTTGGTTCTAGCTCTCAGGGTCTGAAAAACTTGAATAGGACCACACTATAACGCGATCGCTAAGATAACGATCCTTTTTTTCCGATTGTGATCCTTTTTTTTCCTTCTCGTTTTCGTAGGTTTGCGGTTATGGTAATATTTATAAAAGGTTGTTATCGTAAAAATAACGATCAGTGTTCTACGATACGAACCGTTATTTTACATTATTGACCGCAATCCTACGATATCACTACCGTAAATCTACGGTACCGATAATGTAAAATAAGGATCGCTATCGTAAAATACTGATCGTTATCTTAAAATACAGACCGTTATCGTAGAATACCGTTATTTTACGATTCAACGTTCACAACCGTTTTTCTAATATAACGACCGTTATTTTACAATAACGATTGCTAATTTACGATATTGGTACCGTAGATTCACAATAGCGATATCGTAGGATTAAGATCGATATCGTAAAATAACGGTCCATATCGTAGAACACCGATTGTTATTTTTACAATGGCGATAACGATGTTTTCTAAATAGGGCCCATCGGGCCCCCATAAATCATTCTCACGCATCGACTACATATTCTGTTCCTCTTATTTTCTAACAAGAACACTCTCCTCCATGGTAGGAGATATTTTATGGTCAGACCACGCATACATCAATATAACAATAAAGGACATATGGCTGACCCCAACACACTATACATGGAGACTCAACCAATCTCTAATAGCAGACCCAGCAACACAGAACACAATAAAAAAAGACATAGCTCAATACTTTGTGGAAAACGTATCAGAAGACACATCTTCCTCAATACTATGGGCAGCACACAAAGCCACTCTTAGAGGGTAGGCTAATACAAATAGCAACCCAACAAAAGAAAACTCGAAATAGACAAATAGAGGAACTCTCAAAACAAATTAAAATTGCCGAAAACGAACTACAAAAAGAATACACAAAAGATAAAGAAAGTCACTTCCTCAAGCTCAAGCAACAATTATGCACAATACTTTCAGAAACAGCAGACAAGGCTCTAAGGGCCCTATTTATAAAAGATCAGTATCGTTATCTTGGGCAGAGTTATAAAGTCTCTTGGGCAGAGTTATAAAGTCTCTTGGGCAGAGTTATAAAGTCTCTTGGGCAGAGTTATGAAGAAAATGCTCTGTTGACAATTTCCATAAATTTTAATATTGACCATTTTAAGATACGTCTTTTTCTCTAAAAAAAAAAAAAAAAAAATACCTGTGCACAAGGCACATAAAACCACTACTAGCAGAAAAAAAACAACCCTAACAAAAACCCACTCTGTGTAGGTCACATACTCCAATGACCCAACTCTTTACTTGCTATTAGATGTACAAATAGGGCAGCTATTGTAAAACATTCCAATCTGTACACTTGGAATATAACGTTTAGGTTAAATCCCAAAGTAAAATGATCAGAATATAGAAGTACGGTATATTTTAAACTAACATTAGTTTACTTTAGTAGCTGTCTTTTCATGAATACTTGCAATGTTTGACAGCGCATGCAGTTCTTTCCATCATGAAGAACAATGGAGACAAACTGAATATAAAAGCCACAGTGATAGTTGTTTTTCCACACAGTATCTTCTTTTTAGAGGAGCTTCTGGACAGCAGCATTTTAGTGCCAGTCAGTGTTTGCTACAGACATCAAACATTTTTATTTCTTTTAAGCTTTAACTTAAAACTGCAGTTCTGCCATTATGCATTTAAGGTTTGTAACATACCAGGTGGTAAATTTTACATTGAAATCCCTCAAGTGTAAAGGACAACTACGCTTTAAAAACGAAAATTACCTTGGGCAGGGAGGTAAAGATCGATTATTTTTATCACCCAATAGTTTTATTGGAGAGCTTTAGCACATCCCGTTTTTATTTGCCAGGACTTTCCTGTATTAAAGATAGTGCTGAAGTGAGGAGGAAGCCTGGCAGAAGCCTTTTTTTTTGTGCTGGTGCTCCTCACAGAAACATTATTGGGAGGTATTACCAATCCTACCTCCCTGCCCCAGGTTCTTTTAATTTTAACAGTTTAAAAAAAAAAAAACTTTATAAACACTGAATTTCTCCTTCAAGCCTTGTAATAATTATCCAACAGGCAAATATATATTCCTTGTGGTAGCCTTGCTTCAATAATTGTACACTGATAATTGTGTAAGCATAAATAAGATAAATAACAATTTCTAATAATGTGTCTGAGGAGGCATCTTAGAGGCCCCATACCTTTTCATACTTTAATGGGCAATTTCTATGAGCTTATATTCAGTTTTTATAGGGAAATACTGAATTGATTGCTGATTTCCAACTTTGCAGAATTGGAGGCAGGACTTGCCTCCAGGTCCTTGCAATCTGTTTTTTTGTGTGCAATAAATAGTGCTTCATTGAGAAACAGATTTTAGGGTCAAGGTCCAATGGGAATCCCATTGTATTATGCAACAATGTTAGAACTTGTTAACAGTATCCTTGTATTTGGGGGGCATGTTCACAACATATGGTAGAATGTACCAGGAGAATTTTGACATTTGGGACAGTTTTTGGACAGTATTTGGAAATTTGTTGTGGTGTAAGGTACGCTCTGTTTACTATGTATATTAAGCTAGGTACACACAGTCCAGATTTCTGAAAGATGACAGACAGGATCTGCAAGATCCTGTCTGCCATCTTTCAAAGATCTGCATACACACAGTCCCGAGCGTTCTCCCTATGAACTTCATAAGGAGAACGCTCGGGACTGTGTGTTTCCATCGGCTGTGCTAGACTCCTCTCTAGGGAGTCTAGCGCGGCCGATGGAAATTTTCGGCCTTTCCCGAACGAGCGTTCGGCAGACCCGATCGTTCGGGAAACGAGCGTACACACATAACGATAAACCCCCGATACCGTCAGATCCGACGGTATCGGGGCTTTATCTTTACTGTGTGTACCCAGCTTTTGTGTCAGCCTGTCTGATGCCTTAGAAGAGATGAATCCATTAGATTCTAGTGCTTTATCCCATTCCTCTGTATCAGTTGGGACGATATCGGCTTCCTATGTTCCCTTTTTAGCTTGTGATCCTTGCTGCGCAAGAGAAGTATACATGGCTCAGTAAATAAAGGATATGTATTTTGTAGTTTTTTTTTTTAACAGAGCACTTCCGACAAGGGGTCTCTTGAATTGGCTCTTTAAATTGGGTATGAAAGGCATGTTGTATCCCGCAGGTATTGAAAGAACAGGTGGTTAGGGAGGTGGAACTCCTCTTTAGGTTGTTCAAATGTTTTTATAGTATTGTCTTGTAATATGTGAGATAGTTAATAGATACCGTAATTGAACTGGCTGGGGCATTGTAAGGAAATCTGGGAGATTTTTGTTATCCCACAATTGGGTCTGACTATGGAAAGTGGGGACACACATTTTTTTAAGAGCCAAATCACATATTTTCAAAATCTGTGACAATAGTGTGTTTGCCCAAGGGGTCATGATCGAACCACTCTGATCGTGTCTGGAATTCCCAGCATCTTTAACATTTTAGCTAGATCTGTACAATACCAATGATGTACATGGGAGAGATGTGAGGCTATATAGTATAAGTTATAATCTATTATTGCCAGTCCTTAAAAGAACAGCTGGTCGCTTCAGTACTATCCAGCTTACTTTGTGTTTATTTGTACCCCAAACAAAAGATTTTAGTATTGACTCAAGAATATTGAAGTATTTTAAAGGGATGTATATTGGGAGTGCCATAGGATATATAAAGCTTTTGGGAGAAAACATGTATTTTTAAACAAGGAAAACGATATCCTATCTATTTAGAGCACTGACCCATAAATTAACAGTGTACCAACTGTCCTGCCATGTAGCAATAATTTTTTTCAGACAAATAACCCACACAGAAAAAAAAGTGTCAATAAGTACCTGCAGTCTATTTTCTCAAAATTGGCAACCAGGTCCATATTAAACTATGGAGTATTTTATAATAAATATCTGGCAACCTAAGTTTCAACAATAGTCTATCTATCTATCTGTCTCTCTATCTATCTATTTCCTTAGTACATCTATACAAAGTTTAAAGGGCATGTCAACCATTAAGATGATGTTTGGCCATAATGTAGGTACCCCGTGCCCACCCCAACTGCAGTGATATTTCTTTTAAAAAAATGTTTAGATCGCTACTTACAGACCCTTCTCTCCCGCGACGTCTCTGATCCGGCTCCCTGCTCGTGGAAGTTGTCTAAGAGGCAGCCAATGACAGACGTGGCTGATGCTGCGGGAGAGAAGTATCGATCTAAACATTTTTTTGAAGAATTATTTTGGCAGTTGGGGTGGGCAGGAGGTACCTTCCTTATGGCCAAAGGGTTTCACGCTAGGTGCAATGGCTGCAGAGGATGGATCCGGATGGTGGGAGGGAGTGCTCCCCTGCACATGTCACAGTCCTTGTTGAGGCTAGGGAAGCAGCAGGACTCAGCCCTACTCTTCAATTTCCTGGACTTTGAACAAGCACTGCAGGAGAACCATAAGGAGGAGAGATGTAAGGCAAGGATTTTTTTAAACTACACAGTGGGGCTAGTATGATGTTTTCTTTAATAATGGTTTGGGTAATCATATGTGTGATGCAACTGCCTGAAAATAACATCCCTTTGATGTTGATATGGGGCATGCTACCTAATGTGAACTTAATAAGCAGCTCTTTCTGGTATATTGCTGATATGATCTATGTATCAACATTTTACTCAATCTGCCAACTACAGAATTATTGATACATTCAGGGAGATTCAACAATATTTCTTATTGTTTAAAATGGTGCTAAGTTTGCCCCAACCAATCAGATCTTATTTACCATTTGAAAACTAACATCTGATTGGTTGGAGCAAAATTAGCATCATTTTTAATGATAAGAACTTTCACTGAATCTCCCTGTCTGCAGTTATTGTCTTAATTATATGTGTTGGGGGTCACTCTTTATGTGTGATATTTTAATATGTTGACATTTTATATTGTCTGTTTTCCTTCTTTTTAGGTGGTGATACTGTGGTGACCTTCTGGCCCAGTCTCCCCGATGTATTGGCTTTATTGAGTGTTACCCATTTGACACTCGTATTGGCTGTAATAGGGGTAGCCACTGCTCAGATTCTGTCACCCTTGGGTGCTGTGTGAAATAGAATTTTGACAACCTGCCTCGCGGTGTAGTGTTGGGGCTTATGCATGTGGCACAATATGGCAATAGATTTTTCCGAGTGGCTGGAATGCTAGGATTATTTACAATATTGATCTATAGATGCAGTGGTTACAGGATATGTTGACTGAGGCCATATGGGGAACTGACCGCAGAATGGACATAGTGGGTCTAAGCATGAGTGAATTATGCTGGATTTCGGAATGTTGTGTGTCTATGGGTTTAAATTGTGTGATGCGTACTCTAACACCTGATCCTGATGATGGCCTGAACTGGGCTGAAACATGTCGATAAATGCTGGTTTAATAAAGTCATTTTTCTACAAGTCCTATGAGTGCCCCGTTGATCTTGCTATTGCTGTGGAGGTGTACCTAGGCTAATGATCGTGGACAGTAAGTGCTATCATGGTGAATGTTACACATACACAAAGTAACAAAGGAGTCGCACTAATATCTAAAGCAATGTGTAGATTTATTATATGTTAACAAAACGCTAGCATGTAATAAATCTACACATTGCTTTTTATATTATAGAGTGTGGCTTCTTTGTTACATTGCGTATTATTAAGGGTTATTCTGGTCCCTTGGAGATTTGCACAATAAGACTTTGTAACAGTGTGCTGCTACAACATTTGGAAACACGATATATGCTAAAAAATTGGGGGATTACTATCACTGAAACACTGTATATTGTATTATGTGTGGTCACTCACCTGCCATTTTCTCTGCCAGGGTGCTGGTCGTCAATTTAATATTAAGGGTAAAGTTTGATACAAGGAGCATTCCTGGGTCTTTATCAAAACTATTGATTTTTATTTAGAAATCACACAAATCTACGCATTTCGGCCCATTAGCTGGACTTTCATTCCTGATGACGATCCAGCTAACAGACCAAAACGCGGAGATTGACGTGATTTCTAATAAACAGAAATCTATAATTCTGATAAAAACCCAGGAGGGCTCCGTGTACCAAACTTTAAAAAATTTTTTACCTGTATTTCTCCCCCTGCTTCTTTGTTTGCACTTTGGGAAACTAAATCCTTTAACTGAATCATGTAGAGCTGAAATCCCATACTAAACATTTAATTAGAGCTCAAGACTCTAAATTGTATTTCCTACCTTATCTGTCCAACCTTCCATCCTCTGTTTGTACAGTAGTTAACATAGGCATCTCAAACAACATCTCTCTTCAACATCTTAAAAATGACAAGCTAAACTTCCATAACAGAAGCATTGATATTTCATTTGATTTTTGCAATCATGAGAATTCTTTTAATTTCCATCTAGGAGTTAATCAATCTATGTAGTATGTCTATTACAGATGAAAAAGTATTTGCAAATAATGTAATGACAAAGAGAAAAATATGGTGCATATGAAAAAATTTGCACTGTAAATATGAATCTCACATCACAGGACTATATACCTATTTTCTTTAGTTAGGATAACATTCTTTTAAATAATAAATATCTTTACTGTTACTTTTGCAAAAATACATTAAACGGTCAAGTATGCTATTGTGCTGCATTGAAATGGACAAATAAACTTAAAAAAAAGTCACTTCAGCTTCAAAGTAGAATCAGGGTATTTTTAGCTTTATATAGTGCTAAAGGCTTTGGAGCTTTCTTTAGCCAAATCCATTAATCAATTTGTATAATTTGTACAAACAGATTTGATATGGGTCATTCAACTCTACAGAAAGCAGAACATGTAGATGGTTAAAGCTCTATAGTGATTGAAAACCTTCACATTTACTTTCCATAATTGCTACCATTCTGCAGGGGCATGATAGTATGTAGGTGGACACATTACCAAAAGAAAGCACTGGCCTGATCCTGTTTAGAACAATTCTAGGGTATAATAGGATGCATTGTTATGTCCCCATATTGCAAGACTAGCAGTCTTGTCGCTACCAGGATATTTCTAAACAAGAATCAGTGTAATACAGAAAATACTACTCCCTTTCACTCTGGATCTGTTAAAACAAGTATGCATATTTAGCCCAGAATGTTCTGTGTATTGTTTATTTAAATTCAAACGCTATTTGTGCTACTGTATTTAATAATCATCAATATATCCAGAAGCTTGAATGAGCAAGCAATAGTTGAAAAGCATAGATGCTGAAACGAAGGACAGCCTATATTCCCAGCTATTGCTATACTACAAAGGCAATTCATGTTGAAAATACAAGTCACTTAGGCACAACATTTAAGTGTTGTTTATATTAATTCAATTGCCAATATCAAATTGCACAAACTCCACTATTTCTTAATTAATATCAACCTTTTTTTCTTTTTAATAGGGATAGTTTGGTCCTAAACTTGACAGAAATATTGAAATGTCTTTTGCATGTTACAAAAGGTAAAAACAACTTCATCTCATGAATGGGCCTATTTAATGATAATGTGGAGTAAATGTGAAATTTAGAGATGAATAAGCTGCACAGACAGGCAACATTTTATTCAAAAGTTGGCAAACAATAGGATACATCCATTGGTGAAAGGTTTTTAAGTTTTAAACTTGATGACCAGTGAATAACTGAACCGTTTTGAAATGGGTACACACTTATGAATCCTTCACTCCGACTGGCCGTTCAACACTTGCCACCGGTCTGCCAGGACGAAGGACTGCTGGTTGCGGCAAAAGTAGCCACATCCGACAGTTCGCTATGGTTTTACTTGCCCATTCTGGCAAACGAATGGTTGGACGATGGTCGCGGCTGCCGAAGAAACCATCCAATATTTTGGGGCGTTCGACAGATACACTGAAGGTAACCATACATGATATTAATACAAAGTTTTTTTTATTGAGAAACCATGGCAGGGATGTAAAAAAAGAAAAAGCTGCAAATTAACAACCCATTAAGCATAGTGGTGTTATAAAAATGAGTAGATTCCCTAAAGACATTGCATTTTGCAGTGCAGATCAGAATAGTATACTGGTTTACTTCAACTGTCCATAGAGGAAATTACCTTGTGTGTTTACCAGAACAAGCTCAAAATGACACTGGCCCTTTAAAATAAAAACATTACAAAAATATAGCACCCTGAAACTGAAGCTTTAAAATCTGCATAGATATGAGAAAGATAAGAGGCTGATTGGCGAGATAAAAGGATACCACATCTGTAAAGAATGCAGTAAAATACAAACAAACCCTATAAAAGAAAAAAATATAAAGTTCCTCACAAGGAACCCCAAATATTTTTACAATATGGCCAGTTTTTATGTTAAAAAGTGCATGTACAGATATCTAAACAGCAAAATTTTATTCACCATACCTGTGATACAATGTTTAAGATAAGGAATGTTACATTGGGCATAAAATAAAAATCTATAGGAAGGGCACCCGATTGGATGCCAGCTCCACACTTCCTTTTAGAGCAAAAATCTAGCGTTAAACTCTTCGGATTACAGCTCTATTATATGTATTACAATGGGGAATAGGAATAAATATATCAGTGAAATGTACATTCGAAAGACAATATTAATATAATATTATCTGGTTTGACCTGAAGGTAAATAAAGTTATACAAAGTTTATATCTGTTGTATTCAATTAGATCACAATATTACAACAGATATACCATGACCTGGATGAATGATAACCTTCACAAGCATACAAAGTTTATACTATGTACATGGGTGTTGGCCTTACATGTATTGCGTGTAAAGGTATATACACACAAATGAGTGTATACACTTTTTCGTGTGTGTAGCGCATTTCCGAGCAGGGAACTTTCCTCGGCCTTGGGATTGTTCAGAAAAGCCTGAAAATTTCCCTTTGGAGCTGTAATATTGTGTAATAATAATGTTGTGGAAGTCATGGCTGGAAATAGCTGATTTTAAAATTAAATAACTACATATGTATAAAGGGGCCCATAATCATCAACAAGTAATATGTGAGTTTATCATTTTAAAAGGTTGGTTAGTCATTAAAAAAAACAAAAAAAACCCCAACCTTTTGCAATCATGTTTGCACACCTGAAAAGAGTAAAGACCCTCTGTAGGCCAGTTGAGTATGAGTCCACTCTATAGGCCTGTTACAGAGAGGGGGTGGCCTGCATTACTGTGGCTTTCCTAGATGATGAAGGTAGGAGGGAGAAGCACAGCTGTGTGGCCAAGGGTGAACTGCTTAGAATATTTACAAATAAAAAAGAATAAAGCAGTGATCCCCCATCATGTGTTCGGCGAGTAATATATCTAAGTGCCCATACACTTTAAACTTGCTTTGCAATGTTCCCACATTCTCCCAGGGTCAGAAGATCCGTCTGGCCAGATATTTTTTGCAATTCATTTGCAAAATGAATGAGCCAGGCTACACAGGAATGTACGCCTCTCATAAGAGATTATCAATGCTTTAAAGCTTTAGGGGCATATTGATAATTAGCGATAACTAAAACCATGTGGCAATTTTTAAACCGGTAAAATAACGCGTAAGCCAAGACCGCTTCATGTTTGCCTATTCTAAGTATTTGGATGCTGGCTGTTTTTCTTCTACCTTACTGGGGTTGCTGTTTATACATGAATAGACAAGCCCATTTTGATGCCCCACTTAATGTGCCCTGTCAGAGATGCTAATAAAGCACCTAATAGCAGCTTATATTTTCAGTCTTTGTGCTTACCACTTACTCACAGATATAAGCTGTCTACTATTTTCATTGCATGAGATGTAAATTTGCTTCCTTTTATGTTGTTTGTACAGTTATTTGCCACTAGATGGCATTCTGTTCTCTTGTGGACCATTATAGACATTAAAGAAGTTTAACAGTTATTTAAATTGCATACATGTTCCTATTTGTTTAAAATTACGGTAATAGTAATTCCCCATTTAAAATGTGTAACTCTAGAATAAAATATGGTGAAAATATGTTCTTTTATATATTGCAGTGTTCTCCCTAGGGTCTTTTAGCCGGGCGGTCCACCCAGCTACTTTTTCATGCCACCCGGCTGGAAAAAAATTCTTGAGAGAACACTTGTGATTTAAAAGAATTTAGATGTAGGTTTAATAGGTGTCTGCCCAGTCCAGGCCCCTTTTTTACACATGCAAGATTATTTTAGCACGTTAACTAGCTTTTCCAAGATCCCTAAGGCCACAAAACTGGCACATGTGCTTGTGCTGCCATTTTACATCTGGGTTACCTGCAGATGTTGCCAAACCAGAACTACCTGCAGATGTTGCCGAACTACAACTCCCTACATTCTACAACCACAGAATGCTGGGAGCCATAGTATTCAAACATCTAGTGGGACGAAAGTTAGACATCCCTGACCTATATAATGAGCATAACGCAGTGCACGTTTTTCCCCACCACCAAATTTCCCTGTCCCACCTCACCCCGGCTACTTTATCATGCCACCCGGCTGGAAAAAAATTCTGGGGAGAACACTGTATTGTCTTTTGTAATTTGTTTATCCTTGCTGACAATATTATATCAGACTGCTAGTACATAAAAAGGTTTCACCGTTATGGCCATTAATGGTAATCATTCATTAGCATCCAATCAAAATGACATTAAATAAAATAAGATACTGGATCTTTTAAGAACAAACTGTATTCTAGATTTTAAAATCCCATTATTTAAAAGACAACTACCGGTATACTGAAAAATGTAACTTATTTTTAAAAACTTTAAATTTAAATTACCTATGACAGGGAGGTAAAATTGATTATTCCTACCTCCCAATGTAGTTTTAATCTGCCAGGTTAGTGTCCCAGATTATCCTATGTCAAAGACAGGGCTGAAGCACTGAAGAAGCCTGGCACATGCAGTTTTCTTTGCGCTGGTGTTGCTCACAGAAACATTATTGGAAGTCAGAAATTACCACTCCTACTTTCCTGCCCCAGAAACTTTCCATTTTAACAATAAAAAAGCAAAAACGCACTATAGGTCTCCTTTAACATATGGCTATATATATATATTGGTTGATGTTAAGCTGTCAATATAACTACCCTCCTGCAGTGAAGGTTCTCATTCATCCAGGTCATGGTATATCTGTTGTATTCAATTAGATCAACTGGACTTGAAATGTAGTTCTTGAAGACGTTTCGCTAGTCATCCGACTGGCTTTCTCAATTCAGAATGACTTGTACAAAAATCTGTGGCAATTATGTACCCTGGAAAATCCCAATTAGCATATCACAGCCAGGTGATCTGTGTTGCAGAACCCTGCAACACAGAGCCGAGAACATCCCCACTAGCACAGAGGCGAAGGCTAAAGAAATGAAACATCTCAGAGGAGCCCTTAAAACTTGTGGATATCCAGACTGGGCCTTTGTCAAAAGAAGTAGAAGGAAAGAAAAGAACACGAATACCAACAGTGAAGGGGAAAAGCAAGACAGGAGGAAGAACATGGTCATCCCATATGTAGCAGGGGTCTCCGAGAAAACCATGATACCGTGTTTATTCTAATTACCGTGTTTATTCCGACTACCGTTTATTCCGATTATTATGATACCGTGTTTATTCTAATCACCGTGTTTATTCCGATTACCATTATACCGTGTTTATTCCGACTACCGTGTTTATCCCGATTACCATGATACCGTGTTTATTCCGACTAACGTGTTTACCCTGATTACCATGATACCGTGTTTATTCCAATCACCGTGTATATTCCGATTACCATGATACCGTGTTTATTGTAATCACCGTGTATATTCCGACTACCGTGTTTATTCTGATTACCATGATACCGTGTTTATTCTAATCACCGTGTTTATTCCGATTACCATGATACCGTGTATATTCTAATCACCGTGTTTATTCTGATTACCATGATACCGTGTTTATTCTAATTACCGTGTTTATTCCGATTACCATGATACAGTGTTTATTCTAATTTATTCCGTTTACCGTGTAATAAATATATTAAGAGGTTATTTCTACGCAGGATTTCCACTGTTAGAATAAAATAAAATCTTCCCCCTCTGAGTAGAAATGACCCTAGAATGTTGGATCTCTTGGAAATAGAAGCTCCTTATTTTTAGGGGGCTTTTCAGTGTAAAAATCTGTTTAATAGCTGCAGCCAAGTCGACATGGAGGTCCCCCCCGTGTGGTAGAAATTCAATACTGCAACACAAGGAAAAAAGAAAATATATAGACTGCAAAATATCATTACGTCTTTCCGGCTTTCAACACAGAAATGTTGTTCAGGAGGTCAAATTTCTAAACTTTCTAGTCAGTTATACTCATCACAGAAGCATTGGTGGTTCAGTGGTAGAATTCTCGCCTGCCACGCGGGAGGCCCGGGTTCGATTCCCGGCCAATGCAACTACATTTTTTTTTTTTTTTTTAACATCTGTAGCTATAGTATGATCAAAAGCAAATGTCACAAGTACACGGTATTTCCTTAATAGCAGTGGTGTATCTACGTTAAAACATTCAGGGCACGTGCCCCGGATGTTTGGCAAAGTGCCCCGAATGTTTTCGCTGCCTGTGCCCCGAACTTCCGGATTTCCCGGCTGCGCGAACCTCTGGGAACGTCGCTCAGCCGGCGCACACGACATCATGCGGAATGCCGGAGCGAGAGAGAGCTATCGGAGGGAATCCAGGGACAGGTAGGTAGCGTAGCAGTGCAGTGCAGAGCCAAGCCAGATTAGATAGATAGATTAGATAGATAGATAGATAGATAGATAGATAGCAGTTAGATAGATAGATAGATAGATTAGATAGATAGCAGTTAGATCGATAGATAGATAGATAGATAGATAGATAGCAGTTAGATAGATAGATAGATAGATTAGATAGATAGCAGTTAGATCGATAGATAGATAGATAGATAGCAGTTAGATAGATAGATAGATAGCAGTTAGATAGATAGCAGTTAGATAGATAGATAGCAGTTAGATAGATAGATAGTAGATAGATAGATAGCAGTTAGATAGATAGATAGATAGCAGATAGATAGATAGATAGATAGATAGATAGCAGTTAGATAGATAGATAGAAAGATAGCAGATAGATAGATAGATAGCAGTTAGATCGATAGATAGATAGATAGATAGATAGCAGTTAGATAGATAGCAGTTAGATAGATAGATAGCAGTTAGATAGATAGATAGTAGATAGATAGATAGCAGTTAGATAGATAGATAGATAGTATGTGTTTGTATAAGTCCCGCCCTGCTCACATGTCCCCAATAAGCATATATGGTGCAAACGGAGCAGATTGTGAGTATACAAGTATACACTGAACAAACCCTATAGAAGTGTAATTAAAGGGTATGTCCACCCTAACTAAAATTCGAGTGCACATCGGAAACCCCCCAAAACCTAGACACATGTCTCGGCCAATCACTATTGCGGCTGCCGGTCCAGTCCCTTCTGCTTATTTCTGTGCTTGGAAAAAGCAGGGAAGACGAGCAGAAGGCAGCCGTTGGAATGAGGCCTGGTAATTCTTTTTAGAGGCCAAATTCAAGTGTTTAGACCTTGCGAGGTTAGGTTATGGGGGGGTTTCCTCTGTGCATACAAATTTTTGGTTAGTCTTGTTCTTGCATAAATAAAGGAGACAAATTGTACCTTTTGCATAAGAACCATCATATAACACACACATATACTGATGATCCTGCAATTGAAATGGGTGTTTCTTTTGTTTCCCACTATCATTCATTGTAGTCATTGAACTCCTGCACTTTGTTGGTGGGTTAATTAAGACGTGTAGTAAACAAAACTTATGGAATTTTAATATTGAGTTTCTGTCAATGGTCAGGATTTCTTACTCTGTAAGATAGGGATCACCATTTTACTGAGAGATGTGGGTTCAAAGTTGCTTGAAAAGGCCAAGCAGGTGTTAACAACTCTAATGTTTTTTCTACTGGAGGCAGTGTGTTTTTAAATGGGGGGGGGAGAGAAATTAAACAAATGTTTAATTTATGAAATCCAATCTGGAATAAATACGAAGACTCAACATATCTTGTATTACTCACTATAACAAACCTCATAATATCATTTCCAACCTATACAAAGTGTCCATGAATACGGCACATTCTCTGGAATAAGATAAAACATTCAAAGTCCATGGCCTTGCCCATTAATCTACCCCTGCTCTCAGACAAAACTTTTATACACCTGGAAACAGGAAACCATTAAATACTTTTACCTCCCATTTTCCAGCTTACTACCCCCTCCTTTGAGAAACAAACTTCTACATTCATGGAAGACTTTAACCTTCTCATGGTTTGATAGGATAAACACCATCAAAATATCTATTCTACCTAAGTGGTTGTACCATATCCGAATCCCACGCAAATTTCTCCTAACTCTGAAGAGGGTGACCTGAATTTAATAAGGGTCATAAATCCCACAGAATAAAACAACAAAGGGTGGTTGGTGCTTGCCACTGCAGACAGATGTTTAGAAACTACAACTTCCAGTACTAAAGCATGCTGGGAGTTGAGAAAGCCCATACAGTAGTCCCATACAGTAATAGCCATACTGGATTTGGCTATTACTGTTGGGAATTTTGCTGTCCATTAAAAGGCAACTAAAGCCTCAAAACAATACAGAATCAGAAGGCAGTAGTGGTCATAATTTCTACTCTCGACTTATACTCCGAGTCAGTTTTACTAATTTTTCAGGTAAAAATTGGTACTTCGACTTATATTTGAGTATATACGGTGAGTTATTTTTTCCATTTCTTTTTTTCCCTCAACTTCCCTCAATTCAGAGACAAAGTCAAATGAGGATTCAAGATTAAGTTCAAAAGCATTCAAATATGAGCCTACCTAACCCCTCCTAAATAAAACTGTAAGCCATATTCATGGGTGTAATCGGAGACATGGCTACCAACTAACCAAAAAGGGGACCAATGTCAGTAACAGAAAAAAATAAAATTAGCCAGCTCTGTATTTGAACAGTCTGCATTTTCTTTTTACACTAAACACCCTGACCAAGATGGCAATGTAGAAGGTTGTATTTTACAGTGCTCCACAATTATCCCATCCTGAGAACTCCAATACACGTCAGATACCAGTGCTAAGCTACGTAAATCTTAAATATGATTAAACGTAGGGAACGGCATCTTATCTATTGGAAGTCAATGTCTGCTCCTACGACAGGAACTTCTGAACCTCCGTCAAAGGGTAATTGAAACTGAAGAAAGAATAACGCAAATAGAGAAGGGAACTACCTTGGTAGCGGGAGAAGTAGCTGAACTACAACAGCAAATCATCCTGCAAAAGGAACATATTGAAGATCTTGAGAATCGCTCCCAGAGGCAGAATGTAAGGTTAGGGGTTTTTCTAAAGGGGGTGGAAGGCAGTAGGCCTGATGAGTTTCTAGAGACCTGGATTATAACAACAGTTTGGGCGTGAAAACCTGTGCAGATTTTACCATAGAACATGCCCATCTTGTGTAAAACTTAAGATTTGAGAATAATAACGGACTTCTCGCGGTGAAACAAATGCCTAGAATGCAGGAGTACCTTACTCGATCATTTATCTGGCAACGCACACTATTTTTCAACACAGCAGCGGAGGCCCTGGAATGGATAGACCAAACAATTGAATAGCAAAAGTCCACAGTCGAGAGGAAGGTTAACAGATACATGTTCTATCTTTTGAAATTGCAAATTTAAGCTCAAAGTGGATACCTAAATAACAAAAAAAGAAGAATTTTCTCCCTCCCCTCCCCTTGAATTGGACCCCTAACTGGATCTTATAGCACACGCCTCCCCGGTCTGGTGAGTTAAAGGGGAAAAAAAACACATTGGCCCATTGCAAAGATAAATTCATGTACTCTGTGTGCCTTTATCCTACCTCTGTTAGTGACTTTGTTTTCCATGGTGTCAGATCTCTCTACAGCACTCCCCCCCCCTCTGTTACCTACTCCATGTTTGACTCCGGCACACGATAAGCTTATCATGTGCAGTAGGAGTTAAAAGTTCAACATCCTGAAAAAACACACCTACGCACAGTGGGCAATAGAAAGCAAGCTGTCTGGAGACACGGAAAAGAAGGGAGAACAGTACAGTTACTACTGAAATACGGTCTCTCTCTTTGTGACCATCATCAATCGGTGAAGCTAAGAAGAAGGGGGTCAAGTGCAGCCTTATTCTGCAGTCAAAGCGACATCTGCCCCCCCCCAAGTTCTTAGCTCTGTTTTTGCAAAAAGAGGAGGGAGGGACTTGAGCAGGGAAGAGGAGCACATCAACAGATTTGATTGACAGTACAAGTAGGAGTAGAGGAATGCAATCACGTCTTATTCTAACTTGTGTATCTCAGTACAGAGAGGAATCTGAAAAAAGTGAAGACACTCGGGGGTTGGGGAGAATTGTAACGGACTTCTCGCGGTGAAACAAATGCTTAGAACTGCAGGAGTACCTTACTCGATCATTTATCTGGCAACGCACACTATTTTTCAACACAGCATTGGAGGCCCTGGAATGGATAGACCAAACAATTGAATAGCCAAAATCCCACAGTCGAGAGGAATGGTCTAACAGATACAATGTTCTATCTTTGAAATTTGCAAATTTAAGCTCAAAGATGGATACCTAAATAACAAACAAGAAGAACTTTTTCCCCTCCCCTCCCCTTGAATTGGACCCCTAACTGGCATTATAGCACACGCATCCCCCGGTCTGGTGAGTTAAAGGGGGAAAAAAACACATTGGCCCATTGCAAAGATAAATTCATGTACTCTGTGCTGCCTTTACCCTACCTCGTTAGTGACTTGTTGTTTCCATGGTGTCAGATCTCTCTACAGCACTCCCCCCTCCCCTCTGTTACCTACTCCATGTTTGACTCTGGCTACACAACAAGCTTATCATGTGCAGTAGGAGTTAAAAGTTCAACATCCTGAAAAAACACACTACGCCACAGTGGCAATAGAAAGCAAGCTGTCTTGGAGACACGGAAAAGGGAGAACAGTACAGTTACTACGAAATACGGTCTCCTCTTTGTGACCCATCATCAATCAGTGAAAGCTATGAAGAAGGGGGGTCAAGTGCAGCCTTATCTCTGCAGTCAAAGCGACATCTGCCCCCCCCCAATGTTCTTAGCCTGTTTTTGCAAACAGAGGAGGAGGGACTTGAGCAGGGAAGAGGAGCACATCACAGATTTGATTGACAGTACAAGTAGGAGTAGAGGAATGCAATCACGTCTTATTCTAACTTGTGTATCTCAGTACAGAGAGAGAATCTGAAAAATGTGAAGACACTCGGGGGTTGGGGAGAATTGTAGAACACATGGAAGGAAAGAAAAAAGTTCATTTTCTCACTATAGATGCCCTTTAAGTATGTACTAATGATCTTGGCTATACTAACACCTAGAACACTGATACCTTACTCAAACATTGTGACAAACATACCCTAACATAGAGAACCTGATGTATAATACTAACATACCGAGAAATCAAGAAAATCAAACATTAAATGACCAAAGGCTATGAACTGAATTACTTTGGACGCTTAAACATATGTCTAAATATTCATAATATACCCAGTAACCATGAAATACTTAACCCACTGCTGTACTAAAATGTATTAACTAGAATATCATGTGTATGCATATGAATAACTAATGGCTTCTTTGATAAAGGGGAGATATATATCGATACAAGATTACGACTGCCTCCCTTGTGGGGTGTGCCCCCATCTGCCCTATGTTACTAAATGTTAATTATATATGTATATATACTGTACAATATCATATCTGCACACTGGCATACATTATACACAAAGAGGTTTTAGTATACATTACTGTTATCACAATGATTGAAAAGCCTTCCAACCACGCCAAAGTAACCCCATATATATAAAACACAAACATATCACTAATACGCAGTGCTCAAAACGCACCCCATATGTAATACCCCAACCTTCAGTATAATACCTCTAAGTATAATAAGCAACTGAGAAATCACTTGTACATCAAAATGTGTAGTTTTGGTGTAACCGAAATAACCTAATTATAGATACAATTAAAAACTATTGGGTCCACCTGGATGGATGACTGGGGACAGGTGCCAAGCCAGTGACCTAAGCTACAGGGGTTCTGCAAACCCTATATATCATACCTGGGAGAACAGATTAAACACCATAGACTACAGAACACCCTAACCCCACTTAACATATAGGATGCAGATCTACATAAACCCCCCCAACACACGGTAAGAAAAGTGTTGAGATGAATTCTATACAGTTTATATATGCGTTGACTGTGCTGTCAATTAGCACACAATTACTATAAATATTGACTGAATTGTACTTGTTTGTATTGTTTAACTGGTACCACATCTCTCTGTTTCTTTCCTTCCCTGGCCATCCCACATTAAAACGCCAGCTATTGAACCAACAACCTATACATAACCGATTCACTGAAGTTCTTGAAAGGGAACTATATAGTAAAGATTACTTTGCGTCATCATAATCTATAATTGAATACATGTAAGTAGCACTTACTCTTTGTGTGTGTGCTGCATGCCTTCAATTCAGCACACATTTTGTTTAGAAGCAGTAACCCCTCCTCTTTTAACCACTCCCACTTCCATCCGATCTGACTTTGTTTTTTCCCCCAAACCAACTTTCAAGCATGCATACAGCATTCAACTTTCACCATTCCAGCTACAGTAAAAATACTCACAGAAGGATAGTTTTTAAAAGCATGGAATTTAATTGACAGCTGAAATATAAAAAGTTTTAGATTGGATATCAAAGAAATAGGGTGCAGATCAACAAAAAAATTATACAGTGGTGGTTGGGAAGAATTATAGTTTCCAGTTATGGTCAATTTAAAATAACCATTTTGTTAAAGAGGCCCTTCAAGTACTACCTGTAGCAGGACCTCCCCCATGCGATTCAGTAAGCAAATTCTGTATTCTGCCTAACAATACTGTTTGTTCAGTATTGCGCTGTGTATGCGCCCGATGACGGTTGGCACATGTACGTCGTTGTCATCATAAATAGCCAAGCCCTGCTCTCATTCATTGCTCTAACCTGGGAGCAGACAGGTTGAGTTGACTGGAGTTAAAAGGTTGGTTTAAAGAAAAACTGTCATTTCTTGCAGAGTGACTAACAAAGCATCAGGCTTGTTAAGTCTATGTCAGGACTGTATATATTGTATAGTTAGAGCCGAGACCCGGCTAGGGTTTGTTTGTTTTCAAGCACCCTTTTGCACCTGTGTATAAGCTGTAAATGCACCAATAAACACACCATGTTTGAAGGAAAAGCCATTGGACTGGTTTCATTTGCTACCCAGGGAGCTCAGTGTTCCCCTCTCACAAAAAAATAAATATATAATAAAAAGTAATCAATGCAATTCCTAGGCCCCATAGTCTTCCAACCATGTCAAGATAACCCCAGTCTGTAGTCCTAACTCTAACCTTTTTTACTTGTAATACAATTGGCAAACTTGCATTTCTCATAGTTGTGCACTAGATCCATATAACAGGCTTTCTCACTTCCCCCCAGTCCTTTGGCTTTTTAAAATGAGGAAGAGGCCATCATCCAGTGCTTTATATTAAAGGCATTGGATTCCCATAAAAAGGGGTGTGCTATAAAAACATGGAAGTGACCTGGCTTCCAAATAAAACATACAATACAAGGATTGTGGAGAACTCTAATTACCGTATATACTCGAGTATAAACCGAGGTACCCAATTTCAGCTACAAAATCCTAATAAAAGTTGTTGACTCGAGTATAAAACGAGGGGAGAAACTTGGCATTCAAGATGTTTGGAAACTACAACTCCCAGCTAATAAAGCTTGGTAGGAGTTGTAGTTCCCAAACATCTTGAATGCCACCCTCACCCTCCACCCAGTTCAGTTGTACCTGTGGGCTCTTCTCCCTGAGGGCTCTCCTCCATCCAAGGGCTTCCTCCATCCAAGGGCTTCCTGCCAGCATTGAAGGTACGGTATCCTCATCCTGCTCTGCATTCCGGCATCCGCGCGCTCATTCCTGTACTGGCGCGCCGGCCTGACGTCATGCCCGGCGCCGGGCTTGGCGCGGGCAGTGCGTCAGGCCGGCGCGCCAGTACAGAGAAAGATCGTGCGGCTGCCGGAATGCTAAGGTAAGTTGTGACTCGAGTATAAACCGAGTCCAAGTTTTCAGGCTGATTTACAGCCTGAAAAACTCGGTTTATATCGAGTATTACAGTAGACTAGTTTATAACTACATTAAGCGGAAGTGCTACTGATCTGGTCAAATATTTTTTCAAAACATTGCAAAGATAATCAATGCACATTCCTAGGCCCCATACAATATTATATTATCGCATACTGGCATACTTATAAACAAAGGGGTTTTAGTATACGTTACTGTGATCACATGAATGAAAAGTCTTCCAACCACACCTTGCTCTCTCTCTCGCTCTCGCTCTCTCGCTCTCTCTCTCTCTCTCTCTCTATATGTTTCGGAGGTACTATGTTGGTGGGGTGGGTAAAGTAATATACATATAATAGGGGACAGTGTTTGTGTTGTTTAAGCACTAAATAAATAGTTATATCAATATTAACAAATAGTAGTAATGACATTAACCCTTTCAGTGCCAGCAGAATTCACCACTTTGCGTGCATTAAAGCCAGAAGAATATTCAGGATTTTGGACACATTTGGTTCAATCAAAGTTTTCAATAGGAACTCCCCCCCAGTAAATCAGAAATATTATACATTGTTTTTTTACATTGTATTTTTCAGCACAAAGTGTACTTTAACATGGTAACAACATTTTTTTACTTTTCTGGAAATTTTACTGGAATTATGGGTAAAATGTCAAAAAAAAATTAAAAATTTTTAAAATTTAAAATTTTCATGGATTTTTCCCATTTTTACTTAGTATCTTAAAGGGTATGTCTATTCACCAAAATCAAAAAATTTTTTTTTTCATTATAAGGTAGTACCCATCCCCAGAAGCCTTTTCCTGCCTTTCTTTTGAAAAAATTCCATTCCCTACCTTTGCAGCAGTCTCTAGAAGTTCTATTCGTTTTTGGGGGTGTGGCCTAAGCTGTGCTGGATAAGGAAGTGAGCTGATTACTAAATGAGGCTATTACCATGCGTTTTGGTCCCGCCCACTTGACCCTGTGCTTTTATGTAAACAGATCCTCTCCTGCATTGTCAGAACTGTAGTAAAACAGACAATGCTGGCAGAGACAAAGGAGCGAGTTCATACATAAAGTGTGCCATTTCTGTGGCTGGGGGAAGGGAAGAGAGGTGTGTGTGTGTGTGTGTGTGTGTGTGTGTGTGTAGACCCGAGAGCTACAAATCCATTCCGGAACGGGATGTTCCGTTTCAATCCCTCAGCCGAGCAGGGTCGAGGAGTCCGACGCAGCATAGGTGGATCTGCGCATGTGCGGGATGGCGCGCACGTCGGACTGCCTGCTATTGGGAAGGCAGCAAGATGAATATTCAATGTGCCAAGCGGATCTTACGGCACATAGATCGGACAAACAGGGGCACGCAGACAAAATCCATAAAAGGTACCATGCATATTTAAATGGGCTCTTTTACTTTAGGCAATGTTAATTTTTCAGGTGGACATACCCATTAAGGTTATACACAAAAATCTTACTGTTTCTAAAAGCTCTGATACTCCCGAGTACAACAATACCAGATATATGTATGTACCCCACTTTTCCTGTACAGGAGACCCCCCCCCCCAAAACTAAAACTGCACCTTCAAGAATATTACACCAAATTAAAATGTATAACCACTTCTGACGGTTAACATAGAATATCTTTCAAATTAACTAAAATATCCCCACAAGTGAGAGATTTTTAAAAACTACATGCCCGCAGGATTTTATGAGTTTGGTAAGTTTTGATCAAAATGCAGATACCTGGGTGCAGCTCTTCATCCAATTGTAAGTTATTTTCTCATATTTTCCTTTTTTTTCCCTCAACTGTAAAATCAGAGACAAAATCAAATGCGAATTTCAGCTAAAAACTGTAGGGGAAAGTTCAAACGCATCTCAAATATTGACAAGCAAAAAACCCCATTAAATGTCAATCTTACACATGTCCTTGAATCAAACGGATGCCATACGGGTGGGTGCAAACAGACTGGGCAACCAACTAGCTCAAACCATGCGCAATTGCAATTACAAGAAAAAATAAAAAAAATGAAATTAGATGATTCAAAGGTTGAAATCCTATCTAAACCCACTTGACAAGCAAAAAACCCCATTAAATGTCAATCTTACACATGTCCTGATAGATAGATAGATAGATAGATAGATAGATAGATAGATAGATAGATAAATAGATAGCAGAGTTAGATAGATAGATAGCAGTTAGATAGATAGATAGATAGATAGATAGATAGCAGTTAGATAGATAGATAGATAGATAGATAGCAAAGATAGATAGCAGAGTTAGATAGATAGATAGATAGCAGAGTTAGATATGTTTTAAAGTTTTAGTTGCTCTATAAATGGACAGCAAAATTCCCATGCAGTAGTACCCTACAGTAATAGCCAAATCCAGTATGGCTATATAGGCCAGCCTGCCACCCTGCGCACATCCAACCGTCCGCCAATGATCTTCCAGATAAAAATGCTTATGACAAAACCACTCTCGGAAAAAACATTTATAAGGTTATAACATTTATAAGTGTTTAATGAAACTGTTTTTGATAACGATAACTCAAGAAAAAATGTTTATGCTAAAAATGTTAAAGTTGTTAAGATATTATTATAAACTGCTTACTAATGTTATTAAAATGCTCAACATTACTACAATAACTTGTAAAGAAACTAACCAATCTCATTTCCTTCTTTCTTACTCTTTTCTTCTCTATCTTCCCCCTCCCACATCTCATACAGACCTGTACCAATGTATATTAACAACCCAAATTTATCTCTTACCAGGGATGTCGGAATGCACTAGCCACCCACTAACCCACCCCAATGACACATAAACTTACAATAACATCTCATAACGTACATGGATTAAATAGCCCTAACAAGCAGAAAATGCCACTCCAGTTCTATACTAAGCTACAATCAGACATAATCTTTATGCAGGAAACCCATTTTAAACGAAACTATGAACCTAAATACTGGGGGAAAAATATCCCCAAATATACTACGCTTCTGCTGGAGAGAATAAAAAGGGCGTAGCAATATTGATCCATAAAAATCTTCCTTTTAAGACTGAAAAAATCTACAGAGACCCAGAAGGCAGATTTTTAATCCTCACAGGACATATTCTCACTCTTAAAGTGACCTTCATCGATGTGTATGCACCAAACAGTGGGCTGGGACAATTTCTGACATCCCTGGTGGACAAAATGTTAAACTATGAAACGGGACATCTAATTATCGCAGGTGATTTCAATGCTCCTCGAGACAAAACAGCCGACTCCTCAAACCCATCCAACACAAAAAACAAACCCACACTAAATAAACCACTCACAACATTCCTCAAAACACTCAATCTACATGACATATGGAGACTACAACACCCCCATGACAAAGCATACACATTCTACTCCAATCTCCATAAATCATTCTCACGCATCGACTATATATTCTGCTCCTCCTATTTTCTAACAAGAACACTCTCCTCCATGGTAGGAGAT
Source organism: Hymenochirus boettgeri (assembly GCA_019447015.1). Lineage (NCBI taxonomy): Eukaryota > Metazoa > Chordata > Amphibia > Anura > Pipidae > Hymenochirus > Hymenochirus boettgeri. The sequence goes on from CM033469.1 coordinate 127,604,090, forward strand.
ATTTTATGGTCAGACCACGCACACATCAACATAACAATAAAGGATATAGGGCTGACCCCAACACACTATATATGGAGACTCAACAAATCTCTGATAGCAGACCCAGCAATACAGAACACAATAAAAAAAGACATAGCTCAATACTTTGTGGAAAACATATCAGAAGACACATCTTCCTCAATACTATGGGCAGCACACAAAGCCACTCTTAGAGGTAGACTGATACAAATAGCAACCCAACAAAAGAAAACCCAAAACAGACAAATAGAGGAACTTTCAAAACAATTTAAAACCACCGAAAACGAACTTCAAAGAGAATACACAAAAGATAAAGAAAGTCAATTCCTCAAGCTCGAGCAACAACTATGCACAATACTCTCAGAAACAGCAGACAAGGCTCTAAAGCTAGGTACACACTGTACAGATTTCTGAAAGATGACAGACAGGATCTGCAAGATCCTGTCTGCCATCTTTCAAAGATCTGCATACACACAGTCCCGAGCGTTCTCCTATGTGACAACGCTCGGGACTGTGTGTTTCCATCGGCCGCGCTAGACTCCTCTATAGGGAGTCTAGCGCGGCCGATGGAAATTTTCGGCCTTTCGAGCAGACCCGATCGTTTGGCGGCCGCGCGCTCGTTCGGGAAACGAACGTACACACGTAACGATTAAGCCCCGATACCGTCGGATCCGACGGTATCGGGGCTTAATCGTTAATGTGTGTACCCAGCTTAAGATTCACAGGACACAGATTTTATTCACAAAGCAATAAACAAAACACATTATTAGCCCGAAAACTGAAAAACACCATGTTAAAGAATACACTCCTCCCATTACGTAACACCATGGGGACTCTAACACATGACCCAGACAAAATAGCCCAGCAATTTGGAAAATACTATGCTACGCTATACGGAGGCAATACAACAAACCCAAACACAGCCACTCACCCCAATTTCCAACACTATCTTCAGACCGCAAATCTCCCCACATTAACACCACAAGAACTGACATCTCTCAACTCACCCATAACATCAGAAGAATTACTAAAAGCCATTAAATCATTCCCAACGCGTAAATCGCCTGGACCAGACGGCTACACAATGGCATACTACAAGTTATTCTACACAGAACTATCCCCACACTTAAGACCATTATTCAATAACATTATGACAGGAAAAGACTCATTCACACCAGATATGCTAACAACACATATAGTGGTAATACCAAAAGAAGACCGAGACACCACACAATGTCAAAATTACCGCCCATTCTACCTTATAAACACAGATGTCAAAATATTCGCCAAAATACTTGCCAATAGACTTAACAAATTCCTCACAAAATTAATACATCCTGATCAGACAGGATTCATTCCACATAGACAAGGTACAGACAACATAAGACGATCATTGACCTTACTCAACACAGCAAAAATGAAGAACATCCCATCGGTCTTTCTTTCTCTTGACATCGAAAAGGCCTTCGATAGAGTAGCCTGGCCATATATGTTTGCTACGATAGATAAATTCAATATCCGAGGCCCCTTCAAAAAAGCAATACAAGCGTTATATCAATTTCCAACAGATCAAGTAGCCAACATGGGATATTATTCCCAAACAATAGCAATACATAAAGGCACTAGACAGGGCTGCCCACTATCCCCATTAATATTCGCCCTCTGCATTGAACAGTTAGCAGAACAAATAAGACAATCCCCCAATATCAAAGGGATTCAGCTAGGAACTCAAGAAGCCAAAATAGCCTTATTCACCGACGACACTTTACTGTCAATCACACAACCACACATCTCAATACCAGTCTTATACAAACAACTAAACGATTTTGGCAACCTATCAGGCTTTAAAGTGAACACCCAAAAAACAATAGCATACCCTATCCACCTATCTCAAACAGCTAGACTACAGCTATAACAGACATTTAAATTTAAAGTAGCTCAAAAATCCTTTAAATATCTAGGAATACAACTCAGCGACACCCCAGAAATGGTATACACACAAAACTACCCTCCTATGTTCTCCACACTTAAAAATATGCTCAGAAAATGGACACCCTACAAACTATCTCTCATTGGCCGAATAGCAGCAGTACGTATGACACTATTACCGAAAATCCTATATCTATTTAGATCTCTACCCATTACACCAATAAAAAAACAGTTAAACGAACTACAAAGGGAAATCACCAAATTTATCTGGCAAAGGAAACCCCCCCCGAATAAACAAAACAATACTAACCAGATCACATAAACAGGGAGGATTTGGACTACCCAGTCTTGAACACTACTTTAGAGCTGCCAGAATAGCGCAAACACAGAGCTGGATCACGGATCCACACTCAGCAAGATGGGTCCAACTAGAAAATACAGAGATCTCCCCTTTATCTACATATAGCATCCTATGGACCCCTCCAACACTACGACATACAAACAACCCTATAACCAACCCATACATTAAACATTCCATAGAAATGTGGGACAGATATATAAGACAAACCGACATCACACACTCCCAATTTCTATATACCCCACTTATGGACAATCCAACATTCCCTCCAGGAATGGATAACACATTCAAACTCTACTGGAACACCAGAGGCATCAACACAATAAGAGATATATATAACAACACATCAGGCCCACTCCCATGGCAAGAAGCCAAACAAAAATATAAATTACAACCAGGAAGATGGCTCCAATACAACCAAATCACACATTTTATTACAAATACAACAAACAAAGAACTCTCTCCTAGAGCCTTCCTATTTCAACAAACATGCTTAAAAAAACCAAGGGGCCCCAAACTGATATCCAATTTATACAATATACTATGGTACTCTACACAGCCAAATAAAACAGGAGGAATGATTAAATGGGATCAACAACTGGGGACGGCAATGTCGGAGGAGCAATGGAATCAAATATTCTTATATTCGCATAAGTGTTCAATTAATGCTCTAGTAAAGGAGAAATCCTACAAAATATTACATGGATGGTACAAGTCACCTCTAATACTCCATAGAATATTGAAAACCTACTCCCCCTCCCAATGCTACAGAGGATGCGGAGAAAAAGCTGATCTCACGCACTGCTGGTGGTCCTGCCAGATATCAAAAAATACTGGAAAAACTGCCAGATCTGGCTAGAAAGACAACTGAACATTCCCATAACCTTAACCCCCTGGATTGCACTGTTCAATCTACCTCATGAGCAACTCCTACCCAACCAAAACGCCTTTCTGCATCAAATTTGCGCAGCAGCAGGATGTACACTAGCTCAACATTGGAAAGGCCCTACTCCAACTATGGACCAAATCCTCAACAGAGTATGGTGGATATACAGAAACGAACAGATACGCTACTCACTTGAAAACAAACTTCTAAAATTTTACTCGATATGGAAACCCTGGACAACCTTAATGAACATTACAATTTAAAGTTTAAATAAGAAAATTAATACAAACCATCCCCCCCCTCTCTCTTTTCTTTCCTTTCCCTCTTTCACTCTCTACCTTAGAGATAATGCTATAGTACAATAAAAAAAAAAAAACTGTTTAAAAACTAAACAAGTATAAACAACTGACATAATGCCACATGAACAAATAGAAAACTGTATTACCTACCTTTGTTATCTTATTAATAAAAACTTATTGAACAAAAAAAAACCTGAAAGCTGCTGCTACTTTTTTTTTACAATGTGAATAGCCTCTCTTAACAAAATCAACATTTTGAGATGTTGTAGGGCTTTATTCAACCTTGATTACTATGTTTAGCATATTTAGCAGCTTAAAACCCTTTGGACAATTTCACTTTCCTCCCCCTTAGGCTGAAGCCACACTAGAAATGCAAACTTGTGCGTGTTGCCGTGCGCTGTGATTGCGCAATCGGAATGTATGCATTTGCACTACAAAAATGCGGATCACAGCACAGATGGCCAGCAACGCACTAATATGGCCATGGTGAATGCACAAGTCATATAATTTACAGCAATTTGAAGATTTCCCTTCTGTCTCCCATAAGCAGGGGGGCACAACCTAATACAATAGGGTTGGGGTATAGATTAAACAAGTCGCTCTCTCGGGTGCGTTCCTCCAGATTAGAATGGTCCAGGGTGTGTTTCAAATATTGAACAAGGTCTCACAGAGAAGTGGCAGCTGGTGCCTATCCCAGGAGTCCTCTTCAGAAACCCCCAACAGACATAGTTTGGGTTCCATGTCTATTGTGAGGTATAGGACGTTTGAAAGGTGTTTTATAACGTTGGACCAGACGTGGCACACCTTGGGGCAAGACCAAATCAGGTGCCAGAATTTGGCAGGTTCTCTATTACATTTGGGGCAGGACAGTTTGAAGAAGGGGGACATATGGGCTTTTCTTAGGGGGGTAATATATGCTTGGTGTAGAACATAAAACTGCATTAACTTATTTGCTGCTGCAGGGGAGGCATGAAGGTGTGATTCTGTGATTTCAGCCCAGTCAGTATTTACTATTGTGGGAATACATTTTTTCCATTTCTGCATTATATTGGTTGTGCCTATATTTAGTTTAGCGTGTAGTAGGCATGATTAAAGTTTGGATACACTGTGTTTTTCATCATTTTGTTTCATTAAGTAGATAATCGGGTGGGGTTGCTATGGGATATAGAATCCCTGTAATTCAGATATTAAACAATATCTTAGTTGAAGGTATCCGAACATGTATTGGTCTGTTTGAAGTTTTTGTTTAAATGTCGTGATAGTAATTCGCTGGTTATTTGGTATAATTTGTGAGAAGGTGTGTATTCATGTTGTTCAGAGATATCGGATGCTGGGAATGTGGTTAGGTTGGGGAATGTGGGGTTGTGCCAGAGTTGTATGTCGTCCGATATTCCTTCGAAACCTAGGTGTTTTGGGGCTTTTTTTCAGATTTTGAATTGTTGTGTATGGAGGCAAGTTCCTCCATTTGGGATGGAGTTAGAACAGGAGTCTAGAATAGTCAAAGGGTGAGATGGAAGGTAGGCATGCAACATACCCTCCATGTCATATTGTGGTTGTGACAGTTCGTCCTCTGAGGAGCTGGGCGATGGACATCGCCAGGTTTTGTAGTATTTAAGTTGTCCTGCCCAGTATTATAGGCGAAAGTCTGGGAATGGCAGGCCAGCTAGTGTTTTAGGTCTCTGAAGTGTGGTAATTTTCACTCTTGTCCTGCCCGAGTTCCAGAGGAAAGAGATCATACAAGATTGAAGTCTGGTGAAAAAGGAGTCAGGAATATATGTCATACTATGTTGAAGAATGTAAAGGAGTTTTGGTAAGATAATGATTTTAATTAGGTTTATTTGACCAATTAAGTTGATGGGTAGTGTTTTCCAGGATTTTAGTCGGTTCATCACCATATCCAATATGGGTGAGACATTTAGATTATAAAAATTGGTGGGTGAGCGGGTGATGTGTATGTCTAGGTATTTGAAGTTGTCTACTATTGGTACAAGGCTTCTAACAAAGGGAGGGGGAGATATATATTCCATTGTCAATTGGAAATAGTGCTGACTTTCCCCAGTTTATAAGTAGGCCTGACATGGGACCATACTGAGTGATTATTTCATATGGTGTGCGGAGTGAATGTTGTGAGTCCGCTAGGTATAGGATTAGGTCATCCGCATAGAAGCTAAGTAGGGAGGTGTGTTTTCCCAGTGTCAACCCAGCTATATTTGGGTGTGAGCGAAGTTGGATGGCTAGGGGTTCGATGGCAAGGGCAAATAAGTATGGGGATAATGGGCAGCCCTGTCTAGTTCCCCTGCCAAGGGGGAAGGGTGAGGATGTGTTGTTGACTCTTAATAGCGGCAGTGGGGTTGGTATAAAGGATCTGCACCCTAGATCCAAATCCGAATTTCGACATACAGAGCCATAAGAAGGACCATTCTACCAAGTCGAAGGACTTTTGGGCATCGAGTGACAACATACATCTTTCTCCCGAATCATGTGTATTAGTGTTTTCCTGATGTTTATTGAGGTTGACTTGCCAGGCATAAAGCATTTAGGTGCTTGCCTGATGGATTTACCCACATACTGTAGCTGGTACAGTCTGGGGATAGACATAAGGCTCTACTAAAACGGGAGGCATTTTGGATAAATAAATTGGTTACCACAGTACCTTATGGACTTAATAGAGAATAGGAGGTATCCTGCTTTTTGGATCTGTAATACTATATTTCTGGGTTTAGGCCCCCTCTCTCCCTCCCTTTAATCCTACGCCTACCAATATGCCTTTTTAAACTTTACGCTCTCTATGAGGTGCACTGTAAACTTTTTGGTATAATAATAGGTTCTTTTCTACCCCCATTAATAAGGTTTACTGTCTCTTTGATGATTTAAGGGTTTATTTCCTACTCTAGAACCTAAAGTCTTTTATATTATAATGATGGTTTAACTTTCTTTATACTTCCCTTGTGTCTTAAATGTATTACCATATTTCATGTGATTAACACAAGTGCTACATATTAGCACTTCATATTTCTAACATAAGTGCTACAAATGTATTATGTTATAGAGTGTCTAAGTGTAAACTTTGGGGGATGGCTAGACATATCCAGTGTCATTCTGACATTTGACTTACGATGTCTTAGAGATAATTTTTAGAATTGCTACCTTCGAATGTTGCTACATCCTGCTAGTGGTGCTATTTAGCTTCTGTATATTGTACTTTTTGATGGTGAATATTTGTTTATTTCTTTGCTAACTACTGGTGATCATGTGTTATTATTTGCCTTTGTTTTCCCCTTCTCTCTCTTCCCTGTTTCCAATTACCTTTGATTATTGTCTGATACCTGCCTCCTGTGTGCGGCATCTGTAGGTGTATTTTAGGGAGTGTGGGGGGAGTGACACTTCGCCTCTGTGGAAGTGACTCTGATGTCACGAAACGCGTAAGGCAGTGCCTCACCCGACCACGCTCCTCTCCTCCTATGTATCCATGTTTCCAGCAGTATAATGCAGTGAGTTTTTTTACTTTGTATGATTAATAAAGTCTACAGTTTTGGTATGTACGTTGTAGCTCACTAATTTCCTTGTATTTACTAGTATTGATGTGCGGGGTTTAGCTTGAGGACCTTTAGAAGTGCAGCTCCATACTTTGTTTTAGTTGGTGGATGTGTGCTTCCATTGTGTCTTTTACTCCCTATTCTGCAATATTAATTTATTCTGAAAGTCAACCTGTGTCAACGATTGCAGCAGAGAGAATCTCTTACTGAAGAAAATTACCTATTTGCACCACTTGTTTACATAGCGCAATGACGTAATCATGCGCGAACCCGCTGACTGGAAGATGGCGCTTGCTATTGCACTGAGATCCAAGTAAAGGGCTGACGCGGAGCGGTGGGAATGTTCTTGCCAGCCAGAGGGGCGTGAGGCACTCCAGGTGATTAGAAAAGAGGGCACCAGCTGATGAATGATCCTTGGGGTGAGATCTTGCTTCCTCTCTCTCTAAAGACTTCCTGTTAAGTGAGTGGATGGAGGGATCAACCCATTGGTGACCACTTGGACTTTTGATAATGTCAGAGTAAAATAATATACATTTAAATAGATGTCAGTCACTAGGCCCAAATATCACATATATGACAGCTGTGAGAAAACAGAGAACACAAGACGCTGGAGTCTCTGGAGATAGAACTGTTTTGTTTTATTGTTACATTACAATCTTATTTATATCATTTACAATTGGTCACATATGTCATTATTAATTAGCAGAGGTGCCCCTACCATGAAGCAAACTGAAACATTTGCTCAGGGCGCACCCCTGCAGAACACTTAAACGGTGGCAGTAAAAAAAAAACTCTTTCTTCCTGCAATACTGCATTTTAGCACCAGTCCACTAGTCAGTGTTAAGTCAGCCCTCCAGTCAGTGTTAGTCAGCCCACCACACCCACCTCCACAAGCCACACCTATGTTCCCTGATGAAGCCATGCCCGCTTCACGTGCCGCCACACTTCTACTGATAGGCGGCATTTAAAAGTTGTTTCAGGTGTCAAAAACCCTAGGAACACCCCTGTTAATTAGTTACACATTTAGTCATGTGCTTGTGAAGGTTCTCATTAATCCAGGTCATGGCATATCTGTTGTATTCAATTAGATCAACTTGACTTGAAGTTTAGTTCTTCAAGACATTTCGCTAGTCATCCGACTGGCTTTCTCAATTCAGAATGACTTGTCACAAGAATCTGTGGCAATTATGTACCCTGGAAAATCCCAATTAGCATATTACCGCCAAATGTTCAGGGCGTGATTGGATAGTGGCTAAGAGGTGTTATAGGAACACCCAGAGTAAGGTGTCAAAACAGCATTGTACATTGCAGACAGTTGGTGTCGAACCCCCCCACCTCTATTTAGGCTTGGTTTCTTTATTTTCACATAAATGGCCTCCTTAACACCTCTCTTGAACCAGTCACGTTCCTTTGCCAATATGTTAACATTACAATCTTCAAAGGTATGTCCTTTATCCTTGAGATGCAGGTACACAGCTGAGTCCTGACCCGAGGAATCTCTGTTACAAAAAAAAAAAAAAAAGGATTTAGGGGTTTAAATAGATAACACAGTAAAATAACAAAAAGTGCCAGGCAGCAATAGCTAGAGCTAGCAAGATATGGTCTTGTATAAAAAGGGTAATAGATTAAAGGGAGAAAATTATTACAATGCACTGGTAATGCTTCCTTTGGAATATGCAATGCAGTCTTGGAATTCATATACAAAAGGATATCTAGGAAAGAGAAGGGCACTAAAATAATAGGGAAAGGAGGGGCTTAACTATGTAGCAGATTAGACAAGTTAGGGCTGTTTACACTAGAAAAGCAGCGCATGCATTGATCACTTATATAAAATATATTAAAGGGTATGTCCACTTAAGAAAAACTACATGTGGGGTTCCAGTTTTATTGAAGAGTTTAAGGAGCTATGTCTTACCTCCAGTTCTCAATAAAACTGCAGGAGCCAGGGGCAAAGGTAAGAAACTTACCCAGTCTCGCAATCCTCCGCCGCTTCCTCGGACAGGTCCCGATGGACTTTGTACTCTATGCGCAGCACATATACGCATAGTGTACAAAGTCTGTCGGGACCTGTCAGAAGATGAGTGGAGGACACGTGGACATCTTCTAAAGATTAGAAAAAAGAAGTTTCATCTTCAGGTAAGTTTTTTTTTTTAATATATTGAAGTTTATTGAATAGAAAAGTGGGCTGGATAAGTTTCTAAAACTAAAAAATATTGAAAATTACTGGTATTAAAGGGCAACTGTGGTCTCCAAACAAGTTAGGATTAAATGAAAGTCTGCAGTATTTTGCTTGTGAAGGTTCTCATTCATCCAGGTCATGGTATATCTGTTGTATTCAATTAGATCAACTGGACTTGAAATGAGTTCTTGAAGACGTTTCGCTAGTCATCCGACTGGCTTCTCAATTCAGAATGAACTTGTACAAGAATCTGTGGCAATTATGTACCCTGGAAATCCAATTGCATATCACAGCCAGGTGTTAGGGTGTGATTGGATAGTGGCTAAGAGGTGTTATAGGAACGCCCAGAGTAAGGTGTTAAAACAGCATTGTACATGGCAGACAGTTGGTGTCGAACCCCCCACCTCTATTTAGGCTTGGTTTCTTTATTTTCACATAAATGGCCTCCTTAACACCTCTCTTGAACTAGTCACGTTCCTTCGCCAATATGTTAACATGACAATCTTCAAAGGTATGTCCTTTATCTGCATCTTAAGGATAAAGGACATACCTTTGAAGATTGTAATGTTAACATACTGGCGAAGGAACGTGACTGGTTCAAGAGAGGTGTTAAGGAGGCCATTTATGTGAAAATAAAGAAACAAGCCTAAATAGAGGTGGGGGGGTTCGACACCAACTGTCTGCCATGTACAATGCTGTTTTAACACCTTACTCTGGGCGTTCCTATAACACCTCTTAGCCACTATCCAACACACCCTTAACGCTGGCTGTGATATGCTAATTGGGATTTTCCAGGGTACATAATTGCCACAGATTCTTGTACAAGTCATTCTGAATTGAGAAAGCCAGTCGGATTACTAGCGAAAGCGTTCAAGAACTACATTTATTCAGTCCGTTGATCTAATTGAATACAACAGATATCTGCAGTATTTTCTTTTTAATGAGCTGACAATCAGATCTCTGGCTTCATCCTGTGAGAAATTATATTGAAGTGAATGTTCAAACTTCCTGCTTCCAGTAGGTTGAGTGACATCACCAGTGGCGTATCTACGTTAAAACATTCGGGGCACGTGCCCCGGATGTTTGGCAAAGTGTCCCGAATGTTTTCGCTGCCTGTGCACCGAACTTCCGGATTGCGCGAACCTCTGGGAACGTCGCGCAGCCGGCGCACATAATGACGTCATGCAGAATGCCGGCGCGCCAATGTCACGAGCGCGCCGGCCGGAGAGAGAGCTATCGAGGGAATCCAGGGACAGGTAGGTAGCGTAGCAGTGCAGTGCAGAGCCAAGCCAGATTAGATAGATTAGATAGATAGATTAGATAGATAGAGTTAGATAGATAGATAGCAGTTAGATAGATAGATAGATAGAGTTAGATAGATAGATAGATAAGCAGATAGATAGATAACAGAGATTAGATAGCAAAGATAGATAGATAGATAGATAGAAGATAGATAGATAGATTAGCAGTTAGATAGATTAGATAGATAGAATAGATATCATAGATAGATAGATAGCAGATTAGATAGATAGATAGTAGATAGATAGATAGCTAGATAGATAGATAGTAGATAGATTGATATAGATTAGATATGTAAGTAGTAGATATATGTTTTAGTAGTATGATAGCATGAAGTTAGAGGATAGAGTATGAGTGAGTTTTGTAAGATTAGAAGTATAGAATAGAGGAACGTGGTGATATTGATTGTGAGTTGATTTTTAGATGCAACCAGAGGTAGATAATGATTGATTAGGGATAGCATAGATTGTGACGTATTTTTTTTTAGATCCTTAAGATACATATTGCCATTACGTAATAAGAGTTATACAGATGATAGTAGTAGTGCTAGAGTAGTTAGGATAGATAGATAGATAGCAGTTAGATTAGATAGATTAGATAGATAGCAGTTTAGTTAGTTCTTAGTAGATAGGATAGAATAGATAGCAGTTAGATAGATAGATAGATAGCTAGATAGGTAGTTAGAGTTAGAAGATTAGAGAATAGATAGTGTTTTAGGTTTGCATTTAGATAGATAGATAGCAGTTAGATGAATAGCAGTTAGATAGATGGAGATAGCAGTGATAGATAGATAGATAGATAGCAGTTAGATAGATAGATAGTAGCAGTTAGATAAGATAGATAGATAGCAGGTAGATGCAGAATAAGATAGATCAGATTAGATAGGTTATAGATAGATAGATAGATAGATAGATAGCAGAGTTAGATAGATAGATAGCAGAGTTAGATAGATAGCAGATAGATACATAGCAGAGTTAGATAGATAGCAGAGTTGGATAGATAGATAGCAGTTACATAGATAGATAGATAGATAGCAGTTACATAGATAGATAGATAGATAGATAGATAGATAGATAGCAGTTACATAGATAGATAGAGAGATAGATAGAGACATAGAAAGATAGACAAGAAGCAGATAGACATAGTTAAATAGATAAACAAGAGGCAGATAGATAGATAGATATACAGAGAGAGAGAGGGACAGATAGAGATAGATATACAGAGAGAGAGAGGGACAGATAGAGATAGGTATACAGAGAGAGAGGGAGAGATAGATATACAGAGAGAGAGAGGGACAGATAGCGATAGATATACAGAGAGAGAGAGGGACAGATAGAGATAGATAGGGGCAGAGATCCATGTAGAAGGTACAAGAATGTCTCCCTGGCCAAAGGTGTGGGCAAGCGTCTGACTACAACTGAACACAACAGTAAGTTTAAAATGACCAAATTGCTACCAGTATATAATGAAATTGTCAGTTTACTGTGCCTTTGTGTCATTAATTTGTGTCTCTCTGTCCAACTCTCTGATCTCTATCTCTGTCTATTTCACTGTCTTTCTGTCTGTTTATCACTATCGGGCTGTGTGTCTATGTTTGTGGTTGTCTATCTGTCTCTATCTTTTTGGTAATCTCTATAAGTACATAGTGGGTGTGGCCTAATTGGGGGCGGAGAAAGGGGCGTGGCGCGCGGCACATGGTGTGCCCCAGAGTTCCCCTGATCTTCTTACACCCTAGATATGCCCCTGGACATCACCTTATCTCTGCTAGCCCCTCTGCCCCGGGGGAGAAGCATGCTCAGTAAAGACTTAATGCTGGGGGGAAAATTGACAGTTGAGAAGGGGAGCCTATTAATGCAGACAAGCTGGTCACATGGCTAAAAATAGGAAGAGTTCAACCAGGAAGTAATATTGCTGAACATTTCCAGCAATAACTTCTCACAAATTTTATGAGATGTGATTTAGGTTTTATTTTGAAGGTACAATGGAAGGCTTTTTATATAATTCTTACTAGTTTGGAAGAATTGGAGACCACAGTTACCCTTTAATATATATAGTTCTGGTTGATACAGGGATACCTTCCGATTGCGTTGAGATGGGAATTAACACCCCCCCCCCTTCTTCTGGATCAACTGTCAGGTGGAGTTAATAAGTTGGGTGAAAAGATTGGACTAGATAGACTTACGTATTTATTCAACCAATCAGATGTTAGCTTTCAAATGTTACATAAGTTCTGATTGGTTCGGGCAAAATTAGCACCATTTTAAACAATAAGAACTTTTATTGAATCTCCCTGTATGTTTCTTTTAACACCAGCTAATAGCTGTCAAGTATTGATTAAAAGTCAAAACCCAAACACATGTTACCTAAAGCAGCAACAGTGTCCCCCAGCGACTCTGGCATGTAACATAACATGGCCTTCTATATAATAAGACAGGGGAATATAGCCTAGATTCCAACTCAGCTATACAACTCACTAAGTGCTCTATAAAATACCAATATAAAGTTCCCATCAAGTGTAATACCCCCAATTAATGCTCCAGTAAAAATATTTATAACAAATTTATTCAGAGAATAACAACATTTAGTTACACCAGTTGTTGGCTATAATGAATTTTAGGAGGTGATGAGCTTACATTGAAATTTTAGTTTGGGGGGAGATATTCTGATATCATACGATCGATGATTCGAGTATAGCCGATCATGCAATTTTTGGTAAATTTTTTATCGGACCAACACTGATCCTACAATAGGATTGGTGCATGTATGAACCCCGTAAATCTTATCTTCCATTCTTCACTTAATCCATCAAGAGCAGTCAGACAGAAGGTAAAATGTATCCATAATCGCACTCCTCCGCTGCTTCCTCTGACAGATCCTGACTACATCCACGCTCCCGTGTACTACACACACATATGCGCATATTGTATAAGAGAATATGGATATAGTTGGGGTTGTGCAACTCGCTGCATTGCAATCACGCTTTTCACATCTGTGGATTGTGGATAGTGTGGCAGCAGCCTTAAAATCTGTTGTAGCTAATATTTATAATGTATCTAGATGCAAAAGCTCCCAGCCTCTTACTTTTTGGTTGGGTAAATATTGAGTTATCAACAGCTCTAATATACATGAGAATCTTATATAGGATGCCATTGTGGATAGGAATACAGACCGCTATGTTGAACTTTAACTCTTGCAGGGCCTGAGTAGGTTTAGCAGAGATCACTTGGTAAAAAGGCAGTTAATGCTGGTACGACTGGAAAGGCAGGGGTTAAACTTCTGACCTTGGTTTTACTAGCAGAGGTCAGAGCCAGCAATGTACCGGTAATCATAGAACAAAGTAATAAACTTCTATATGCACCTGCACCTATGAATGAGACCAGAGCAAGTGTCTGCATTGAAACAGATGACATGAGATTTCATTTGTCTTTGTAAATCCTTCTGGCCATATGGTATGTGGATGATTCTAGTGATGATAATGTAGTGAAATGATAAACTAGTTACCCCTAGAGATTAGAGGTCACTGTATAAAAGTATAAAAAGGGAAGCAGACGTGCTCAGTCTCTTTCTACTTTCTGGAGTTTCCCCAGAGGAGAATAGTCTATAGATCACTCCAGGAGTGATAGGAGATAGGAGTAGGGTAGCTAGTGCCATGCTATGTCACCTCTATTGTGCTACTTGCAATGCTTTACTAATATTGTTCTGTTAATAAATAAGATACTGATTAAGTTCAAGAATCACTGGCGCCCATTTATAGAATTTTACCTAAGTGGTAGTTCATCAACACCCTGCCTCTAACATAAGTGAGGGCCCACTCCTGAGTAAAAAAAGTCTTGTGCATAGAATTTGGATAAGGCTGACAGTCTCTGGAGCAAATTAAGTACCGTATATATTAAAAAACTAGCCTGAAAATGTAATCTCGGTTTACACTCGAGTCAAACACTTACCTGCTCCGGCGGCCGCTCGCTCCGCATCCTCTGCAGGCTGACGTCACCACTAGGCGACGGGAAGTGAGATCAGCGCAAAGTAGGGACGTCAGCCAGCAGAGGAATGCGGATGAAGCCGAGGAGGCAGAGAAGAGGATCCAGATCAGGGGAAACGGAGCAGTTAGGAAAAGGCAACTGAACTGTGGGGACTCTCAGAGGGGGGGGAAGTACAGTAATTACTGCAGTGGCAAGGAATTGCCACTGCAGATGTTTGGAAAATACAACTCCCAGCAACTAAAGAATGCTGGGAGTTGTAGTTTCCAAACATCTGGCGTGCCAAGGTATGAGGCTTTAGTTGCCTTTTAAATGGACAGAAGATAACTACTGGTTACCTGTCACAGATCAACAAGAAAATAGCTTGCAGATAAAGATTTAAAATGAGCTGAAGCCCATGGGTAGGTTGAAGTTGGGGACAATAGAGGCCCATGGGTAGGTAGTAGGGGATAGTAGAGGCCCATGGTTAGGTAGTTGGGGACATTAGGGATATATTATATAAAGTGTACATTGTACTCTATACCAGGGTTCTCCTACCTGTGGCCCTACATTTGTTCCAGTCCCAGCATTCCACTACAGCACTTACAATATCAGAAGGCATGCAGGGAATGCTGGGAGTTGTAGTTTTTAGACATTTGGAAGAACCCTGCTATATATTTTAGTGGTATGGTAAGATTGTTTCAATGAACACATTTGGTAATGAATAAAACATTTATTTTAAGTTTAGGCTTTTTTAAACTTCCCTGTACAAATTTTAGGAAGACAGACTAGAAGCGGGCTGGTCACGTTCCGGGGTCCGAAAATTGCAGGTCGGATAGAAAAGCAGGTTGAGGGTTGTGTGTGGATTTTTCCTGTCGGTTTGTGTCCAGGTCTGCAAAATCAGACCCGTGCAGGACTCTAGGGGAGACTGTGTGTGTGGGGGTGGGAAAGGTTTTGTGCTGCTGTCACTACTGCGCGTTGTTTGATGGGAAGCCACCCTATGGACTGGGGGGTATGTATGGACTGGGGGGTAAGTATGGGGGTTGCGGGTTCTCTTTTGGAGGAGAGTGAGATGATTTGAGCTGCTGAGATAAAGATAGACTGGAGAGGAGAGAGATGAGAGGCAGGGAGTCCAAGTAGAATAATGTTACAGTAGTCAAGACGGGAGATTATAAGGGCATGGATGAGCATTTTAGTAGTGGGCAAAGAGAGAAAAGGGCGGATCTTGGCAATATTGACCCAATATTGAGAAAACGACAGGTCCTAGCGACATTGTTAATGTGATGAAGCAAGGGAAGAGAGGAGTCAAAGATCACTCCAAGGCAGCGTGCAGATTCAACTGGGTTAATGACCGTGTTGTCAATAGAGATGGAGAAGGGTGAACTAGGTCCCAGTTTAGGGGGAAAAATGATTAATTCCATTTCGGATAGATTAGGTTTGAGGCGGTGCGCCATCCAGGAAGAGATAAGGAGCAGACATTTAGAGATTTGGGATTGAACTTTTAACAGGGGGTTAGCGCAGGGGTGGACAAGTAAATTTGGGTAACATCAGCATATAAGTGAAACTTTAAACCTAAAGAACTGATTATTTCTCCCAGAGAGATAGTGTAGAGGGAGAACAGCAAGGGTCCTAAAACCGAGCCCTGAGGGACCCCCACACTAAGCGGAACAGGAAAGGAAGTCTTATTAGCAAAAAAGACAGAGAAAGATCTGTTAGAGAGATAAGGAGACAACCATGCCGCAGCTTGATTTCGGATGCCCAGAGAATATAGAATCTGCATAAGAAGAGAGTGGTCCACAGTATCAAAGGTAGCCGATAGGTCAAGGAGAATGAGGACCGAGAACTGTCCTTTGGTTTTGGCAGCTTGTAGGTCATTTGAGACTTTGCAGAGGGCCGTTTCAGTTGAATGACCCGGACGGAATCCTGATTGTAATGGGTCCAATAAGCTATTAGCATGGAGGTATTTAGTAATGCGTGTAGACAAGACATTCAAGGAGTTTTGATGCAAACGGTAAAAGAGAGACAGGTAGGGTCCAGAGAGGGTTTTTTAAGTTACATTTTTAATATCGGTTGTTGGGACCTATTGGTTGCTGCTTTGAAAAATGCAGTTTTTATATCCTGTAATTGACTTTGTCCTGTAAGGATACTGGGAAATGTAGTTCAGCCATCAACTGAGATCATTTTAACCATGCGTTGTTGTAGTTATAAATCATTTGGAGATCTAATGGTTGCCTATGCCTGTCATAGACAGTTTATATTATCTACTGATCATAGGCAATGATACAGATCAGCCGATATTTTGATCCATTCCGATAATGAAAACTGACCAATGCTGTTGGTTTTTTTGCGCAATAGCATGCGCTTCGATAGCACAAGAATGTTGGATCACAAGCGTACCCCAAGGTTCACTATAGTTTCCAGTGCAATAGTCTGCGTTGTAGTAGGGCCTCACCCTAAAATGGCATTTTATGATTTAGCTATGCTACAGGTGTCCTCAGATTTTTCACTAATCTGGCAACCCTAGACATGACGGAACTTGGTCTAGCTCTCAGGGTCTGAAAAACTTGAAAGGCCACACTATAACGCGATCCTGCATGCACATTAATGCTAGTGATTGTACACGTGTTCCCGGTGCACGAGAATGGGTTGCAGTGATGTTTCACAATTGGAGAGCATGTGATTGCACAGCGCAGTCCCACACTAATGTGGCCACACATTAAAAGCGCACTTAGATATGGCCTAGACCTTAGTGCATCAGTGCGGCCTAGACCTTAGTGTATGGTGTATGCCGATTTTCATGGCGTAAACCATACACTTTTGGCGATATCCACCACCTTTATATACATGTTCATTGTTTAATTGAGCTTATAATACATATCCTATTACCGAATCAGTTTTTCAGACCCAGAGATTTGACACGTCCAAGTTCCGTCAAGTCCAGGGTTGCCAGATTAGTGAAAAATCTGAGGATACCTGTAGCCAGGGTTGGCAGATTTCCAAAATCCCAAGTAGGGACATAATCAAAAAAAAAAATAATGATACAATTTTAGGCCCCGTCTCTTTCCCCCCACCCTAAATAATGGTAGATAACCATTTTAATAAATTAACAGATTCATATTCTTCTCAACAAGTACAAGCATGAGGTATTCTGTTTTACACACACATCAAATTTTGTAGGGAAGAACGTAGCACCGCATCGACCGGATCATAAGGAAGGGAAACCAGGACTATGTACCGTATATACTCGAATATAATCGACCCGAGTATAAGTCGAGGTACCTATTTTGACCTAAAAAAATCAGTTAAACCTGATTGACCCGAGTATAAGTCGAGGGTAGAAATTGACCGCTACTGCCTTCTGAGTCTTTATTGTTTTAAAGTTTTAGTTGCTCTATAAATGGACAGCAAAATTCCCATACAGTAGTACCCTACAGTAATAGCCAAATCCAGTATGGCTATTACTGTATGGGACTACTGTACGGGAATTCTGCTGTCCATTTAAAGGGCAACTAAAGCCTCAAAACAATAAAGAATCAGAAGGCAATCTTTAACAATTTACCATTGTCCTGAATCCATATTGTTTAAAGGGCATTAGTTGCCCTTTAAATGGAGGCATCCCACACACTAACCCCCAATTCCTTGCCACTCCAGGTGTTTGGAAACTACAATTCCCAGCATGCTTTAGTTGCTGGGAGTTGAAGTTTCAAAACATCTTCCGTGGCAATCACTGTGTAAACGCATGTAGCATGTAAGTTTAATTACCCAGTGATAAAACAGCCTGTTATAAAATCATTATTTCCTGTTTCCTGTAAGACCGGCGACGAATAGTGACGTCAGACGCCTGTACATTGAATGCAGAAGAAGGAGGAAGTGTTCGGCTGCCGGAGTTCATGTTAGTGACCCGAGTATAAGTCGAGGTAGGATTTTTAGGCTTTTTATAAAGCCTAAAAACCTCGACTTATACTCGAGTATATACGGTAAGTAGTGAACACACGGTTTTATTCCAACTCTGCCTGATGCGTTTCGGACCATGCGGTCCTTAATCATAGGCTAATTTTGTAGGGAAATAAATGAAAAAACGTGTACAAGCTGCTTGCAATACTAAGGCAAAGCACCAAATAGCAGACAGGCTCCCATGGACTGCTGTGGACATTCCACCCCTCGCAGATATCCAGCACCTCCAACCCCCCAAGGAATCCAGGCCAGCACCCCCAACACCCCTCCCCTAGCATGAATGATCCAGCACACCTATAGGCCAGCCTGCCACCCTGCGCACATCCAACCGTCCGCCAATGACAGCGACAACCATTTCAACAGTAAGAGTGGATTGGCTTGGGGCCTGTTCAGCCAGCAGGTGAGGTTCACCAGTAGGTGAGGTCACAGGCCCCAAGCTGATTCTCTCCCTCACTGTTGAAATCACTTTCCCAGGCTGCCCAGAAACACTCAGCACCTAATGAAACAGTAAAATAGTGCGCGCGGCTGCCTGTGGCCTACATACCAGGCAGCAGCGCACAAGCTCCTTTCTCCCCCGCGTGCCGTGGCCGAAAGAAAGCGCAGAGGCATGGTCTGTATATATAAAGGCATGCAACACGTGACACACGGCATCACCACCAACCCGTATCACATACGTGCTAGGCAAAGAAGATTGGAAAAAACCCACCCACCCTCAACCCCCCCTGGAAAAAGGAAATATCATTTAACCAGCAAAACAGGTACCCCTTTAAACATGGCACAATTCCGCTGAAATAGGGATGTATGGAAACCCTGCCTGTAGTATAGCTAAATCAGAAAATGCTGTTTATCGGTGAGGCCCCACAAAAACGTGGACTATCGCATTGGAAACTATAGTGCACCTTGAGCCATGCTTGTGTCACAACATTATTGCGCTATTCCAGCACATGCGATTGCAAATAAAAGTTTGCATGTGCTTTTAAAAGCTGATCGCATCGCACCTAGTGTGGCTAGACCAATTGACCAACACAAGTGTGTTTTTTTTCACACGCGATTGATTCGTGCACAGGGGCACTTCTAGGGTTTTTCCTGCCTGAGCCAAACTTTTGAATGCTGCCCTTTGTGCTCCGCCGAGTTAAAGTGGGTGTGGTTTTGCCAATGGCCCTGGCTTCGCTGGTGGGCGTGGATAAAATTTTAAGATTCCTATCACATAGGTATTTAAATTTTAAACAGTTCCTCAGTCAATTACCAATAATGTAAAGTACTAGAAACAGGTATTACATCTCTTTCTCGGCTTGTTTTGCCACTAACATATTGCTCCTTTCAGATTTTAGTTCATAAAATTACTTCTTTTATAGCCTGTGCTATATATGTTGGTTCAACTGTTACAATACATAAGAAATACCATACTTTCTGTAGTATAAAAGAATTTAGACAAAAGATTTGTAAGCCTGCCACCACTTAGCCCTAACTAGCTAACTAGCATAACTAGACTTACCTAGCCTAACAAACTAAAGCTAACCTATCCATATAAAATGTTGAAGTGGAGTTGAAGCAACTTCAGGGTACCATGTATTGGAGTTATGGGGGCGGTGCTCACACTTCTCGTGCATGTTTGCCGGTTAAAGGGATTTTTTTTTTCACCACTGCTTGTCTGCCGCCTTATTTCTTCAGTAAAGATGTGCCTCCTGAGACAAATGTTTCACTCTGCCTAATGGTAGATGTGGCTCTGTTCGTGCATTAAAACACACTAGCCTGACCTAGCCCTAAGGGCTAGGCCACACTAGCGCGTTTTTCGCGCATTTGCGCACGCGTTTCGCGCTCGCAGTTGCGCACGCGATTTTTGCTAAAATGGAAATCGCGGGAACGCAAAAATTCCCGCGATTTCCGATGCGCATGCGATTGCGTGTCCGTTCGCGTTTTGGTAACGCATGCGCTCACCATTTTTGGTGCGTTAACGCAGCGTTTCCATAACGCGAAATGGCAAAAACGCATGCGCAAAACGCGAACGCAAAGGCGAACGCACAAGAAAAGCGCACACAATCGCGAGCGATTCCTGTGCGTTGTAGTGTGGCCTCAGCCTAAATTCGTGTTCAGTCTAAGCTGTGCACGCCCACGCAACCAAGCAGGCCTGAGCACACAGATTTAAGTGGTGGGCACACAAAAATGTGCTTGAGTATTATCACTGTGGTATGTAGCACACACAATGTAAATCCACACATACAGCCAATAAGTAATTAGAGGGGTACCGGTAATTGGGTTAAATTCAATCAGTGAAGCCCTGCTAATTCTATTAAGGCCATCCTCCAACAATCAAATGATTTGATTATCCCTAACCTTAATCTAGGGTTTCAAGGTCAGTGGATATAATAAGGAAATGTTTATAAATATAAATGCAGCAAGGCTGTCAGTAGTAGCGCAGGTTAAACACAATCAGTGTAGGTGACAGGAGGAGTTCTGTTGAGCAGGCAGTTTGAGCCAAACCTGGAAACTCATTTGGTAGGTGGAGCTAAGGGGGAAGAGGAAGGAGGATTGCTCTAGGTATGTACTGAGCATGCGGGGCTAAGACCTCACGTGGAACAGCTGAAGCAGTAGCAGGACAGAGCTTGGAGCTAGGCGAGAAGGTGTGGGGAACCCGGCAGCCATATTTATATGTTGTAACTACCGAGAGGTAATAATACACGTCCTTACTGAAAGTGGGAATGGATTGAATTGGACTGAACATTGAATGCACTGCTGCTTAACACACCATAGTGGTGGGGTTTGTGAGAGCGGAGACTGTGTGGGAGTGGGGCAGGCTTTGTGCTGCTGTCACTACTGCACATTATTTAATTGGGTTGATTAGTTAATGTTGTTTTTTCTATCACTTTATGTTAGTAATGTTTCCACTAAGGAATGCTGGGAACGGTAGTTCAACCACCAGCTTAGATAATTTAAGCTATGTTGTTGGGGCCTAATCACTGTTGCCAAGGGAATTTGTCCAGTAAGGGATACTGGGAACTGTAGTTCAACTATCAAGTTACATTTTTAATATCTGTTGTTGGGACCTATTGGTTGCTGCTTTGAAAAATGCAGTTTTTATATCCTGTAATTGACTTTGTCCTGTAAGGATACTGGGAAATGTAGTTCAGCCATCAACTGAGAATGTTAACCATGTGTTGTTATGACGTATGTTATTGCATCTCTTAAACAACTTTGCAGTAAGAAATGCTGGAAAATGTAGTTCATTTTTTAAATGATTGTGTTTCAGGGACATATATTTTCATATCTCTTAAAGGGATGTCCACCCTCTGAAAGAAAATGTAAACACTTATTAGGCCCCTTAATCCCACTTTTTGCTATACTTAACTTTACCAAAGATATTTCAAACCTTATTACACTACATGATCCCTTGCTTTGGCTCTCTTCTCTCCTATGCAGCTTCTGGGTCTGTCCAATGGCAGACGGCGATACTTGAGGCTTCTGTACAGCAGCAACAGAAAAGGTGTTTAAATGCAGGGAAGGGATCAGGTTTGGAAAGGTTAGTTCTTAACAAGTGTTTATATTTTCTTTAAAGGTGGACATGCTGTTTTAAGGCACGGTCACACTGCATTGCACCGGAAGCGCGCCTGCAATCTTGTGCGATTTCTGTGCACTTGCGACTTCTCCTTTTGAGATAGGAAATCAGACACATAGCGCATAAGAATGCTGATTGCATGTGGTTGCGTATTGCAAATCGATGCATAATCGTAACGCACCCGAAATCGCGTGATTTTGGTGCATTGCCACGTTTTCACTTAGAAAAAAACGCATGCACAAATGCACGGAAATCATACTAGTGTGACTTAGCCCTAAAACACTTTTTCCAGCAAGGATTTCTGGGACCTGTAGTTAATATTTTTAAATAAGATAACCATATTGCCATAAAAATGCAGTGTGTATATTTCCGCAGAAAGCACCATGCACTTTACTTGTCGCCCATGTATTTTTCCACTTAACGGCAGACCTGGGAAAGTATATCCCTATTATTTTTTAGTGTGCATCGATGAATAAACAAATGTCAATGTCTACATGATGAATTATTTAATTGTCTGCTTTTTAATTTTGGTTTACTTGTATAATGGTGTAGTAAACAAATTATACATTATCAATCAACCTTGTGCATCAATAAATGGTGTTGTGCGTCTCTCGAATCTGGACTTTCTACACCTTATTTTTTTTTTTTTAAGACATAATTGAGTTCCATAGCTTAGGTCAAGGCCCCACTTGAACACACGGCAATGCATACATTATTCTTGCAAAGCAGTGCCTTGCATTATTGGTATGTGTGCTGCATCCCAATGTGTATCTGTAGTATTTGAGCACATGCAATACACATGAAAAATTGCACGCATGCAGCTTGCACAGCGTACAGATTGCATTGCATTGGCAATGCAACTTGCAAACGCGATCCGAAACTAGTCCTTACAGCATGTTTGAGCTACTTGCTTGGTTGTCACAAACTGTTCATGCTACGGTTTACTCTAATAGGTAAAATGGCAGGCAGTTGGAGTCATTGTTCAAAGGTGCCCAGCTTTGCACAGATACTGAAGAAGAATTTGTCTCCTGAAATTGAAAATCAGACTTCCACATGTTCAGCACTTACCAGTTGTGAACTCGGTTATGAAGCTGCTAAATTGACTCAAGTTACAGGTATATGTGTATGTTTGTGTGTGTTTCTGTGCATGTTGCGGCTGTACATCTTTGTGTGTATATTACTGTGTTCACGTATGTTTCAACTTTTTTCTTATCTCTGTTGTGAGCAAATGTTTGTGCACCCTTGTTTAACAGAGAACGCTACCCACATTTTTATTCTTCATAATCTGGAATTCCCCCCCACCCAACACCAATAAACTGTTAATTACCACTACAGTAAATGGCATTAAAATAATTTTGAGAATACTGTGTGTATGTGCACTTTCAGGCCAAGCCTCCTCCTGACCTGAGTTTCATGCTCCCTTGCCTAATCTAGAGTGGATTAGCTAGACTATTAGTGGGTGTCACCTCCTGCTCTAACCTTTAAAGGTTCGTACAAATGGGCAATTTGTCACCAAGCCACGCCCCCTGGTGCCGATACATTTGTGTGGCGAATGGGTGTTTCAGGTGAGAATCGCGCGTGTATCCGGTTGAGGGTTGTTCATCGATCAGCCGGTGCACACATCGGCCGTGTGTACGAGCCTTAAAGGGACACTCTACTGAAAAAAATGACTTTGCTAATTGAATACATGTAGATAGCACTTACTCTGATTTGCATGTGTTGCTGCATGCCTTCAATCCAGCACACATTTTGTTCAGGAGCAGTATCCCCCCTCCCTCTTTTAACCACTCCCACTTCCGACCTGACTTTTTCCCCACAAACCAACTGTCAAGCCTGTACACAGCATACAGCATTCCAACTGTCAAAACTATTCCAGCTACAGTAAAACTACTCACAGAAGAATAGTTTTTGAGAGCAAGGAACTTAATTGACAGCTGAAATATAATAAGTTTTAGATTGGATATGTAAAGAAATAGGGGGCAGATCATCAAGAACATTATACAGTGGTGGTTGGGAAGAATTATAGTTTCCAGTTATGGTCAATTTAAAATAACCTATTTTTCGATATAGATGCCCTTTAACTCTCCTCTGATGGAGATTGTTGGTGGGGGAATGCCTGGAGAGATAATCCAATTAAATCTGCATAAGTGTTACACAAAATTTGCTGCAGGCTTTGGGCCAGAAAAGGATAAAAAAAAAATTGGGGTTCACAAAGTTATTTGCATTTAGTACAGAGAGCTTTCTAATAACTAAGGACTTCCAGGGCTGAAGGCTGTTGTTTCTGGACCAGCCAAGCAATGAAAGAAAGCAACCATACACTGGAAGATCTCATACCAAAGTGCAATGGCTTGACTTCCTATTTAGTTGCTCAATAAAACTAAGCTTCCATGAGGAACTATTTAGGGGGTTGTTAAGGCAAAACTATAAAATCTGATGTGGTCTAAAACAAATCTTAAAGCCAATTGGTTCTTGAATCAATAATCCTTAAAGGTGTGTCTAGGAGACTACAGAAAACAGAAAGGGGGCAATGTACCAAGAGACATTAACGCTAAATATAGTCTTAAATTCATGATAACCTAGTGTTAAGACTATATTTGCGGCAAATCTATAAAAGCACTGTGCAACCAATGCCCGCAATATACCAAGGCTTTTGCAGTGCATAAGTTCATGCCAGCTAATTTTTAGCGTTAAGGACACTAAAGGACACTAAATGAACCAATTACCAGTACATTGCAGAGCAGAATAGGCTGGGGCAATGGAAAGCGATAGCAGCTCTCAGTACAATGCCCACCAAGTGTTTGTTGGAGCATACATCTTGTTAAGCTGAGCTTCCATGACCTGTTCTATCAAACTATGTAAATTGTCTAATGCTGACTTAAGGAGCTTGGCTGCTATGCCTGAATAGCATCATGCTTAGTAGTTGCTAGGTATAACTGCAAATGTAGTAGTTTGCCTACAAATCCCAGCATTCTCAAATAGAAAAAGTCATATTATAGAAAGGTGGGGGTCTGTATTTTAAAAATATTTGGAGAGCGACCAGAGGAAGCATGTGAAGCAAATTAAAGAATACTTTCACACGGGCTGCATGTTGTTTTTTTTAGCGTCCAACTGAACTTGGTCGGCCATTTGTTCGTATACTTCTGTGTATTGTTCGGCCGAGGTGAAAAAAATCTGTTCCAGCCTTGACAGATGTCGGTTGTCCGTTCATCTGGATCGGGACTGATCGGGATAAATCACGGCTGATCGTGTGGTTCCCTATGGGACAGCTGCGACGACAGTAATTTGTCCCGGCCGAGTGCTTGCTGGGCTTTACTTCTCCTTTCAGAATTATGAAGCTTCCACGGGTCCAAAATGTTATTGTTATGATTTCCGATCTCCAATTCATTTCATTTGCCTTTTAACATAATGCTTCATCATGCCAACTTTTTCCCATGAGCGTTCTTGTTGGGTGCCCCAACATTTGCTTAAGAGCCTATTCGTGTTTTGCTATTGTGTACCTACATGAAAACGATGGGGGGGAAAAAAAAAACATCAACTTTATGCCTTTTCGTCAACAGTTAATCTTCTGCAAATGTAAATGTTTCCTATAACATACATTTTAAGCAGGGGTTCCAAATTTTTTGCATTCCACTGTATATTTGCAGCTGTGTTTGTCTACATCTGTATGTACTGTAAATTGTATGTGTAAATGAACTAAAATCACCAGATAACATTGTCCCAGTAGACAAAGCACATTCACAAAGCTACAACAAGCTGTTTTTCACCTTTCCATTTGCTGTGGCAGTTCCTTGATTTAGTGGTCAGCTCTCATAATCCACCTCTTTGTTTTTGTGGCAGTCTAGGTGTACACAGTACACTTCACATGAACTAAACTTACATTTTTTAAACCCTAATATGAAAGCTTTTCTCCCCAGAACAGCTATACATTGTAAGATTATTCTCTATTAAGTTGCATTTACTACATTTAAGTAATAGATTCTGTAACTAAGAAGGTTTCCATGTTGTTGCCAGTACAACTCACAGCCAATCAATAGTAAAGGAGGACACCACACAGAATGCATCTGCAAAGTAGCTGTATTTATTGCAACATGTTTCGGACTTATAGCAAGTCCTTTGTCAAGCAACCTTGCTTAACAAAGGATTTGCTATAAGTCTGAAACATGTTGCAATAAATCCAGTTACTTTGCAGATTTATTCTGTGTGGTGTCCCCCTCCTTTACTATTGTTTGGCTATATTATACACTGCAGGGCACGGAGCAGTGGGAGGGTATGGACCCTAATTAACTATTTGGGCTACTAGTGTGCATATTCACCTGTTAAAGGACAATTATACTCGCCTTCCCTCCTCTCCTCTTCTGTGTTCATTAGTTTTTACCCAGGGTGAGGACCTGAACCGGCTGTTCCTCACCCCTGGGATCGCGTAACTTACATCAGAGTCTTAGAGCAATGTCTGCTCTGGTAGGCTCCGCCCCCTCCTCCCCATCGGCGACGAGGCCAATAGGAAGGCACACTTGTTTTTATAAGGTTGAGCATGTGCAGAGGATGCATCAGGTCAAACAGCAGTTAATCATTGCCTGTGATGTCAGTTGTCACAGCTTTGTGACTGCATGGAGGGAAGGTCCAGGATACTCTGCCAGGATGGGGGCAATAATTATGCTTAAAAATCTGGTTAGTAATGCAGGATATAAAGTGCAAAGTATATCAGTTGGCGGTAGGTAACTGACAATTGACCGTTTTTTCGTTTTAGAAAAAATAATAGTTTAGTTCTCCTTCTGCATGGAAGCCTTTGGTCTACTGGATATCTGGGTTAAAACCACACAGTCAAATAACACATTCCTTTTATCAAGATTTTAGGATAAATGTAATTAAAGGTTTTGAATATAAATGAGGCTTTCCCCTCCTATTTTTTTACAGGTCACTTTCCTGAACCATTTCTCTCAAAAGTAATTGTTCCTCAAGCACCTTCCTTATTAACCCCCAAAAAAATTCCAAAGGAATTTATAGTGAAGTACAGATGTGGTGAGCTCAATCCTGTTTCTGCTCTGCATCAGTTTGTGCAAATGCAACGTATGGAACTTGAATTGAAAGAGACTGTAACAAAAGGTAATATCAGGGTGTGTGCAATATAAATATTCTAATTACCAAAAACAGATTTCCATCCACTGTTTGCAATATATGGTAATTGCCATTAATTTAATATGTTATTGCATATATGCAATCGTAAGTTCAAAACATCCTTAAGGCATTTATTTCTTAAGTTGTGATTTAATGCATAAATTAGAAAAGTATCCATTAGAATGCAACATTATTAAAATGTGCTTTAGTTTTTTGTTTTTTTTGGTAGGCACACTTAAAGATTTGCCTATGGGTACAATGGATGTTAGATCGGGGATGCAAAATTAGCAGTGTCTGAGAAAACTGATGTCTGTATCTTTTGTTAGACCTTCTATTTAGGTGGGACTGCACTGTAATGGAATCCACACTCTCCTATTACCACTTGCTGTTGTCCTCTTGTTTTACCTCCTGGACCCCCTGCTTGCTCACAATACGCTTGATGGGTCTGTTATCCTTTAAAGGATAAGAGACCCACAGATCCTATAATTGTCACTTAGTTAAATCATATGTATTTCACCTCTGAATTCAACCACAAAAGGTGCCTATACACTACTTAAGACATTAGACAGATGTACAATCTCTCATTAGACAATGTCCAATCCACCTAGCCATTCTTTCTTTGAATCAGTTTGAAAAAACACAAAATGAAAGAGTCAGATAGAAACATTTCGAGATTAAAACCGCTGCTTGTAAAATGTGGTCTTCAGACATTACATAGATAACTCAAAACTAGTGTACATACATGCAGCTTACCTAAAGACCAATACAGCGACATTCAATCAATTTTCGATGAAACGCCTTTCCAGATCTTCTTTGCGACCAACAAATGAATGATAAAAGTGGGACCTCATGATTGTATGTCAGCCGCAAAGAATATCCGGAAAGGTAGATGTATGGGCACCTTAAGCGAAGAAATTATTTGTAGAATATTTCGGGATACTGGTATCCGGTGATGTCATTGCTACTTTCTAGTGTTGCCTCTTTCTGGTGGCTATAGACAAAACAACCCTCTGTGCTATGTTGTTTGTATAAGTGCCCGCCCTGCTCACATGTCCCCAATAAGCATATATGGTGCAAATGGAGCAGATTGTGAGTATACAAGTATTACACTGAACAAACCCTATAGAAGTGTAATTAAAGGGTATGTCCAACCAACTAAAATTCGAGTGCACATCGGAAACCCCCCAAAACCTAGACACCATGTCTCGGCCAATCACTATTGCGGCTGCCGGTCCAGTCCCTTCTGCTTATTTCTGTGCTTGGAAAAAGCAGGGAAGACGAGCAGAAGGCAGCCGTTGGAATGAGGCCTGGTAATTCTTTTTAGAGGCCAAATTCAAGTGTTTAGACCTTGCGAGGTCTAGGTTATGGGGGGGTTTCCTCTGTGCATACAAATTTTTGGTTAGTCTTGTTCTTGCATAAATAAAGGAGACAAATTTGGTACCTTTTGCATAAGAACTGCATCATATAACACCACATATACTGATGATCCTGCAATTGAAATGGTGTTTTCTTTTGTTTCCCACTATCATTTCATTGTAGTCATTGAACTCCTGCACTTTGTTGGTGGCTTTAAAATTAAGACCGTGTAGTAAAACCTTATGGAATTTTTAATATTGAGTTTCTGTCAATGGTCAGGATTTCTTACTCTGTAAGATAGGGATCACCATTTTACTGTATGAGAGATGTTGGGTTCCAAAGTTGCTTGAAAAGGCCAAGCAGGTGTTAACAACTCTAATGTTTTTTCTACTGGAGGCAGTGTGTTGTTTTTAAATGGGGGGGGGAGAGAAATTAAACCAAATGTTTAATTTATGAAATCCAATCTGGAATATAAATACGAGACTCAACATATCTTGTATTACTCACTATAACAAACCTCATAATATCATTTCCCAACCTATACAAAGTGCTCCATGAATACGGCACATTCTCTGGATATAAGATAAATCATTCAAAGTCCATGGCCTTGCCCATTAATCTACCCCCTGCTCTCAGACAAAACTTTTTATACACCTGGAAACAGGAAACCATTAAATACTTTTACCTCCCATTTTCCAGCTTACTACCCCCTCCTTTGAGAAACAATACTTCTACATTCATGGAAGACTTTAACCTTCTCATGGTTTGATAGGATAAACACCATCAAAATATCTATTCTACCTAAGTGGTTGTACCTATCCGAATCCCACGCAAATTTCTCCTAACTCTGAAGAGGGTGATCCTGAATTTAATATAGGGTCATAAATCCCACAGAATAAAACAACAAAGGGTGGTTGGTGCTTGCCACTGCAGACAGATGTTTAGAAACTACAACTCTCAGCTACTAAAGCATGCTGGGAGTTGAGAAAGCCCATACAGTAGTCCCATACAGTAATAGCCATACTGGATTTGGCTATTACTGTATGGGAATTTTGCTGTCCATTTAAAAGGCAACTAAAGCCTCAAAACAATACAGAATCAGAAGGCAGTAGTGGTCATAATTTCTACTCTCGACTTATACTCCGAGTCAGTTTTACTAATTTTTCAGGTAAAAATTGGTACTTCGACTTATATTTGAGTATATACGGTGAGTTATTTTCTTCCATTTTCTTTTTTCCCCTCAACTTTTCCCTCAATTCAGAGACAAAGTCAAATGAGGATTTCAAGATTAAGTTCAAAAGCATCTCAAATATGAGCCTACCTAACCCCTCCTAAATAAAACTGTAAGCCATATTCATGGGTGTACTCGGAGACATGGCTACCAACTAACCAAAAAGGGGACCAATGTCAGTAACAGAAAAAAATAAAATTAGCCAGCTCTGTATTTGAACAGTCTGCATTTTTCTTTTTACACTAAACACCCTGACCAAGATGGCACTGTAGAAGGTTGTATTTTACAGTGCTCCACAATTATCCCATCCTGAGATACTCCAGATACACGTCAGATACCAGTGCTAAGCTACGTAAATCTTAAATATGATTAAACGTAGGGAACGGCATCTTATCTATTGGAAGTCAATGTCTGCTCCTACGACAGGAACTTCTGAACCTCCGTCAAAGGGTAATTGAAACTGAAGAAAGAATAACGCAAATAGAGAAGGGACTACCTCTGGTAGCGGGAGAAGTAGCTGAACTACAACAGCAACTCATCCTGCAACAGGAACATATTGAAGATCTTGAGAATCGCTCCCAGAGGCAGAATGTAAGGTTAGTGGGTTTTTCTAAAGGGGGTGGAAGGCAGTAGGCCTGATGAGTTTCTAGAGACCTGGATTATAACAACAGTTTGGGCGTGAAAACCTGTGCAGATTTTACCATAGAACATGCCCATCTTGTGTAAAACTTAAGATTTGAGAATAATAACGGACTTCTCGCGGTGAAACAAATGCCTAGAACTGCAGGAGTACCTTACTCGATCATTTATCTGGCAACGCACACTATTTTTCAACACAGCAGCGGAGGCCCTGGAATGGATAGACCAAACAATTGAATAGCCAAAAGTCCCACAGTCGAGAGGAATGGTCTAACAGATACATGTTCTATCTTTGAAATTTGCAAATTTAAGCTCAAAGATGGATACCTAAATAACAAACAAGAAGAACTTTTCTCCCTCCCCTCCCCTTGAATTGGACCCCTAACTGGATCTTATAGCACACGCATCCCCCGGTCTGGTGAGTTAAAGGGGGAAAAAAACACATTGGCCCATTGCAAAGATAAATTCATGTACTCTGTGCTGCCTTTATCCTACCTCTGTTAGTGACTTTGTTTTTCCATGGTGTCAGATCTCTCTACAGCACTCCCCCCTCCCCTCTGTTACCTACTCCATGTTTGACTCTGGCTACACAACAAGCTTATCATGTGCAGTAGGAGTTAAAAGTTCAACATCCTGAAAAACACACCTACGCACAGTGGGCAATAGAAAGCAAGCTGTCTTGGAGACACGGAAAAGGGAGAACAGTACAGTTACTACTGAAATACGGTCTCTCTCTTTGTGACCCATCATCAATCAGTGAAAGCTATGAAGAAGGGGGGTCAAGTGCAGCCTTATCTCTGCAGTCAAAGCGACATCTGCCCCCCCCCAATGTTCTTAGCTCTGTTTTTGCAAACAGAGGAGGGAGGGACTTGAGCAGGGAAGAGGAGCACATCACAGATTTGATTGACAGTACAAGTAGGAGTAGAGGAATGCAATCACGTCTTATTCTAACTTGTGTATCTCAGTACAGAGAGAGAATCTGAAAAATGTGAAGACACTCGGGGGTTGGGGAGAATTGTAGAACACATGGAAGGAAAGAAAAAAGTTCATTTTCTCACTATAGATGCCCTTTAAGTATGTACTAATGTATCTTGGCTATACTAACACCTAGAACACTGATACCTTACTCAAACATTGTGACAAACATACCCTAACATAGAGAACCTGATGTATAATACTAACATACCGAGAAATCAAGAAAATCAAACATTAAATGACCAAAGGCTATGAACTGAATTACTTTGGACGCTTAAACATATGTCTAAATATTCATAATATACCCAGTAACCATGAAATACTTAACCCACTGCTGTACTAAAATGTATTACTAGAATATCATGTGTATGCATATGAATAACTAATGGCTTCTTTGATAAAGGGGAGATATATATCGATACAAGATTACTGACTGCCTCCCTTGTGGGGTGTGCCCCCATCTGCCCTATGTTACTTAAATGTTATATTATATATGTATATATACTGTACAATATCATATCTGCACACTGGCATACATTATACACAAAGAGGTTTTAGTATACATTACTGTTATCACATGATTGAAAAGCCTTCCAACCACGCCAAAGTAACCCCATATATATAAAACACCAAACATATCACTAATACGCAGTGCTCAAAACCGCACCCCATATGTAATACCCCAACCTTCAGTATAATACCTCTAAGTATAATAAGCAACTGAGAAATCACTTGTACATCAAAATGTGTAGTTTTGGTGTAACCGAAATAACCTAATATAGTAATACAATTATAAAACTATTGGGTCCACCTGGATGGATGACTGGGGACAGGTGCCATGCCAGTGACCTAAGCTACAGGGGTTCTGCAAACCCTATATATCATACCTGGGAGAACAGATTAAACACCATAGACTACAGAACACCCTAACCCCACTTAACATATAGAGATGCAGATCTACATAAACCCCCCCAACACACGGTAAGAAAATGTTTGAGATGAATTCTATACAGTTTTATATATGCGTTGACTGTGCTGTCAATTAGCACACAATTACTATAAAATATTGACTGAATTGTACTTGTTTGTATTGTTTAACTGGTACCACATCTCTCTGTTTCTTTCCTTCCCTGGCCATCCCACATTAAAACGCCAGCTATTGAACCAACAACCTATACATAACCGATTCACTGAAGTTCTTGAAAAGGGACACTATATAGTAAAGATTACTTTGCGTCATCATAATCTATAATTGAATACATGTAAGTAGCACTTACTCTTTTGTGTGTTGCTGCATGCCTTCAATTCAGCACACATTTTGTTTAGAAGCAGTAACCCCTCCCTCTTTTAACCACTCCCACTTCCATCCGATCTGACTTTGTTTTTTCCCCCCAAACCAACTTTCAAGCATGCATACAGCATTCCAACTTTCACCATTCCAGCTACAGTAAAACTACTCACAGAAGGATAGTTTTTAAAAGCATGGAATTTAATTGACAGCTGAAATATAAAAAGTTTTAGATTGGATATCTAAAGAAATAGGGTGCAGATCAACAAAAAAATTATACAGTGGTGGTTGGGAAGAATTATAGTTTCCAGTTATGGTCAATTTAAAATAACCTATTTTGTTAAAGAGGCCCTTCAAGTACTACCTGTAGCAGGACCTCCCCCATGCGATTCAGTAAGCAAATTCCTGTATTCTGCCTAACAATACTGTTTGTTCAGTATTGCGCTGTGTATGCGCCCGATGACGGTTGGCACATGTACGTCGTTGTCATCATAAATAGCCAAGCCCTGCTCTCATTCATTGCTCTGTAACCTGGGGAGCAGACAGGTTGAGTCTGACTGGAGTTAAAAGGTTGGTTTAAAGAAAAACTGTCATTTCTTGCAGAGTGACTAACAAAGCATCAGGCTTGTTAAGTCTATAGTCAGGACTGTATATATTGTATAGTTAGAGCCGAGACCCGGCTAGGGTTTTGTTTTGTTTTCAAGCACCCTTTTATGCACCTGTGTATATAGCTGTAAATAGCACCAATAAACACACCACTGTTTGAAGGAAAAGCCATTGGACTGGTTTCATTTGCTCACCCCAGGGAGCTCAGTGTTCCCCCTCTCACAAAAAAAATAAATATATATATAAAAGATAATCAATGCACATTCCTAGGCCCCATAGTCTTCCAACCATGTCAAGATAACCCCAGTCTGTAAGGTCCTAACTTCTAACCTTTTTTACTTGTAATTACAATTGGCAAACTTGCATTTCTCATAGTTGTGCACTAGATCCATATAACAGGCTTTCTCACTTCCCCCCAGTCCTTTGGCTTTTTAAAATGAGGGAAGAGGCCATCCATCCAGTGCTTTATATTAAAGGCATTGGACTTCCCATAAAAAGGGGTGTGCTATAACCACATGGAAGCTTGACCTGGCTTCCAAATAAATACATACAATACAAGGATTGTGGAAGAACTCTAATTACCGTATATACTCGAGTATAAACCGAGGTACCCAATTTCAGCTACAAAATCCTAATAAAAGTTGTTGACTCGAGTATAAACCGAGGGTAGAAACTTGGCATTCAAGATGTTTGGAAACTACAACTCCCAGCTAATAAAGCTTGCTAGGAGTTGTAGTTCCCAAACATCTTGAATGCCACCCTCACCCTCCCACCCAGTTCAGTTTGTACCTGTGGGCTCTTCTCCCTGAGGGCTCTCCTCCATCCAAGGGCTTCCTCCATCCAAGGGCTTCCTGCCAGCATTGAAGGTACGGTATCCTCATCCCTGCCTGCATTCCGGCATCCGCGCGCTCATTCCTGTACTGGCGCGCCGGCCTGACGTCACTGCCCGGCGCCGGGCTTGGCGCGGGCATGACGTCAGGCCGGCGCGCCAGTACAGAGAAAGATCGTGGCGGCTGCCGGAATGCTAAGGTAAGTTGTGACTCGAGTATAAACCGAGTCCAAGTTTTCAGGCTGATTTTACAGCCTGAAAAACTCGGTTTATACTCGAGTATATACAGTAGACTAGTTTATAACTACATTAAGCGGAAGTGCTACTGATCTGGTCAAATATTTTTTCAAAACATTGCAAAGATAATCAATGCACATTCCTAGGCCCCATACAATATTATATTATCTGCATACTGGCATACTTTATAAACAAAGGGGTTTTAGTATACGTTACTGTGATCACATGAATGAAAAGTCTTCCAACCACACCTTGCTCTCGCTCTCGCTCTCTCGCTCTCTCTCTCTCTCTCTCTCTCTCTATATGTTTCGGAGGTACTATGTTGGTGGGGGTGGGTAAAAGTAATATACATATAATAGGGGACAGTGTTTGTGTTGTTTAAGCACTAAATAAATAGTTATATCAATATTAACAAATATGTAGTAATGACATTAACCCTTTCAGTGCCAGCAGAATTCACCACTTTGCGTGCATTAAATGCCAGAAGAATATTCAGGATTTTGGACACATTTGGTTCAATCAAAGTTTTCAATAGGAACTCCCCCCCAGTAAATCAGAAATATTATACATTGTTTTTTTACATTGTATTTTTCAGCACAAAGTGTACTTTAACATGGTAACAACATTTTTTTACTTTTCTGGAAATTTTACTGGAATTATGGGTAAAATGTCAAAAAAATTTAAAAATTTTTAAAATTTAAAATTTTCATGGATTTTTCCCATTTTTACTTAGTTATCTTAAAGGGTATGTCTATTCACCAAAATCAAAAAATTTTTTTTTTCATTATAAGGTAGTACCCATCCCCAGAAGCCTTTTCCTGCCTTTCTTTTGAAAAAATTCCATTCCCTACCTTTGCAGCAGTCTCTAGAAGTTCTATTCGTTTTTGGGGGTGTGGCCTAAGCTGTGCTGGATAAGGAAGTGAGCTGATTACTAAATGAGGCTATTACCATGCGTTTTGGTCCCGCCCACTTGACCCTGTGCTTTTATGTAAACAGATCCTCTCCTGCATTGTCAGAACTGTAGTAAAACAGACAATGCTGGCAGAGACAAAGGAGCGAGTTCATACATAAAGTGTGCCATTTCTGTGGCTGGGGGAAGGGAAGAGAGGTGTGTGTGTGTGTGTGTGTGTGTGTGTGTGTGTGTGTGTAGACCCGAGAGCTACAAATCCATTCCGGAACGGGATGTTCCGTTTCAATCCCTCAGCCGAGCAGGGTCGAGGAGTCCGACGCAGCATAGGTGGATCTGCGCATGTGCGGGATGGCGCGCACGTCGGACTGCCTGCTATTGGGAAGGCAGCAAGATGAATATTCAATGTGCCAAGCGGATCTTACGGCACATAGATCGGACAAACAGGGGCACGCAGACAAAATCCATAAAAGGTACCATGCATATTTAAATGGGCTCTTTTACTTTAGGCAATGTTAATTTTTCAGGTGGACAATGGGACCCATGCGCAATTGCAATTACAAGAAAAAATAAAAAAAATGAAATTAGATGATTCAAAGGTTGAAATCCTATCTAAACCCACTTGACAAGCAAAAAACCCCATTAAATGTCAATCTTACACATGTCCTGAAAGGTATGAAACTGAATTACTTTGGACGCTTAAACATATGTCAAATATTCATATATACACCAGTAACCATGAAATACTTAACCCACTGCTGTAATAAATGTATTATAGAAATCATGTGTATGCATATGAATAACTAATGGCTTCTTTGATAAAGGGGAGATATATCGATACAAGATTACTGACTGCCTCCCTTGTGGGTGGTGCCCCATCTGCCCTATGTTACTTAAATGTTTATTATATATGTATATATACTGTACAATATCAATCTGCCCACTGGCATACATTATACACAAAGAGGTTTTAGTATACATTACTGTTATCACATGATTGAAAAGCCTTCCAACCACGCCAAAGTAACCCCATATATATAAAACACCAAACATATCACTAATACGCAGTGCTCAAAACCGCACCCCATATGTAATACCCCAACCTTCAGTATAATACCTCTAAGTATAATAAACAAATGAGAAATCACTTGTACATCAAAATGTGTAGTTTGGTGTAACCGAAAAACCTAATATAGTAATACAATTATAAAACTATTGGGCCACCTGGATGGATGACTGGGGACAGGTGCCATGCCAGTGACCTAAGTACAGGGGTTGCAAACCCTATATATCATACCTGGGAGAACAGATTAAACACCATAGACTACAGAACACCCTAACCCCACTAACATATAGAGATGCAGATTACATAAACCCCCCCAACACACGGTAAGAAAATGTTTGAGATGAATTCTATACAGTTTTATATATGCGTTGACTGTGCTGTCAATTAGCACACAATTACTATAAAATATGACTGAATTGTACTTGTTTGTATTGTTTAACTGGTACCACACTCTCTGTTTTTTCCTTCCTGGCCATCCCACATTAAAACGCCAGCTATTGAACCAACAACCTATACATAACCGATTCAACTGAAGTTCTTGAAAAGGGACACTATATAGTAAAGATTAACTTTGCGTCATCATAATCTATAATTGAATACATGTAAGTAGCACTTACTCTTTTGTGTGTTGCTGCATGCCTTCAATTCAGACACATTTTGTTTAGAGCAGTACCCCTCCCTCTTTTAACCACTCCACTTCCATCCGATCTGACTTTGTTTTTTCCCCCCAAACCAACTTTCAGCATGCATACAGCATTCCAACTTTCACCATTCCAGCTACAGTAAAACTACTCACAGAAGGATAGTTTTTAAAAGCATGGAATTTAATTGACAGCTGAAATATAAAAAGTTTTAGATTGGTATCTAAAGAAATAGGGTGCAGATCAACAAAAAAATTATACAGTGGTGGTTGGGAAGAATTATAGTTTCCAGTTATGGTCAATTTAAAATAACCTATTTTGTTAAAGAGGCCCTTCAAGTACTACCTGTAGCAGGACCTCCCCCATGCGATTCAGTAAGCAAATTCCTGTATTCTGCCTAACAATACTGTTTGTTCAGTATTGCGCTGTGTATGCGCCCGATGACGGTTGGCACATGTACGTCGTTGTCATCATAATAGCCAAGCCCTGCTCTCATTCATTGCTCTGTAACCTGGGGAGCAGACAGGTTGAGTCTGACTGGAGTTAAAAGGTGTGTAAAGAAAAACTGTCATTTCTTGCAGAGTGACTAACAAAGCATCAGGCTTGGTTAAGTCTATAGTCAGGACTGTATATATTGTATAGTTAGAGCCGAGACCCGGCTAGGGTTTTGTTTTGTTTTCAAGCACCCTTTTATGCACCTGTGTATATAGCTGTAAATAGCACCAATAAACACACCAGTTTGAAGGAAAAGCCATTGGACTGGTTTCATTTGCTCACCCCAGGGAGCTCAGTGTTCCCCCTCTCACCAAAAAAATAATATATATATAAAAGATAATCAATGCACATTCCTAGGCCCCATAGTCTTCCAACCATGTCAAGATAACCCCAGTCTGTAAGGTCCTAACTTCTAACCTTTTTTACTTGTAATTACAATTGGCAAACTTGCATTTCTCATAGTTGTGCACTAGATCCATATAACAGGCTTTCTCACTTCCCCCAGTCCTTTGGCTTTTTAAAATGAGGGAAGAGGCCATCCATCCAGGTCTTATATTAAAGGCATTGGACTTCCCATAAAAAGGGGTGTGCTATAACCACATGGAAGTTGACCTGGCTTCCAAATAAATACATACAATACAAGGATTGTGGAAGAACTCTAATTAACGTATATACTCGAGTATAAACCGAGGACCCAATTTCAGCTACAAAATCCTAATAAAAGTTGTTGACCGAGTATAAACCGAGGGTAGAAACTTGGCATTCAAGATGTTGGAAACTACAACTCCCAGCTAATAAAGCTTGCTAGGAGTTGTAGTTCCAAACATCTGAATGCCACCCTCACCCTCCCACCCAGTTCAGTGTACCTGTGGGCTCTTTCCCTGAGGGCTCTCCTCCCTCCAAGGGCTTCCTCCAACCAAGGGCTTCCTGCCAGCATTGAAGGTACGGTATCCTCATCCCTGCTCTGCATTCCGGCATCCGCGGCTCATTCCTGTACTGGCGCGCCGGCCTGACGTCACTGCCCGGCGCCGGGCTTGGCGCGGGCAGTGACGTCAGGCCGGCGCGCCATACAGAGAAAGATCGTGCGGCTGCGGAATGCTAAGGTAAGTTGTGACTCGAGTATAAACCGAGTCCAAGTTTTTAGGCTGATTTTACAGCCTGAAAAACTCGGTTTATACTCGAGTATTACAGAGACTAGTTATAAACTAATTAAGCGGAAGTGCTACTGATCTGGTAAAATTTTTTCAAAACATTGCAAAGATAATCAATGCACATCCTAGGCCCCATACAATATTATATTATCTGCATACTGGCATACTTTATAAACAAAGGGGTTTAGGTATACGTTACGTGATACATGAATGAAAAGTCTTCCAACCACACCTTGCTCTCTCTCTCGCTCTCGCTCCTCGCTCTCTCTCTCTCTCTTCTCTCTCTATGTTTCGGAGGTACTATGTGGTGGGGGGTGGTAAAAGTAATATACATATAATAGGGACAGTGTTTGTGTTGTTTAAGCACTAAATAAATAGTTATATCAATATTAACAAATATGTAGTAATGACATTAACCCTTTCAGTGCCAGCAGAATTCACCACTTTGGTGCATTAAATGCCAGAAGAATATTCAGGATTTTGGACACATTTGGTTCAATCAAAGTTTTCAATAGGAACTCCCCCCCAGTAATCAGAAATATTATACATTGTTTTTTTACATTGTATTTTTCAGCACAAAGTGTATTTAACATGGTAACAACATTTTTTTACTTTTCTGGAAATTTTACTGGAATTATGGGTAAAATGTCAAAAAAATTTAAAAATTTTTAAAATTTAAAATTTTCAGGATTTCCCATTTTTACTAGTTATCAAAGGGTATGTCTATTCACCAAAATCAAAAAATTTTTTTTTTCATTATAAGGTAGTACCCATCCCCAGAAGCCTTTTCCTGCCTTTCTTTTGAAAAAATTCCATTCCCTACCTTTGCAGCAGTCTCTAGAAGTTCTATCGTTTTTGGGGGTGTGGCCTAAGCTGTGCTGGATAAGGAAGTGAGCTGATTACTAAATGAGGCTATTACCATGGTTTTGGTCCCGCCCACTTGACCCTGTGTTTTATGTAAACAGATCCTTCCTGCATTGTCAGAACTGTAGTAAAACAGACAATGCTGGCAGAGACAAAGGAGCGAGTTCATACATAAAGTGTGCCATTTCTGTGGTGGGGGAAGGGAGAGAGGTGTGTGTGTGTGTGTGTGTGGTGTGTGTGTGTGTAGACCCGAGAGCTACAAATCATTCCGGAACGGGAGTTCCGTTTCAATCCCTCAGCCGAGCAGGGTCGAGGAGTCCGACGCAGCATAGGTGGATCTGCGCATGTGCGGGATGGCGCGCACGTCGGACTGCCTGCTATTGGGAAGGCAGCAAGTGAATATTCAATGTGCCAGCGGATCTTACGGCACATAGATCGGACAAACAGGGGCACGCAGACAAAATCCATAAAAGGTACCAGCATATAAATGGGCTCTTTTACTTTAGGCAATGTTAATTTTTCAGGTGGGACATACACATTAAGGTTATACACAAAAATCTTACTGTTTCTAAAAGCTCTGATACTCCCGAGTACAACAATACCAGATATATGTATGTACCCCACTTCCTGTACAGGAGACCCCCCCCAAAACTAAAACTGCACCTTCAAGAATATTACACCAAATTAAAATGTATAACCACTTCTGACGGTTAACATAGAATATCTTTCAAATTAACTAATATCCCACAAGTGAGAGATTTTTAAAAACTACATGCCCGCAGGATTTTATGAGTTTGGTAAGTTTTGATCAAAATGCAGATACCTGGGTGCAGCTCTTCATCCAATTGTAAGTTATTTTTCATTTTCCTTTTTTTCCCTCAACTGTAAAATCAGAGACAAAATCAAATGCGAATTTCAGCTAAAAACTGTAGGGGAAAGTTCAAACGCATCTCAAAATATGTTGACAAGCAAAAAACCCCATTAAATGTCAATCTTACACATGTCCTGAATCAAACGGTATGCCATACGGGTGGGTGCAAACAGACTGGGCAACCAACTAGCTCAAATGGGACCCATGCGCAATTGCAATTACAAGAAAAAATAAAAAAAATGTCACAACACACCCCCACACACACTCCCCCTTTTAGTGGTATTTTAGTTAGTATAGAGAGTCACACAAGTTTTTAGGGCTTCCTCCCCCAGCCCCAACCGCTATAATAGAATTATTAGAAACTCCCCTGATCTTTACTTACCTTCCCTCTCTCCTCCGCCCCACTGCCCGGCCTTCTGCTTGCATGAAACTGCAAGAAGGGGGCCGGACCGGCAGCGTCCCTGATTGGCTGAGAGGCAGCTAATCACGGACGTGGCTACCGGCTGCTTAGGACGCGGGGGGAAGAGAGGGAAGGTAAGTAGAGTTCGGGGGGCTTTCTGATAATTCTATTATAGAGGTTGGGGCTGGGGGAGGGAAAGCTATTATATAGCCAAGGGGATTTACACTAGGGGGAGGGAGATCAAAACGGGTGGAAGGGGGCTGCAGTGCGCATGGCAAAATTCTCCTGGAGGATTCCTTAGGGAATGATAACTAACTTGGAATAGGGGCATAAATGCCCATTGTCTAATTCGAAATCCGATCGGAAAAATCACTTCCCGGAAGTGATTTTTCATTCATTAGCAAAGATCAATAATTTGGTGATCAGAAGTGATCACCAAATTTTGATCTCTGTCCCCATTTTATTTCTAAGTCTTTGCTAAGTAGCAAAGACTTACAAAAATCATATTTGTGAATGGAACTTTGAGTTTTTCATGCACAGAAAGTGAATATACGTTCTGTGGCAGTGAAAGGGTTAAAGTATATAGAAATGTAAATAAGGCAAAATATATAAATTAAGTACTTGCATAGTCCCCACTCCTGTTTTTTAATGGAATCTTCATAATGGAGTGTTAAGCCACACCCCAGTAAGTTTTACAAGGAGGCAATGTAAGCTTAAAGGACAATTGTACTCGCCTCACCCTCGCTCCTCTTCCTCCATGGCAGCCTAGTACCCAGGGTGAGGACTTAAAGGGCATGTCCACCCCTTTTTTAAACTTTTTATATCTTATACATATTGATCCCCCAGCCCCAACCGCCATA
This sequence comes from Hymenochirus boettgeri, assembly GCA_019447015.1. Taxonomy (NCBI): domain Eukaryota; kingdom Metazoa; phylum Chordata; class Amphibia; order Anura; family Pipidae; genus Hymenochirus; species Hymenochirus boettgeri. The sequence continues at coordinate 127,645,588 of CM033469.1, forward strand.
ATAAAATTCTTAGAAAGTGCCCCGATATGTACTTACCTTCCCTCTATCCTCCGCGGCAGTCTCCAGGCCCTCTGCTTGCACGGGCCTGAGAGGCAGCCAATCAGGGACGCGGCTGCTGGCTGCTCAGAACGCTGGAGGATAGAGGGAAGGCAAGTAACTATCGCGGCACTTTCTATGAATTCTGTTACGGCGGTTGGGGCTGGGGGATCAATATATATAATATATAATGGGGATTTTATACTAGGGGGGGGGGGGGGGGGAAGGACTCTCCTGCGCATGCCTCAACCTTGTCGAGGCTGAGGCAGGCGCAGGATGAGTCACCCAGACCTTCTACACTACACTTTCCTGGAGGGGCACAGCATGGCAACTTTCCTGGAGGGGCACAGCATGGCAACCATAAGGAGCTGGGATGTAAGGTAAGAATTTTTGTACACTACAGAGTGGGGCCAGTATGGGGTTAAATTTGAGTTTTGGGGGTGGACATGCCCTTTAAAATCGCTAAGTTCCCACCCTGGGTACTTTCCCTAACTCCTGCACTACTTACTGCAAATCTGCTTCGGCGATCACTCCATTTCTCCGCTCTTCCTGCTTCAGTGACAGATCGCGATTGCAGCCAATAAGATACGCTCTGCAAGGAGGCATGTCTTCCAGTTGGCTGCCCCGCGACTGTCACTGACCGTAGAAGAGAGGTGGAACAGTGCGGATCGCCGAAGCAGATTTCAGTAAGTAGTGCAGGAGTTAGGGAAAGTACCCAGGGTGAGGACATAGAGATTTTAGGTCCTCACCCTGGGTACTATGCTGCAGTGGATCAGGGAAAAGGTGAGTATCATTGTCCTTTTAAAAGGAAAATATTTATCACTTCCCTTTTAGCGTTTCCAATGGTGTATCCAATGGTGGGCTTAATATTAGATTTATAGCAGTGTTAGCGAATCAAAAAATGTTCTGAGTCTTGTAGGAAGTTGCAAGACTTATGTGACTTCCTTTGTAAAACATGTGACACTCTCCCCTCACCCCTCCCCTCTCAATAGAAAAAAGGAGAGCAGCTTTTTGCTGGACAGTAAGTGATATCTATAAAAGATAGGGGGGACTCATGTTCCCCAGTGGTGCTGTTTGGTTTGAACTGCACAATGTGAGAGAAATGCCTGGGTCTATTTTCAGACCTGCAGGTTTATTCCATTAATATTCCACGGATTATAGCTGTCAGATAGGTGGCTGGATGTTTGACTCCGAATAATCTTTCACTAAACCAATAGTGTAATAGCTATGGAAGTAAGGGAAGGGCAGATGAATCACTTGTATGTTCAAACCCTTAAGTAGGAATCACTAAAGCATGGGCTTTTAATGTCTGTAAGTCAGTAAAAGGGCTTTATTCCAGGATGTATGAAAAATACATTTTCCAGCATTGTGTGCAGCCAGGGAATGCTGGGAGTTCTAGTTTTTAAACACATGAAAAGTTTAACACCCTATTATTACAATGTATTGCATTTTAATACATTCTTTAGCAAATGGACATAAAGAAGAAACTTACTGCTAACAGAGAATACTGGGAGTTGTAGTTTTCAAACATGTGCATATTTAAACCCTTGGGTAGGCTTTTAATGTCTGTAAGTCAGTAAAAGGGCTGTATTCCTGGATGTATGAAAAAAATTTTTTCCAGCATTCTTTGCAGCCTGGGAATGTTGGTAATTGTAGTTTTTAAACATGGGAAAAGTTTAACACCCTTTGTCTATATCATTACACTGTATTGCATCTTAATACATTCATTAGCCAATGGACATATAGAAGAAACTTACTGCTAACAGAATGCTGGGAGTAGTAGTTTTCAAACATGTGAAAGGTCCCTAGTTCAACACCCCTGCTCTATACCATTAGGATGAATTACATCTAGACACATGCCCTTGGCTACAAGCAATAAATGAGATACTTTGCATGTCCCCGTCCATTTCTTTAGAAGTGAGAAATGTGTTTATATGTTACATTATTAGGGCAATGCTATTATAATAACATGAGTCTGCGATGTACCTTCTGTTTATAAGAAGGCTCTTCTTCATTATATACTCTGTGGGGAGCTTTTAGCTCCTTTGAAAACATCTCTCCCTAATATTTATAGCTAATCACTATCCTGTGTTCTCCTACCCCCATCCTAATTGTAGATCTGGAGCCTGCTGTGCTTAATACTAATACTAACTAATACTAAGTATGTACCTAGCATGTTGTTCTAGATCCTTTAAAGGATATCAGGTTGTCCTGTGGTGCTGTTTTGCACATTGTGGCAGGATTGCCTGGCACTTGCTGGCAGGTCAAATAAAAATGGGAGTGTGTGTGTGTGTTTGATCATAGTATGTGGTGGTATTGCCTCGGTCCTTTTTAGGACTTTGACATATCCCGTTGGAGCCTCCCCCCTGGATACTTGCTGGGAGTGGAAAGGGAAAGCAAGTTCAGAATGGATCCTGAAACCTACTAAAAAAATTATATATATATATATATATATATATATATATATATATATCACACAAAAATGCTAAAAAATAAATTCATGCATGCCAAAGCAATACATGCTAAAATATTACAGTAAAAAGATCAAACGCACTCATGCATTCAAAAGCACACAATTACAAGCCAATATTTACACACACATGAATTCAAGAGGCACACACACACTCCATTAGACCTACACAAAATAAATCAGTCACAAATAGTATGGGCAAGAGCAACATTTACATTTTTATTATTGTAGATTTATATAGCGCCAACATCTTCTGTAGTGCTTTACAGTTGCATTCATTTACATAAGGAAAACATTCATGTTACATACAAGGGTAGTGCAAACAATGCAAGTGCTGGTCTATATAAGCATTCAGTGTGGGAAGTTACAGCATTACTGTGGTACAATAGGAAGGAGAGCTCTGCCCAAAAAGCTTACAGTCTAGATATTATATTTTTAATAGAAATAGAAATTAGAAATAGAAATTCCCTGCTTCCCATCCCCCAGCCACAGAAAGATACCTAGTAGCATGTCAAGAACACTTGTTTACCATCCTCCTTTATTTCAGCTAGCACTATCTGTTTTACTACAGATCTAACCATGCAGGAGAGGATTTGTTTACATGCAGTAAAACGTCAGTCAATTGGGCAGGGCCAAAATGTATGGTAGTAATCACTTACTCACTTTCTCATCAGCAGTGTTAAGGACCCCCCCCCCCCCCCCAAAAAAAAATAAAAAAATAAAAGAGAGTGGAACTTCTGGAGGCTGCTGCAAAGGTAAAGAATGGCATTTTTTTTCAAAAGACAGGAAAAGGCTTTTGGGGATGGGTACTACCTTATTTTTTTTTTTTTTAAATTGATTGTGGTGAATGGGCATGTCCTTTTTGGTTCACTATCTTTCCAAAAAAAGATAAAACAATTACAAGAAATCAATGAGAAGTTTCACATGCAATGGGATGCAATGAAAGCATATCTCTGTGGATTCCTCTCCTCCACAATCTCAAAAAAAAAAAAACCTAGAATTCAGGAAGTGCAATCGGAGCAACAAGCTCTAATAACAGACAGATATATAGTCAAAACCCAACTGACGCCACACAAACAGCTTGGCATAAAGCCACTAAAGAATATAGCACACTACTCAAATGGAGTTTGAATGTGGTAATCTATTTACTAAATTGCTAGGATATATAATTTACCGGCATCGTGCAAACAATACAATTTTACTGACTAAACAACCCTGATCTCGGCATAGTTAAGATACCCCACAAACACTAGACAGCTTCTACAATTACTACAAGCAAATCTATCAACACATACTACCAAAGAAATTCAAAACAATCTGGCAGAACTAAAAACTACCTACACTAACTGAACAACAACGAAATATCCTAGACCAAAACACACCAGCAGAAATAAAACAAGCAATACAACAGGATTGGATGGTCTCCCTACTGAAATATTCAAAAGATATGCCGAAACCCTGACTGCATACTAACTTATCTGTAATAAGTTATTAAACATTCATTGACCACCAACAATTACCAGACTCGCTCTACGAAGCAAATATAATCTACTTAACCCTGGGAAAAATCCCAATGATCACAGCTCATATCGATCCATGTCCCTCCTAACAACAGAGTATAAAATACTAGCTAAAATCTTAACAAGCCGATTACAATCCACTGCTATTAATATCCGCCCAACACTTCTAAAGACTCAACTAGATCTTGACAATAAAGGCAACAGAATCATTCAATTCTGTTGAATTGAAACTACGGTACCCAAGGACAGGGCTGGACTAGCTCTCCCCGACCTTAAAATGTATTATCTTCTAGCGAGTCAAGCCAAGATACTGAAATGCTGGATACATACCGAAAAATACCCTAATCAATCTGAGGTTTTGATATTATACCTAAAAGATTCCTTGCTTAGCTTACTTGTTTGACCCAAATATACATATTATTGGCATAGGTACTAAACCACACACAGATCATTAAAACAAGGAAGGATATAAATAACATTATACAACCTCAGGGCATCCCAGCAATCTCGCCACTATGGGACAATAAAACATACCCACACGTGGCAACATTTCCAGCCAAAAAAGAAATGGACCAATTATCAAACACAGAAAATGCCTACCAACAATAACATTTGGACTAATCTTTGATGCAGCAGACTCCCCTCGGCTGGCATCACCTGCAGCAGACAGTAGACTCCTACAATTCCATATTATGCACCAAGCATGTCTATCACCAATAGAATTATCTCGTATCAGACGATCAACAGACACTTCATGCCCCAAATGTAGATTTATTGGCATCTGCTATCTTTCTAATAACTTATCTATGCACATACCACTTATGGCAGAGGAATGCATTCTTAGGCTATTAGAAGATGAAGACTGTCCTAGTCAACCTAAAACTCTGACTTTGGAATTACTGTTCTATGCACGAAAAACAATTATACTAAACAGGATGTCGTCAAACTCCCCAAAACGCAAACAATGGATACAATTAATATATAACGACCTGGCATACCATAAAATACTCTCCCTCCTCCCATAATTCCTGTACCTCTCTATAAAGATGCAAGTCATGTAACGGATAACAAATGAGAACAAATATGCAAAACGAATAAACATAAAACAAACTAGACCGCACAGTGTTTGTTTAATGTACGTAGTTTATACATATAAATTAAAAGAAAATCGGAGTCAAGAGATTGTCAATAAGTTTATTTGAAATGCCACAATATATACAATGCCAATGTATACCAACAAAATGTATACCATGTATGATACAATGCATTCTTGAATCAAAATAAAACAAATAAAAGTCAGGAATACCCCCCACAAACTATATACTCCTTCAGCTGCGTAATGCTACAGTTCGTTCATTCATACCATCAATGGTAAGGGCGCAGTTCTTCATAGAAGTTTGCACTTTTAGCAGATTTTATAAACAAAACAACTTTCAAAGGTAGAAATCATGTCAAAACCCCATGTAATGTGAAAAAAAGTTACCAAATATCAATCTCCTAAACATCCTGAATCAAACGGTATTCTATATGCATGGTTACACATGCGGGCGTAAAATCAACTAGACACAAAGTGAGCCAATGCACATTGGCTCAATAACAGCAACTTATCAGATTTTTCATACTAAACACCCCTCTTATATTAAAAATACCCCCCAAAACTATATATTCTTGGAATATATGCAATGGTGCCTTTCATTCATGCATACCCCCAATGGAATGGGTGCAGTTTTTTGTAGCATTTCACTTTTACCAGATTTTTTGGAAAAATGTACAAAAATAAATTTCAAAGTTAAAAATAATGGCAAATTCCCATATAATGTTAAAAAAACTTATCAAATATCAACCTTCCAAATGCCCTTAATCAAACGGTATGCCATATGCATTGTTACACACATGGGTTGAAGCCACTAGTCACGAAGTGAACCAATGCACAGTGGCCCAATAACAGCAACCTTTTCTGATTTATTTATTTATTTTTTCAAACTAAACACCCCTCTAACTTAAAAATGCCCCTCAAAACGATTTTTAGAATCTACACACCTTCAGCTACGCAACGGTGCCATTCTTTTATGCATAACACCAATGGTGTGGGCGCAGTTCTTTGAAGAATTACGCACTTTAAGAAATAAAGGAATAACACGTTTCAAAGATTAAAATTCCAAGTAATGGGGAAAAAAGTTAACAAACATCAATCTTCCAAATGTCCTGAATCAAACTGTATACCATATGCTTGGGTGCACACAGAGACCTAGCCACCAACTAACTCAAATGGGACACATGCACAAGTGCAATTGCTCTTTAATTTGAACAGGCTATTCTTTTTCTAAGTTCACTTGGCAATTAAAAAAAGCCCACTAAATGTCAGTCTCCTACATGTCGTGAATCAAACCTTATTCCATATGTGTGGATGCACAGAGACATGGCCACCAACTAACTCAAATGGGAAGCATGCACAAGTGCAATTACAAGAAAAAAATCTAAGTGCTCTAATCTAAACAGCCTACTCTTTTTTTTCAAAGGAAACCGCCCCAAAACTTGAAAATACCCCCCCCCCTCCCCACAAATATTTTTTGAATCTACACACCTTCAGCTACGTAATGGTGTCCTGTTATCAAAAATACATGCTGAATTCTGCACACAGTTCTTCTAGAAATTTGTAATTTCTTATATTTTCAATAAAAATGTGAATGAAAAATGAAAAAATATAACTGCCTCCTTAAAGGGCATGTTCAGACCCAAAATTATAATTTAACCCACTACTGGCCCCTCTCTGTAGTGTAGAAAAATCCTTACCTTACATCCCAGATCCAAATGGTTGATCTGCAATGCCACAGAAGTCCCAAAAACTGGCCACCAGGAGCCTAGTAGAGGGGGAAATTGTTTCCGCCTCTGAGAGGTTTGTGGCATGCTCTGAGCAGCCCGCCCTTCCTCTCCCTCCCGTTTTGGTCTCCCTTCACCTAAAATCCCTTTTAATATGTTATAGTGCATTAATAGCATTAATATTATTTGCAGAAAGTCCCCCGATTTTTACTTACCTTCCCTCTATCCTCCGCCATTCTGAACTGCCTGCAGCCGCGTCCATGATTGGCTGCCTCTCAGCCAATCATGGACGCGGGTGCCAGACCCGTCCCCTGCTTTCAGTTCCATGCAAGCAGAGGGCCGGGCAGTGCGGTGAAGGATAGAGGGAAGGTAAGTCACTATCGGCGGAGTTTGTGCAAATAATATTAATGTGGTTGGGGCTGGGGGAGCTAGCACTATAACATTAAATGTTTATTTAAAGGGTGGACATGCCCTTTAATATTGTTCTCCTCTATGTACTCAATAAAACAGCACTTCCATCAATGCACGCCGAAATGCTGCCACCAAACAAATTCAAAAGGAAATGTGCATTTTTGCAGCTGCACTCTAAGGTCACTCTTGGACTCAAGCTATTTTATGTTGTAAAGTCTTTATTGGTTATGAAATCTTATGGTGTCCAATAATTTTTGATAGAAAATACTCCAAAGCAAAAAAATTTTTGGTAGATAATTCTTAACTAAAAAAATCCAAATGAGAATGTCAGACAAATTTTTCTTTTGGTGGGTCAAATATGGTAATAAAAAACACCACAACCCCACACACACATAAGCACACAATTTAGTGGTATTCAGTAAAAAATGGTTGGTACTGAGAGACGCACAAGTTTTTGAACACTTTACTGATCCTAATAATTCAATTAGGTCTCTTTTTGCTATGTTTAATTGTGTGCTGTAAAAACAGTGATGGCTTACTACAGCACTGCGCCGCATCTGAAGATCGCAGTACCTCTACTAGACCACCAAGGGTCTCCCTTTTTTGTCTCTACAAAAAGCCACTTTCCCGGCTCCACTATGCGATCCGGCACTTTGGGGGTGTATTTTTCACCTGGGCAGTAGGAGGGCACTTGAATGGTGCCCTCCGATCGTTACTGTCACCATATTTTCCCCTGCAAACAGCAAAGTTTGTGGTCCTTTTTAAGCAGAGACCTGTACGATCAGCGGCAGTTAAGAGTTTAGGACTAGAAACTGCTTAAATCCAATCCGCATTAAAACCCATTCAATGGGAGAAAAAATCTGCACATATCCGCCTAAATATAAGGTAAAATAATAACTGTAGCTTACTGTACATGGCTCTGGGACCTGGGAAATTGTCTGGGGAAACACATACATATATACAGAAAAAAAGCTTTCCTCGCGATCGCACCGTTTTTCGAGCTTCCGCATTCTATTTTTGAGCCGTGTTCAAAATTTTTCGAAAATGCTCAAATTTTTAAGGAATTTTTGAAAATGTTGTGAAAAATGATACAGTAGCCTACTGTAAATGGATCTGGGACCTCGGAAATGGTCTGGGGAACAGACCAATCTGATTCTAACCAATTCTGTTTGAAAAAGAATCTTATTGGTTAGTATACCAATCAGATTCTTTCTGAAATAATTTTAATGCATCCAATCAGAATTGCTTACAAATAAAGGTGAAGTTTTAAAACTCTAAAGCTTGAAGCCTGTTGTTTGCAGTGTAAATGTTTTCAAGTACTGTGGCACCATGCTTAAAGGCTGCTGACGTGGAGCTCCATTAGGTGATAGGTGAAAGCTCCCCTGTCGAGAGGGTGGCATGAATCTGCGCGAAGAATATTGTTCCCTGTACAGGGTTTTCTATACAAAGTACTCTTAATCCCCCGACTGACTGGAAATGAGGCGAAGATCAAGGAAATAGGTAGAGCAACTGCCCCAAAAGGTTTACGGTTAATGATGACAAAAGATTAAAGATATGATGCACAGTTAAGTTATAAGTGTGTAGGAAGGATAAACGGGAATATAAATGTACTAATAAAGAGAAAGAGAAAAAGTATCCCCCTATCAAATAGGACAAAAATAGGTTAAAAATTAACAATTTTATTGGGTATTTATTAAAAGCTGAAGAGCAAACAAATATCACACGGTTTAAAAATATATAGATAGTGGGTACACAAATATGTTGATCTGCATGGTGTGCTGACACAAAGGAGGGGAGGTAATAACCTTCTAATTACCAATAAACACCAAATATGTGAACGGGTGGGAAAAACCTCTCCACCTCGACAGGCAGTATCAAACCAGGATGGGCACCCCTAAAGCACTCAGTGCTTCTACTAGTCCTAAGAGCACAAGGTCCCTGATCAAGGTCTCTATGCTAGTTTTACTGCAATCCCACACAGGTTAAAATAAGCAGGACATAGCCCTAGGTCCAAGCAGGCAGCATGTTGGTATAATTGCAGCCTTACCTACACAGGAAAGGTTACCTGTATTACGTCCTCCTCATGAGTATGTTAGGAGGAGGATCAGGTAACCAGTGGACTAGGCTAGAGATGCTGCAAAATGTTAAAAAATGACACACGGGCTTCACTCTGTCCATAAACTCATTGTTAAATAAATCGTGAACTTGCAGATATGCATCCCTCTAGGTAGAATGGCAGCGTCTATATATTTCTCAAGGGAAACGTTATCCCACCAGGTGCGTGTCTCCAAATTTAAATGTTTCTCATACTAAAGATTAACGTTTTATTGATCTCTTTCCTTTCCTTGTCATTAAACACTTTAAAAGCTGGCAAAACAAAATGCACGTGTGTGCTAATAGTAAACAATGTGGAGTACTGTGTGGAGATGCTGCGAATACGTGCTACAATAACTAAACATACAAATAATCTCCATGCCACTTCAACACTGTACACTGTGTAAGTTGCAGTTTCAATACATGTAAGGAATCTACTTCTAATGGTAGTAGGGCTGGGTGGAAATCCCCCAGCCCTCGTCTCATGAGGTGTAACTCAGCAGACATAATATAATATAATAATATAATTAGCACTGCTTACCCCCTTCCAAACATGGTCCGAGTGCATCCAAGCCTCAGGCCCCTTCGCTCAGGCCTTAGATACGTAGTCTTTCCATTAGATTTCTGTAGATCAGTTGGAGCTGTGCGACCCGGATACCACAGCAGTAACTCCCATAAAAACTTCTTTATTTGGTATTAAACATACTTGAAAATGTCCACAACAAATTCAACTATTCATTAATTGTAATAGCAGTTTTATAGTTTACCTTATCACCAGTAAAAAGTGTCTCAAACAATAGGTGGGAAGTACCAGTTGCCCGCTAAGACAACGTTTATGTGAGAACATCATATCTATTAAACTTAAGGACGTAAATAGCCAGGTAGCTAGGCATTTTATGATGTGTAACAATTCTGACCTCAGTGTAGCCATCTTTCAGGGTATCTAGAGGATAGACCTGCCCTATATAGGAGGGAGTAGGACTGCTCGTCCTACTCCCTAGTGTGAAGCGGAGTGGATCTTCTACCTAAATACATGTATTCTTTTGAATTACACCTGGGATGTAGCATGTTTTGCTGCCCTTTGACCCAGGTGATCTTAAACTTTATTTCTATTACAGCCTTAGGGGGACCCAGGAACACAGGGGTTAAGTACCCTCTCTTCAGGAGCGGACACTTTAAAAACGTGAGGCTCCAGTGCCCCTCCCCCCAGTTTTAAACGTGTCCGCTTCAGGAGTGATGAACTTCTCCCCTGTCGTGCTTTCTGGATCCCTAGACTGCAATGGAGCCAGTGGTGTGGAGTGCTCTAGCGTCAGTCCACCGGCTCCCTACGTGGCATTGCATTTAGCAGAGCCATACATCCTGCAAATGCTGCGAAAGGGCTGGCCATCATGACCCTCGGGTCTAAAATGGCCAGACCCCCCTCCTTCCGCTACAGCGGGCAAACCAGTGGTCGGCCTGCTGCTTCTGCCGCATGTTTTCAGATAAGGCTGAGGGAGATCGCGACTTAGGCTGGTGGGGGCGGACTTCTCTTATTTCTATTCTCCCGGGCTTTACTCGGAGGAGGGACTTCCGGCTGCTTCCGGTTCCTAGACACGCTGTTCTCTCTGCGGTCAGCTTCAGCCGCGTGTAGCCAGCATCGGGAGTCTCCTCCAGGATCAGCTAAGTTTCTCCCATTTAAGGGGAGACCTTCCTTTTTTTTTTCTTAGTTCCTGTCTCTCCTCTCTATAGTGGGGGCTTGGTTTGTAGATGTGGGTGCTAATAGTCTCAGGCTTTTTCTTCCCTTGGGGGGGGGATCCCTTAAGAGACCCTCTATCCCATATATCTATATTTTCTATTTATTCTTCTGCACCAAGTCAGTCATGTCAAACAAGATAAGTGCGCCTCCCGTTCGAAATTGGCCAAATCCGCTCAAGCGATCTCCTATGTCTGTGCATTATGCCAGACTAAGTTGCCAGCCGGTCACTCTGGACCACTGTGTGGACCATGCAGTGCCAATCAGGGTCCTCAGCCCATGCAGATTTTGCCTAGCAGTCAGGAGCCCGAGTGGGTGAAGACTCTTCGGGCGTCGATTGATTCTCTACAGAATCCACCTGCCGGGTCGGTCCTGGTTCGAGAACCTTCGGGGGTCCCTCCTCAGGAGTCCATGTCAGTGCTATCGGCTTCTATATCGCAGGTTCTACAGTTGGTTAGTTCCGCTGGAACGGAAACCAGACCACAAAGAGCGGTCAGAGCTTCAGGGCCCATGGTGACTCTTGTAGTGGAAGAGCGCTCCTTGGAGGAAAGAGAGGAATCGGAAGAAGGAGAACTGGACTCCTTAGCTTCCGAATTGGAAATTCAGACCACATTCACACCAGAAATGATCGACGATCTTATTAGATCGGTGATACATGTTCTGAATATCCAGGATCCGGGTGAACCAGCAGATCCTGCCAAGTCTTTATTCAGTCGTCCCAAGAAAACGACGGCGACCTTTTCCTTCATACGATCAATTAGAACACATCGTCTTGGAAGAATGGGCATCTCCAGAAAAGAAACTCCATTTTTCTAGGAATTTCCAAACGATGTTTCCTTTTCCCAAGGAGGATGTGGATAGGTGGTCCATGCCTCCGGTAGTCGATCCCCCAGTGGCTATGCTTTCCAGAGCCACGGCTATCCCTTTGGCTGAGGCCGCCATTTTTAAGGATCCCACGGACAGACGTCTGGAAAGTCTGTTGAGAACATCCTTTGCTGCTTCAGGGGCTGCCCTGCGCCCCACTTTTGCCTCCGCTTGGGTTGCTAAGGCTATGGAGCCGTGGCTGGACCAGCATTATCAAGCTGTGGCTAAGGAATCTTCAGACAGTCACTTGATTGATATTATCCAACAATTGTCTGACGCAGCCATATATATTGGGGATGCAGCCCTAGAAACTAGCCGTCTTATCGCAACCACATCAGCGGCCGGGCGATCTTTATGGCTTAAAGCCTGGGTGGCGGATCCGGCATCTAAGAAGGCTCTTACCAGCCTACCCTTTTTGGGGCGCCTTCTGTTCGGGCCTGAACTGGAGAAGATTATTGCCCAAGCCACAGGTGGTAAGAGTACTTTTCTTCCGCAGGCTAGAGCATGTCGTTTCCATCCTTTAGACGTTCATCTTCCTTTCGTCCAACAAGAGCTTCCCGTTCTACAAACCACTCGCGGCCGGAGGCTACCAACGCCTTTCCAGCGCGTCAGGGACACAAGAAAAACACAAGCAGGCATGACTATCCGCTCCCACATTGGGTCGGGGGTCGCCTTCGCTTTTTCTACAAGGAATGGCAGCTTCACAGACTCCTGGACTATGGGGGTGATAACCAACAGCTACCGGATAGAATTCTCTTCCCGGCCTCCACCTCGTTTCTTTCCTTCTCTAGAGCCTTGCGTTGTTTGAGACAGCGTGGGATCAAACGGCTGCGTGCGATCTCTTTTGCTGGCAAGGGTTATATCCCTGGTTCCAGAAGACCAGAAGTTCCGGGGGTTTTATTCAAATCTGTTCTTGGTTCCAAAGAAGGATGGATATTTTCGACCAGTTTTGGATCTCAAGGCACTCAATAACTTGTGCAAAAGTTCAGGTTCAAGATGGAATCCCTGCGCTCAGTAATCTTAGCGATCGAGCCGAACGACTTCCTAGCTTCTCTAGATATTCAGGACGCGTATCTACACATTCCCATCTGGCCCGGGCACCACCGTTACCTCAGATTTGCCATAGGTTCCCGGCACTTCCAATTCACGGCCTTGCCGTTCGGACTAGCATCTGCACCCCGGGTTTTCACCAAGGTGATGACATGCCAGGCGGCTTTTCTTCATCTTCAGGGAATCTTCATCCTTCCTTACCTGGACGATCTCTTAATAAAAGCGGATTCCTTCGAATTGGCTCGTCTTCAGGTGTCTCAGTGCATGGCAATCCTGTCCCGCTTCGGATGGATCATAAATCGGGCAAAGTCCACGATAACACCGCCGAAACGGATGATCTTCCTGGGGATGCTGTTTGATACAGCATCAAGACAAGGTCTCTTCACTGAGGAGCATGACCATTCAGGCTCAAGCTTATGCGTGTCTGTACTTCCAGTTGTGAACTGTTGACGTTGCGGCCATTTTGGATTTTTGTTCCGGATCTTCTTGGAGCTCCGGAGCTGCGGAGACGTCCTATTTCAATGCGTTTTTTTGATGAATGGGTCTGAGCCAGTCCCCTCTTGCTCCGGTATAAAGGATTTTGCGCTACATTGACTTCCAGTTTTTCGTAGTTCCGGAGTGACGTCATGCCGGCGAGGTAAGCTGGTCTGTTGAGAGAAAGTCTTTGTAAGTTCAGCAACTGGCTTACCTGCTATTTTTTTGCAGAACCCTTAGACTGCTGTAAAGCCTCCCTTTCTTGTGCTGCTTGGAACAGCATCGGTTTTGGCCTGTGAGTATATGCATGCTTATGCTGACATCTGTTGCTCAATGATTCATTCTACAGAGTGTATGTTTCTTTTACCTTTCTAGGCTTATTTATAATGGAATCTAGGTAAGCCTCAGGTTTGTATAAAAGGGAGAGGATATCTGTGCACTCATAAATAAATATTTAGAAGTGTCCTTTTTCAATTTGGTTTATTGCCTCTACCTCTGAGAAGTCCCCAAAGATGTCTGAAGGAGAGATTGAGAAAAAATCAGAAGAAATCCCTAATCCTCAAGTGGCTTTGCCAGATAAAATATCTATGGATTCCTTGTGGGATATTATTAAAAAGTCTGTATCACAGACTATGAAGGAGTCTGAGAGCAAAAAGAGGAAGGCAAAAACCAAGCATGTGGATATTTCAGATGAATGAATAAATGGAAGAAATTGGGGAAAAAAGGCTGACGTGGGGAATAGATTCTTAATCCCTTTGATGTGGAGAAGTGGGAGACATCCCCTAGAGTTGACGCAGCAGTGGTGCTTCTGTCAAGGCATGCAACGTTACCAATTGATGACGCATCAAGCTTTAAGGATCTTATGGACAGACGCATAGAGTATAACACGAAGAAGGCATATATAGCAGCAGGGGCAGCCTGTAAACTATCTTTAGCACTTACCTTGACTTCTAGAGCAATGAGAATTTGGCTATCCTGCTTGCAAGAAGCCATTGACAAAAAGGTTAAATTGAAAAGAATGATTGAGGAGTGTAAAATGGCAGCAGAGTTTGTATCTGAAGTTTTTACCAATCTGGTATGATTGGCTGCTCGGTCCATGGCTCTGTATGTAGCTACCAGGAGAGCTTTGTGGCTGAGAAGTTGGGTGGCAGATACACCTTCTAAAGCTACCCTATGCCAACTTCCATTCGAAGGCTCTATGTTATTTGGAGACAAGTTGGACGAGATCATTGAGGGTTTCGGGGGGCAAGAGTGCCTTTTTACCCCAGGATAGAAGGCTTAAGAGGCAAAGATAAGAATATTTTAATCCTTGAGAGAGCGAATCTTTTTCGGAACACTGTGAGCAGTGTCGTCCAGGAAAAGAGGTTTATAGAAAATCCACGTGGAAAGTTGGAAGGCAACAGCACATTGGAAATAAGAGATCCGCCTTTGGACCAAAGCAGTCCGAACAACAATGACCGGTCCAGTCTCACAGTGTAGGGGGGAGGTTAGCCCTATTTTCTCAGGTCTGGACCAAAACAATTTTAGACACATGGGTACAATACCATAGGAAAAGGATATTCCTTTGTGAAAAAAAACAAAAAAGATTTTTTGTGAGACCAAAAGGTCTGAAGAAGCCAGAAGAGAAAGAGGTTATTTCTCTGTATATGCAGCATCTTCTAAAGTTAGGAGCAATAAGAGAAGTTCCATTGCAACAACGAAAAAAAGGGGCTTTATTCAAAAATATTCTTATTACCAAAAGCCTCGGGGGGGTTGGAGGCCAATCTTGGATCTGAGAGCGTTAAACAAATTTTTAAAGGTCAGAAGATTCAAGATGGATTCTTTAGCCTCAATAATTCAAGCCATACAGATGAACTGTTGGATGGCAAAAATAGACTTGAAAGATGCTTACTTCCATATTCACATTCAAGAAAATCATTGGAAATATCTAATGTTTTTGGTGCAGAGACAACATTTCCAGTTTGTCTCACCTTCGGACTCAATCAGTCTCCCCTGGTATTTATTGATAGCACTGGTTGCAGAAATAAGGAAGTCGGGAATACAATTGTATAATCTCGACGACATCCTTGTACTCACAGATTCAAGACAAGTGGCACAACAACATGTTGACCAAGTAGTAAAGATTCTGGTAGATTACGGATGGATTATAAACACCGAAAAAAGCCAATTGAATCCATCTCCGGAACTTATCTTTTTGGGGGCTCTTTTTTTGAAGAAGCAGAACAGAATATTTTTACCTCCGCAAAAATGTCAAGTTCTAATTCAAAATGTAGAGCGTATAAGAGAGGCATCTACAGTCATAGTTAAAGGCGTGCCTAAAGATATTGGGCTAC
This sequence comes from Hymenochirus boettgeri, assembly GCA_019447015.1. NCBI lineage: Eukaryota > Metazoa > Chordata > Amphibia > Anura > Pipidae > Hymenochirus > Hymenochirus boettgeri. The sequence goes on from CM033469.1 coordinate 127,661,392, forward strand.
GTGTCATCATCAATCCCAATGGTAGAGTGGGCAAGATGGCAAATGAGACCTCTGCAAAACTTCCTGTTAAAAACAGTAAAGAATCCACAATTCAAATTAAGAAAGAGGATAAGTATACCTCTAGGAATAAAAAGTTCATTAAGATGGTGGACAAATATGGGAACTCTGTCAGAAGGAAGATTGTTGGAAGACCCAATAACGGTAACAATAACCACAGACGCATCTTGCGCAGGTTAGGGAGCAACATGACTGGGAAAGACAGATTCCCTTATGAAAAAAGATCCCTATAGAAAGGCACAAACCTACATATGGCTAGTTAAGTATCAAAAAACAGTTTATTGGTGATCATTATAAAAAGTGCTGCTGGACATACCCTCTACCCTCCCCTAATACATAATACAAAAGACATAAAAACACCCATAACACCGCCAGGCGTCCCTGGCTATGGCTGTAGGAGAAACGAAAAGTACGCTGCAGTTCAGTTCAAAATATAACCTCGGTAATGAGCAAAGTAGATTAATAGATGCTGTAAATAGTACTTACGAAGCGCGGGACTTCACGTGAGAAGCCAGGAATGAGGTCGGAAGCAACCTTCCTATACCTCAGACGGACCACACTCTTCACCTGCTATCTAGATCGTAAGACCAAGGAACATATGTCGCACAAGTACTTTAACTCCCATTTCATTACCAAGTTAGTTCTCCAGTGTTTCTATCAGCTTCTATCACGTCTTCAGCACAGCGTGCCTATTCCGTTCTCCATCCACTCACCGTCACGTGTTTCGCCCTTAGCCTATCGCATACGGGCTTCGTCAGTGTCTATATGCGATAGGCTTAGGGCGAAACACATGTCTTCTGAACTTCTTAGAAGAGACGAGCTTGCTCAAAATTGGTCGAGTCACTTGCTTTATGTATTCCCTCCAATACCAATGGTTTGGAAGGTGTTGAGGAAGAGAGGACAAGACAAGGCAGATGTCATAGCGATTCTTCCATTTAGTCCAAGGAGGCCATGGTTTTCCCTGCTAAAATCCCTAAGTGTTGGGGAGCAGATGAAAAATCAAGCGTTTCAAGGATGGCTGTGTCAAGTGGAGTATCAATGGTTGAACAATTTAAATTTGTTGGCATGGAGACTAAAGATAAAATTATCAAGTTTAGGTTTCCAAGAGGACATTGTGAACTTTCTTCTGCAGTCAAGACAGCTATCTACATCAAGACAATATTATAGAGTGTGGAAGAAATTCTTACTATTTTGTAAAAATTCTGATATTGCTTTGACGGGTGTAGATGGTACCATCCTAGTCAAGTTCCTCTTTCTTGGAGTACAGATGGGTCTGTCTTACAGTACTTTAAAAGTAGCGGCCATTTCTGCTCTAATGGATAAAGAGAGGGCAGCGGATAATCTGGTGATAAGATTCTTTAATGCATTAATCAGGATTAAACCGCAAATAGGATCTTCCTGCCCTGTATGGAGTCTTCCTACAGTACTACAGGCATTGACATCAAGGCCATTTGAGCCAATTGAAACTGCTTCCATGTGGCACTTGACTCTTAAAGTTATAATTTTGGGGGCGGTCACCTCTGCATGACGGGTGGCAGAATTGGCAGCTCTTTCAGCCAGAGAGACGTATACTATTGTGTTCCACGACAGTCACATTAAGACCTGCCTTCAACTTCCTACCAAAAGTAGTTAATCAGGGGCATCTCAATCTTTTTACCATCTTTTTGTCTGCAGCCAAAAAATCTGAAGGAGGAAAGATTACATTCCTTAGACTTGGTGAGGCTGATATCATACTACTTAAAAATTACAGAACCTAGGAGAAAGACGGATAGGCTATTCGTCATCCCAAGAGGAAGAAGAAAAAGTGAAGCCCCTACAAAGAGAACGCTCAGTAAATGGATCGTGTTGGCCATTGCAAAAGCGTACGAAATCAGAGGTGAGGCAAAACCACAGGGATTAAAAGCTCACTCTACAAGGTCTACCTCCTGGGCGTTAGAGGCCAAGACTCCACTTAGGAAAATTTGTGAGGCAGCAAATTGGTCTTCATGGAGAACCTTCATTAGACATTACCCTATGGACCTATTGTCAACTCAAAAGACGCAGTTTGGATGCAGAGTCCTGGAAGCAGTGTTACAAAGATAACTGTAAAATTTGTATAATAAATCTTTTTTGGTGTTCACTATATATTTATCCCTCCATTTTTTATCAGCTCTGGTAATTCCCAGTCTGGAGAATGACTGCCAATGAAGTGACAGAGAAAACAGGAAATTGTATCAACATACCAGAAAATTCTGTTTCTTGTCACTTTCCATGGCAGCATTCACCAGAATTCTCCCTCCCTTGTTCTATTGGTTGTTTTAATATTATATTCCTTGTACAGCTTTAGAACAAAAGACAAAGGGGCGGAGGATGGGAGGGGTTTTTATGTCGTGAACTTCCTGCTAAGTCCGGTGGAACCTCCCAGTCTGGTGAATGCTGCCATGGAAAGTGACAAGAAATAGATATTACTGGTAAGTTGATACAATATCCTGTTTTTTTACTGTCAGCCTTATTTATGAACTTAAACTTGTCTCTACATATACTTGTTGTTTCTATTCTATGTATAGTTACTATGTGTTTTTATCCTTGTATTTTCTGTATCGGTTTGCATGATGCTAACCTCCCAGTAGTTAATTGGGAGGCGGCTACTCTTTAAAAAGAAAATGACACATTGTATTTTCTTGACTCTGATGAAATGTGGATGTTTTTAGTATGTGTAATACCGAATGAAGAAGTTTTTATAGGAGTTACTGGTGTGTTATCCGGGTTGCACGGCTCCAACTGATCTATAGTATAGCACCCACCACCAAAGTCTGCAATACTTACCCTAAGCTCCCTATAGATAGATTTCCCCAATAACACAGTGTCAATACAGCTAAAAAATGCTGGGTGGTGCAGAGTGGAAGATTATGAGGGAGATTTGTGTATGATTAACTCACAGCATGAGTTTTATGCCAGCTATTGGCTGGCTTTAAAAACCTGCGATAAATCTATCACAAACCCGATACTGAATTGCTTAAATTGAGAATGAGCAACAAGCCATTTATCATTCTGTATGGTAAGAAGAGCATTTTATTTAAATTCATTTTAGGGCTTATTTACACTAGAGTGCTGTAATGCTGCAGGAAATATTGTGCGATGTTCCCCAGCGTTATCACATACCGGTGTCCATTGCAAATTGCTGCATGCAGTGAGTTGCATGCAACACATCCCAGCTCATAGATATGAATGGTACCGTTCACTCCTATGAGCACAAAATGTTCCCTAGTGTGAAGGAGCCCTTAAATTGCTATTGACATATGCAGGTACTTTTGCACACTTATTATGATGGCATGATTCTCTGTAAATTTAGTGGACTACTGGGAAATATTGTTCATGTCACTTGGAGAATGTAATTTGTCACTATTCAAATGTTAATCTTTATTTTGTTTCATTAGGGAATGTGTATGGTGCATATTTTGCTTTCTGTGCTGTTATTGATGGAATTGAATACCAGACTGGAATGGGTCAAAACAAAAAGGAAGCTAAAGCAAATGCTGCAAAACTTGCACTTGATAACCTTCTACATGAAGAGTCAGACCTGACGGGTATAAAGCAAATTTTTTTTAACTCTGTTTATCATACTTCATTATCCTTTTTCGTCCTTACCCTTAACTCACCTATGCCATGCCAAAGCATTAAGCATGACCCGATTGTCACAGGAATTTCCTAGTCCTCACTTACACTTTACCCCATAAACAAGTTTAGAAAATAAAAATGTGGATTGTTCTATTTTTCCTTTCTCTTTCTGATATTCATAGTTGAAAAGAGGCAGAGAGCTGGAATAAGGTTGTGGTGGTGCTCCTTCTTTTTACCTTCTTCCCATGCTTGCCAGATCCTTAAGGACACAAGCAGTGGATTGTTATGTTTCCTTATGAGGTGGGAATGGGAGATGTCTGCACCACTCCAGCAATGTTCGTGGGAACCTATGTTGTTGGAATGAGAAATAATTCCAATAAAGAAATATTGGGAGACAGTCCCAATGAGATACCAGAAGTCTGCACTAAGTGTTCCACACTTCGCATGGTATATCTTTTCAAGAATATATGTGGGCTAATTTTTTGGAGTGTTCCATACATATGATGGAGTATTGTATCTGCCAGCTATTTGCTGCTGGAGAAGATCGGGAAGATTATTCTGCAATATCCTCTTGTGTATCTAGATATGTCAGGGTTTTCCTCCACATACCTGATAGTGTAAGGATTTCTGTGCTAAGTTGGTCATAGACTAGAAATATTTTACTTTACCTGACCGAGCAGTCCTACGACATTAGACCGATCCTGCCGGAACCGCCTTTCCTGGTCTTCTTTGCGACTGACATGTGATTACAAAATTAATGGGATTTGTGATCATATGACTGTTGCAAAGAGGACCAGGAAAGGCGGTTCCGGCAGGATCGGGCTAATGTCGTAGGATTGCTCGGTCGGGTGTATGGCCACCTTTAGCCATGGTGTAATCATTTTTAAGCTATCTAACTTGCGTTGGGGCCAGGTATTGATGCTCAAATCGTAGTACAGAACAGGTGGTGGAATAGTACCTCAGGGGTATTGTTGCCAGAATTTCATCTCTAAGCTCCATCCTCTAAATTAACATCGTATAAATGTATATCTTCCCTGTGTGTAATCGTTTTTCCAAGCACTAGAAAATACTAGTTGTGTCCCTGCCAGTCTTTGGCGCTATAGTTTAGGTAAAGCCGGAAACAGTCAGAATCTGTCAGTGGTGAATCATGTTTGTGGGTAAGTTTGCCTCCCTTTACCCCCTTTGCCTTCCATTCTTCAATTTATGCAAAAACAGAATAGTTAATTTTCTGAGAAAACTATTCATTTTATTTATGGTTGTATTGATGCTGCTTCTTTGAAGAGAGAGTAATTTAATTTGGTGTTTTAAGTAACTTTTTGTTTTAGTCCAACTTTCTGAAAAGGAAAGCCTTTCTAGGATTGGAAGTCCTCCCCTCATACCCACAGAGCCAAAAGCTTTAACTGAAACACCAGCAATTTCAAGAACACTTAGAGGTAAGGAAATGGCTGAAATGTTAAACTTTGTGTTGCTTATTATAATTTTTCTTTTAACCTGTATTACCTTTTATCTTACATCTTTTGCCCACAGAACAAAAGTATATCTTTTTACCCAGTACATGTTTTCCCCCTATAAGCTAGATTATGTAAAAGCAGAGAAAAAAATTCTTCATCATTGGCAGGACCATGTGCAGTTTGATTTATACAAAGATAGTGATAATTAAAGTAGAGCAAAATTTACATTATGCGTTGCAGATTTCCCCCCACCTCAATTACACTTGTGTATGAGGCTTTACTCTCAATCCCATAGACAACTAATGATAAAGAGTAAGGGAAGAATCTATTCAAAGTGGTTTCATGCAACACAGACGAATAGTGCTAGATATTTAAAAATTGACTTATTGTCTTCTAATGTGCCCTGCAAGTAGATCAGAAGAGTTTTTTTTTTTTTTTTTTTTTTAAATTCGTTTTATTATTGCAACCAATAAAGTTTTATACAGTACATTACATTTGTTTCTGTTATATGCATTGACAATTACTAGTAGATACTCGTAGATTTAAGGTTATTGGTTCATTTCTGCAGATTCATATTAAACTTTTTAAATACTTAATCAACATTGCTGTCCTGAAGTCCATTACCTTTTGGGGTGGTCCGCGCCCCCCATCTGCCCCGCCGCCCCAGATCACACCAGCCAGGTCCCTCCCTTCCGTAGGAGGTCTTATGGAGTCACTGTTTCTGGAGATTCCATCCAGTGGTTCCAGATATTTATAAACTTGTTCTCGCAGCCTCTGTGCTTGTATATTATCCTGATCATGGGTATATCTTCATTGATTAGTCTTATCCATGTTCTGATTTTGGGTTTTTTGTGGGAGAGACATTTTAATACTATTGTTTTTCGGGCATAAAATAATGCTGCTTGTATAAATTGTATTTCGTGGTTTGACCAAGTATCTGTCTCAGGGACCCCAAACAGGCACAAAAGTGGTGTGAGTTGAATAGGTTGGGTGGTGAGGTGACCCAGAAATCGTATAACCCCTCTCCAGAACTGCGCTACCCCTGAGCAGTGCCACATTAGGTGCTCAAAGTCCGCCTCCAGTTGACGGCATTTGGGGCATTCAGATTTTTTATTGTGATCGAAGTGTCTTATTTGTCTGGGTGTATAGTATGCCTGGTGAATAATTTTATATTGTATCAATTTATTGTTTACAGACGGTGATGCTACAGTATGTGAGTTGGTTATCTCTTGCCACTGGTCATCTTCAATAGTTCCCAGGCAATCGGCCCATTTGGATTGTATATGTGTTATGATAGCCTGTGATTTGGTTTGTACTAGGTGGCTGTATATTTTTGAGATTAGTCCCCGCGGGCCCTGGGTGCGCACAACCCCGATTATTGGGTGTCTGGATATAATTGCCATCTTTCCTCTCAAGCAGGTCCTGAGTGCATGACTGAGTTGCAGGTATCTGTAGTGCATTTTGTTGGGGATGTCATAGGTGGTTTGAAGTTCTGTGAATGGAATTATATTTTGGTTTTGTATTACTTGTTCAAGAGTTTGTATACCAAGGGTTTCCCATTGTGTTGCTCCTGACAGTCCGTGTATATTGGGTAGGGTTTTGTTGTGCCATATTGGTGTGTGGTCGTATGGGCCTTGTAGGTTAAATAATTTGTTTGTGTTGTGCCATATTTTGTGTGCCTGTTTGTGGAGAGGGGTACCTTGTCCGATTATGTGCAGTTTTGGGTTTTCTATATATGCCATAAATGGACCGGTGAGATATGCGGTCATCATCCTATCTGATATAGTTGGGGGGGGCTCGGATCGGGTCCAACAACTTAGATACCTTAGTTGTGATGCCCAGTAGTACATTTGGAGGTTTGGCAGGGCCAGTCCTCCCATATGTTTGGGTGCTTGTAGTTTGTTGAGACTGTCTGGCTTTTTTATTATTCCATATAAAGGATGTTAATAGGCTGTTTATCTTTTTGAAGAAGGAGAGGGGAATATATGTGAGCGAGTGTTGTAGGGTATACAATATTTTAGGGAGTAGAAAGGTTTTTATGAGTTGTATTCTTCCCCAGAGATTTTAGGGGACACATCTCCACGCTTGTGTTTTGTTTCGGGTGAATTCTATTAGAGGGGAGATATTTAAGGAATAGAATTGTTGGGGTTTTCTTGTTATCATTCCCAGGTATTTGAAGTGTGTTTCTACCGGGATGGGGGTCCCTTTACTGATGTTCCGGGGGGTTGTACCGTCCATCGGATACAGAGAAGACTTTTCCCAGTTTATGGTTAGCCCTGAGTAGGTACCGAACATATTTATTATATCCATAGCTGTGGTAAGGGACATGTGCGGGTTGTCTAGGTACAGGATTATGTCGTCAGCGTACAGGCCCAGGCGCTCCTCTAGTTGGCCAATTTGTAAGCCTCTTATTCTATTATCAGCTCTCAGCTGGATTGCCAGGGGTTCAACTGCTATAGCGAATAAGTAAGGGGAGAGGGGGCAGCCTTGTCGGGTTCCTCTGTCTAAGGGAAACACTGGAGAGAAACTTCCATTGACCAGGATCTGGGCTAGTGGAGCTGCATACAGTATTTTTATCCACTTGGGGAAGTTTGGGCCGAATCCAAAGTTTTGTAGAGTCTCTATCAGGTAGGGCCACTCCACCGAGTCAAATGCCTTCTTGGCGTCTAGGGAGACTATAGTGCGTTCTCCCGTGTTGTCGTGGTTCATTTGTGTCTGTATAAGTGTGCGTCGGAGGTTTATGGAGGTGGACTTCCCGGGCATAAAGCCCGTTTGGTCCGCATGTATTATATCCAGTATTACTCCCTTCATCCTATGTGCCAGCACTTTAGCTAAGATCTTATAGTCTGCGTAAAGGAGCGATATTGGCCTATACGCCTCACACTCTGTAGGGTCTTTTCCTGGCTTGGGGAGGACCACTATTGTTGCCTCGTATAGTGATGGTGGGAGACTCCCTGTATTGTGTGCCTGATTGTACATATCTAGCAGTGGGGCTGTTATTTGCGTTTGGTATCTTTTGTAAATTTCTATGGGTAGCCCATCTGGTCCTGGGGCTTTGTTGTTTGGCATTTCATGTATTGCCTTCTGTATTTCTTCCAGTGTTAGGGGGGATTCTAGCTGTTGTTGTTGTTCTGGGGTTAGTGTCGGGAATTGTATTTGGTTTAAGTATTCGGATATTTCTGCTGTTGTGTGTGTTAGTTTTGATTTATATAAGTTTTGATAGAATTCAGCGAATATTGTTAGGATTTGTGGTGTATTGTGTGCTAATTGGCCTTGTGTTGTTCGAATAGCGAGGATGGTGTTCGTTAGGGAGTGGTCTTTGATAAGGTGGCTGAGTAGTTTAGCGGAGTGTCCCCCTTGTTCAAAAAAGGTTTGTTTTGTGGAAGAATTGTTTCCTTTTGGCTTTATCTAAGGTCATATTGTTGTATAGGCGTTGTGTTTTAAGCCATGTTTTTTGTGTTGTTATGTCGCCTTGTTGGATGTATTCTTTTTCTGTTTGTGCTAGTAGGCTAGTTAGTGTTTCTTCCTCCTGTTGTGTCTTGCGTTTAATGTAGGAGACTGTTGAATGCAATCTACCTCGTGTGTATGCTTTCAGTGTTTCCCATATCAAGAGGGGGTTATTTGAGGTTCTGTTGAAGTGTGTGAATTCTTCTAGTTGTTCGTGTATGTGGTCAGGTTGGGGAAATAAGTTCAGCCAAAAGGGGTTTAGTTTCCATTTATGACTGTTGGTGTTTGTTGTAGTGAGGTTAATGTTGAGAAGTATGGGAGAATGATCCGATATGCCTCTGGGTAAGTGGCTGATTTGGGAGACTAAAGGGGCCGATTTTTTGGTTAGAAATATGTAATCTATCCTAGACAGTGTATGATATGTAGCAGAATGACAGGTGTATTCCAGTGTTTCCGGAAATCTCTGTCTCCAGATGTCGACCCACCCCCAGGATTGTATGAGTGATTCAAGTTGTGTCTGTTGGGTCACAGGGTTCCGGTGAGATGGTTGTATGTTGGAGTGGAAGCGGTCTTTAATGGGGGAGATTATTTGGTTAAAGTCTCCCATACAGATAACGTGTGCGTCTGGGTAGAGTGTTAGTAAGGGTGCTATAGTTTTTAATGTTTCAAGGCCCGTACCCGGGGGGCCGTACACACCCAGAAGCACCACGGGGACGGAATCGATTTCAGCAGCCACATATACAAATCTACCCCGTGTATCTGTCTTGACATGGAGTATGTTATATCTTAGCGATTTCCTGAGCATTATCGACACCCCTCTCGAGTATGTGGAGTGTGTGCTATGGGCGGCCCACCCTACCCATGGTTTTTGTGTTAGATTGGTTGTAGTCCCGAGAAGATGGGTCTCTTGTATACATACTACATCAGGATTATATTTGGTTAGGAATGTAAATACTTGTATTCGTTTGGTTGGACTGTTTAGGCCTCTCACGTTCCATGATAGAATTTTGATCTCTCACGTTCCATGATAGAATTTTGATCGGTTTGTTAAACTCACCCATTCCCTTTATATATAGTGTATCTTCTTGGCTGGCGGATCGGTCCAGGTCCCCGGGCGGCCGGCAGGGGCGGCGCGGTCCCCCCTATCGAAACAACATAGACAGTTTTATTTATAAACTTTATAACAAACATTGTGAACTTTTAAACAGTTAACTTTGAACTATTGCCCACTAGGGCAACCTTCTCCTAATGTGTGTGGTTCTAGTTGCGTTAGGTTATTGGCGCTCTCTAAGAGCCTCATCTCTGGATGGCGGGGGGGGTTATGTGCAGAAACTTATATTCGTCTTCTGACGTTTGGGGAGGTGAGCTCCCAGCTTGCTTTAATTATGAGTGTACTGATTAAGGCTATGTATAGTGTAGGTGTTCGCTAAGTGAGGGAGGGGTCTACTGGTTAGGGTACGGTTATATAGGGTGATCACAGGACAGGTTCTGGGTACACATCAGATTTGTTTCCTGTTTGATTGCTTTGTATTTGTCTTCACTGTTCAGGTTATGTGTCATCCTCTGTTCTTCCATCTATAGCTGCCAAGTGATCAGGCCCCATATCCCATTGGAGGTCCCTCCCCCCCAATCCCCTAACCCCGTCCATCCACCCCTGCGGGTGGGAGGGAAGGGAAAGAGAGAGGAAGGGGGCAAGGGGAGATCCACAAACCACATAATCAATATTACAAAACATTCCCCCCCGCCCCCCCCCCCCCTTTCTATACTTATGTCTGAGTTGTTCTCGTGTTGGGAACCTTTGTAACATTTTACGTTTGTCTTTTGTTATCTTGCATTGTATATACATTTCCATAAATTGAACTCCGTACATTCCCTCCCCCCACCCCCCCTCCTCACCCACAGCTCCCGGTTCCCCGACCAGGCATGTTCCATAGGTAACTGGGCTGGTCTTTTGAGGGTCTATGGCCCGAGCTTTGGCGGTAGTTGTCTTGGCCTCTTTCATCTCCATTGTTTTGTATTGTTGGGTGTCAATTGTACATCGTAATATTTGGAGCCATTTTCAAATTTTTTTTTGTGTCTGTGTCAGTTTGTTCCAATCTGTATATGGCAGTTATATACACATAGCAGGTGCCTCTTTGTAGTGTCTCGGTAATATTATAGATCATTTCTTTTACTTTTCCATATACCCTGTAAGCCTCTCCTTTTGGTATTATTCCGTTTTTATCTGGTGGCCTGTGACTTTCGGCTTGGTGCCGAGCTGGTTATAGTCAGGAGGAGAGTCAAAGAGGGTGTTTCGCTCCATGCCATTTATTTGTCTAGGGGGGCAGTTGTGTGGTGAACGACCACTCACACGGAGCACATGGGTGGGAGTTTGTTGTCCCCGGGGGGGTTATATATAGTACCTTCGCTCCATACAGTCTATTTGTCAGGGGGGAACCAGTGCCTGGTGGGCGAATACTCAGACGGAGCACATATGTGGGAGTTTGTTACTCCCTGATGGGTAATGTGCAGTACCTTCGTTCCGTACAGATTGTTTGTCAGGGGGGAGCTGGTGTGTGGTGGGCAATCGCTCGGACGGGGTGTACGGGTGGGGGTCTGTCGTCCTTAAAGGGGTTGTGTACAGTACCTTAGGTTGGGTATTACCCAAGTTGTCAGCCGATGGGTGCTTTATAATAATATAATATAATATATAATAATATAATATAATAATATAATAAAGAATTTAATAGAGGACTGAGAACAAAAAAAAGTGCTGAAAAAAAGTGCTGAAAAACAAAAACCCCATACTAGATAATGAAATGAATTTATCCTTGTTTATATTAAACTTTAAAAGGTTGTTTTATTAAACTCAAACAGTACTGGTTTGTCCTTTCAGGCTCTTAAAACACCAATTATTTAGTAAAGTCTTCAGATTTCTTTAAAATTTTCTAATAAAGATTTTTTTCTTTTGAATAAAAGTAAACTTGTAGACTAAAGGTTTAAAAGGGGTTGTCTGAAGAACTGTAGCTGTAATACAAATATAGAAATATTTATAATAAACAAAAGAACATTAAGAAAAAATTTTTTTTTAAAAATTTGATGGTGGATTGGGAATATAAGCATATCGGTTGACTGGAAGTTAATGCTACATGTTTCGGACATCAGTCCGTGCGATGCGCATAGCATACTAAGCCCGGCAGGATCTGGCAGAGGACGCGTCTGAGGAGTGAGAGACCAGTTAAGTTCTGCAACTTCATTCCCGACTTATGAAAGTTTTATTGAAGAACGGGAGGTAAGACACAGCTCCTTTAACCCTAGTTCTTCAATAAAACTGAATTGAAAACCGTGATTTTAGCAGTGGAGATACCCTTTAAAGAACAACTATACTGTAAAAATTACCTGGGACAGGGAGGTAGAATTGATTATTCCCACCTCCCAATATTGTTTTGTTCAGGAGCTACAGCTCATTCAGTTTTCATCTGCCAGGTTAGAGCCCTGGGCCTTACTGTTTTAAAGATAGTGCTGAAGCACTCTGGAAGCCTGGCAGAAGCAGTTTTCTTTGTGTTGCCGCTCCTCATGATGATATTGGGAGGTAGAAATGATATTGGGAGGTAAAAATTACCATTCCTACCTCCCTGCCCCAGGTACATTTCTTTTTAACTGTTTTTGAAAAAAATGTATATGCACTAAAGTTCTCCTTTAACGATTTAACAATAAGCATAGGTTTCTCATAGATATTTATCCCAAAGTTCTCTCCCCCCCCCAACCACAGTGTGTGTTACTGGTCTCATATTTTTTCTACCGCTAAGCCTAGCGTGTAATGATTGCTTGGGAGTATATCAAAATTTATTTGCAATATTATTGTTTAGGCTTGGTGTGCACTTCGCAGGAGTAAAAATATGTAGTTAACAATAGCATATCAGAAGTATAAAAATATTAAGTTTTAAAGTGCGATTGATTACCACTGGGTTTAAAAAATAGGATCATCTGTTTCATGTTGATGTCGACATAACTGTTTATCAATTAATAATAATAAAGAGGGGGATTAATTGCTTAATTCGTGTGCACTTAATTTCTCCATGTGATGCCCATCTGATGAGAAAACTGATTAAATCTTCCCATCATATGGGTCCAGGAGAGGAAAGGGAAATCCCTATCTATAATGGATCTTATGGCATAGTATCCAGTAAGGGCTTTAGTTCTCTTCAGGGCACTAGGGGTTTGGGGGAAAGATCCTGGTAGATGGATAGCTTGTGTACTTCCATTTCCAGCTGAGGCAAGTTTCTGGCTCCTCTCAGAATTTCTTCTTTACTTTCATCAATTACACATCTCTCTAATTGATGAAATAGGGTATGTAGGTAGTCATGTAGATCTGTGACTCCTTTAGGATAAAGTAGGTCTTTCTGGGCATCTTGAAGGGTTGTAACCTGGGATTGTAGATGTGTTAGGTCTTCCTCAATCTGGTAAAATATCAGACCAGCAAACAAATAAGGAGTTATAGATGAGCCTCAGGCAGTATTATATCTGCAAACATTTAATGTGCACTTAAAAGCATATCGGACCAACTGCGCATGTGATGCTTTGATTGTTGCCCTGCGATCGGTAAATGCTTTAACCTCCTGAAGGGCCTCCACAACTGTTATAGAATGGACTGCAGTAATCAAGCTTTCCAAGTCTGTAAATAATTTTTGGAGGTCCTACTTAGTCACTGTGTCTGTTGGAGGCTCGCGGTCCAAAGAATGGCACTTCGGGTGGGTGCCATCTTGAGAAGGGTCTGAAGTCTGTTTTTGAAAAAAATCCTACTAGGTCACTTTTGTGCTCCTGTTTTTCTTTTAGGAGGTGCCATTGTGGTTAGTGGTTCTATGGGGAGCCTTGTGGGTAGATTTTGGTTGGTTTTAGCTTGACCAAAGTGCTAAGGACCTGGAGCTATCTCAGCATGCCACCATCTCTGTGCGTTACCAGGCCATGCCCCATCCATTTATGCACATTGCAATACTTTTAGTAGCTCCCAAAAAGCAATGTATTGTACAGTAGGCCCTTTACAGTAAGTACCATTGTGCTTGTAGTCTAGGTATCAAAACCTGTAACACGAAGGTCACATTGAGGTGATATTTATGTCCATCCTCTTTAAGAATACAGCAAATTAGTTATTGGTATAATTAAATAATAGTTTTAGTTGTATAAAGTATGTGGGTTTTTTTGTTGTTGTTTTGTTTAACCCTTTCACTGCCACAGATCGTATATTCACGATCTGTGCAGTGAATGCACAAACTGCCACAGATCGTGAATATACGATCTGTGGCTTCCCCCCTCCAAAAATTTTTTTTCCCCCTGCTAGGGCCGATCGGGGGGCAGCATTCAACTGCCCCCCTAGTCCCCTCGATCCCCCCTCGGTTTTGTCCAAATCCGAGGGGGGGATCAGGAGATATCCTGCATTGAAGTCTTCCCTACCTTGAAGCTGCCGGTCCGGAGGAGGAAGCTGAATGGGAGACCCCGGTGACATCACAGAACTTCCTCCTTCACCGGGGTCTTCCCATATGGAGGTACACTGCTGCCCCCGGTGGTCCAGTGGAGGTACTGCAGCATGATCTATGGAGATCATGCTGCAGTCCCTAAGTATAGTACAAGCTGTCAAGCTGACAGCTTTACTATACATTTTGTGAATGGAACTCAAAGTTCCATTCACAAATAGGATTTTTTCTAAGTCTTTGCTACTTAGCGAAGACTTAGAAAAAAAATGGGGACAGAGATCAAAATTTGGTGATCACTTCTGATCACCAATTTATTGATCTTTGCCAATGAATGAAAAATCACTTCCTGGAAAATGATTTCCGGGAAGTGATTTTTCCGATCGGATTTCGAATTGGAAAACGGGCATTTATGCCCGTATTCCAAGTTCGGTATCATTCCCTAAGATGATTTGATGATCATCTTTGGGAATGATCCCCAAAAAATAGGGGAAATGCACACAAAATAAAATCTTAAAGTGATACACACACCTTTTTTTTTTTTAACCTAAAAACTATAAATTAGCAAAAAAAATTGTCTTCTCCAAGCTTCCCAATGTCCCCGGTGATATCGCTAAAGTAAACGCGGATCATTATTTGTTCGATTTCAAGGGAAACTAAGCCTATTTTAGTAGGGAATTTTGCAGAGGTACCAAAAAAAGACCAGATTTAACTTTTAGGATCAGTAAAAGTGTGCAAAAACTTGTGGGACTCTCCGTACTAACTGCTTTTCACTAAAATACCACTAAAAGGGGGAGTGGGTATAGGGGTGGGGGGTGGGTTGTGGCGTTTTTTTATTTTTTCTTGTAATTTCAATTGCGCATGGATCCCATTTGAGCTAGTTGGTGGCCCCGTCTCTGTTTGCACCCACCCATATGGCATACCGTTTGATTCAGGACATGTGGGAGATTGCCGTTTAGTGGGTTTTTTTACTTGCCAAGTGGGTTTAGGTAGGATTTCAACCATTGAGTCCTCTTATTTTATTTTTTCACAAAATCTCCTAAAAGCACGGACTTCTTTGGATCAGTGGGTCTGGAATTCTTTATGTATGTATGAAAGCATGGCATGGTAACGTAGATGAAGGTGTGTAGATTCCAAAAATATATAGTTTGGGGGGGAATTTCCATGTTTTGGGACTGTTTGAAATTACAGAGCACTTTGATTTTTTTCTTGTAATTACACTTGTGCATGCGTCCGATTTGAGCTAGTTGGTGGCCACGTCTCTGTGTACATCCACGCATATGGCATACTGTTTGATTTATAACATGTGGGAGAGTGATATTTAGTGGGGGGTTTTATTTGTGGGGGGCATTTCCAAGTTTTGGGGCTGTTTGAAATTACAGAGCACTTTGATTTTTTTCTTGTAATTACACTTGTGCATGTGTCCCATTTGAGCTAGTTGGTGGCCACGTCTCTGTGTGCACCCACACATATGGCATAACGTTTGATTCAGAACATGTGGGAGATTGATATTTAGTGGGTGGGTTTATTTGTGGGGGGCATTTCCAAGTTTTGGGGCTGTTTGAAATTACAGACAACTTTGACTTTTTTCTTGTAATTACACTTGTGCATGTGTCCCATTTGAGCTAGTTGGTGGCCACGTCTCTGTGTGCACCCACACATATGGCATACCGTTTGATGCAGGATATGTGGGAGATTGACATTTAGTGGGTTTTTTTGCTTGTCAAGTTGGTTTAGGTAGGATTTCAATCCTTGAATCATCTTATTTTATTTTTCACAAAACCTCCTAAAAACACAGAGTTCTTTGGATCACTGGGTCTGGAATTCTTCGTGTATGTATGAAAGCATGGCATCGTAACGTAGCTGAAGGTGTGTAGATTCCAAAAATATATAGTTTGTGGGGGGAATTTCCATGTTTCTGGACTGTTTCCTTAGAAAAAGTGTAGGCTGTTCAAATTACAGAGCACTTTGATTTTTTCTTGTAATTGCATTTGTGCATGCGTCCCATTTGAGCTAGTTGGTGGCCACGTCTCTGTGTGCATCCACACATAGGGCATACCGTTTGATTCAGAACATGTGGGAGATTGATATTTAGTTGGGGGTTTTATTTGTGGGGGGCATTTCCAAGTTTTGGGGCTGTTTGAAATTACAGAGCACTTTGATTTTTTTCTTGTAATTACACTTGTGCATGTGTCCCATTTGAGCTAGTTGGTGGCCATGTCCCTGTGTACATCCACGCATATGGCATACCGTTTGATTCAGGGCATTTGGAAGATTGATAATTGACAAGTTTTTTTTACATGACATGGAAATTAGCCATGATTTTTAACTTTGAATTGTATTTTTATAAATTTTTCCTGAAAATCTGGTAAAAAAGCGAAATTTTACATGAAACTCCGCCCACACCATTGGTGGTATGCATAAAGGAATCACACCATTGTGTAGCTGAAGGTGTGTAGATTCCAAGAATATGTAGTTTGGGGGGGTATTTATAATATAGAGGGGTGTTTAGTCTGACAAATCTGAAAAGTTGCTGTAATTGGGCCATTGTTCATTGGCTCACTTTTTTGGCTAGTTGATTCCACGTTTGCGCGTGTAACCATACATAGGGCATACCGTTTGATTCAGGACATTTGGGAGATTGATATTTGGTAACTTTTTCTTACATTACTTGGGATTTTGGCATGATTTCTACCTTTGAGAGTGTTTTTTTTCAATTTTGTTTAGAAAATCTGCTAAAACTGTGAACTTCTACGAAGAACTGCGCCCACACCATTGATGGTACGAATGAACAAACTACAGAATTTCGTAGATAAAGGTGTGAGGATTTGAGAAATATATGGTTTGTGGGGGTTGTTTTGTGGGGAAAAATTGCAGACTGTTCAAATTCAGATTTGGCTGAATATTTTTGCTGTTTCTGAGCCATTGTGCATTGTTTTCCTTTGTGTCTTTTGGCTTCCACGTACACGTGTGTAACCACACATATGCATACCGTTTGATTCAGGACATTTGGGAGATTGATATTTAGTATTTTTTTACATTCCATGGGGTTTTGGCATGATTTCTACCTTTTGAAGTTGTTTTTGTTCATTTTTTCAGACAAATGCGAATTTCTACGAAGAACTGCGCCCACACCATTGATGTATGAATGAACAAACTACAGCGTTACGTAGCTGAGGTATGTAATTCTGAGAATATATAGTTTTGAGGGGTATTTCCAAGTTAGAGGGGTGTTCAGTTTGAAAAATCTGGGAAAATGCTGTTATTGCTCACTGCACATTGTTTTACATTTTGACTAGTCGCTTCCACGTCCGTGTGTGTAACCACACATATGGCATACCGTTTGATTCAGGACATTTAGAGATTGATATTTGGTAAGTTTTTTTTTACAATTACATGAGGTTTTGGTGTGATTTTGTAACTTTGAAATGTTTATTTTCTCTATTTTTCCAGAAATTGTGTAGAAATGCGAAATTCTACGAAGAACTGCACCCACACCATTATGGTATGAATGAACGAACTCAGTGCTACATAGCTGAAGGTGTGTAGATTTCAGGAATATATGTTTGTGGGGGATTTTCTGAGTTACGGGGGTGTTTTGTGGAAAAAACTGCAGACTGTCCAAATTCGGAGTTGGCTAAATATTTTCGCCGTTTCTGAGCTATCGTGCATTGTCTCACTTTGTGGCTTTCGCTTCCACGTCCGCGTTTGTAACCACACATATGGCATACCGTTGATTCAGGACATTTGGGAGATTGATATTTAGTAACTTTTTTTTAGATTTCATGAGGTTTTGGCATGATTTAACCTTTTGAAGTTGTTTTTGTTCATTTTTTCAACAAATGCGAACTTCTACAAAAAACTGCGCCCACACCATTGATGGTATGAATAACAAACTACAGCGTTACATAGCTGAAGGTGTGTAGTTTCAGGAATATATAGTTTGTGGGGGTTATTTCTGAGTTACGGGGGTGTTTGTGGAAAAAACTGCAGACTGTCCCAATTCGGAGTTGCTAAATATTTTTGCTGTTTCTGAGCCATCGTGCATTGTCTCACTTTGTGGCTTTTCGTTCCACGTCCGCTGTGTAACCACACATATGGCATACCGTTGATTCAGGACATTTGGGAGATTGATATTAGTAACTTTTTTTTAGATTCCATGAGTTTGTTTGTGGCAGATTTTTACCTTTTGAAGTTGTTTTTTGTTCATTTTTTCAGACAAATGCGAACTTCTACAAAGAACTGCGCCCACACCATTGATGGTATGAATGAACAAACTACAGCGTTACATAGCTGAAGGTGTGTAAATTTCAGGAATATATAGTTTGTGGGGTTATTTCTAAGTTACGGGGTGTTTTTGTGGAAAAACTGCAGACTGTCCAAATTCGGAGTTGGCTAAATATTTTCGCCGTTTCTGAGCCATCGTGCATTGTCTCCCTTGTGGCTTTCGCTTCCACGTCCGCGTGTGTAACCACACATATGGCATACCATTTGATTCAGGACATTTGGGAGATTGATATTTAGTAACTTTTTTTACATTCCATGAAGTTTTGGCATGATTTCTACCTTTTGAAGTTGTTTTTTTGTTCATTTTTTCAGACAAATGCGAACTTCTACGAAGAACTGCGCCCACACCTTGATGGTTTGAATGAATAATCTACTGCTTTACATAGCTGAAGGTGTGTAGATTTCAGGAATATATAGTTTATGGGGGTTATTTCTAAGTTACGGGGGGTTTTTGTGATAAAACTGCAGACTGTCCAATTCGGAGTTGCTAAATATTTTCGCCGTTTCTGAGCCATCGTGCATTGTCTCACTTTGTGGCTTTTCGCTTCCACGTCTGCGTGTGTACCACACATATGGCATACCGTTTGATTTAGGACATTTGGGAGATTGATATTTAGTAACTTTTTTTTAGACTCCATGAGGTTTTGGCATGATTTTTACCTTTTGAAGTTGTTTTTTTGTTCATTTTTTCAGACAAATGCGAACTTCTACAAAGAACTGCGCCCACACCATTGATGGTAGAATGAACAAACTACAGCGTTACATAGCTGAAGGTGTGTAAATTTCAGGAATATATAGTTTGTGGGGGTTATTTCTAAGTTACGGGGGTGTTTTGTGGAAAAACTGCGACTGTCCAATTCGGAGTTGGCTAAATATTTTCGCCGTTTCTGAGCCATCGGGCATTGTCTCACTTTGTGGCTTTTCGCTTCCACGTCCGCGTGTGTAACCCACACATATGGCATCCATTTGATTCAGGACATTTGGGAGAGTTGATATTTAGTAACTTTTTTTTACATTCCATGAGGTTTTGGCATGATTTCTACCTTTTTGAACGTTGTTGATGTTCATTTTTTTTGAACATCTGGAAAAAGTGCAAACTTCTACGAAGAACTGCGCCCACACCATTGAGATATGAATGAACGAACTACAGCGTTACATAGCTGAAGGTGTGTAGATTTCAGGAATATATAGTTTGTGGGGGGTATTTTTGAGTTGGGGGGGTGTTTTGTGGAAAACTGCAGACTGTTCAAATACAAAACTGGCTAATTTTTTTTTGCTGCTACTGACATTTGGCACTGGTCACGCTCTAGGTTAGTTGGTAGCCATGTCTCGGGTACACCCATGAATGTGGCATACCGTTTTATTCGGGAGGGTTAGGCTTTCATATTTGAGATCGTTTTGAACTTTCCTCCACAGTTTTTAGCTGAAATTCACATTTGATTTTGTCTCCGATTTTACAGTTGAGGAAAAAAAGAAAATGTAGAAAGTAACTTACAATTTGACGAAAGACTGCGTCGGGTAATCCGGGTAACCTCACTCGTAAAATCCTGCGGGTGTGTAGTTTCTAAAAATATCTCACTTGTGGGGATATTTTAGATAATTTGGTAGATATTCTATGTTAACTGTCAGTAGTGGTTAGACATTTTTAATTTGGTGTAATTTCAGGAGGTGCAGTTTTAGTTTGGGGGGGTCTCCTGTACAGGAAAAGTGGGGTACCTACATATATCTGGTATCGTTGTATTCGGGAGTATCTGAGCTTTTAGAAACAGTAAATTTTTGTGCGTAACCTTAAGATAACTATAAGTAAAAATGGGAAAAATCCCATGAAAATTTGCAAATTTTTCATTTTTTTTACATATTTTACCCATAATTCCAGTAAAATTTCCAGAAAAGTTGCAAAATTTTGTTACCATGTTAAAGTACACTTTGTGCTGAAAAAAAACAATGTATAATATTCCTGATTTACTGCAAGGTTTCCTACTGTAAAATTAGTCTAAAGCGATTAAGGACAAAATCCTGAAAATTCTTCTGGCAGTTAACGCAAAAAAAAATGAAAATCTCCTGGCAGTGAAAGGGTTAAACCAACCAATTGTTTCCATTTTCAGATAGACGCTCTTTTATTTATGAAAAAATCTCCTGCATTGTTAAAGAAATGTTTAAGTCCCTGACTTCCAAATTTCCCGAGTATGAAAGTTGTGGCAATTCATTAGCTGCATTTGTGATTGAAAAAGGTAGGGATTTTTCTTATTTGTGTGCTGTATATACATCCAACATTGTGTTGTCATTTTGTGTTTATATGGAAAATTAAAACATGCCCCTTTATTTAACCACCTCTGTTATCTACTTGTAGGTTCAATTGCACTAGAAAATGTACAATTATAAAAATATAGAAACTACGTAATAATAAATAAGAAAAAAAAATATTCAACTAATAACAAGTCAGCATTTTATTTATTTAAAAAATAAAAAAATTAACAAATTGTTAATTTATTAGAATAAACAAACAAGAAACCACAAAAATATGTGCCTCTAATTGGGTTATAATGATAAAATGTATGTATACGTAAAAGTGGTGTCAAGCAATGTATACAAAACAAAATGACTAAAAGCTGCTGTTCTTAGCATTTTTTAGGTATGTCGCACAAAGAATTGGGATATATTTTCTCTTTCATTTGCAAGAAGCACCATCCACCAGAGGTAGACACTTTACAAATAAAAGCTCAGATGGCCAACCCTGACCTATATTTCTCTTTGACCTGTTTGGGATACCCCTTGGTCTTCGTGATACTTGCTAAGGTGTGCTGCAGTTAGGGGTAATTTTTGAACAGGTCTCAAATTGCAGTTATAGTCCAACTCTAGACATGGTCTAATCTGCAGCATAATGCTTGGCTAGAAAGAATGTATGTACGTATATGTTTATATAGCGCCACTAGGGGACGCAGCGCTGTAAAATATAGAATACAAAAAGTTGTACAAGGGACAGTAAATAAATAAATAAATAAATATATAAATTTAAAGTATAAGCATCATGAAATATACAAGTGCATGGAACACGTTATATGAAAGTGGTCCATGCCCCGTCAAGCTTACAATCTACTCAATCAATATGTGGGTAACATATAGATACATAGGAAAGGGTGGGAGGGCTAAAGTAATAACTGGTGCAGTTTTTTTGGTTACATGTCCAAATAATACAAAACCAGTGAAGTTATTGTCGTCATTTATTTTACATACTGATAATCAAGTACTGAGCTGTTGGTTATGTATAGCAAACAGGCTCCTACAAAGTAACCACTAGGTATGAGAACTGCAAACCAACTAAGCTCTCATAAACCGCATTTGAGATTTTGCAATTGACACGCTTTAATAAAATATTTCCTGCCATCTTAGCTGCTGAACCAAAAGTGTGCTTCACTAAGCAACACTTGCTGTTTATAGCATCCCCTAGACACCCCCTATAATGATTGGTCCATGCTTCAAGAACCAATCGGATTTAAGATTTGTTTTAGACCAATCAACGTTAAGGGGTTTGGTTAGGCAACACTAAAATAGCAAGAGTCTAATGGAAGCTTAGTTTTATTCAGCAGCCAAACAAGCAGAACATGCCATTGTATTTTGGTAGGAAATAATCATGGTTTTTGTTTTTGGCTTTTATATCCTGGCTGGGCTGCTAATGTGCAGCCTTCATTTCTGGGAATCCTTAGTTATGAGACTGCTCTCTGTTCAAAATTAAATATTGGTTGAGCAGTACATGCAAGTAGATATGTGATTTTGAACTGTGGGAAACCTGCATTTTTCCACAAACTGCATTTATTATTTGCATTTTTCCACAAACCACAGATGACAGGTGAAGGTGGAAGTTGTAATTTGAAAACATTAAGTGGTTAAATGCTATCCGTTTTTAATCAGTGCAGCAGATTAATTATAAAAGTGCCCCCCAAAATTATATAATCTAGCAAATTATTATATATTCTCCAACAGTATAAGCAGGTTATAGAACATCTATATACAACTAAAAGTACACAGGTAAGTGATAACAAAAGTTACCAGCCTTCTCTGCCTTCTGCTGTTTGTAAAGGAATGCTGAGAGTTGTAGTTTTCACACATCTGGATCTACTGGTTGCCTACCCCTGATATAAATATAAACAGAAGCAAAGTCACTGTTCTACATGTTTCCAGAGCTCTGCATAGCCAAAAGGTAAGGTGGATAGCTCACTATACAGAAAGTCAGTAACTGGAGATGTCTTTTGCATAGAAAATTAAAATATTAACACTTCCGGTGCCTCCATTCCAGTGGCAATAAGCACACAATAATGAAAATATCTTTAAAACACTGCAAAATATTTAATTGACATATATTGCAAAAGTCATCAGAAAAGCATTTCATGTGCATTTGCTTTTAACTTGTCAAGCCTTTCATTCTCCTTTAAAGTTATAAGCCTTTTCATGCGCTATATTTTATGGGATCAGGGAAATAAATATACTAACAGGGAGATTCAATAAAAGTTCTTATCCTTTAAAATGGTGCAACGCGCGCAGCCTTACTGTGTGTTTTTTGGGTTTTTTAGCAAAAAAGCACAACCCTGGGTTTTCAATTCAAAAAAATATATATTAAAACAAGTCATGTCTGCAAGTCTGATTAATGTTTCTATACCATTAGGCTGTATTGCATATTATTATGCCAGTAGTTCTACGCACATGCATTAGCATTAGGGCATGTAGGAGAAACTTTGCATGTCTGTCCATTTCTCTAGGAAAGCTGGGAGTGAGAAATCATAATTTATTTCTTATTATTTAAGTAATGCTGTTTTTATAGCATAAGGCTGTGGCATGCCTTCTGTTTAATGAAGACTCTTTATTTTATGCTCTTTGCTCCTTTAATCCCCCCTCACCTTAACTATATAGCTGACTGGTATCTTGTGGTCTCAAATCAAACCCCACAAAAGCCAGTAAATTGTTTCTTGTGCTGATACAATCAAACATGATTGAAAATTGCGCTATTCCATTTTGCGTCTTTTTGCAAATTGATGCAATTCCTTTAGTTACCTGGACACTAGGCACATTGCCACAAACTATAGCAGCTGTTGGTATATGACCCTGTACAGTATTGCTGTAAAATGTATTTTGTTTTCTGTTTTGTAGGAGGTGAGCACTGGGAAGTGGTTGCAGTAGGTACAGGACAGTTTAACTGTGGACAGCAAATACAAAAAGATGGAAGGGTTCTGCACGACTCACATGCAATTGTTGCTGCTAGAAGATCATTGCTTAGGTAAGAAACTAAGTTTCTCTTCCAACCTTGGGGGGGGAAGTATTATCCTCCAGGGGTGAACACTTTAAGTTGGGCTCCGTTGCTCCTTCTCCTGACCTTACCCACTCACTGCCTGTCTTGGTTTCAGGTGTGTCTGCTTCAGGAGTTGGAATGGCTCCTGCTGTGAGCAATGAAGATTCTTCAAAGAGCGAGGAGGGCTTAGAATGCCCTGTTGCTCCCTTGAAGGTCTGCCTCTTAAGCTAAAATGTGTGGATACCCACATCAACTTTAGGTATTTGGTGCCATATTGGCCTCTGCTATTAGCACCTTCATGATGCAGCTTAGCTGCGATTCAATCCACTGGCTGGCTGTTTTTTTTTCTCTTGGCCTGTTCCTATTGGCTAGTGGACGGGGCTTCCTCTCTCCGCTATTCCCTGCTTTTTGGTGCCCTTGGCCGCGTGGTGAATCCCTCCTCTGGATCCAGACCTACGGTCTGCTCCTCTGCTCCCTTTTGGCCTCTCTCAGATAAGTGCTTGTGTTTCTCTCTTTTTTTAGACAGCTTCTTTTTAATTTCTAAACACAACAAGGATAGAAAGGAAAGGGACGCCACGCAGTGTTTCTGCAAACACAAAGTGTTTATTGATCCGACATGTTTTGACCCACACACGGGTCTTTTTCAAGTGTACATACACTTGAAAAAGACCCGTGTGTGGGTTGAAACATGTCTGAGTGAGATTCTATACCTCTTGAATGCTTCTTTCCATCTAGATTCCCCATGTCCCCTCTGACGCAAGGCTCTCCATATCACTATCCAGGCTCTTCAATCTTAGATGGTTGCCCTAGTTCCTTTCAAACAGTGTTTTGGGTTTCTACTTCTGTCCCATGTTTGATATAAAGACTCTAAACATTCATGTCCTAAAGGCTCATTTCAAAATCAAAGCAATCTGTTATTCTAGCCATCGAACCCGGAGACTTCTTAGCACCCTTGGGTATAAAGGATGCCTATCTGCCTGTCCCTTTTTGGCCAGGCCATCACCACTTTCTCAGATTTGCGGTAGGACCTCTATATTTTCAATTCACAGCCTTAAAACCTCCTTACTCTTTGCCTCTGCTTTCTTTCTTTCTGAAGTTAGCTTCCTTATTTCACCTGAATCAGGAGACAAACTGGTCTTCAATTTACACCTTTATCCAATGTTTTAGGTTTAATGTATTCACCTCAGAGGAAGCGACTCTTGCTTGTTTGATGCTGCAGACAACAGAGGATTAATTTTCCTCCAATAAAAATATTTTGGACTTTGGGAGATCCCCTGCTGTGCCCCCACGAAGTCTCTTTCTCTGGAGCCGATAATAGGGGGATGCAGGCACTTCCCTCCCTTTAGATTACATATTAAATGTTGGCTTGTTGCCTTTGTTTTACGAGCTATGCTCCTTACGCACCCTCTTTGGGGCAAAACTGAGGCAGGCTTCCGATGCTACAGTGGAAAGGTCTGGAGGAGGAGCAAAGCTCCTTTACCTCCCGTTCTTCAATCAATGCATTGAAGGAATATTTCACTTTAAACAAATAAATGTAACCTTTTCATTCTCATGTTACAGTTAAACACCTAATGCTGTTATGTACTGCCAAGAAAGCAGTAGGCAAAGACTTAGAAAAACAATGGGGGCACAGATCAATTTAAGGTGATCA
This sequence comes from Hymenochirus boettgeri, assembly GCA_019447015.1. NCBI lineage: Eukaryota > Metazoa > Chordata > Amphibia > Anura > Pipidae > Hymenochirus > Hymenochirus boettgeri. The sequence continues at coordinate 127,686,610 of CM033469.1, forward strand.
GTTCTGATCACATAATTATTGATCATTGGCAATAAATGAAAAATCACTTCCTGAAAAATGCTTTCCAAGTATTCCAAGTTTATCATTCCCTAAGATGATCTGATGATTATCTTTGGGAATGATTAAAAAAAAAAAAGGTTAAAAAGGAACATAAAAAACAGTTAAAGGACAACTATACTCACCTAAACCACTGTCTAACGAAGTGTAGTACCCAGGGTGAGGACCTAAACAGCAAGGTCCTTCTTCTGTAATACTTAAAGTTCGCTACATGGCTCCATCCTCCACTCAGGCCAAGGCCACACTACAACGCACCAAATCTCGTGCACAATCACGAGTTTTATCGCATTTTGCACATGAGATTTTGCCATTTTCCGTTCTGGTAATGCATGCGTTAACGCACCAAAAATGTTGAACGCATGCGTTACCAAAACAGAATAGTATGCGCAATCGCATGAGCACCAGAAATTGCGGGAAAGCAAAATTTCGTGAGATTTCCGGTGCACAGAAAAAAATATTTAAAAAAAAAAATTTGAGCGCAAAAAACGCATTAGTGTGGTCTAGCCCTCAGTTGGCGACTCTGGCCAATGGAAGGACACGCTTTTGTAGAAATTTTAGGATCCGTAAAGTCTGCTGTGTCTCTCAGTACCAACTGTTTTTCAATGAATACCACTAAAAAGGTGAGTGGGGGGTGGGTTGTGGTGTTTCACCCACCATAAACTGTGTTTAGCGGTGGTTTGGCTTTTTTTGTGAAGAATGATTTATTTACACAATATTTTTTTCATCCGACCCACCCACACTGAGATATACCTACTTTAATACAGCCAATCCCTCGCCTCCTTTTCCGGTTATATTCTACCAGTCATGGCCAATGTCCAACAGTCCATACCTGGAAGAGTGGTTATGAGTTTGCCTCTGGTCCTGCGTGCTCGAGACAGGAGCCAGGACTTTTGACGAGGGATTGCTTGTGTAAAGTAGGTATATCTCAGTGTGGGAGTGTCACAAGTCCAATTTTGGGGGGTAAATAACCTGAATTTGGTTAGTTTTTGGGTGGACATGCCCATTAATGTCACCAAATTTTTCCTTGAATTTGTTTTATAAAATGTTTAATGTAACTTTACATTATTTACTTTTTTTTAATTCAGATACTTCTATAGGCAGTTACTGCTTTTCTACAGTAGAAATCCTAGTTTGATGGAAAGGTCAATATTTTGTACACAGCCTGCAACAAATCTTCTTGCTCTTAAGCCGAATTTAAATCTTTTCCTATACATGAATCAACTTCCAAAAGGAGCGGCTAAAACAATTTCGCAGTTGTAAGTACAGTTTTTGTTTGGTTTATTTGGGGGTTTTACGTATGAACATTACGTATTGGAAACATAGGATAAAGTGCACTCTCTTTACCGTATATACTCGAGTATAAACCGAGGTACCCAATTTCAGCTAAAAATCCTAATAAAGTTATTGACCCGAGTATAAACCGAGGGTAGAAACTTGGCATTCAAGATGTTTGGAAACTACAACTCCCAGCTAATAAAGCATGCTGGGAGTTGTAGTTTTCCAACACATCTTTAAACAAAAAAAAGAATGCCAAGTGAGGGTGGCATTCAAGATGTTTGGAAACTACAACTCCCAGCATGCTTTATTAGCTGGGAGTTTGTAGTTTCCAAACATCTTGAATGCCACCTCACTTGGCATTCAAGATGTTTGGAAACTACAACTCCCAGCTAATAAAGCATGCTGGGAGTTGTAGTTCCAAACATCTTGAATGCCCCCCTCCCCCTCAGTTCAGTTTGTACCTGTGGACTTTTCTCTTCTTCTCCCTGTGGACTCTTCTCTTCTCCCTGTGGACTCTTCTCCCTGTGGACTTTCTCCCTGGGACTCTTCTCCTGGACTCTTCTCCCTGTGGACTCTTCTCCTGGACTCTTCTCCCTGTGGACTCTTCTCCTGTGGACGACTCTTCTTCTTCTATCTTCCTCCATCCATCCTGGCAGGTACGTTATCAGCATTCCGGCAGCCGCGCGCCCATTCCTGTACCGGCGCGCCGGCTGACGTCACTGCCCGGCGCCGGGCAGTGACGTCAGGCCGGCGCGCCAGTGGCAGAAAAGGATCCGCGGCTGCCGGAATGCCCAGGTAAGTGGTTTGACTCGAGTATAAACCGAGTCCGCGTTTTCAGGCTTGAGTTTTCAGCCTGAAAAACTCGGTTTATACTCGAGTATATACGGTATGTTAAAATATATGCACAACACCTTTATTCTATTTACTTACCACTGGCGAGCACAGATTATGTTTATCTAAAGCCATTAAATAATTATTTTTAATGCCCCCAAAAGAGGTGCCCCATATATTATAATTGTTCATCCAAACAAAAACTTATTTAACCCTAAATACAAGATATTAATACTATAATTTTTTTCTATAATCTTTTTTTTCCCCACTCTCAATGCTGCCAGACCTTGTTGTTGGTATGCCCCACTTTTTTCACTTTGTGTTATGCAAATATGTTTGTATTAAAATATTCAACAAAGTTAAAAGGATGTAAAATTTTGCCCAACCAGCAATGTATGACCATTTCAGGGTTTGATCTGGCAGCTTTTCTACTGACCACAGCAGGGCATTGCAAAGTGAATAAAATCAATTGATTTTTCAAAGGGAAAACATGCAGAATTTGAGATGTGCAAAATAATTTACAGAAAAATTAAAGCATTTTTTTACCCTTAATGTGTATACTTTATTCGTTTCTTAGTATATTGAATACTTTAGAAAAACCTCTGCTGGCTTCAAGGTGCCTCCTGTACGTACGAAACTAGTTATACGCATTGCTCGTGTGTGATTTTGCCCCATGATTCCACAATTGAGCCTTCAAATCTTGAAAGATCCTCTGTTATGAACTTTCTTCATCTCTTTTTTCATATATTTTAATTGGATTCAAGTGATTGACTCGCCATTGCAGAAGCTTTTTTTTTTAATCTGAAGCCAATTGAAAAGATTTCCACCCTTGTTTTATCTTCAGCATCCTGGTAAATGGCAGAAGATTTCTATCAAGAATGTCCCAATTCATTTAATATCCATTCATACTTATATGAAGTCTGCCAGTATCTAACTTTAGTAGTGTTTTTTGGGTGATGTACAGTGCCAGTTCTCCTACGATTTTCAGTAAAGTACACTCCAGCACACTTCAAATGGCACGCCTTTGGTCCGTAGGTGCAATCCTCCCAGCCCTCCACCTTAAGGGCCACAGCAATATGGCAACTGCAAAGAAGTTGGAGGAGCACACTACTACGTTTTCAGTGTTTATTTCAGCAAAAATGCAAACATACAACGTTTCGGGGGATACAAATATACAAATTCCCTTCCTCAGAAGGGGAATTTGTATCCCCCGAAACTTTGTATGTTTGCATTTTTGCTAAATAAACACTGAAAATGTAGTAGTGTGCCCTCCAACTTCTTTGCAGTTGCCAGTTCTCCTACGAACATGGTGTTGAAATGACACCCAAAAAGTTCAGTCTTTGTCTTCTCTGACTAGACTATTCTCTCAGTATTTTATTTGCTTTTTGTTTACTAATCTTTGAATAACCTTCAACAATGGAGTGAGGTGGAGCATGGAGGTGAGCGGTTCTGTTGATTTGAGTGCTTTACTTATTGACTTGTTTGAAACAACTTTTACCTGATCATTTCTGGTCTTTTTTTTAAAGGAGAACTAAACTTCTATTTTTTTAAACCTAAGGTGAAAGTTTTTCTCCCCAGAACACCTATACATATCTAGTAAGTTGCATTTAGTACATGTGAGCGATATTCTGTAAATAAAAAGCCTTCCCTGTTGTTGCCAGCACAAACCACAAACAGTACAAACATGAAGTCATCAAAAAAACACGCCCCCTGACCCCAGTATTCACTGTCTTTATGCACTGTCTTTTATGCACTTTTGTTGAGGAATTAAGTAGAGCCACACCAGTCTTGAAGTCGATAGTAGAGATTTATAAGATATGCATATAAACACATGTGCTGGTCACTCAACTGGATAGTGAGTAACCAAGATAGCTTGTACAGACCCCTTTCTTATACACAATCTTGACCATACGTCACAAGCCCATATCCTATAAAAAAACTTTTCAGTCCCTTTTTAGTTTGACATGTAACCTTATATGGCCATTTGCTACCTTACACAACTTTAACAAGAAACATGTTATCCTATTTTTCACTAGATATCCAAGGGTCTCATTCTACATACAGATCCTGTATTTATTCCACGTTTACACAATCATTGCCTAATGTATGTAGTATACTTACAAAGCTAAAATATACATAACCCATTGATTAATTATAATACGAATATTCCATATCATTTTACACCAATATGAAAGTCCCTAAAAAGACTTTGAAAGTTGCTGGTTACCCTTATTTATTTACCGGTCAGTGTGAGTTGCTGGAAAATAAACTGCTGGACAAGAAGCAGCTTTCAAAGTCTTATCAGGGACTTCCATATTCGATTTTTAAAAATTATTTTCCTAGCAAAAGATAAAGCTTCTAAATGTACCTAGATTCTCTGCTTATTCAGTGTTTTGGCGCACCAGGTAGGGCACCAGGTTTTAAAATACACACGTCATAAGTTCAATACCACAGTCTTCCCCTTTTTTTCCCTCTTGTGTTCGAAGCAAAAGATAAAGCTTCTTAATGTACCATTTTTTTTTTCCTGAAATGTTAGTATTCCCTTTTTTACATCTATGATATTAACTGCAAAGATTACTTTTGTATAAAATATAAATGATTATATCATTGTTAGGACAGGAGCATTGAATGTGTTTGATAACAAAAAACTGAAATCCCTGTTCTGTGACTGGGAGAGGGAGGATCTCTGTGCTGTAATGTGATTGGCTTCTAGGAAGCACGGCTGCAACTTCCTTCTTTTGATCTGTTGAGCACTACAGAGCATGTGTCTGTACACAGACATTTAGCTGGGGGTTTACCCAGCTATGGTGGATTGTGGGAGCCATCCCCTAGTACTGAGTTTATTTTCATAAATCACCCAATGGCCACAGCAAAGGGAGATATGAGACACAGCTTGTTGTGTGTTTGTGAATGTGCTCTGTCTATTGGGATAATGTTGTCTGGAGGCTTTAGTTCTCCTTTAAAGAAGAACTAAACCCAAAAAATTAAAGTTGAAGTTGGAAAGTACTTGCCTCAACATCCTTCTCAGCATGGAAGATCCCACTCAGGGGCCTTTTCTTTACCTCTATGAGCTCATTTTAGGTTCTGTTTGTTCCCCAACTCTGAAGCTGACATTTTCCCTTCCCTGCCAGTACTTTTGCCTTGATTACATTTTTAGCACCTGTGTGATTTCCATTCCCACCTCTTAACCTCTATGATGTAGTAATATATTAAATCATCAATATTCAAATTGGTGATGCAGCTGATTTACACTTTCCTAGTAGCAGTGTTGTAGTGTGTGTGTATATAGGTCTGGGTATCTAGTGTGTCCGGATCTGAAATAATGTATGTCTCACCTAAGGCTTTCACTCCACCAAATCCGATATATAAACAATAAATTGCACGTGAAACATACAAAGACACAGGCCTGTAACTGTGAATATTGCAAGTTTATTGCAAAACATGCATGCTACATGTTTCAGACCCACTCAAGCACTTGAGGAAGGACAAGAACTGGTTATTGGACCGCAAACAGAGAGTGGTGGTTAATGGAGCTACATCTATGTGGGCTAAAGTTCTAATCTGAGTGCCTCAGGGTTCTGTACTGGGGCCGCTTCTGTTTAATCTGTTTATAAATGACTTAGAAGGGGGCATTGAGAGCAAGGTCTCTGTGTTTGCTGATGACACTAAATTATGCAGAGCTTTGGAAACTTCCAATGATGTGCAAGTGCTGCAAGCAGACCTAGATAGATTATCAAAATGGGCAGCAGAATGGCAGATGAGATTCAATGTTGATAAATGTAAGGTGATGCATTTGGGATTTAATAATCCCTGTGCCATCTACACCATAAATAACTCTGTGTTAAGTTCATCTGTAATGGAAAAAGATTTGGGGGTTCTGGTAGATAACAGACTTAGTTGTAGCAAACAATGCCAGGTAGCAACAGCTAGAGCTAGCAAGATATTGTCTTGTATAAAAAGGGGAATAGATTCAAGAGAGAAAAATATTATTCTCCCTCTTTACAAGGCACTGGTAAGGCCTCATTTGGAATATGCGGTGCAGTTTTGGAATCCCATATACAAAAGGGACATCTTGGAAATTGAGGCAGTTCAGAGAAGGGCAACTAAATTAATAAGGGTAATGGAGGGGCTTGAATATGCAGGCAGATTAGACAAGTTAGGGCTGTTTACATTGGAGAAGCGGCGGTTGCGTGGGGACATGATAACCTTGTACAAATATATTAATGGCCCATACAATGAGCTCTCTGGTGCATTGTTCACTAATAGGTCATATCAGAGGACACGTGGACATCCTTTAAGGTTTCTTTACAGTGAGAACAGTGAAACTGTGGAACTGTCTTCCAGCAGATGTGGTAATGGCAAGTTCATTGAATAACTTTAAAAAAGGCCTGGATAAGTTTCTAAAACTAAAAAATATTGAGAATTACTGGTATTAATGCATATAGGTCTGGTTGATCCAGGGATACTTTCCGATTGCCGTTTGGAGTCAGGAAGGAATTTTTTCCCCCTTTTTAGCTGGGGTTTTTTGCCTTCCTCTGGATCAACTGTTAGGTAGGGTTAAAAAAAAAAAAAAAAAAAAGTGAATAGGTTGGACTTGATGGACGTATGTCTTTATTCAACCTTAATTATTATGTTACTATGTTACTAAGTGGGTCTGAAACATGTAGTACGCATGTTTTGCAATAAACTTGCAATATTCACAGCTACAGACCTGTGTCTTTGTATGTTTCACCTGCAATGTATTATTGAAGTGTTGGAGGGCCATATTTAAAAACTTGCGATACCGCGGTTTTTGTTACTGTACGACCGTGGCAGTAGTATACCATGCTGTAAATTACCATAATAATATTATACGGGCGGTCGTAAAGTATTCGCTATCATACATTTACAAGATTTCCAATAGCAATCATAAATTAACAATCGCCATAACAATCGCTAAAGAAGGCAATACCACACCTTTATAAATATGGCCCGTAGTGTGAAGGTCTCTAGCTCTCCCTGTCAGCTGCAGCAATATTAGTGGAAAGTGTAGCTTCCTAAAGGGGAATATTGGAGGGTAGGAAGAGTGTTTTTATAGGAACCACATGATGCAGAACTGTAGGGGGATAATAATGAAGTGAACCTGATCTTAGCATAGCCCTGTGTAATGTATTTCTCAATATCACAACTTTAATAGTTATGCTTATAGAAATAACATAGTACAGATCTGCAGGTGGAGTGCATTTCTCATCAGTGTACCTTATTAAAGGGAATGTTGGGGGTAGGATGTGTGTTTTTAATTCAGCGGTCTGTATAAAAACAACCTGTAGTACAGAGCTCAGCTTTACACAGAGAAATGCATTGCACAGAGCTGTGCTAAGATCAGGGTCATTATATTATCCTCCACCTGCAGCACTGCACCATGTTCTATAAGTGTACATATTAAAGGGGAATGTTGGAGGGTATGCCACTTGCAGCTCTGCACTAAATTGTTTCTATAAATGCACATATTAATAGGAATTATTGGGAATGCCAATAATTGGGGTTCTTTTAGAGGGATGCAAACATCTTATATAAAATTAATGCAGCAGGTGAGCTGCCTGTGGGAAGTTTTGCATAATCAAAAACCTCTTTCAACTAGGGTTCCCACCTTTTGCCTTTAAGACCCGAACACATATACAGGCCAATCAGATTTTAAGAACTTCTATTACATAGGCCTGATAATATCTACACAACAAAAGGTTGTTAGAAGCTTGATGCAGGCTGATACAGTTTGTATTTAATGCAATGGTACTTAGCACTGCAACATGTAGATTTAATACGTGTTTGGGTCTTAAAGGCAAAGGTGGCCTGTAAAATGCATTGCACAGAGCTGTGCTAAGACCATGTTCAATATGCTGCACCTGTTTTGTTTTTATAAGTGTACCTTGTCAAGTGGTCAGTTCAATTTTACTGGGGTTGCCACCTTTCCCTTTAAGACTTAAACTCTTAGGGCTACTCCCTCTTGCAATCTGATTAATGTAATAGCCTATGGGACCGACCCCACTTCATGCGATGCGTTTCAGTGTGCTATGGGAGTGCATGCAATCACCATTTTTAGTCTGTATTGCATGCGTTGAAATATACAAATTGTCCGGGTGCAGACTACAAAAAGGCTTCCTACTTCAGTGGAAGGAATGTTATCATAGTAGACAAATGCTTGTAGTCGCACTCCAAACAATTGTGAATTTATTATAAACCAAACATGAGTACAATGTTTCTGTATTGCATGCGCTTTGCTAGGGTCCAATTGTGGAAGCACAACACCCATGCACGAAAGAGAGCACAATCGCGCATTATTGCGAACCTGCGTCCTCCCTTGCACTTAAGTGGGGTCACAGCCTCAGGAAATTGACTTGCAGCAAAGCTAAGTTCCATTGCATTAATTACATGCTGTATGGCTAAACTGAAATCATTGCAGCTTGCATTACACTTCTAAGGGCTAGGCCACACAAGCGCATTTTTCAGGCGACTGCGATTTTCCAGTTGTATTGAAATTGCAGCAAAGTACCAAAAACTTGCGATCTTGCAATCACATGCGTTTTCAGAATGAAAATGGACAAATCGCAAGAGCAAACGCATGTAAATGGCGTGCGATTGTGTGATTCAGGTGCGTTGCAGTGTGGCTCTGCCCTAAATGTAAATTGCAGCAATTCACACACTAATATGAATGGTAGAGTGCAGAAATAAACATATATTTTATGTTATTTATATATTGAATCGCGAGCGTCAGATGCGTGGGGAGATTTTTGCATAACCCCCGCATCCAACGCTAGTATGGAGTTAATCACGCTAACCGGTAGCAAACCGGCTAGCACAACTTTAACTCCATATATCTGCCCAGCGAGTCTGGGTAAATGATCCTGACAGTCTCTTGCAAAAATGCTCACAAATATAAAGGGTTAACAAGTTGCTTCCTAAATACATATGAAAAGGGTTATATTCACTGGTATCTCTGATGATTGGCTGGGAGACACTGGCAGGTTGGGACTCTGAGGTTACTGTTACATGTTACATGCAGCTTAGCATAAGGGGAGTGGGAAACAAACACAAGGTGGCTAGTTAGCATGTGCAGAAGGAGTTTTGGTACCTGGACCACCAGGAAGAGGCAACACTAGAAGCCAGCCGTGACATCATAGATTGCCAGTACTCAAAAAAGTTCTATAAATGATTTCTACACTAAGGGGCTGAATTCAGAGGTGAGAGACAAATGGTTTTACTAAGTGACAGTTATAGAGTCTGTGGAGCTGCCTTTGCATTTTGGGTTTAGTTCTCCTTTAAGCTCTTCATAAGTAGTCAATGCTTTTGGTCCTGATTATTTTTTTGACTCTCCTTTCAGGTCCTGTGAGGAGCACCTGACCAGTTTATCGTGAAATTATGCCCTTTCCCTTTTCCAGATTATGGCCCCAACTGTGCACAAAGAAAACAATAACATTCAGAAGCATAGAACTAAATATGCCTGTAACTAATGCTGTTTTATGTTTTGCAACAGTAAGCAATGATCTTTGCTTTTACCCATCAGGAGACACTCCTTTTGTGTTACCTTGGTAATGTGAAACCTTTTTATAGATCAGGACTAAACCATCTGATATAAATTTTCACTGATGAGTAGAGATGGCCAGTTCGCGAAACCGGATCCGCAGCGGATTTCCAGATCCGCGAATTGCGGATTTTCCGTAATTCAGCTTTCCAAATTTTTTCCGAACTGCGTTCAAAAATTTTCGAAAAATCAGGAAATTTTGAAAATTCAAGAAATTTCGAATATTCTAGAAAATTAAAATTTTTAAAGAATTTTTGAAAAAAATTGGCAAAAATGATACAGTAACTTGCTGTAAAGGGCCCTGGGAAATGGTCTGGGGAACTTTCTAAAAGAATCCTATTCTGATTAGTTACAATCAGAATTTTCAGGAAGAATCTAAATGGTATACCAACCAATCACATTCTTTTCCCGTCAGAATTGGTTACAATTAGATTCTAATCTTATTGTAACCAATTCTGATTGGCATACTAACTAGAGATGGACCGGATTGTGGAACCAAACCTGGTTCCTTGGCAGATCTCCGAGATCTGCCCATCCGCGGATTTTCCGAACCCACCTTTGAACATTTTCGAAGATTTTCATGTATCAAATTCACCAATGGCAGCTGTTTTTACCCGTGCCAACCCCCTGGGTATAAAAGGCAGCTAGACAGGTGCCACTTTGTCAGTGTGTTAAAGTGAGTTTAGTGGAGACCTGACAGTGTAGGAGTTATAGAGTTTTTTCCATGCTTTTGAAGCTTACTGTGTGTGAATTTTAGTGTGGTGGATTAGCACTTGTTGTTAACCACTCCTGTATTCACACAATTTGGGATCCAAAAGTCCCTTTGAGGACTAAACCACTTCCCCCCCATAAGTTTTTTGGACAAATTTAGTGTTAGGCCTTTTAGAGGTCTACTGGCCCTATTTAAAAACACACAGTATTGCAGTTTAGCGATACAGTGCATTATCGATAATGTACAACTGGGGCAGTAAATTAACGATGAACGTTCGTTAATTAACAAACCAAATCTGGAGGACCAAGACAGTGGTATGGATGTCAAAATGACGTGCCAGCCAGTGCTATGTAGCCCCTCCATTATAGTGCACTTCTGGCACTGTACGTGCCTTTTGCCCATTGGAATGCTCTAAATCCAGGAGCAAGCGCAGGATTAATGGGGGGATTTCTGAAGAAGCACAGTAGGAAGTTAATGACTAGAGATGAACTAGACCCAAACTCAAACACACAAATTTGAACGTTCGATAATTATCATAATTATTCATGTTCCCAGACTTTAGGGCTCCTATACAGAAAATAGAGGAGCGGTCACCTACCCCCTCTGTTAGCGGAGCTCCACGTCAGCGGCCTTTCAGCATGTCCTTGAAAACATATACACTGCAAATAACAGGCTTTAGGGTTTTAAAACTTCACCTTTATTTGTAAGCAATTCTGATTGGATACATTAAAATTATTTTAGAAAGAATCTGATTGGTATACTGACCAATAAGATTCTTTTTCAATCAGAATTGGTTACAATCAGATTGGTCTGTTCCCCAGACCATTTCTGAGGTCCCAGAGCCATTTACAGTAAGTTACTGTATAATTTTTTGCAAAATTTACGAAAATTCCTTGAAAACTCGAAAATTCTCGAATTTTCAAAAAATATCGAACGAGGCTCGAAAATAGAATGCGGAAGCTCGAAAAAAGGTGCAATCGTGAGGAAAGTTTTTTGTTTTTTTTTTAGTTCTGGGTATATGTACGTGTTCCCCAGACCATTTCCCAGGTCCCACAGCCATGTACAGTAAGTTACCATTGCTGTTTTACCTTATATTTAGGCGGATCTGTGCAGATTTTTTTCTCCCATTGAATTTTTTTGAAAATCCGCGAGTCCACTGGCGGAATGGATTTTAGCAGTTTCGGCCATCTCTACTGATGAGTGGGAAGGATTGATTATGAATATATTCTGGGTTCTTGGTTTTCTATGATTTTTGCATCTCCTTTTCATCGTGTGTTATGTGTAATTATTCCCTATGTCATTCCACTTTACTACTCCTAACTAAATTTATGGACATAATTGTTGTTTTTTTTTTTTTTTTAATGTGCGGATTACTTGAGTTGCTACCGAAATCTGGTGGCATGTTAATAGCCCCTTTAAAAATATATTTAGAAATATATTTATGTAGCGGAACAAGGCAATAACTTTAATTTAGCCCCTTTAATAATATATTTAGAAATCTATTTATATATTTATGTAGCGGAACAAGGCAATAACTTTGCCAAAAGATACATTACCACAAGTGGTATATTAGTAAAGATAAAATCTCCCAGTGCCAGCAAATTTCTGCAGATCAGGCTACAACATTCATGACTAAAGTGCCCATTCCAATGGAATTTTCTGACAGAGGGACCAGAAGGAATGGGAATATGTCGCCCATCTCACTGTGGTTTGAAATAAAACGCTATTGATTTTTGGTTTGCTACTCTCCTTTGCTTTATTTTTCCTATGTTCAATAAGCAATTTTCTTCCTGCCTACCAAGCAGACTCCGTCCTTTAAAAGTTGCCACAGTTGGATGAACACTTGTACTCTCAAGTCAACTACTGTCTAGTAGTCTTTGTTAATCATTTCCTATGTTTCTTTTTCTGTCTATATATACAATATGTTGTGTGTTACTAATATATATCCAATATAGCTTCTTTTCTAGTTGAAACCTTTACTGTTACCTTTGCTGTGTTGGCAGTTGCACTATTCATTTTCAGGATTAAAAACAAAAATTTGATTCCTCAAATAAGTAGCTTTTGCCTGCATGTGGGTCTAAATTTATCCCTCTTCATTAGGTTAAAAAAAAATTTGATGTCTTTAAGCATGCTTACCTCTCTCTAAGAAAATTTTCAATTTATGCAAGCAATTGTAGTTACATTCTTTTAACCTATCTAAGCTCACTTTTTCTCTCTTCCTTCATTTCTATCTGATCTATGGGAGTCAGGGAAGTACGTGTTGTCCCGAATCTCTCATTTTATGTGGTGCTATTGCAGTGGCATTACAAGACCTAGAAGGGATACCATGTTATTAATAAGAAAAAAAAATATGGGTCTTTTTACAATTAATAAGCTAAAATGTTGAAGCTAAGTCTGTCCTTCGTTACTGTTTTATTTTATTTTTTAAAAGGTTGCAACTTCACATCTTCAGGAGTAAGAAATTGTAGATTAATTTCCAATCATACAAGTATGGGTAGCAGTGGGCTATGAAGGCTCCTATGAGTCATATGAATATGACTTTATGCATACGTGTTTCTGATTGATAAGCTTTCTGTGGATCATTATGCATGCTCTTGCTAACTTCATTGAGAAGCACCTCTGGCATTATAGGACCTGCGACTTCACTTGAAATGAGAACCTTCAAGCAACATCCGTTTCATCAAATTATATTGTTTATTTGTTGATTTAAAAAGTTAAGTTTAAAGCCTTTCATATATTGGACACACAAGTAATATTTTTTTAATTTTTTTTACCTTCCAGATATCTCAGTCCTAGTACACTTCCTGCACGTGAAGCAAATGACAAGTTAAGCCTTCATATTTCTGTGGAAGGTAACACTATCCCTGCAGTTTATTACCCAGGAGAGATCAACAATAATCTATGTAGCATGTCTTCTACTGATAAACTGACACGATGGGAAGTACTAGGTGTACAAGGAGCACTTTTAAGTATTTTCATTCAACCTGTTTATATTAGTCGCATCATTGTGGGTAAGTTGTCTTGTTTTTTAATTACATTGTGGTTAAAGACAATTTGTATGCTTTTTTTCTTGAATTATTTATAGTAGATCTGGAACGCTCAGGTAATTTTCAAAGTGGTTAAAAGGCATTTTTTAAGTGGTTTTCGTTCGCTTAAAGGACAGTTATACTCACCTCCCCCTCGTTCCTTTGCCCCCTACTCCTGAAAGTACCCAGGGTGAGGACCTAAAACGCTAAGTCCTCACCTCTGGGTACTTTACAAAAGACCTAAAGTGTACTTACTTGTAATCTCCCTCGTCTCACCGGTCCGATCCTCCCCATTGGCACTTTGAGTGACAGGTCGTGAGGCAGCCATTGGGAAGATGTGCTCTGCAAGGAGGCGTGTCTTCCCATTGGCTTCCTCCCGGACTGTCACTGACAGTGCCAGTGGGGAGGATCTGACCGGAGCGACGAGGGAGATTACAAGTAAGTACTTCAGGGCTTTTGTAAAGTACCCAGAGGTGAGGACTTAGCGTTTTTGGTCCTCACCCTGGGTACTTTGCTGGAGTGGATCGGGGAAATGGTAAGTGTAATTGTCCTTTAACATCTGTATTCTCTTGGAAATCAGTACAATAACATTTGTGTGAAAATCACCTTACTATGGCTACTCCAAAAGCCAGATTGACTCCTAGAGATGTCTAACTGGTGCCTAATAACATAAAAGTGGTCACCCCTGACTCATAAAAGTGGAAAATTAGTAATCTAAATGCAAAAGGGCGTTAACATTTCCTTGTATGTAATTATGTTTCTTTAAGTGTCCCTTTTTTATACTTAAAGTAAGCCATACACTTGTGCCAAACTTGAAAATCCAGTCAGATTTACTGAGTATTCACTGCATATGGGTGCCAATAACAACCAACAAGGATGCCTACCACTGTCTGAAACACAGTTGATTGTTGCAGTCAGATAATTGTCAGTTGCTAAATAGTCCATGCACGAAACGCTGAGGGGCACAGTGTCTCATAAATGGAACAGCATGATGGCCGCTGATGAATTTGTGTATGATGGATTTCAATTTGTGTATGATGGATTGCTCCCTTGAGCAATCCTTCATCATACACATTTTAACAAATTTCCCTTACAAAACCTTTGACTAATGGCTGAGCCCAGTGAAAATAACTTTGCAAAGGGAGTGTTTAATTCATGTACTCTGTGCTGCCCTAATCTTGTCTCTGTCAGTGACTTTGTTTAACCATGGTGTCAGATATCTGTGCAGCACGTCCCCCCCCTTCCCCCTCCCCTCTGTTACCACCTCCATGTCTCAACTCCGACTAACCGACAAACTTATCATGTGCAGTAGGAGTTAAAAGTTCAACATCCTGAAAAACACACCCACGCACAGTGGCCAATAGAAAGCAAGCTGTCCTGGAGACACGGAAGAAGGAGAACAGTACAGTTTATGATCTCTCACTTTGTGACCCATCATCAATCAGTGAAAGCTATCAAGAAGGGGGGTCAAGTGCAGCCTTATATCTACCATCAAAGCTACCTCTCTCCCCCTGCTAATCTTATCTCTATGTTTATTACAGAGCAGGGAGGGGGGATGACGTCACAGGGACTTGATTGACAGTCCAAGTAGGAGTAGAAGAATGCAATCACGTATTCTTCTAACTGGTGTATTTCAGGACAGAGAGGGAATCTGAAAAAAGTGAAGACACTCTGGGGGTTGTGGAGAATTATAGAACTCATGGAAAGAAAGGAAAAAAAGTTCATTTTCCCACTATAGATGCCCTTTAAAAACAAAACAGTGCTTAGTGAGGAGGTGTAAATTTAGAAATATTTCTTGCTTGGAATTTTTTTTTTTTTCTGCATAGTCCATGGATTTAATAACTTAAAAATATTTTATTGCAGAAAATGGATTGTGATTTATTGAAAGATATTATATGTGGATCTCTTTTTTTTTTTTTTTTTGCACCCAAAAAAGATTTTCCTAGAATGTCCCTTAAGGGGTCACCCTGCATAGTTGTAAGAAAAGAAGCAGCAGTGCACTAGGCAAGTTAAAGTCCAAGTGGACGGGAGGTGCTCATGGTAATAACAACAATAACCTAACAAACATAGAAACAAAAGTACCAGGCACTCAACCCAGATATGAGTTAAAAAGTAATCCCTTTATTGTGCAACATTGGGAAAAAACATTAGGTGCTAATAAAAACATTTAAAAATATATATACATACAAAAATGGATACCGATAGGTAGCATGAATCACTAAGTATCTCCCTCACCAAAAAACCATCTCAAGTAATTAGCATCAAACCCCGTATATACTCATCTGTAAACAAGTCTCAGTCACAGTCATAAGTCACCATGGGGGCTCCAGCATAGGAAAAGGCTGAGGGACGACACATCTAGATAAGTAGTATGCATCGGAATCACAAACAGGAAAAAGTGGGACGCTGAACGCGTTTCGCTAATCAAGCTTCCTCAACAGCGTACCTGTGTACAAATCATGCGCCTATTTAAGCCATGTGGTCGTCTCTGGAAAGTGACGTCAGCCAATAGCGACGCCTACAGTCTCCAGTCTACGGACGGCACAGCATCACCATGGCAACCCTCCGACGCAAATTGTAGGCGGAAGGTTCCACAACTACGGCGTCATCACATGATATTGTACAGTTAGTAAAGACAAGTATAACACATATGCATAAATGTAGGTATACAACAATAAACAAAAGCCCTAATGTATCCCAAAGATAACATAGAAAAAATGAAACATGGTACAAGCCTAAATAAGAGAGTCTGTTGCAAAATATTTGCATAGTCTTAAAGGGGAACGCATTTGATAAATATACATAAATCAGTATAAATGAATCATTGCAAAATGTGAAGATAAACATCCAAAAATAGTGTCTGAGATACCAAATAAATAGAAGCATCCTCGGATACACATGGAAAAAAAAATCTCTCAAGTCAAATTGGCATCTCAAAGATTTGTAATAATCCGCTATGAGGTGGTGTCTGACCAAATTGGTATCTCCAAGGTTCAAAATAATGGAGTGATACAACAGTTATAGTTACTTATGATCTCGTAGCAGCAGTCATCCCAAATCAACCAGGGTAAGTAAAAGGTACACAGAGATTATCCAAGGTAAGTAATATCGTGGTCAAACAATATCGCCCATTCTAAGAAGCAACATTGATGCTAAGTCTCTCAAGTAGAGCGTATCAACAAGTGTTCTAACAGTTTGAAGATCCCAAGTATGATCCTCCTGTGATGTATACAGCAAAGGCCAACGTGCTAAAAAAACATGATGGAGATAAAATACTGTGTCTGGAGCCAGAAACATAGTCGTAGGCCACAATAGATCCCAGTATAAGAGAGCACTCAGCCTTTCAGGACAGCGCGTCAATACGATCCTCCAGTAAAAAGGTTGCACAGCGTGAAGTCAAAAGATGTCCACTCGTGTTGTTGATCTCACAAGAGATAACTGAATAAAAATAAAAATACAAAAATATAATAACAGCAATCAGATAAATGGGGAAAAATCCAACTCCTCATTTAGTCCACCGGGGGCCAAGGTTTTAAGTTTGTAAATCAGACGACTCTCCAATCTCAATAAATGTGTTTCGAGATCACCCCCTCTAATGGTGACATTAACTTTCTCCAAACCAAAGCATCTCATGCCCCTGTATGAGCCCCCATGTCTGTTCAAAAAGTGTCTAGCAATAGTTGTAATAGTCTTGCCGTCCAGGGAATTACGCTGTGCCAAACGTATGTCAGACAAGTGTTGCCTAGTCTTTGTTTAAATTGCTGTTGTGTTTTGTCTACATATAGTAAGCCGCAGGTACACTGCAGTGCATATATCATATTGTTAGTTCTACAGTTAAAGTAATGTTTAGGATAAAACAAATAATCCCCTTTGGATGAACATACCTTTTCAGTATGATGCATTAATTCACAAAAGGTACAGTTCCCACAAGGGTAGGTGCCTGTGATTCTTTGGCCCCTAGTTTCATTGTCGGTATATCTTGCATAGTGACTCCTAATTAGGGAGCCCGTGAGGTTCTTGCTTCTTCTAGCAGTTAAAGATGGATTTTCTGTAACAAAGTGACCTATATCATTATCATTTCTGCATAGTTGTGTTAATAAACAAATATTTAGCTATGTACAATAAAATAGTGATTTATGTGGGGTTTTTTTCAGACTTTTTTTTATTATTGTATGTTTATTTGCATTGAGACTTTTTTTCCCCTTACATGGCCCAAATAGGTAATGAATACTATGCAACTAGCTAAGTATAAACAACTGGCACATTGTGCCCTTGACACATAGATTTATTACAAAGTATAATAGAATTTAACATTGGGTTCAAACAAATTTACCTATATCCTACATAAAACAATATGAAAGTGCTGGAAAAAAAAAAGATAGACCATATAGGGCTAGGTACATACTTTCAACTGAACAAAACGTGTGCAAATGTGAGGTATAGTTGTGCAATCCAAAAGTTGTGGTAATTTAATATATGATTTCCATAAAGCACTTTTATTTTAGAAGTAGTGTGGAGTTTCTTTGACCATTGTGTAACCAGAGACTTTACAATCTTTTTTGGAAGGGAGGTTATACTTTTTCTATCAAATGAAAGTCTTGGGTCTTACTTTAATTTTTAATAGTCCTTTTATTTTTCAGGTAATGCAAATAGTTCAGATACCAGAGGACTAGAAATAGCTGTTAAGCAACGAATTGATGATGCACTTACTTCTCGTCTTCCAATGTTCTACTTGGTTAACAGACCTTATATAAATGCAATTAACTCTACAGATATTCTAAATCCTGCTGATAATAGCTCTCTGAGTTTAAATTGGTCACATGGAGATTCCTGTGTGGAAATTGTTGATGCTTTAAAAGGAAGAATTATTGAAACGTGAGTTTGGTTTTTCTTGTCTTTTTTTTTTATAAATGCCCAAGATGCAATTTGAAACAGATGTTATTTTTGAGGTAGAGAATGTTTCTGTGCACTATTGATTAAAGGCAAAATATACATTTGTGCGTGCCTTTGATTATTTTGGGAGAGGTTTGTTTTGCTTTGGTATTTAAAAGAAATCAGATATTAAAGGAACTAATTTTATTTTTTTTTACCTAATGTGAAAGCTTTTGTCCCCAGAACACCACCTATACATTGTAAGATTCTTTTCTAGTAAACAAGGCTTCCATGTTGTTGCCAGTACAACTCACAGCCCATGTAGTTATCAAAGAGCCTTGTATAATTTATTTATAAAGCGTTGTACATGATAAAATTCAAAGTATACAAACAAGAGGAAAATTGCAAGCAATTAGAGATAAAAAAAATAAATGGTCATACATAGGTTAACTGGGAGGAGGGGTACAAAGTGCTTTTTTCTATTAATTATTTAATGTGCGGGTGCTCGGAAAGATAAGATGACTGTCTAGATTTAAAAATATTAATGTATACCACCTGGCAAAGGGAGAGGGTTCCAAAGGTATGGAGCAGCAAGAGAGAATGGTTTAGTAGTGGAGAAAGGACAGGAAAGTGCAATTCTTGGCAATATTGCAAAAGGGAAAATTAGACATCCTAGTGATATTGTTAACGTGACTACAGAAGGAAAGAAAGGAGTCAAAGATTACTCCAAGGCAGCGTGCAGATTCAACAGGGTTTGATGATGATATTATAAATAGAAATTTAAATAGAAAGGGAAGACCAGGTCCCATTTTAGAGAGAAAAATTAATTAAGTTTTAGATTGAGTTTAAAGGACATGTCCAAAACTGAAAATTTAAACCCATACTGTCCCCACTGTGTAGTTTAAAAAAAATCCTTATATTTCATCTCTGCTCCAAATGGTTCTCTTGCAATACCTTTTCAAAGTCCAGGAAAGTGATGAGTAGAAGCTGTCAGTGTGTCATCCAGTGCTTGTTTCTTCCTTAACCTCAGCAAGGACTGAGGCATGCACAGGGGAGCCCTTTCCCCACCCCCACCACCCGGATCCATCCTCTGCAGCCGTGGCACCTAGCGTGAAAAGCCTTTACTATAAGGTGGGTACCCCCTGCCCACCCCAATTGCCGGAATGTTTCGTCAAAAAAATGTTTAGATCGATACTTACAGCCCCTTCTCTCTCGAGGCATCTCCATTGAAAGCAGTCGCGTCTGTGATCGTCTGCCTTTCAGCCAATCACAGACGGAGCTGCCTGTCCAGCCCCTGTTTGCAGGAAGTTGCCGGGAGGAGACTGTCTACAAACCTCAGTCTTGGCTAAATGTCGGACACAGCTGCTTTTGCTCATACTGACGGTCGTTCCTCCTGGCCGACCGGTTGGAATCCTCGAACGGCCGCTAAGGAAAGAAGGATTGGAATATGTGTACCCAACTTAAGGGACCAAGGTTTTGTTTTGTTTTTATCAATGAGCCCTTGGGTGCTTGTGGTGTGAAAAATATTTTTACTATTGAAGTGAAGTTAAGTTGCACAGTAATTTGGAAAATACTGCAATATACAGTAACACTATACGATTTATAATACTAAAAATATTTACCAGTAAAACCTGCTTATAATTTTGTATTGTTCCTGGTAAGTTGTCTGCAAAATAAACTCTGTTAGCTGGAAGATAAACTGCAGGGTAAAAGCAGCTTTCAAAGTCTTATCAGTCATATTGGTGTGAAGACAGCTATATAGAAAATACTTACTAGAGAAGTATCTTATGATAAAAATATAGGGGTTTTGGAGAAAAAAATTCATATTTAGAGTAAAAGCTTTAGGTTTCCTGTTTAACTTTCAAAAATAAGACTTGAATAAACAAAAATACATTTAAAATAGAATTTGCATTTTGACTTTTTTTCACAGATCACCATTTAGAAGTGGATCATGCTTGGCAAGCCGTCTATGTAAAGCATCTATGCTGTGTCGTTTCAATTTGGTTTCAAAAGAAGCCAAAAAAGATGATCAGACTCCTAGTATGTCTTATGGAGAGGCAAAGGTAGAACCACAAGTTCAAATCGAAATGTTTTTTAAATAAATATATTGGGCGAAACATATTTGTCCCTGGTAGTTATCACAGACAACGCTGATTTAAACAGTGCATCTCTAGCCTTTCTGAGATTCATATGTAGATCCACAATGTGAAAAGAAAACAAGAAAAAGATTATAAATGCATATTTCAAGACCTCATAACACTTCAAACAAACTGCCAGGAGCCGCACAACCATTTCAGGTTGCATAGCTTCTTGCAGTTTGTTTAAAATGCTATGCGATACCAGCCCAGCAAAGGGCACAGAGCCTCGCTGCATCTGAGACACTATCTTATGCTGCTAAGGTTTTTGGTTTCTTTACCTGTCTGGTACAATTGTATAGGAATCTTAGTTTACATCGAGTAGTGACGAGGACCGGGGGTGGTCCCAACCATCCCCACCAACATTGGAAGTACATTCCCTCCGACCTTGTTACATTGTCATAGGTGGTTACACTTTTCTCTAGTGGCAGCGAGAACGTTTTGCTAACTACAAGACCTTATATACTGTAGTAACTGTACAAATACAAATCGGAAAAACTCAAGTGGTTTTAGTTGCATGTTTATAATCCTATATTAGAAAAGCCTTACCACAGGTAATACAGTATGTGCGCACACAGTTACCTCTTTGTAACCATTCAGAATATTACAGGTTTTGTTCTTTGTCATTGTTAGGTCCTTTACACACAGGTCAATTTAAACTAATTCTTCCCAACTGATAGATTAATAAACCAATCGGTAGTCTGTTAAATGAAAGTGAGTTACAACCGAGGTTTCTTGGACGCAGTTGTGAAATCTACCAGCATTTCAAACCAAATTGTTTTGTTTTGTCATGGCAAAAATTTTCTTTAATATTTTCACTCTATTAACCAAACAATGACAATAGCTATTTGATCAGGTCTTGTAAACAATCTTTCAATGATTTGATTAGTGAGATTTAAAAACTGTTTTTTAAAACCTCATAGTGACTTAGAGAAAAATACAAGACCGCAATCAAGCAGGATAAATTGCTGTCTTAAACTTGTGCAGTACCTGACAGCTTTTTGTCTCCACTCTCATTTTTATTAACATATTCTCACCTATATCCGGTATGGAAGAACTCTTGGTGACCCTGACTAGGGAAAGAGCCAGAAAGCCGTTACTGCATTAGTATAGGGTCTATTTAATGTTGCCAAAAGTCCTGCGTTTGCCATGTTATATGGCCGCTCAAAAGGGGAGCAGGACTGCGCATGTACCAGTTCTTCCTATGATCCAGCAGCTTGAGGGGCAAGTGTGGACATTTAATTCCCAGTTATGTAGGATGGCAACATAGGTATAGTTTGTCATTTTGTAATGTTGACATCTGCTGAATTGTCTTTAAATGATATTTTAGATTTTGATTATTTTTCCATTTTTTGATGTCAACCCCACCTTAAAACATGCCGTCATTGTCATTTTCTTGACATTTCATTTCTAAATGAACACATTCGTTTCACTCAAAAATGCCTGCAGCACAATGTTGGTGCACTGAGTACTAACTATATAAAGGGAGATAAGTAAGTTCTTGCACTAAATATAGTTGGTAGTATTTATTTTAATTACCTGAAGCTAAAGTTTAGTTGTTTAAAAATGAAAGAAAGAAACCCGGCTGATGTAACTGAATACTACATATACCACAACCTGAATGAATGAGAAATTTTACATACTAAAGGCTGCCAGTTTTCAATAATATAATCCGTACAAAGTAGGCGTTAAATTATCAATAATAGTCTGGCCCCTCTCTGCTGTTTCCGGATGCAGAGAATGGAGACGGTATCAGTGGTAGCGAAGGGACTGTAAGTAATGATTGGAAAGTTTTTTTTAGTTTTTTTAACATGGTGGTTGGGGGTGGAAAACCTTAGAAACATAATCTTATAAGTTGATTTATTTATTTATTTATTTTTTTGGGTGGAGATGCCCTTTAAACCCTAAAAAAGATCAATGTTTTTTCCCCCAACTATTTAGTTATGAAGTGTTAATTTTCAGTAATTGAATTCCAGATTTGAATCTGGAAGCTGATTGAGGCAAATTAGAATGAAGTACAGCACATATTCTAGCAGTGATGTGTTGATTGTGTGTTGATTGTGCTGTTTTTTTTGTTTGTTTTGCTATACATAAAACAAGGTTTTAATACTTCTTTTCTCTTTCTGCAAGCTTTTGTCTGGCCCCTACCAAGAAGCAAAACGTTTGCTTATATCGTATTTCAAACATCAAGGATATGGATCATGGATTGCGAAACCAAGCATCATTGATACATTTACAGTGTAATTATTGTGTTTTGGAATGCTTAAACTGTTTTCTTGTATTGTTTTTTGTTTTGAACATTTTTGGGGGAATCAAAAAAAACTTTTAATGTGTTTAACTACCCGGTGTACATGTGTAGAAGAGACTATCTTGTTATTGTTAAACTTGCAAATTTATGCAGATTGCATATTGCAGGAATCCTTGGTTTTAAGGGTAGATATTTCATTTTACTATTTTCCTACAATTTTGTTGTAAAATGTAATACCAGCATTAAGATAGGAATATTGTTAAAGTAAACATTTTGTTTAAAATGTGTCAAGGTAATCCCAAAGTTAAATTCTGATGCTTTATTTTCTAAATTAGAGGCATGTTATTGCAAGTTCATAAAAAGAATATTTAAAGATTTGTATGTTGGTTTGCTTTGTGTTTTAATACATGTCTACTTCATTGACATTTAAATTCTAGAATGCATGATGTTTTCACTCCATATACTTAATGGCTCATTTTCTGATTAAACATATACTTTTCTGGTAACTAGTTACAGAAGAAAATAAGAAATTTTAGTTTCAACTGTTGGAAACTGTAAGCATAACTAAACATAATTATTGTACTCTTACAGTAATACTGGTATTGAAGATAAACACATTATTACCTATTTTCTGCAGGTTAAAACATGTTTAAAGGGTATGTCCACCCTAAATATTAAATTTTTCTGTTGGGTAGGAGTGCTAAACTACAGCACATTGTTTTCAAGGTAGCCATAAGGGGATCAGGATCAGATGACACACAGACAGCTCTAAAGGTGGCCATACATATACCCGATATTACTTAACCGACCAAGCGATCACGCAATGTTTGATTAATCCTGCCAGAACCGCCTCTCCTGTTCTTCTATGCGAGTCCTATATGGACTTGGCCAGGCTCCTGTTGGTCACTTTTTGGGATTTGGAGGGACATTGCAGGGCAGCCATTTGGAGCAGGGATGTAAGGTAAGGATTTTTCTACACTACATAGTGGGGCCAGTAGTGGGTTAAATTGTAGTTTGGGGGGTAGACATGCCATTTAAAGATTCAAATATCTTTGACCATTGGTCCTTCTCTAAATTTGCTCCCAGCATGATTTCCCATTTTTTCCCCATAAAGGTTATTTTTGGGGTGTGGTGAAAGTCATTAAATGTAGCGTATATTATTGAAATGGTTTGCATGTTTTGTGAGATTGAGCTACAGATTTTTTCAAATGTAGTAAGTTGGTGGTCTCTGTTAGAATAGAGTGTGCAAGTTGTTTATAATGGGACCATTCAGATGGAGGCAGATTCAGCCATGCCCTCCATCCTTGTGTGTGTTCTCCTGGGGGGAAGTCAGGGTTGTGAAATATAGTGGCCATTAGTGAGGAAGGTGCTGATAGGTCATATTTCCTCAAACATTGACATGTTTGGAATGCCAGTGTGTAGATAATGATATTGTATGGGGCCTAGGAATGGGCATTGATTCTTTTCTATGTTTTTATAAATGTTTGACCAGATCAGTAGCACTTCCACTAAATATAGTTGTAAATTATCCTAATTGTGTGCTTCCACAATCCTTTTATTGTAGGTCATATTTCCTTATGGTATCGTATCATAAGTCCAATGTTTATTTTATATATGTTGTATTGTAGGAGTTCTATGGGTAGGTAACCAGAGAGTCTCACTTAGCAACATATTTGGCACTAGACCCTGTTCCAGTTTAATCCATCTTGGTCGATCTTCATTATTGTGCCATTGCATTGTTTGGGCCAGTCTACCTGCCAGAAAGTAATGGGAAGTAATGGGAAGCAGCTCTTCCCATCAATGTGGGACGTTGTAAAATTTTTGAGCTTATACGTCGACATTTATTACTCCAAAGAAATTTGGTGATATTAGACTGCAAGAAGCGAATGTCCCTTGGTTTGAAAGAAGGGATATGAATAAATATAGTATACTGGGTAGTGTTAATTTTGCCAAAGAGTAAGATTCTTAAGGGTGTCCATTGTTTGAGTTGGTTGATTAGATTTTTGATCAATGGAGAATAATTGGCAGGGTCTGGGTTAGCACAAATCTGGATTCCCAGATAAGTAAGGTGTGAATGCGTCCATTTGAAGGCAAAGTTAATTTGTAATAATTTGGCAGTTGTGGGAGGTATATTGATGGGGAGAATCACCGATTTTGATTAGTCTATTTTGAAACCCGATAGGGATCCAAAATGTTAAAGTTCAGAACAAAGGTATGGTAGAGATGTTTGTGGTTTTAAGAGGGTGAATAAAATTTTGTTTGCAAAGAGCTATCTTGTGTTCCAAGTCTTTAATTTTGACCCCGTGTTTCACTATGGTTGCGGATATGCATTTCCAAGGCATACATAGTGAAAAAATCAAAGGAGAGACAACCTTGGACAACCTTGGGGTGTGCTATTCTGAATCGGATATTTTTGCTATAGGTTTAGAATATAGGTTCTCCATTGTTCTCATGAAGGCCCCCGTAAAACCCGAAGTGTAATAATGTGTGTTTCATAAAGTTCCAGTCAATTCAATCGAATGCCTTCTCTGCGTCAATTGAAAGGGTAATCATTGGTTTGTTTGTAGAGTGGCAATAGTGAACCAGTTGTATTGTATGGCAAATATTGTCTATTGTTTGTCCTCCTGGTATGAAGCCTGTTTGGTCTTTATGTATTAAGGAGAGTAGGTTTTTCCTACTCTGTTATTATCAAACAATTTTACAGTGTGCCTTTCTTCTGAACTATCTGGCAAGAAGATTTGTATAAATTGTATGGTGGGACATTTTTTTGTCCCATTGCTGCCTGATGGATTACTGGGCATGCTTAGTGTAACAGTTGGGTCAGATGAAAAGAGGAATGGGTAAAGAGAGAAAGGAGAATATTAAGCCTGAGCAAAACAAGTAGTGGATTAAAGGTATGCAACAACAACACATGCATTTCAGAGTAAGTGTAGGAGCTGAGGTTAGTGTGTTTGTTCTTTTTAGATGAGTTAATTTTTTTTCTGTATAGATAACACAAGCATTTCTGAATGGGTGAAACATTTGGAATGTACTTTTTTGCCCTAGAGGTGTCAGTCCTCAATGCTGCTTAGTAGGTTTTAAAAAAAAAAAAAAAAAACACCCCGTACACCTTTTTTGACCCCCTTTCTTTCATGTACAAGTTAATGTTTTGGACCTAACAAAGGAAGTTTGGAAACAAACTTGAGTGGAAGCTGTTACAGTCCCTTGTTCTAAAGAACCTTGTTCTTAAGGACATAGAAAAAGGACATTTATCATTTGATGGTTGTATGGTTTGTGTGAAAGTTTGAAAATAAGGATTGTTTGTGCTGATAGTGTGCTGTGATAAGGACTGTGTGAAATAAGAAGTTGTCTGTGCAATAAGCAGATAATTCTTTTACATCCAGTTAAAAGCTACACTGGGCTTCTATATTCTAGTATTGTACCTGTTTTAGTTACAAACAGGTTGTGGAAGGGTTAATAAGTGTTTTGTTTTTTCCTCTCTTCCTGTCTCTTGCACTGAGGGCTGGGGCCAATCAGTTAAATAGGATTCACATAGGTTGGATCAGTGGTTTGGACTTAACAAGTTTTCCGTGAGTGAAAACTATTACAGTCCCTTGTTCTAAAGGACCTTGTTCTTAATGACATAGAAAAAGGACATTGAAACAAGAAGGGCAATAAAACAAGGTTGGTGTGTTACTGTGCTGGTGTTGTGTACAGTTTTGTCGGTACCGTGAAATGTGCATCCTGCCACATGTATAGAAACCTGGAACAGACATCATAGGGGACCTATGTTTGTGTCAGCTGCGAGTGAGTTGCCCATTTGAAAGCTGAGGTGGAGAGTCTAAGGAAGCAGCTTGCAGCATTGCAGGGATTGGCAAATCTGGGGGGACAGCAGACACTGGCTGGGCCCAGTATAGAGGTGGGTGGAAGTGGGACAGGGAAGGTTGAGGGGGGAGGTAGTTTTGTTAGGGCTACTAGGGGAAGTGGGGGACAGAAGGTTATGGTTGCTTCTTCCCAGCTTGCCCATCCCAACAGATATGCAGCTTTAGGTGATGAAGTGAAGGACAGCTTGTAATTGGCAATAGAGCGGTCTAATACCTTGAACACCCAGGGGACTGCCATCTCTGATACAAGGGAGGGAGAACTTAGGATCAGGAATGCTAGGAAGGTGGTATTGGTAAGGGACTCCATTATAAGGAAGGTAGATAGGGTAATCTGCCACTAAGACCCTACATGCCGAACTGTGTGTTGCCTGCCTGGTGCTAGGGTTCGGCATGTGGTGGATCATGTAGACAGATTTTAATTTATAGTAGTCCTCCCTTGCGCTGTGAATTGGGCTGAGTAGTATGGAGAGTGCTGCAAAAAGTCCCTTTTCCACTGTGTCACAAATTCATTATAAAATACCAGGTCTGGCAGGACTGAGCTCCCTCCCTCCTCTCAGTGTTGTGTTAAAAACCCAAAGATAGAGATAAGAAATATAAAAATATAATATTACTGTTTTATCACTTTAAAATCCTTCAACATTTAGCAGCATCCAGGGTGTTCACCTGTGCAAAATGGCAATAGCAGCCCTTTAATAAGCAACCTTATTGTGCTCAGTCTGTAATCCTTTACAGGTAATGGTCAAATCCAGCTTTGGATGGTGTTCCTGTAGGATCCCAATGCGTTTCACCACTTCCTGTGGCTTTTTCAAGGGTTATATGTATCTTACCATGTTCCACTCATTTTTATACTATTTTATATTTGTCAGTTCCTTCCGGGATTACGCGACCGCGCGATGACGTCATGCGTTCCAGCAGCCATCATAGCAATCTATTCCAGCTAACTTTATGGATCTTGGCTTCTACAGTACCTATTGACAAGCTGGTTTTTGCTATTTCAGCATAGGGAGGGATGCCCTATTGATCTATACGAAGTATATAATGCTACAGTACAATATAACAAACCTACAATAAAATAGTACATAAAAACAGTAAATCTAAAAACACATCTAAAATACAATAAATCTTAAATTTTAAGACCGAGAAGGGGGCTCAGATATATCTATAATATTGGTAGGGGGTATATAATAAAGCTCAGGGACACATGGTAAAATGAAGTGGAATAAAGTAAAGATGAAAGTAAAATATAATACAATAAACTGTACTAAAAATGGTTCAAAAATCAGTGGTACTAAAAGACATGCAATAAACAATAAAACAGGTGATCAAGATAATATAATAAATATATGTATTAAGTGGTGAAACAAAAGAGGAGAAAGATATATAAAACTGGTTTATAAAAAAACTGGTATAAATAAGGATAATAATATCATTGCTCATAGAAAACTCCAAAGATCTATTTCTTTATTTAATCCCCTAGGTGCTAGTGTATGCAATTTGTATATCCACTTTGTCTCAAATCTTGATAATCCTGCTTGTACGTCACCCTTTCTTTCGGGTGGTTTGTATAAATCAACACCATAAAATTAAAATTTATTGTTTTTAAAGCCATCACATAGGCAGTGTCAAGTTCTTTTTTGTGATGTTGTTGTGTTCTCTAATCCTGATTTTTAGTTGTCTCCCTGTTTTACCAAAATATTTTCTACCACAACCACATTCTATGACGTATATCACATTGATGGAGTTGCATGTGATTAAGTTTTTAATTCTGATTTTCGTGGCGTTCTCCTCAAATTCTTTTATTTTTACTTTTTGTGTATATTTACATACCATACATTGGCCACACCCATAAAAGCCCTCCATATCACTCAGGAAATTTTTTTGTGCTTTTTCCGGAAGTATTTAAGTGGCTTGGTGCTATCCAATCCTTTAATATTTCGACTTTTCTTAAATATAATTCTTGGTTCTGTTGGTATTATTGTATTTAGGGCTTTATCTTGTAGCAATAGATGCCAGTGTTTTTTTTTAGAATTCTTTTGATCCATTTCTATTAAAGTCAGTAATGAATGGTAACATTATTTCATCATGATTTTGTAGCTTTGTTTCTTTCAGTCTGAGTAGATCCATTCTATTGATTTCTCTTACATTGGTCTTTATTTCCAATTTTTGTTTATCATAACCTTTGATCTGCAATTTTTTTAATTCCGTGGCTTGTTCATCATACTTACCAATGTCAGTGCAGTTTCTTTCTAATCTTTTAAATTGGTTGCTCTGTATATTTTCTAACCAATTGTCTTTATGACAGCTGGACCTTTAAAATATGAGTTACAGTCTACAAGTGCAAATATCTAATTCTTTTGTTATGTACATTTTTAGATCCAGGAATACGATTTCTGATTTACTCTGGGAGTGTGTCAATTGTAAGTTCATATCATTCATATTAATCGACTGTAAAAATTCATTCAGTTGGTGTTCAGTTCCCTTCCAAATTAAAAAAATATCATCAATAAAACTTCTCCAAAAAAATATACAATCCTTAAAAATACTGTTAAAAACCAGTTCCTCCTCCCACTGCGCCATAAAAATGTTTGCGTAGCTTGGTGCAAAACATGTCCCCATGACTGTTCCTTGTTTCTGAAGATAAAATTTGTTTTGGAATATAAAATAATTGTGAGTTAAAATAAATTTAATACCTATGTTGAAGGATTTTAAAGTGATAAGACAGTAATATTATATTTTAATATCTTTGGGTTTTTAACACAACACTGAGAGGAGGGAGCTCTGTCCTGCCAGACCTGGTATTTTATAAAGAACACGAAGACAGATTGTTTGGTGGTACCAATGACAAAATTAGAAGAGGAGGAGAGATCCTTAAACTTGATTTCCGAGAGTTAGGGCCCAAGTTAAAAGCAAGGACCTCCAGGGTAGTGTTTTCAGAAATTCTACGGCCGCCACGTGCTGCGCTAGGAAGACAGTGGGAGCTTAGGAGCATTAATGTGTGGTGTAAGGAAGAAGGGTTTGGGTTTATAGAGAACTAGGCAGACATTGCTGTTAGCTACAGACTCGTTAGTATGGATGGGTTGCACCTCACTGTTGGCGGTGCAGATGTTTTAGGGGAGAAGATGGCTAGAGGGTTGGAGGAGATCTTAAACTAGGTTAAGGGTGGTGGGGATAACAGGATAGGGAGGCATGTGTATAGTGTGTAAAATGTATAAATTACAGGATGATAATCTAAAATGTATGTTTGCAAATGCGAGAAGCCTGGCTGACAAAATGGGTTCCTGAATTTTCTGCAGGATAATTTTCTTTCACAGGTGGTTGAAGTTCCTACTAGAAAGGGAGCTCTGTTAGATCTGTTAATATCTAATATTGTGGAGCGTATTATTGGTAAAAGGTAACTGGAGGCTTAGGGAATAGTGACCATGAAATAGTGTCGTTTGGTGTATGTTATCCAAAGGAAAAATACGTTGGGTTAACAAATACTTTTAATTCCAGAAAACAAATTTTCCCAGGTTTAAAAGTAGCTCTTCAGAATGTCAACTGGGATAAGGTAAAGGTAATGAGCAGAACTGGACTGCGTTTAAGGGTATTTTTAGCCATTTCCCATCTAAATTTATACCTTTGGGAAATAAATGTTAAAAACATAAACCATGTGGCTGAATTCTGATGTAAAGAGGGAAATTGAAAGGAAGAAAAAGGCATTTAAAACCTTTTAAGTCAGATGGAACGGGTAGGGCATTTAGCGTTTATAAAAACTGTAACAAGGAGTGTAAGAAAGCAATCAAACTAGCTAAAATTAATAATGAAGTTAGGATAGCTGAACAAAGTACCACTAAGCCTAAAACATTAATAGTAAGAAGATGACTGGAAACGTGGCACCATTAATGGGGATACATTAGTTACAAAGGATGGCGATAAAGCAATTTTTTTCCCCTCTGTATACACTATAGAAGATCCAAGTACAGATATCATACAGTATAGTTACAATAATGGTATAAAAGATGCGAGTGCTCTTTGGTTAACTGAGGATATGGTACAGAAACAAAAAAAACCTGCAAAATAAGGTTAATTTTAATAAATATCCTGGACCAGATACAAATACATTGTTTCAGTTTTATCTAGGCCATTGTTTATTTTTGCAGATTCCCTAATGTCCGAATGTGTGACTCTGGATTGGAAAAAAGCGGATGTTATTCCAATATTCAAAAAGGGTAGTAGTTCACAGGTAGGTAATTACAGACTTGTAAGTTTAACTTCAGTGGTGGGGAAGATACTGGAAAGTTCAATTAGGGAACTTATTCTAGAGTATGTTTCAAAGACTGACATTGCATGTAGTAACCAGCATGGATTTAGGAGGAATAGATCTTGTCAAACTAACTTGCTTGGTTTTTATGAGGAAGTGAGTAGAACTTTTGACTCTGGCATAGCAGTAGATGTAGTATACTTGGATTTTGCAAAGGCTTTTGATACAGTCCCCCATAGGTGACTAATGTATAAGCTAAGGTCTGTTGATCTGGGGAGGTACATTTGTACATGGATAGAAAACTGGTTAATGAATAGGATGCAGAGAGTAGTCGTTAATGGGGCTTCATCAATATGGACTAAAGTGCTAAGTGGGTTGCCACGAGGTTCCGTGTTGGGTCTTCTTCTGTTTAATCTGTTTACTAATGATTTGGAAGTGGGTATTGTCAGCAAGGTTTCTGTGTTTGCTGACGACAAAAAACTTTGTTGACAATTAAAAACTTCAGAGGATGTGCAATCGTTGCAGGGGGATCTAGATGAATTCTCACATTGGGCTGCTAAGTGGCAGATGAGATACAATGTTGAGAAATGTAAGGTGATGCATTTTAGACTTAAAAATCCTTGTGGTGCTTATACTATAAATGGCTTTGTGTTGGAAAAGGGATTTTGGTGTTTTGGTAGATAACAAACTTAAAGGTAGCAAGCAGTGCCAGGCAGCAACAGCTAGATCCAGCATGGTATTGTCTTGTATAAAGATAGGTATGGATTCAAGGGAGAATATTTAATAATAATAATATTATTCTCCCTCTTTACAAAGCATTGGTAAGGCCTGATTTGGAATATGCAGTGCAATTTTGGAATCATGTGTACAAAAAGGACATCATTGAAATTGAAAGTGTTCAGAGAAGGCAATTTAATTTAATAAGTTGATTGGGGGAGCTTGAATATGAATAAGTTACAATTATGTATGCTAGAGAAAAGGCGCTTGTGTGCGGATATAAATAAATAACTAATTGCACTGCCCTTAATTGGATGGATGAGTGCTATTCTACTAGGATGGTGCTAGGGATAAATAACACAAACTGCAATGGGCAAAGACATCCATCTAAGCACTCACACACTTTACTTCCCATAAAAAATAATTTATTAACACATAAACAATATACACAAATCTAAGCAAAGCCGAACACCCTTTTCTATTCCCATAAATACCAAAAACTAAAATTGGGCGTCCCCAGTAATGTGCAATATTCCATATAGGTCTCTTAAACAGGTCAGATAAAAAAAAAAAAGAAAAACTGGACGAGTTTCTGCAAACAAGGAATGTTGCAAGTTACTGGTATTGATACATAAAGTAGACTTGATCCAGGGAAATTTCCGATTGCCACTTGGAGTCAGGAAGGAATTTTTTCCCCATAAATTTGGTTTTTTGTTTTTTTGTCTTCCTCTGGATCAACAGTTAGGTAGGAAATGAGGATATTGCTAGATGGGTAGGACTGGATGGATGGATGTCTTTATTCAACCTCAAATACTATCCTAATGGATGATGCGATGTGACCTACAGTATGTGCCATCTTGTGGTGAATCAAGTGATTGCCCCACATTACTTAATAATATCTCCCAACTAGTGTGCTGTCCTTAAATGCAATCTGCTGGCTGCATAATTCTGTTGTGGACCATATATTTACCACAATATGTCATGTCCTGAGCAGAGGGATA
Source organism: Hymenochirus boettgeri (assembly GCA_019447015.1). Taxonomy (NCBI): domain Eukaryota; kingdom Metazoa; phylum Chordata; class Amphibia; order Anura; family Pipidae; genus Hymenochirus; species Hymenochirus boettgeri. Next base: position 127,719,148 of record CM033469.1, read on the forward strand.
TGCAACCAAACTATGTAGCCTGCAAATCACAGAGTAGAATGGATGCCCTTATTCCGCTAGCCAATCTGATAGGAGAGAGTGACTCCTGGACAGACCTACACAGTGCCAGTAATTCGTGTCTGAGGCTTTCTGAGCTGCACAGTGAGTGAGTGCTGAACTTCAAAAGTGACACACAGGATTAAAACCACAACTAACCCAGGACAGGAAAGATCACATGATTGTCATTTATTTACCTGCTTTGTACAGACATATATCAATGTTATCTTTTTGGGACATCCTGCTGGGACCCTTCCCCCCCAAGTTTACTCTGTAAGTATAAGATATAAATCAAAAAAGCTGGGAGATACTAACGGGGATGCACCGAGCGCCACTATCGGCAACCCAGTGCAAACAGCCCAGCGATGTTATATGCCAATAGCGGTGCTTGGAACATCTCTACCTGGCGCTGTTCTATTTCACCACTTTCAATGCCAGCTATTAGCGTTGAAAGTGCTGCAATAAAACGATGAATTCGGCATATAACATTGCTTGCGGTGGCTGCGATGTTAACTTTCGCATTAGCCATGCAGCCGCCGCAAGGAAGGAGTTAAAGTCACGCTAACCGATATAACATCGGTTAGCGTGACAAACTCCAAATCAGAAGTGATGCGCCTGTTGGTGCATCGCCCTGTATATTTTATTACTCTGCACTATCTGTTCCACAAATTACATTATCATTTATTGTCAGTGACTCAAATATGTTTAGCAATATTAACTGCTTCAGTGTTTTTCCCTATGTTTTTATTGTATATTGAATATACACATTTCATAATTTACGAACTTTAGCATGTTGATCCATTCTTGCCTTGTTAGTGTTTGGAGTTGATTATTATTTGAGGGGCATTTGCTTGTCCATCTCCTTTGGGAGAATTGATGGCAGGTTCCTAGTGGGATTAAGATCTGAAAAGGTTAGGGGTCAAAATTTCCAGTGTTCTGATCTCTGAGACACTCTATACTTTTTCCCTTAGCAAAGCAATGTGTGCTTTGTCGTGGTAAAAAATACACAGATCATCACTAAGAGGACAATTTACTATGATTATTTGTGGCAGTGTTCTTGGGCAGAAGTCCAGTCCCTTGAATGAAAAGCAACCCCACATATGGGGTGTTTCAGGGTGCTACTCTGGACAATCTGTAATCAGATGTCCAAAACAGTCAAAGATTCATCAAAGAAAGCTATGCACTAGTCTTTTTTTCTGTCCAAACCATACCAATGCCAGAATTTCAGTCTACACTTGATTTTGTTTTTGGTAAGAGGTGACTCTTGCTGCATTACTTGACAAAAGACCATTGTCTGAAAGTATTTGATTAGCTGTGTGTGCAGTTGTACTTACACCCAGCTGCTGCCATTATTGAGAAGCTTTAAACTAGTGGCACAAATCTTTAGCGGACTTCACAGGGGAGGTGGTCCTGCTGCTTGCTTGGCCCTCTTGAACAACTTTGCTTCAATATTAGTATAGTATAGTATTTGAGGTTGAATAAAGACATGCGTCCATCCAGTCCAACCCATCTAGCAATAGATTTCTTGCCTAACTGTTGATCCAGAGGAAGGCAAAAAAAAAAAAAAAACTACCAAATTTAAGGGAAAAGGGGAATAAATTCCTTCATGACTCCAAGTTGCAATCGGAAATTTCCCTGGATCAACTCTACTTTATGTATCAATACCAGTAACTTGCAACATTCCTTGTTTGCAGAAACTCATCCAGCCTTTTTTTTAAACTGACAAATGAACCTGCCATAACAACATCCACCGTTCTCACAGTGAAAAACCCTTTCCAAACTTGAAACTTAAACCTTTTTTCTTTAAGTCTTAAGGGATGTCCACATGTCCTCTGACATGCTCTATTGGTGAACAATGCCCCAGTTTATTTTATGGCCCGTTAATGTATTTATACACCAAAATGTATTTGTACGACTTTTCTCCAGCGTACATAATTGTAACTTTTCCAGTCACTCTTCATATTCAAGCTCCCCAAATCCCCTTATTAATTTAGTTGCCCTTCTCTGAGCCCATTCCATTTCAAAAATGTCCTTTTTGTACACAGGATTCCAAAATTGCACTGCATATTCCAAATGAGGCATTACCAATGCTTTATAAAAAGGGAGAATAACATTTTCCTCACTTGAATCCATACCTCTCTTTATACAAGACATTACTATGCTGGCTCTGGCGGTTGCCGCCTGGCACTGCTTGCTTCCTTTAAGGAAAACTCCAAGATCCCTTTCCAACAGGGATTCACTTAACACAGAGCCATTTATAGTATAAGCAGCACAAGGATTTTTAAGTCCAAAATGCATCAACTTTCTCAACAATGAATCTCATCTGCCTCTTAGCAGCCCAATGTGACAATCTATCTAGATCCCCCTGAAACGATTGCACATCCTCTGAAGTTTTTAATGGTCGACAAAGTTTTGTGTAGTCAGCAAACACAGAAACTTTGCTGACAATACCCACTTCCAAATCATTAATAAATAGATTAAATAGAAGCGGCCCCAACACAGAACCCTGTGGCACCCCACTTAGCACTTTAGTCCATAATGATGAAGCCCCTTTAAAACTACTTTCTGCATCCTATTCATTAACCAATTTTCTATCCATGTACAAATGTGCCTCCCCAGACCAACAGACCTTAGCTTATACATTAGTCGCCTATGGGGGACTGTATCAAAAGCCTTTGCAAAATCCAAGTAAACTACATCTGCTATGCCAGAGTCTAAATTTCTACTTACTTCCTCATAAAAGCCAAGCAAGTTAGTTTGACATGATCAATTCCTCCTAAATCACCTGGTTACTAATTATAATGTCAATCCTTGAAACATACTCCAGAATATGTTCCCTTATTAAACTTTCCAGTATCTTCCCCACCACTGAAGTTAAACTTACAGGCCTGTAATTACCCGGTTGTGAACACCTACCCTTTTTGAATATTGGAATAACATCAGCTTTTTTCCAATCCAGAGTCACACATCCGGACATGAGGGAATCTGCAAAAATAAGAAACAATGGCCTAGATAAAACTGCCCTTAACTCCCTAAGTACCCGAGTTTGTTTTTGTGTTTTGATAAAGCTCTTTGTAGTCTATTAATATGCATCTGATAACTCTGCACTATAATCTGAAAAAAACACAAAATCTGAAGTCAGAAATTTTGCAAAACACTATATTTGTGTCACTGACCATTTTTAGCCATGACTAAACAGTCAATAACTAGGCAAGCACTGATATTCATTGCAGCTCTTTAGTGAATAACAAGCCACTTTTTGAGCATTTAAAGCATTACACAAACAGTAAAGAAACAGTGGTACTACCTGTTTAGTGGTTTGCCTTTGTTGTGCATTCATCAATACAGAGTTAGGCAACTGTGGTGCGGTTCTTTCTTAGAATGTAAGACTCCTAAAAGGATGTATTATTTTTCTATGGCACTCTTTAGTGAATGCCACATCCTTTCCTTAGTACAAAATAGGCAACTTACCTATTGTTTGTCTTGGTCATTACTTAATTAAAGACTGCAGTGCTACTTAATGGAGACAATTAGTCAGGATTAACAAGGAAGTGTGGCAGTCATATGCTGCAAAATTTAAAAAAAAACACTCGTTTCTGAAGCTATTATAAGACAGTTACAGCATTAGGATACAACTGAGCATGCTCATGCCTAAGGCATGGGGGGAGCAATGGTGCTGGTGATGTCACAGCTCACAGTGCTAGCTCGTAACGCCACATTTTATACTGCTATAAGCTTGCATAGATTGCAGCTAGAAGCATGATCCTTGAGTCGTTTTAAAGGTAGGAATTTGCTCATTTTAATAAAGGACACTTGTATGGAGACCACAGATAACACTTAAGTGTTATTAGCATGGCTGCATTGCTTGCAGTTAAAAAAACATTAATTTTAATTCAGTCATGCTACATGTTTTGCATTGAAAAACTAATTGTAATCTGTAGCATTTTATAATAGTATGCTTTTTTGATATTTCAACCTGACTGATCATAAAGCCTAATGGTGATCACACACTGACTGATATTACCAGACATACATTAGACTATTATTGTTTGATACTGGGTATCGGCTTGTAATATCGCTACATGTTTGGCCACCATAAGACTGTATAATCTGGCATTTATCAACACATCCGATCCTCCATTTTGACAAATTTTGCTTAGAATCAGTTGAAAACACCCGATCAACCAGCTGATTTAATTCACTGTTGTCCATGATGACTAATCATTTAAAAATATCAAACCATTGTCCCTGGTGACCAACCAGGCTGTAATATCAAAGTGTGTTTACCAGGGAAGGTGTAGCCCTAGGTTTAGTTTAAATTCTAAAGTCATGTGGTTGCGTTCAGTCTAAGGTATATTGATGTTGAAGTAGTATTGCTTCAATCCATTAGAGGATGTACCGGTATTAGAACTGCTAAGAACCATGGGCACAATGCCGCGTGTTTTTGTTAATGTTTACGGCCACAAACATTTGTAAATTTACGAACTAGTAAACCACCACAATGGTATTCTATGGGCGATCGTAAATCTATGATCGCAGTTGTAGAGTTACGATCACCCATAGAATATCATTGCAGTAGCTTACTACCACATGGTATTCAACGAACGTATGGCCACGGTCGTAGATTTACAAAAGCGATTGTAAATTAACGATGGTTAAAGGCGCAGTATTGCTAAAAAGCGAGACCGTTCCTTTTTAAAAATTCGAAAAAGTGAAGAATTTAACTTGTAGTTCCACACAGGTTTTGTTTATTCAAATTTGTTTGACAGTCACGTTTAATGTCTGCCACAGACATTTTATTACAAACCATTTTTTAAAATTAGCATAAATATCAGGTGAAGAGTTTTTTTTTTATTTTGCTTTAGTTGAGACTACCCAGTATTTGGTAAATAAAACTGGTTCTTTAAAAGCTTAGATCAATAGATGATTCATTAAAAAATAGCTTGGTTTCCATTTTAAAAATTTATATCATTATTTAATAGTAATCCGTGCAAAACCATGAGCAATAATAATTTATTAATAGTAAAATAAATACATTTTTCTTTAAATAAATATTTGTAAACAATATACTTTGTATGTTAGGTTATAAAACATGTCCTGGAAACAGAATTAAAGATGTGTAGCTATATTTTTAAGTAATTCCATCAGATCATGGAAGAACTCATCAATGTTCGTTGTATTAGAGGGTACTCCACACTCTTCACACAGTTTCTGTAAAAGGTAAGTGGAAAAGATTAAGATGTACATGGAAGAAAGGAGTTTAGCTTTATTAAAATATTATATTAAAAGAATGCTTATAAGGATCACTATCCTTTTACATGAAGAACTTTCAAAAAAAAAAAACCAAAAAAACCTTTTAGCTAAAGATTTCTCTTGGTTTGTTTTAGGAGGGCTACTCAGTGTGGCAGGAAGTTAGGCTGTTTTAATATACATTGTGGTTAGCACAAACAAAAACACAGTAACAACACACAGAGTATGTATAAAAATAAAAAAATGTATTCTAGTTTTACCCTAACATAATGATCAGTGAAATTGTTCAAGAAACCTCTCCCGCACCCTTAAACTGCAATGGTAACAAAGCAACAAAACTGATATAACCATATTTTCAGAAAATACACAAATCCAACCCAAACTCTATTTGTACAATACCATGTAGTAGTTGACTACCGCAATGTTATTTTATGGGTGAACGTACAATTATAAATAAATTTACGGTCATGATCAGATTTGCATGTCTGCTTGGAAATGTACAGCAAGGATCATTAAAGGTGAGGTATCGCAAAATAGCAATTTGGCACCTTTATAAATACGGCCCTATGAGTGTGGCGGAATGCCCATAGAAAAGCACCCACAAGGAACACATACAAACTCCTTGCAGATGTGTCTATGGGAGGGTTCAAACCGAGGAATTCAAGGCATCTATGCTGCAGGGCTGTCTAATCAAGCAATGGGTCACTGCCATATACAGAATTTGTTTAGCTGCCATATACCCATTTCAAGACATATTTTAGGTACACTAAGGACAACTACTGTTTAATCTTTGCTGCCAACAGATCAACTGAGTGGGATCTTGCTTCAAAGTCTGTTGGTAGAGAAGATATGATTATTGTACTAGGTGGTCAGTTGAGCAAAAATAAAGACCTCTGTGCAACTAAATCGCTTGCTCGGGACAAATAGTCCCTTTGTGTATATCCAGCCTTAGTGCAATTGAAAAAGTGCAGAGATACTCATAGTATTCAGGTAATTGAGCTAGGATGTGAGAGAGCTAGTCCATGTATTTAATGCAGGACACTGGGTCTTTAATGTAATGCTAATCTTTCACAAATGCTTTAGAGATAGAACTTGTGAAAACACGAGACAGAAAGAGAGAGAAATAGACATGTTAGTTCTTACATTTTCTTTGTTACATGCCTGGGTGCTCTGTATCTGGATCCAGTGTGTAGTAGCGAAAATGTACCATCATACCACGTTCTTTGCAATTGTACCTTATTAGTGCTACAAGCGTCAAGCTTGAGAAAGTTCCAAAACCAGGGACCAAAATGTTGCTGTTTGTACCACTAATAACATACAATTGGAAAGACTGGAGTGAATGTACATTTTTGCTAATGTATATATGTACATACATATTAGAGAGCACAATCAAGAAAAGACTTGTATAAACAAATGAAAATTTCTATGTTTAGATAAGAGTAGAATTACCTTGGCATATTCAGAATCAATGCTCTTGGGTAAGGGTCCATTTTTGTTTTTCTACAAATATAAAATGCAGTGGAGATGTCATGTACAGTGAGAATAAGCAGCTTGTTAAACTGACAAGTAATAGATTTATTGCAACATTAACCCCAGTTTATCATCTTATAAAAACGGATGAACTATTTTTATATTTCCTCAGAAACAAATATTATAGTGTACCCATCTTATAAAAACAGATGAACTATTTTTATATTTCCTCAGAAACAAATATAGTGTACCATACAAACAGCACAGGTAAGTATTTAGGTAAGATATTTGTACAACTAGGCAATACAATTGAAATTTTTTTTATTTTAGTCAAATATAGTTTACTTACCATGAATGCACCTGCATTTTCAATAATGTTGCTAACATGTAAAAGGTGCTCTTTTTCAACATAAGTTTCTAAATATATCAGTTCATGAACAAAGCAGCCAAGGGCACTTAATCTGCAGGTGGACTACAGAAGAAAAAAAAAGGGGGGGGTTGGAAAGTGAGTAAAATGACATTATACTGGTATAATATCTGCCTAGCCAATCAGTCTATATAATTTATAATTCTCATATAAAAAATGCAGTGAAATGTATCTTATTACAAGCATATCTAGAACTGTTGTACTTAATAGGTGAACCCTATTGTTCATGCAACCACCATTTTGTTTATTAAATTAATCTGAACATTGCTTTCCAGCAGAAGACTAGCATTGAAGAGCAGTGCATGTTACTCCCCTTAATTATGTAGTTCACTCACCTATTTAAGCAACATATAGAAATCAAAGTTAAAGGAGAATTAAAGAAAAAAAAGTCTCCCATGCCTTTAAGTGTACTTGGCATTTTTAGATTCTCCCCCCTGCGGGTACAGCTGGCACTTGCTAAACTTACCTTCCAGGCTCCCTCACTGATCTTGACCTGCATCCTTCTTGAAGCTGTCAAATCTGCTTCTCTTCTAATAGGGGACATGCATGTCCTCCCATTGGTTAAAACAACACAATAATGGTTCAAAATGAAGTGGTAAAGGCACCTAGAAGGTAAGCTTTTATAGTACCAGCTGTTCTCCCCGGGCTCAGTAACCTTGGCATGAATTGGAATCACTGCGCAGTTGTCTCTTCTGGTATTTACACAGCCGCCACAAACCGAGGCTTAAAGTCGCACTAGACGATTTACAAAAGCGCTGCAGCTATGCAGCGACAGCTTGTAAACAAGGCTGATAGAATCACAATTGTCAGGTTAAGCATAACAATGTTTTTCTAAAGCTGGATACACACCATGCAATATTTGGGCTCGATTGTCTGATAGTTCAGTGTAAACACAACAGACTTACATTTTTGCCTCCAGTGTTTGTTTGTGTGTGTAGTTGATCTGAAGTTATCTGCCAAGCAATAATATAGAATTAGTTAAGATTATCAAATAAACAACTGCTGTATCCTTAAAGCATAACATTAGATTTAAAAATGCAGGGAAAAAGTATTCGGTACTTACCGAACTGTTTCTGAGCTTCTGTATATCAATTAACATTGCATTTAGGAGTTGTCTCTGTTTTGAAACTGCAAGCTGTACTGAAGCCCCTTTGGAAAAAGCAAGCAGATTAACTGCTGCATACAACAGAACAATTTTGTACATTTGCTACGAATTAAATCTTCAGCTAATATCTGAATATTGTTAATGAAGTACCTATGTGGCTCCTAAAAGGAATATATACACATTTTTGTGGAAATTAATCATGGGGGCGTAAAAAAAAAGTTTAGTTATTACCAATAGTTTATAGTACTGAGCATATGGGGCAACAAATGTAGCTTTCTTTTCCTTCCTTGATGACTCTCTGGAATTTCTTTAAAGTATCAAAAGAGCGGAATGGATGAAGGTGAAATCCCATTTGGTTAGCATAGCCCACACTTATTGAAAGATATTCACCTTTTTTTTGGTGACGTTTTTCTCAGTGAAGTATTTTTTCCCCTCTCTCCATAGACTGCCAACATCCAGGCAATCATAGTCCACAAACTGCGTTAGCCTTTATTTAACTTTTTCATTTCTTGGCATTTGGTAGCATGTGAATATAGTTGATTTTTTCTTGTCTTGAAGTAGCTATGCACATGTATCTACTAAAAACTTTTTAAGAACTGCTTCTCACAGGAAATGTTTATTTCCTCTTGCAAAGCACTTTTCCCACCCACTGCTGGCAGATGTTAAATAGCAAATAATATCAAGGAGATATCTTTTTTTAGAAGCAATCTTAAGGAGCAATTATGGGCAAGCATCTGCTCACAAAGAGAACAAAAATAAAAAAACAACAGCATTGACGGGGTTTAAAGCTTTTAGTTGATCTTACTAGAAAGCAGAAAATGCTAGTGATTGCAGACAAGTAATTAAGGACACAGACAAGTGAATCCTTATTGCAAATTAAAGCTGGGTTATAGCCATAGGTCAGTGTTCCAGACTAGCTACATTACCAACTGTGGTCTCCAATAGACTTTGCTTTGTTGGGCCCCTCTCATCACCTTACTTACTTGTATGTATGTGTGTGTATATAATATATATATATATATATATATACACTGCTCTCCAGTGGGTTATAGTGCCCTGTGGCTACCGCCAAATCTTCTCAATAAAAATCATGTGGAAAATACGGTGCACACAAGGGACTTTTCCAAAGTATATGAAAATTTATTTAGACATAGTGCAACAAAGGCAATGTTTCGGTCCTATAACATGGACCTTTATTAAGCTTGATACCATTGTGTTAGTATGTATGTAAATGCAAATGTATGATCCACAGGCGTACAGTAATGAAAACTTGCTATACTGTGGGTTTTTAAATATGGCCCTAAGAACAATTACCACGATTTATCGGAAATGTATGACAGTGACCGTTAATGTACGTCTGCAGTTGTACATTTGCACTGAACATTCGTTAGTAAACGAGTGTTTGTAAAATACCATGTGGCAGTAAACCACCACTATGGGGATCATAAATCTATGATAATGTTCGTAAATTAACGATCTATAAACCTACTGGAAATGAACAATCGTTTTAACAATTGTGAAACCTATTGTTAAAGGTACGGTATCGCTAAACCTAGCGTACAATCCTAGTTGCAACGGCTGTCAACATTGTATTTTATATAAATATATATATATAGAGTAAACCAGTTCCACACCGCACACAGGATTTTCAATTGCAGCTTCTTTATTCAAGTCAGCACATGTGAGAAACGTACAATGTTTCGGGGTTAGCACACCCCTTCTACAGGTACAAACAATGACTATCACATGTTACCACTCCCCCCCCTCTATTACATACCCTCTCATACAGGATATGACATCATATGTCCACCCCTTCTTTTCCCAAACCTTATTAACCCCTCCCGGTCCATTTTTTTAAACGTTATCTTTTTTTTAACCCTTCCATAAATTTTACTTACCCCTGATACATTACTTTGAAAAAACTCACACAGTTTAGATGCAATGATGGTAATGGTTTGGTGAGGTCCACCTTTAGGAGGGAAAAGGTAGAGGGAAGTACAATGTTTGGCAAAAAAGGGCAGGAATGTATGCCTGCCTACATTGTGTACAATGTAAATTCGTAGATAAAGGCCCTTCGTTTAAGCATCCCATTACAGGTAGGATATACAAATGCAGAGAGTTTTGCACGTGCGACTCCTCATATGTGGTTTACGTGCTGTGGTGTCCGTGCGGCCTAATATATGTGGGCGAGACCACCCAAATGATAAAGGCACGGATCTCGCAGCATCGGTCCAGTATAAAAAAGAAAGATGTTAAGTTACCTGTACCCAAGCATTATGCTGAGGCAGGGCATACAGAAAATGAGCTAAAGTTTAGGGTACTGGAGGTTGTGCCCCCATCAGACTGAGGTGGTGACAGGGGGGTGCGACTGAAAAGAATGGAGGTATGGTGGGTACATCAGTTGAAGAGTTTACACCCTGAGGGTCTCAATAAAGACTATGACCTATACCATTTTTTGTAGGGATGATATAATGCATCTAAACTGTGTGAGTTTTTTCAAAGTAATGTATCAGGGGTAATAATTTATGTAAGGGAAGGGTTAATAAAAATGATAAAGTTTAAAAAAATGGAACGGGAGGGTTAATAAGGTTTGGGAAAAGAAGGGGTGGACATATGATGTCATATCCTGTATGAGAGGGTATGTAATAGAGGGGGGAGTGGTAACATGTGATAGTCATTGTTTGTACCTGTAGAAGGGGTGTGCTAACCCCGAAACGTTGTATGTTTCTCACATGTGCTGACTTGAATAAAGTAGCTGCATTTGAAAATCCTGTGTGCGGTGTGAAACTGGTTTACTCTGTATATACAACAAGAGGAGCAATTACAGCCATACTCCTACACACAAGCACCAGGTGCTATAGCAGATGAAAGGTGTGCGGTGTAACGCCTGATTATATATATATATATATATATATATATATACTAGCAAAAGTGTGCCCATTGGTGCACAATGGAAATTATGTGTGTGTCTGTGTGTGTTTTGCTATGTGTGGATATAGTGGATATAGAATCTTTACACAGGTATACACAGATCTGAGAGTAGGCTTATGCAATCATGCCACACTGTGTGGTTGAAACTAAACATTCTAGGTTAATACTTATTAGTATTCACCACAGCAAGTGGTGATGGTACCTCATATATTATAACAGAAGGTAACTCACAGTGTCATGTTATTATAAAAGCATTGCCCTAATCTAACATATAAACAAACATTTCTCATTCCCAGGTTACCTAAAGAAATTGATTTATCCTTTATATACTCTTTTATACAGATCTAATTGAAAAAAAAATTGCTTCAGAGCAACTGCTTTTTATTTCAGTATTAAATCCTTGGTATACCTGCCTGGCTTTACCACTGAGCAAAAGGCTAAGGACTTGCAAGCGAGCGCCTTCATCCCAACCATTAATGGTGGCTGCCAATTCAAATTGTTCTATCCAATCAGTCCACTCCCTAGTTACCCCATCAAATGGATCAGGTTTAAAAATAGGTTTGGCAATTGGGCCTGGTAGAGCTACTGAGTCTAATTGGGGCATTTCATCTGCAGGTACAAGGACAGGAGGAATTAAATTAATACTTTCAGTAGCAGCCTCCATAGCTTAATACAGAGAACAAATATACAGAGAAAACAGGGATAATAAATGGTATTACCAGCACCACTGTTACCAATTTGTAACAGATCACTGCTTTATGGAATGATTATGGGTAGCATGGCACACTGTGGGTTACTCTGGTGGTCCGGCACAAAGCAGACAGTGCACATTAACAGGTTTCCCACATAACGTGCAGTAAATGGGTGTCCCTGTCTATGGTACACTCCTTTGAATATTGACACTTATCTGTTGCCTCAGAGTTTGTATCCAATAAGGTAAATTGTCCAATAATCTGTCCTCCCAACAGGTGGTAACAGGATCTTAAACACAGGGTCTTGTGTTGCAGTCAGTATCACTCCAAAACACACACCACAATCTACTTAACCGTTCTATCCTCCTAGCCATAGAGAGAAGGGATGTATTGTCTTTTATCACTCACTGATACCCCCTGCATGCTGGAGGTCGTGTATAAGGAGCCTTGGTTTATATGTCCATTACAATACACATCACATCCTGTGTAGCAGGCAAAAACTTTTTTTGGATTGGCTAAGACTGCCACATCATTGGATGTTATACTGACACTACTTCCTTTTAGTATTCATATGGAGCAGACCCAGTGGTGTGGCTTAACCTCCCATTTTGACCAAACCATTTCGAAAAAGGAATCTCAGCTCTGTAAGTAAGATTATGTGTTTTGTATATTTTGTTTTGTACCTAATATAAGTCAGTGCTATACTTTATATACATGTATTGATGGCCATTTAGATGATAATAGTGAGATAGGACACACATACATATACACCTTTCCTATATGTAATATCCTATACCCCCCACCTCATTGGTAGCTCCTAAAAACTCAATGCAATCTCCTATGAAACTATAAATATATTTATATAATATAAGGGATATGCCCAAAAAAGTATATTTATGAAAGAGGGATGCTTTAAATGCGGGAAGTGCAGTATGTGCAATAATATGATGTTTGGGAAAAGAGATACAAATACATGGGAGATACAATTGTTATACAAATCATTGTATCTATTTGATTAAATGTCCCTGTGCACTAGTATATGTAGGGAAGACTACAACCCCATTCAAAATACGTTTTGCTAATCATAAGTGTCATATAAAAATGGCGAAAGAAAGACTAACTAATAACACTTTGAAAGGAGATGAAAATCCTGTAGCATTGCATTTTGAACAAGAGAAACATCTGATCAGCACAAGGTGATGATCATTGATCAAGTGAAAGAGTTAAAAGAGGGGGAGATAGAAACAAGGAATTGTTATGTAGAGAATCTAGGTGGATTTACTGCCTGGACACTATACACCCGAAAAGATTGAACACGCAGTTATCTTCTAAATGTTTTCTATAAAGAATAAGGAAAACAACGGAAATGCTGGTTGAGATGTATGATGTAGAAGATATTGTGCAATAAGATATTTGCTGCTATATTTATATATGTTGTATGCATAATATGTTGTTTTTGGGTTACCTATATAATTAGCAATTTTATCTATATCACTCCAGTTTAAATTCTTAGATTGTATAGATATGAGCTAATTGTCCTTTTCAATCCTGGTATTTGATATTAAGTAAATTGTTTTAGCATGTTTTCTTGCATATATTTTTTTTATTATTATAGTGTTACCCACAAACAACAGATACACTTTTTTACACATGATATATATAATTGGTGTATATTATCCACAACTGCGTAGTAGCGGTGGATATTTTTAACATTTTTATTAGCACAGACACTTTATCTATGTGTATTGCGTATATGTGTATAAATGTATAGTGCACGGAGAACTTTAAAAAATATGTAAAATACATCATGTAGAAATGTGATGTTTTGCAATTAAGATGAATAATGGGGTTAATGGAAACAATGTGTTAATTAGAGTGGAGGCACTGGGGGTGTGGTCACTTCTATATAATGTGTTCTCACTGTGTGTTATAGTTATTCTGATGAAGGAGCTCAGTGTAGCTCCAAAACGTTAATAAACTAAATTTAATAAGTAAGGTGTGCTCAGGATCAACTCTTCATTGTGATTATGTATGTATGTATGTATGTATGTATATATACATATATACACAAAAAGGCACGTACAGCAGCGCACTCATAGGTCTTTCTTTCAATTCCAATATTTATTTAGTGTTTAGACAAACATCAACGCGTTTCGGCAATGTGTAGCCGTCCTTGAGATTGAGGATGGCTACACATTGCAGAAACGCGTCAATGTTTGTCTAAACACTAAGGGCACGGCCACACTGCGCCGCAATCGCACATGGAATCGTGTGTGATTTTGTTGCGTTCGTGCGTTTTCGGGAGCGATGTGTTTTGCGTTCTGCATTTTTTTTATCGCAATCGCATGCGGTTTTCTTTATTTAATGAAAAACTCATGCGATTGCGATTAAAAATGCAGAATGCAAATCGCAATCGCATTTGCAATCACACCGCACCCAAAATGCACGTTTTCGGTGCGTTGCCGTGATTTTAATGACCAGAAAAAAGACCAGAAAAAAAAACGCATTCGCAAACGCAAAGAAAGCGCGATAGTGTGACCTAGCCCTCAATAAATATTGGAATTGAAAGAAAGACCTATGAATGTGATGCTGTACGTGCATTTTTGTATATATATTATCCAGCTGCACCAGGGCATTTGAAGTATAAGAAGCAGGAGTGCGCAGAAACCCATGATTGTCAAGTATGTATTATTTATATATATATACACAAACATAGAAAAGATCATCAATGCACATTCCTAAGCCCCATACAATATCATATTATCTGCACACTGGCATACTTTATAAACAAAGGGGTTTTAGTATACATTACTGCGATCACATGAATGAAAAGCCTTCCAACCACGTCAAGGTAACCCCAGTCTGGAAGGTCCTAACTTCTAACCTTTTTATATTTCTTTTAATTCAATTAAGATTAGCAAACTTTTGCATTTATCATTCTTATGTAAGAATGAGAAATGCAAAAGTTTGCTAATAGTATTTGAAGTAAATGTTTGACCAGATCAGTAGCACTTCCGCTAAATGAAGTTGTAAATTCGTTTAATTGGTTTGCATGCATATATATATATATATATATATATATATATATATATATTACAGAGGAGTGATTGTTCCATACTGTATATTCTTTATAAAGAATTATTGTTCAATTTTCCCAAACATGGTCCAATGTTATTGGCTCCCTCTACTATAGTAAATGGAGCCGGTAATGGAAATTTTCCATCTTGCCCGATAGGTCCCGTTACCGACAATATTCAGCAAATTCTGTCAGATCCACCGTCAGCGTCACAGCTCTGACTTTAAAAGACACTAATGGTAAAGTAGTGCAAATGTCGATTTCTCAGTAAAACAGAACATTAGGCAGGATACACATGGACAAATTTCCTCCCCCGACTGTTCACCGATATAGAGTGGTCGGCTGCAACAAATGGACCACGTGATCGGCAATAATTTACCGGCATGACAAATTGCCTGTTCATCTGATCCAGGCAAATGGGCGGCCGACACTGTTCACCACCACTTTTTCAGTGGTAACCCATTTAGGAACCCCCCCTTGAAAATCTTGCACTTGCTACTGCACCCCCTTGTAAAGTCTGAATTTACCAAGTGTTTAGTCACAGCTACAACCGGAAGCTACACTCACAACCAGAAGACACGCTCATCTCACACTTAATAGATGTTGGAAGTGCTTTTTTACAATGTTTGACTCAGGTGCCAAAAACCCTAAAAGTGCCCCTGTTTAAGAACAAATAGTTCCAAATATAGATCTGGAACCAAAGCTACAGTCAATGAGTACAAAACTTATTGAACAGCGCTAAATATATATACAACCCTTCCTCAGATCCTAAAGAACCAAACTGGGAGATGTTTTGTTTTATATGACTGGAGCTCTTCAATACGCATAAGATTTCTGCATTTCATGCTTAACTGTTTTGTCATCTCCAGTTCAATGACTTTATGGATGCTTTTTGTGTTTTTGTTTTACTTGTGTTTACTTTAAACACAATCTAAAAAGTGTTGTTTAAAGGTGTTGTGGCATCCCCAAACACTATTGTCTCCTACCATCTTTTATAAGTGGTTGGCATAAGTTGTCATACAGTACATTTTGTACAGTTTGTGGTACCACATATCTAAATATGTGGTAAAACAAAATGGTTTTTAAATGTATTTTAAAAATGTTGACATTTTCCTAAATTATATCAAGTACAGTCTACAAAAAAAAGTATTTTTATCATTAGATAAGATGAAGAAGGAAGGCTTGCAAATTGCTAGATATTTTTCACATACAATATTGAAAAAGCCTGAATCTTGCTATTTCTAGCATAACCTTGCATTTGAACTTTAATAAGAGTGTGTCCCTTTCCTGTCAGTTGAGGTTCTCATCCTGCATTATACGTACATAATCATTATTAGACATATCACTGTTATCTGTCTCATTGTTCCTTTCTATATATAGAAATATGTAATGTTCCATTTTCAGTGTTTTAAGGTCTGTATAATACAGGATGCAAATCCTGACTTACAGGAAAGAAACACGGTCTTATTAAAGCTCAAATCTAATTTCTTTTGGTCTGACATTAATATTTCCTACTGTAAAAGCTTTTGAAGTTTTATATGCAAACCTTTTTTTATTAATTTATGTCTATGTAATTATGTACTGTATTCTGTAAGGAAGTTTTTGAGAGCAAGGAACTTGATTGACAGTTGAAATATAAGAAGTTTTAGATTGGATATCTAAAGAAATAGGGGACAGATCAACAAAGAAATGATACAGTGGTGTTTGGGAAGAATTATAGTTTCTAGTTATGGTCAATCTAAAATAACCTATTTTTCGGTATAGATGCCCTTTAACCATTATGCGAAACCCTTCTGATTGGTGGACATATCTCCATAGACTACAAGCACACTGCCCACTATAGGAGGAGAGAAATCAATTGCTGCAGCCATAAAAAAACACCACAAAAATGAAAAAAAACAACTTGATAACGGTTCCAAGACAATAATGAAAGTGCATGGCAAAAGTACACAGGATAGTGCTCCCAACACTACAGCAAAAAATAGTTTTGGGGGTGGACATGCCCTTTAACCAAACAGTATTGGGAGGTAGGAAACATTGATCCTACCTCCCTGTCCCTGTTTAAGGTTTTATAAAGTAATCTGTAAAAATTAGAAGTTTATTCAGCTGCTTTGGATACAAAAAATTCTTTGCATACAGACAAATGATTAAATAAAGTAAGAAATAGATGTATCTTTCAAGTGTAACAGAAAATACCATAACACAAACTTGTTTTTTCTTTCAGAAATGTCATACTTTAATAGGATATATATGTAAAGTTTAACAATCATGATATACATATGCTGAGTGCTCTTACCTACTTTGTTAACCCCACCTTCCCCCACCCTAACCCCCCCTGCCCTCAAAGATTTCCTGGGGACACTGATAACATATAAACTACCAACAATTTAACCTAATGGACTTAGTGATCTCTCAGTGATGTCATAATGGATGACACCATTGGACAGTATATAGAAACAGAAAGAACTGGACTATCTTCTTATATCAACACGCTCCCAGAAAGAGAAGAAACACTCAACATACCTACCTTTAAACCCATATCCCTACTCCCTATCTGTGTATTTCTCTTTTCTTTCATATGTTGATAATAGAAGATACTGTTGTTTAAAACATTTTAGGAAAATCAGAATAATCAATAAAAAAAAATAATACAGTTAAAAATGTGGTTTTTAAGGTAACCACATTTGTCTCAGTCCTGTAAGATGCTCATATAGAATATGATGTTTTACCTGTGGATGGATTAAAGAACAAAATGGAAAGTGAAATAGTTGAAAAAAAGCAACCAAGATGTATACAATAAGTAATCTATAGATTATAAGCATCTTACTTGTTTTCTTGGGGGTATATTTATAGACAATAGCTATTTTCTCCATTTCGTTATCGCAGGACATCACAATGTTAAATAGCGCTATTTTTACCTTATTTATAAAAACGCTCTTTTTCACTTTTGCCTTTGTGAAAAAGTATTTGTGAGGTGATGTGTGGCGATAGTTTTTGCCTTATTCATTGCATTGTGTGGTATAGCTGCGAAAAGAGAGATTGCTCTCTAGGGAAATTTTAGAGCTATTTTTGTCTTTTTTTTTTTTTTTTTAAAGCCATTTATAAATAGGTGAAATTTCGCCAATGTTCTACCTTTCTCCCTTTTGTTTCATGTTTTGCAGTTTTACCAGAATTTTTGCCAAACATCATTACTTGGAATGTTCCATTAACATGACTATTTCTTACATAGCACTATGGTATGTTCCCATATTAATGTAACTCGTTTGATAATTAGCTGCAGTTTGCTGAAAATAAGCAATACTAAAAAATGTGTCCTATTAATAAAATAAAGAAAATTTGCCCTTTGAGCTATACACTATCATATACTCTTCATAAAATAAAAAAAAAATGCCTTTTGAGTTTTACACTATCATATCCTTTTAATAAAATAGAGAAAATTTGCTTTTTGAGTTTTACACTATTTATTATATCTGCCTGAAAAAAACACCAAATGTGTTAGGCTATTTTTAAATAACAAAGATAGGTGTTTAGTGTGTATTAACCAATTTAATACTACTTTGAAAAACCACCAGGGAGTATTACCTATTTACCATCATATGTGCTGAGCTTTTTCAGCATTATTAGTGTTACTTTTTGCTAGATAATTTTCGCTTTTGATGATAATTCGCCTTTTTAACAACTTTGATCAAAGTCTAAAAAATTGTGGTAAAGTTTGGTGGGAAAAAATTAAAAAATAATGCCCTTTATAAATATGTCCCTCAGACCCCCATTTGACTTTACACAAAAATACACTTTCCACCATTTTATAAATATGCTTGAGCGGTTACCTGAGCAGTTACCGGAGCGATGTATGGCGAAAGTAGCGATAATGACCTTTCGCTACTGGTTATCACTGCTTTATAAATAGCGAAAAGTCCAAATTTGGCAAAAACTAACCTTTATAAATATGCCCTTAGTCTTACCTGTTATAATGTTCTCACAGTTCTGGAAAACAATGGCTTTAGGAACCTAGTGTCTGTTAGTGATGTATTATTTGCTGTCTACAAAAATAGCTACATTATAAATAAAAAATTCAACAGGGCCCGGGACTCTTAAGACTCATTGTAAGCAAATGATACTTCTAATAAACATTCTGAGCTAATTCTTTCAATGAAAGCTGCACACTGCGGGGATCCTAGGACCTGCAATAACAGGAATGTTATTACAGTATACTGAAAATATATGTGCAGTTCCAACATCACTTTGAAGAAGGACTTTAATCCAGCGACAGAGAGATAGAAATCAATTCATAGTATAAAAACATTCTTCTCGAAACTTCTAACATCACCTACTTTACCTTCTCTGTCCTTTGCCACACATTAACTCTCTTCCAGATTGCAGCCATAAGGCAAGGCTGTTTACTTACGACAACTGCAAAATTCAGATGCTTTACGACTGTGTGAACTCACATTGTGCTCCCAAAGCCATAAAGGAGACATTATTTGTGGTAAGGGTGGATTTTAAAGTAAGTTATCTGATGTTAGGAGCGCCAGGGAGAAAGGTAAGTATTGCACAAATGGGGTTTTGGGGGTGTTAAGCCTAGGGTTTAATTTTGCTTGGGGGTGAATATGCCCTTTACATTTTTTAACTAGTAGTCTTTGATCCCACTTGCCTACCTTAAAGGACAACTCCACCCTTATAAGTACATCTTTTAGAAAGAATGGCCTCTTTAAAATATGTTGATATATCATACTTTGTTCTATGAATTCATTACTGTATGTCTGCTATGCTTCTGAATGCCTCATGGAAACTGAGCAATTTAGTAGCCTGTACTGAGCCTGGGCATGCTCAGAAGAGGCAGACAGGAGGTAACATTCTGTCATTGGCTGGGATGTCAAATCCATAACTGACAGTTGCTAACTAGAAGAACCAGGAAGCAGAAACAGGGTTTTCATTTTAGGGCTGGACTTGCCCTTTAAGCACCCAGTACACAGGCTCAACATTTGGAGCAACTTCGAGCTGTTCTTCCAATCGGATTTCCAATCTTAACTGTTTACTAGATAATAGACTTCTTTTCCATAAACTGAACAAGTACTACTATGGAGGGAACTCTATTTCGTATCCCAAAGCAGCAGTAATTTTTTTTTTAAATACCATAAGAATATACAGTACCATCTGTATTTTTTTAACCATGTTGTATCAGCCGTAGAATACCGCATCAGTCTTTTCAGATTATCGCATATCAATTATATCAGATTTTCCTGTAATGGGGATTTATAAATATTACTTTTTTTTTGGTCCCTTTATTTATTGTACATATTTTTGGGACCTTACAGCAATTACAACATTTCTCCCCAATATTTACATGAGAATTGATTCTTTTGTTTACATTCAACTTTATTTGTAAACAGTGATGAAATGTTCCTATATTGCTCTATGATAGATAACCCTATGTTGTTAATTGAATTAATAAAATTATCACAGAGCAGCCTTTTGTAGGGACTTTAACTTGGGGTTTAAACCCCCCAAAATAGTAAATGTTTAACTCCAGTGACAGTTCTGTATCATGAATGCGTTGTTTCAAATCTTTAGGTTTCATCTGAACAGAGAGTATTTTAAAAAAAGAAAACTTGTAACCACAAGCAAGAAATGTTTCCTTCTGCTATAATAGCTGTGACAACACTGATATACTCAGCCTAAATGCATTCACTTTCAGATGTCTGTACACAACGCATTTCTTAATTGGCTTCCATATAAATGACACAGTTTCCTGCACATAGGGGAACCCTATAGAAAAGGCTGTTTTAGTATTCGTAAGAATTGGAATATTTACTCTGACCATTCTGTGTGAGTCACAAGTAACATGATGACCATATTCTTACCTGCTTGTCAAGAACATTATGCATCTAAATCTAAATATTACGGGTAATTTCCACTTAGACTCAAACACAATTTATTTGGTATATTGGACTTTTAGAGCTAAAATATGAGGAAAGCTGAAAAGCATAATTTTTTTTCTGCCCATTTACCATCTACAAAAATATTCTGTGACCTGGTGGTGTGTTCTCCAGGTTTGTTGCTCCTTTACCTTTGGAAGGTGCTTGTTATGGCTCCTAATTAGGTTATAGGGCAGAATGGTGGCTCAGTGACTAGCACATGATGCCTTGCAGTGCTGAAGTCATCTGCAAGGAGTTTAAATGTTCTCCCTGTACTTGCATGGGTTTCCTCCGGGCACTCCGGTTTCCCCCACAATCATAAAGTGTCGTGAATGTGCTTCAATAGTAAGCTCTTCGGGGCAGGGCCCGGTGTGAATGAATACATTTAATTGTAAAGGGCTATGCAAGACTTTGGCTCTATAATTTAAAGGGCATGTCCACCCACAAAATGAAAATTTAACCTACTACTGGCCTCACTGTGTAGTGTTCAAAAATCCTCACCTTACCCCTCTGTTCCAAAAGGTTCTCCTGCAATGTCTGTTCAAAGTCCCAGAAATTACAGAGTAGGAGCCATTTCTGATGTAATTTGTTTCTGCCCCTAACTATTCCTTGTAGAGGTTTCTATGAGGGCAAGCATGCTCAGTAATCACTATGAGGCAGCATTGAAAGAGGAAATTTCCCATTATGCAATTCACTTGATCTGCATGAACACTGTCTCCATTCTAGTTATAGCAAAACTGCACCTAGCAGAAGATATTTCAGATTGGATATCTAAATATAACTATTTTTTTCAGTATAGATGTCCTTTTATACCTGTTACCTTAAAGGAAATGTGATTTTTGTTGCAACATTTGAAAGGTCTTTTTACTTATGTGCATCCTGCCACAGGAATGACGGCAACTAAAGAGTTACTATGTGACATAACATAGTAACTCTTTAGTTGCCGCCATTCCAGTAGATTACCCAACCATTCACTTTCTGTGTAATGAGGTGTCCAAGTTGGGTTTTCCTGGCAATGCAAGGCTCTGGGACAATAGAGAAATAGTTTCCCTGCTCAGCACAGCACAGGAATAAACTGTGATTTTGCATTTGTAAGCATATTTTTATTTTATAATAAGCTTATATTGTAAGTGAATATATATTTAGTCATAAGATCATCTCATTATTGGGGGATGCTTATAGTAAATGTAAGTAGCAGGGCTGCATTCATTATAACCTGGTTGGATTTACACTGCATGTTTTCAATATACAACTCCTATCCTATACATTCCCTATCTGCCCTTTGCTGTTTGAGAATGCTTGTCAGGGAATGGTGAAACTAGTTGTGCAACTACATAGGCACTTGGGTTTGTCACTATTTTGCAGGCTTTTTGGCCAAAGAAAAGCAATTTAAGGCTCTGTAATCAAAACATGTTATATCAACATTTATGTGCAGTTTATGGACTGCTATACAACAACACCATAGGCATGAAACCCAGGAGCTAAAAAAAATATGAATTTTTTTCAGTCCAACTAAACAACCAGCCATCTGTTTGCAAATCTCTAATCTAAATACAAAGGCAAGACCTTCTAGTTTGACTGCTGATTACAAACTGAGCTTCTCTGAAGATTTCATGCTGTTTTATAGTGTCTCATATACAACCCCCCAAAATCTGATTAGTCTAGATACAATCTTAAATCTGATCGGATCTTGGACAAATCAGATATTGAAAAAAAAATTCCAGTAAAAGTTTGGTTTGCTGTCCCAACTAAATATTCAACAGGAGATCTGAGTAACAGAACTATTGATTGTTATTATTGGAATATCTGGTTCCACAATTTCACCAGAAATAATCTCCAGTAATAGAACAGAGGGAGATGATTGCAAACCAGTCTAGAGAGCAACATGGTAAACAAAGGGATATCAGAAACACATGCAGCAAAGCTGAGTCTGAATAATTGCAGTGTAAAAGCAACCAGACCTGTTGCTGATACCTCGGATGACTAAAATTAACTTAGAACCCCTTTTCCTTTAAACCATAGATTAAAGGGCATGTCCACCCCCAAAAATATGTTTTGCTGTAGTGTAGAGAGCGCTATCCTGTGTACTTTTGCCATATACTTTCATTATTTTTTTGGAACAGTTATCAAGTTATTTTCATTTTTGTGTTTCTTATGGGTGTATCAATTGATTTCTCTCCTCCTTATAGTGGGCAGTGTGCTTGTAGTCTATGGGATATGTCCACCAATCAGAAGGGTTTTGCATAATGGTTAAAATAGCCCTTTCTCCATTTTATTATAACATGCAGAATCTGTGCAACGATTTGCAAGTGCCAACTGGGATTCTGGGATTTTCATTAACCCATTCCCTTCTCTATAGTCATTAGAACTACTGATCTGATATTGTGGTGTGCAGTACATGTTGATGTCTAGATTGAATCGTTTATCATGGTATATATATATATATACACACAGAAATTACGAAGGCACTCACAGGTCTGAAACTTTTGAATGGCACCCGGCATTTCCTTGCTTGGAATGGAGTGCTGATCGCTGCTGTTTGCTCTATAGTAAGACACATTGTTAAAAGCAGAGCTGCATTTATTACAGACTGGTTACTTTTACACTGCAATTATTCACACTCAGCTTTGCTGCATGTGTTTCTGATATCCCTTTGATTGCCATGTTGCTCTCTAGACTGGTTTGCAATCATCTCCCTCTGTTCTATTACTGGAGATTGTTTCTGGTGAAATTGTGGAACCAGATATTCCAATACATCAATAGCTCTGTTACTCAGATCCCCTGTTCAATATTTAGTTGGAACAGCAAACCAAACTTTTACTGGAATTATTTTTATCTTAGATACAGAAGCCAAATACTGAGAACTAATTGAGAGCCATCTGACCTAAGGGCCAGCCATAATCACCTCAATACTTATATCCCAGTACATGCCTCAGAACAAAGCTATAACATCTCAGATGAAATGCAAAACTGAAACTAGCTCTCCTTACTGAACATTCACTATTTGTAGTGATTACTAAATTCACCCCCAATATCTGATTGGTCCAAGATCCAAGATCCAATCAGATTTAAGATTGTATCTAGACCAATCAGATTTTGGGTGTGTGTTTATGAGACACTAAAACAGCATGAAATCTTCAGAGAAGCTCAGTTTCTATTCAGCAGTCAAACTAGCAGGTCTTGCCTTTGTATTTAGGTTAGAACTTGCAAGTAGATGGCTGATTCAAGCTAGACTGCCCAAATGAATATTTTTTTTTAGTGCCTGGGTTTCATACCTATGGTGTTGTATAGGAGTCTATAAATGCACAATAATGTTGTTATAACAGATAAATGAAAATAAGTGTGTTGATTGCAGAGTCTGAAATTACTTTCCTTTAGCAAATAGTGACTAACCCAAGTGCCTATGTAGTTGCACTACTAGTTTCACCATTCCCTGACAAGTACTCTCAAACAGCAAAGGGCAGATAGGGAATGGATAGGGATAGGAATTGTATTTGAAAACATTGCAGTGTAAATACAACCAGGTTGTAATAATTGCAGTCCTGCAACTTACATTATATATATCATCCCCCAATAATGAGATGATCTGATAACTAAACATATATCCACTTAGATATAAGCTTATTATCAATAAAAATATGCTAACAAATGCAGGTGTTTCTCTATTGCCCCAATGCACCACATAGCCAGGACAAAACCAACTTGTACACCTCATTAAGAGAAAATGAATGGTGGCAACTAAAGAGTTACTATGTTATTTTCATAGTAACTTTAGTTGCCACCTTCCCGTAGAAGGAAGGACATATGTAAAAAGACCTTTCAAATGCGGCAACAAAAATCAAAGTTTATTGCAAGCACTTTCTGCACAAGTTTACAGGTATAAAGGACATCTATATGGAAAAATGTTATCTTTAGATATCCAATCCGAACTATCCTCTGCTGTGTGCGATTTGCTATAACTAGAATTTTCATGCAAATCAAGTGAATTGCATGATGGGAAATTCCCTTTTCCAATGCTGCCTCTTAGTGATTACTGAGCATGCTTGCCCTCATAGAAACCCTTGAGGGAACAGTTACAGGCATACAAATTACACTAAAATGGCTCCTACTCTTTAATTTCTAGGACTTTCAACAGACATTGCAAAGAACCATAAAGAGCTGAGCAGTAAGTAGGGTTTTTAAACACTGCACATGGGGCCAGTAGAAGGTTAAATTTTAGTTTTGGGGGTGGACAGCCTTGCCCCACTGTGCAGTGTTTAAAACCCTTACCTTACTGCTCGCTCTTTATGGTTCTCTTGCAATTGTTGAAAGTCCTAGAAATTAAGAGTAGGAGCCATTTCTAGTGTAATTTGTTACTGCCTGTAACTGTTCCTCATCAAGGTTTCTATGAGGGCACCATGCTCAGTAATCACTAAGAGGCAGCATTGGAAAAGGGAATTTCCCATCATGCAATTCACTTGATTTGCATGAACATTCTAGTTATAGCAAATCTGCACACAGCAGAGGATAGTTCGGATTGGATATCTAAAGATAACATTTTTTCCATATAGATGTCCTTTTATACCTGTAAACTTGTGCAGAAAGTGCTTGCAATAAACTTTGATTTTTGTTGCCGCATTTGAAAGGTCTTTTTACATATGTCCTTCCTTCTACGGGAATGGTGGCAACTAAAGAGTTACTATGATAAATAACATAGTAACTCTTTAGTTGCCACCATTCATTTTCTCTATAATGAGGTGTACAAGTTGGTTTTGTCCTGGCTATGTGGTGCACAGGGGCAATAGAGAAACACATTGCATTTGTTAGCATATTTTTTATTTGATAATAAGCTTATATTCTAAGTGGATATATGTTTAGTTATCAGATCATCTCATTATTGGGGGATGATTATAGTAAATGTAAGTTGCAGGGCTGCAATTATTACAACCTGGTTGTATTTACACTGCATGTTTTCAATATACAATTCCTATCCCTATCCATTCCCTATCTGCCCTTTGCTGTTTGAGAGTACTTGTCAGGGAATGGTGAAACTAGTAGTGCAACTACATAGGCACTTGGGTTAGTCACTATTTTGCTAAAGGAAAGTAATTTCAGACTCTGCAATCCAAACACTTATTTTCATTTATCTGTTATAACATCATTTATGTGCATTTATAGACTCCTATACAACACCATAGGTATGAAACCCAGGCACTAAAAAAAAAATATTCATTTGGGCAGTCTAGCTATAGAACCAGCCATCTACTTGCAAGTCTCTAACCTAAATACAAAGGCAAGACCTGCTAGTTTGACTGCTGAATAGAAACTGAGCTTCTCTGGAGATTTCATGCTGTTTTATAGTGTCTCATAAACACACACCCAAAATCTGATTGGTCTAGATACAATCTTAAATCTGATTGGATCTTGGATCTTGGACCAATCAGATATTGGGGGTGGGTTTAGGAGTCACTACAAATAGTGAATGTTCAGTAAGGAGAGCTAGTTTCAGTTTTGCATTTCGTCTGAGATGTTATAGCTTTGTTCTGAGGCATGTACTGGGATATAAGCTTATTGAGTGATTATGGCTGGGTGGCTTGAATGGGCAGCCCTTAGGTCAGATGGCTCTCAATTTAGTTCTCAGTATTTGGCTTTCTGTATCTAAGAGAAAAATAATTCCAGTAAAAGTTTGGTTTGCTGTTCCAACTAAATATTGAACAGGAGATCTGAGTAACAGAGCTATTGATGTATTGGAATATCTGGTTCCACAATTTCACCAGAAACAATCTCCAGTAATAGAACAGAGGGAGATGATTGCAAACCAGTCTAGAGAGCAACATTGCAATCAAAGGGATATCAGAAACACATGCAGCAAAGATGAGTGTGAATAATTGTAGTGTAAAAGCAACCAGTGTGAATAAATGCAGCTCTGCTTATAACAAATGTTGTGTCTTACTATAGAGCAAACAGCAGCGATCAGCACTCCTTTCCAAGCAAGGAAATGCCTGGGTGCCATTCAAAAGTTTCAGACCTGTGAGTGCCTTCGTAATTTCTGTGTGTATATATATATATACCATTGATAAACTGATTCAATCTGACATCAACATGCTACTTGCACACAACAATATCAGATCATGTAGTTCTAATGACTATAGAAGAAGGGAATGGGTTAATGTAAAATCCCAGAATCCCAGTTGGCACTTGCAAATCAGTTGCACAGATTCTGCATGTTTAATTAATAAATGGAGAAAGGGCTATTTTAACCATTATGCAAAACCCTTCTGATTGGTGGACATATCTCCATAGACTACAAGCACACTGCCCACTATAGGGTAGGAGAGAATCAATGTAACACCCCATAAGAAACACAAAAATAAAAATAACTTGATAACTGTTCCAAAAAAATAATGAAAGTATATGGCAAAAGTACACAGTATAGCGCTCTCTACACTACAGCAAAACATATTTTTGGGGGTGGACATGCCCTTTAAAGATACAGCTTTCCTAAAAGCTTCAATGGAAACATGGAAAGTACCCAGAAGTCTTTGTTGCTTTTTTGCATATTGCTGAAAAGGGAGTTTCAAAGCCTTTATTCTCTCCCTATCCTATTTAAAGGAGAACTAAACTAAAAATCTTAATGTGAAAGCTTTTCTCCCCAGAATACCTATACATTGAAAGATTCTTCTCTAGTTATTTGCATTTAGTAGATATAAGTAATAGATTCTGTAACAAAGGAGGCCTCCATGTTGTTGCCAGTACAATTCATAGCCCATGTTGGCTTCAAAGAGCCACGCCCCCTGACCCCAGGATTCACTCGCTGAACAAAATTTCTAGCTTCACTTTCTAGCGAAAGATAAAGTATCTAAATGTACCTGTGATCACAGTTAAGTTGCTGGTGGGGCACCATGTAAATGCGGTGGTTTTAGAAAAAAAGGCGCAAGTTCTAATCCCCTTCTTTACTTATGAAATAATATAACATAGTCTACTGGCTGAGTTTATTGCTTTTTTTGTTTGTTTGCTTTCATGTTTCTAGAAAAATATAAAGTTTCTACATGTGTACAAACTTTATATATAGCAGCTCTGTTGTTTATTTACCAACCAGCGAAAATTGCTGACAGTCTTCCAGTAGCAATACAAAATAGTGAACTGATTTTACTGACATTTACTGAAATGTACAACTATCTATTCCAAGTTCTCTGGTGGTGCGTTCTGCAAAAGTGCGGGGTTAGTAAAAAATTAGACTTTAGGGGCACAGGTTCGATTCCACGTGTTCCCTTCAGCATGGGGAATATGTTCTTGTTTTTATTATGTGTCTTGCAAAAGATAAAGACTCCACATGTAATTACTTATTAGCCCTGGTGGCCTAGCGGTAGATAGCTTTGTATTTAGAAAGACACAGTATAGAAGGTTGCTGGTTCGATTTCCCATACTTACTTTTATTTTTTGCTGAAATGTTAAATGTTCTGTTTCTTTCATCCATGCTAGCAGAAGACATACACTGCAAAGATTACTTTTCTTTTTTGTATAAAAAGCAAAGGAATTTATCATTGTTTGGGACAGGAGCATTTGTAATGTGTTTACAAAAAAACTGCACTGAAATCTAAGTTCTGTGTCAGAGGGAGGGATCTCTGATCTATAACATGATTGGCTGTCCACTTCCAGGCAGCAAGACTGAAGTTTCCTGTAAATGTGTACTGTGTACACTTAGTGGGGTGTTCCCAGATAAGGTGAATTATGGGAGCAGACCCCTTGTACTCACAAGTTATTTTCATAAATCACCCAGCGTCCACAGAAAAGGGAGAGCTTGTTGTGTGTTTCTGAATGTGCTCTGTCTATTGGGACAATGTTGTCTTCTTTCATTTATTGGTGACATATAATTGCTGCTGAACCAAGGGATGTAAGAAAGGAAAGGGGACAGCAGTTCTAACATTTTAACTTTCACAATAAATATATATATGCTTACACACATGCACATTCACTACCAGTCAAATGTTTGGACACACCTTACCTCCTCATTTAATGATTTTTCTTTAATTTTATTATCCATTATATTAGTATTGAGGACATCAAAGCTATTAACATCTTTGCACTTCAGGGGCATCTTTGGAACGTATAGATAATGCAAAACCTAGGTTTGGGGGTGGTAAACATTTTTAAGCTATTTTAGGCTGGACGTGTCCTTTAATTTATTACTAGACTTTCTTTATCCCTCCAAAATAAATGGAAGTCAATCACTTATAGCACTGCCTTTATAAAATTTGCACCATAACGTTATCTTTTATTTATGCTTATTAGAAGATCAGTGCGTTTCCATTAGCCGCTGTCACGTCACCCTGACTGTTTGTGAATAGAATTGGTTAGACGGTAGCTCCCTTTATTTAACAAAATATCATGTACAGTATTTTCATACACTGAGAAATGCAGATCAACAATGATGGTTTTTAAGCAGAAATACTGAGAAGCATGAATTCATATATTCCAGAACAGAATGAACGAAGGAGAAAGTTAACTTGCATTTATTTTCCACTGAAAGTACTTTGTTTTCTTGGTTTAGATAAAAAGCTATGCCTTTAGTTTTTTGGAAAATGTTATCTTCTGTGTAACTTGCATATGAACATTAACATAAATTCCCTTTGGGTATTTTTTTGTCATCTTAGTGGACAAGAGAAATGAAATCTGAAGTAGTTGCTAATTTAATTTTTACTATTCAAATGCTAAATGTGGCTTTTTTCCCTTACAGTGTTGTGTTTTGACTGATATTTGTTTTTTTATTTTAGTAGTACTCTAGCTTACACTTAAGTAATACTCTAGCTAACATTGGCTAGCTCTTTTTTAGGTTACTGATTATTATTGATTTTCTTTTCTAGCACTTGCAAGATTTACGATCATGAACATAATTTTACGATTGCCCATATAATACTATATATATAATAATAATATATATAATACAATATAATGGTATTGTACAAAGGACCGCTCGTAATTGTACAGTCGTTTATGTTTACGATAACCTGCAGTTACTGCAGGTTATTGAATGTGGCCCTATATTACAATTGTTATTACAATCACAAACATGATCTGACCAGCAAAACTTTGTGAGAATGTTGTCATGTAAAACTGCTGATCCACTTGACATTACAATAAATTTAGCATTCATCTCAAATCGATGTAGTATACAGCCAGCTTTAATGTGCATTTATAGGTCATTTATACTCACCTTCCACTTGCCTTTCTTCTTCTACCACTTAATAGTACTCAGAGTGAGGACCACTAAGTCCTCACCCCTGGTTACTTTACTGATCAGCTGTAATACTACAGCCAAGCTTTGACCAGAGGGATGTCGCGACTTGTCAGACTACGCACCAGGGGGGCGACCCGGCCATTCCTTAATGTCTACATTGTCATCACTTCCTGGTATCTATAACTGTTGTCAACAACACTTACATCTAACATGTGCCATATGGAATTGACTCTATTTTATGTCCTTCGGTTTGATCCGTTGATCTGTTGAATCTCTTTTAGCCCTTTGTACAGTTTTTTTTATCTCTTGCTTGATTGGTTGATTTCTACATTTTCCCACATTTTAAAAAAAAAAATCCATCTGTTTTTAGATGCTACTAGTCACTTCCATTTTACTGTATTGGAAAAAATGTTGATTTTGCTTTAAGGAAAATGTCTAGACGGATATGCCATAGAAACTTCCTGAAAATGCCATAGAGACTTCTTTTTGTTTTGTTTTAAAGAAAAAAAAAACAACAAAACAGAGAAAACTTAATACATTTGGCTTGAAATAGCCAAATTCCTGTTCTTTCTATTTCTCCTCCCCCCTTTTATTCTTCTTAATTTTTGGACTGTATTTCCTATTACATTTTTTGAGTTAGAAGAACATCTTCTAGCTTAAGATTCTGTGAAAGTGTTTTTCAGATATATCAGCAAATTTACAATCAATTTTGTGCATAGACTTTAATGGGCGTGTCACAGGCACAACACCTCCCTTTTGATTCCATTCAGGTGTGAGCAGACCTAACCTGCGCTGATTGCCTGTCTTGATTGCCTGTGTCACAGAGGCAGGTTTTAAAACTTTAGTTTGTTTTGTTTTTTAAAAGTGCCAATGTGAATAGGAAGAACAGTAATTCAATAAGCCAGCAACTGTGTGACTATTTGTGTGCGTGTGAACTTGTGAACATGTTGCGAACATGGGATAGCATTGTGTCTACCCTATGGGTAGTACTGACCCTCCTGTATAATTGATTAACAGGTTTATCTCTATTTAATGTGTTTATTATAAGGCTGCTTACTACAGCAGACATCCCACCCTATCAATAGTGATATCCAGGGCACACCCCCTGGACTCCTCCCCTGGGCCACCACACCCACGGCAGCCACATATGCCATATTTTGCTAATTTCTGCTAACTTGCACCTATCTTTTTCACTAGGTTGCAGAAGTTGTGGGTGTGTGGAAGAACACCCAAAAAGCCATGAGACTCCTGTAACTAGAGGAAGGAGTTGGGTACCTGTTACAGTGTTTGTCTTTCTCTCTGTAATATATCTTCTCCCTGACCCCTACTATTTTATTAAAAAAAATTTCAAACAGCCTTCTGGCGGATGGCGTACATTAAGATATGCTCTAAATTCATGCATATGGTGGATTGCTTCATGGGAATGCGCATATAGTATAAGGGAGCATGGATGATGTCGGCACCTGTCAGAGGAAGCAGCGGAGTGCAATCACAGGTAAATTTGCTGTGTTCCCCCATCAGATTAATTGAAGAACAGAAGGTAAGACAAAGCTCCTATACCTCCATTTCTTCAATTAAAGTGAAAAAGGTAAGATTTTTAAGTGGAGACACCCTTTAAAGAAATGTTATTGGAATGATGGCAAATATGAGTTATATCACTTCACACACTGTGTCCCACCATATTTATTTTGCTAGGCAGAGCTGGTGAGCTGGTAAAGTTGGATTATACAGACATATTGTCTTTTTGTTTACACGCTTACAGATGTTTTTCTAATGCAACTAACCCCCACACATTTAGCAGTTTTTAACTGCCAGCTTTGTGTGACAGACTTTTACCAAAAGCAAAAAGGAGGGTCATGAAGCGGTTTTGTTTGCACTGGTTTATATGTTTATTCTGTATATCTATTTAATATGTACAGGGCTGTTTCTAGCCATCTTGGTGCCCTAGCGTGATCAGATCGCAATCCCACAGTGCTTAAAATCGCAGTAGTGTGGCCTATCCCTCCAAGAGTATTGGACTCAACACTTTCAGTGTCAGCAGACATTCTCACTAATAATTTCAGTGCCAGCTCTTTCCCAGAGTATTGCCATTAAGCCTTCAGTGCCAGCACTTTACCAGAGTATTGGCATTAACACTTTCAGGGCCAGAAGAGTATTACCTTTAACCCCTTCAGCTGCCAGCATTGACATGATATACAGTATGTACCTGCTTTCCATGTCTCCATTAAATTGTTCACTCCTCATCCACTCTAAGTTCTAATTGGAGAGTTGGATAGAAGGAAGAAAGAGGCAGGGAAAGGGATCTCATGGCTGCTAGTCACAGGGGCCACTGTTATAAAGTCTGCAGCAGATTTTACCTGACATTTTAAAAATCCTTCCTTCACCTTCTGTTTATTTGCAACATTGTTTCCAAGTAGAGGTAGCTGAATTCAGGCACTCTCTATTCACTACAGCATAGCAAGTAAAAGCATCTGAACAAGGAGAGCAGTTCTATCACAGCAATTAAAAGCTGACAGGAAAATGCTAGGGAGAACACTCTGCGCCCTGGTGCCTAGGTGGCCTATGCCTAAAAACGGCCCTGAATATGTATTCATTAATTAGGCTTAGAATAGGTGCCAAACCCATGCTCGTCCCTGAATTGTCTGGCACAGACAAATTCCTGTTTAATTATTGTTCTTTATAAGCTGGAAAAGAGGTGTTTGTGATGGAATATGCAGGAAAAGGTGGTGTACCGTGTGCCAGTCAAAATGTAACCCTTTTGAAATAAAAAAAATAACAAAAGTGGTATAAAGGTGATACCTTTATTGGTTAACTAAGATAATCATAGCAAGCTTTCAGAACATACCTTCATAGCTTGCTATGATTATCTTAGTTAACCAATAAAGGTATCACCTTTATACCACTTTTGTTATTTTTTTATTTCAAAAGGGTTACCCTGTAAACACCTTTTACAAATATGTTAGACTGAACTACAGCCTATTAGCAGTGAATCTTATCTCTCAAAGGCATGAACAAATGTCTAAGCAACATGTATGGTTCATCAATTTGAGAGCAGTAAGGTTTTGGAATGATCTGCCCAAAAATGTTGTGTAAGTTGAATACATTTAAAAAGGCTTAGGTGTGGCAGAATATGCAGGGTTACAAATGGTGACTATTATATGCTAATGTTTTTTTTAAGTCTGCCCTTTGTTGTTCTTTTCTCTTTTATTATTTTCCCCCTTCTTCTTCTTTTTTCTTACCATCCTTTTTTTCTTCTTTCTTTTTCTTAGACATTGTAGCATACCTGTAAGTCACAATATAGCAAAGACCAAAAGGAAAAAAGAACCTACTAAAGAAACAAGATAAAGATTAACAAAAAATCAAGTTTGAATGTATTCAAGTAAAACTCTATGGAGAAGAAAATAAATCTGAAAATATCCCACCTGTAGTGCAATCGGCCACAGGGCTTAGACTGCTGAAGGGTCTTTGGAGATAGTGAGTTTTGGCCACTAATGTGCATCCTTCTATGGCCATCAGTAGCACTTTAAAACCTCACTCTGGGCCATATTTATAAAGGCCCGCTATCACAATTTCGAGATACCGCGGGTTATCGGTAATGTACGGCCGTGGCTTTACATTTACTCAGAACATTTGTTAATTAACAAACGTTCGGTCGCAAATTACCATGCGGTAGTAAACTACCACAATGGTATTCTATGTGGATCATAAATCTATGATTGCATATTTTGACGATTGCTAAAGGCACAGTATTGCCAAAAAAGCCAAAGCTTATAAATATGGCCCTCTAGGTACTAATAATGATGAAAGAAGAGGAGCAAAGGGTAGGTGAGTATACAGGCAGCCCCGGGTTATAAACCAGATTCTGTTAATCTTGTAAATTAGAACTGGTACATATACCCATTAAATGTAACTTAGACAGGTGTTAGCAGAAATTTAAATATGAATTGTGGTGCTATCCAGCTTTGCGATCAGCTGTTTTTAACAGCTGCTTCTGGTACAGCACAAGGTGGATTTAGGGTAGGTTTAGGGGCCCATTAAACCGTGGTGGGTAGTCAACCACTGGTGGACCACCTAGCTGTATGCTGCAGACCCCCATACTGTACAGTATTTGCACTTTATCCTTGCTCTATTTGTTTGTAGGAGTTGTATGTAGGATGTAATAATCCTTAAAGTGACCTTAATGATGGGCAAGGTGGGGGTCTCCTGGTTACTCCCCTTCTTACACCTGCTCCATAATGATAGTACCAGAACTCAGGCCTCCTAGTAACGCTTCCTCCCGTCTCTGTACAACAGAATTTTTGTGATTATTTCTACCTGTAATCTGGTCCTTTTATTTTAATGGACTAAGGCTGGGTAAACACCAGCAGATATTTGGTTGCATGTTCGGATCAGACAAACGGGTCCATTGGTAAACAACGGCCGATCGTGCGGTTCCCCAAGGGGCTGCACGATTTGTCGTGTGTTCTGTCAGCTGCGACAGTCATTTGTCCCGGTCAAGCGCTTGCTTGCAGCGAATGCCTGGTCGGGACAAATAATAGCCCCATGTGTACCCAGCCTTATGCATCTTCACCTGGTTTATGTATTCACCACCCATTTTACTATATCACTGGTGTGGTTTAGGAAGGGGCCAGTCTTTAAGAGACAGTTGCAATTTAGATCCTCTCTATTTCTCTCTCTCTTCTGATTACAAGACCATTTGTGGTTGAATCATAGACACTGAACTTAGTGTGGTGGGACATACATATTTTTAAAAAAATGCCCTAATTTTCAGTGGATTTTTTGTCTTCTTTGGAAGCCCTAACTAAATGGCAAATAATGAAAATGTGAATGTTGCTGGGGTGGACTCTATGTGAAGTAGCAGTCCTATAGTACAGTTAGGAGAAAGTATAGACATGACAAAGTTGTCAGTATTTTTTGTTTCTATTCTCCATTAAAATCATCCCCAATATAAGTACCATCCGAGACTGCTGCAGTATTTGTCATTTAAGACTCTCTCACTTCAAGTCGTGTGTTGAGTAAATGAATTTACAGAATACATTAGTCTTATGCCCAGCAACACCTATTCATAAATGTGTCAAGCACTGGGAAATGGTCAGTTGTGGTTTTTAACTTATGTGAAGGTGACTAAACTTCTGACCTGTATAAAATGTATTTGATGAGTAAGTAATCTTCCTACACAGCTTTAACACTAATGTATTGGTATTAACTCAACTCGTATTCCTTTATTTTTTTTATTTTGTGAAAATCAATTCCATATGGTATTAGCTTATAATGTAAAATAAAATTCAAAGGGGAAGTTCAGTGCAAATACATATACTTTTCAGAAAAAAGAGCAGTATTTTTTTATCCCAGTGACCTTAACCTGCCCATTCAGCATTGTGTCTGTGTATAAATAAATGCAACCGAAATACAGACTTCCTGTTTGCAGGACCCCTAGTACAGACCGTTATGGTCTTGCCCTTGACCCAGCACCTGGGTTGATTCAGTTGCTCAGTAGAGCTCTGAGCATCTTTGACCCATCCAACAGCCAATCAGTAGAAACTACTGTTAGGAACATTCCAAGGGTGTGGTGCATCCTGGGAAGAAGGACTGTTAAAACCTAAAATGTCAGCTCACTAATGTCAACAGCAGGGAACAGCAAAGGGTATGAAAATCAACTGATTTTTCAAAATGGGAGAGAATATGTAGAATAACTAAGAAGGCATTACACAAACTAACAATTTAACAAATATTGAAAATTTCCACTGGACTGTCCCTTTAAGGACAAAAAAAAAGAGTATTTTTTTTTTTATTCCATAAACTTTAATATGTCCATCCGCTGATTCATTGGTGCATAAATAAAGTGATAGGCAAATAAGGAACAAAGACTTCTGGGAATTTACCATGTTTCCAGTCTGTAGTTGGCGCTCTGGTTTTGCATTTAGCTTGTGGAATGCTGTAAAAGTCTTTTTAAAGATATAGCTTTCCTAAGAGCTTCCATGGAAACATGGTAAATTTCCAGAAGTCTTTGTTTCTTATGTGCATATTGCTGAAAGGGGAGTTTCAAAGCCTTTATTCTCTCCCTATCCTATTTCATTTATAAATTAAGTGAAGCACTGACCTCTATGCAGGCATCGTTGGTGATCTGAGCATGTTTAAATTGCTGATTAGCCAATGCACAAATTACTGTTCTGGACATTGAAATGATACAACTACCAACCTTGGCAGTGCCAGGGAATCAAATCAATTGATTTTCAAAAATAAATAAAATGTGTAGATTTATTTACCTCATAAGTGAAATAACTGATTAACAAAATAAAAATATTTTTTATTTTATAACTTTCCCATCAAGGTCAATCCTGTAATTTAATATATACACTGAATAGTGACAAATTCAATGACGTCATCTGAAGTGGAAACTAATTAGACTTACAGGGTTATTCAATAACAGTTCTTAAAATGGTGCAAATTTTGCCTCAACCAATCAGATCTTATTTAACATTTGAAAGCTTACATCTGATTGGTTGGGGCAAAATTAGCACCATTTTAAACGATAAGAATTTTTATTGAATCTCCCTGTTAGTTTCTTACTAAATTAAGGGTAGACATTGCAGTCCAGACAGGCACCCAAGATAACAGAAAAGTACCCACCTCTCTGTTTCATGTTCTGCCATTTAAAAACATAGTTTGATTAACACTGTTATTTTTTTCCATTCAGTGTCAACCTACTGTGGAGAAAGTCCCTATCACATTAAACAGTGTTTTTTTGTACAAAACATTACCGTGCAATGTTATTGTGTTGTCATTACTGTGGCATATTGTGCAATCCAAATGTTTATCATATTATTATGAGGTGAATACCTCTTTGAAGCATATTAAAAGAGAATTATACTCAGGGTTGCCTATTTGCATGGGATTGCTCCAACTTCAGGGACAAAATCCTGAGTCCCACTGTCAGGAAACTGGCAGCCCGCCCTCAGAATGCCAATTCCCTGCCCTGTTATGCCCCCTGTTTTCATTTTAATTAAACCTATTAAAGATGCTCCCAGGCTCAGATATTCTACTTTTGAATCCACACCTCCTCTGCCACTGCTGCGAGTGGGTTATTTTCAACATGCACAGCAGCAGAGGAGGCAGTCAGCTGCAACGTCACTATTGTGGCTGTTACTGACGGCCATTGCCAGGATGAAGAGAGGAGCCGCGATTTTGAAAGTAGAATATCTGAGCCTGGGAGCATCTTTAGAAGGTTTCATTCAAACAAAAACGGGGTTAGTGGGGCTGAACAATGTGTGATTAGTTCGAGCTGAACTATTCGAGTTCGAACGGACTCAGATTTCTCAAACTATCCCGGACCCAGATTTTTGATATTTTCCGGACTTTCGATAATTATCGAATGTTCGAACGTTCGAGGTGTGCGAATATGCAAGTAAAATGTCTATTATACCAATACGCGAGTAAATATCAAATTATCAAATCCGTGAGTAAAATGCCTATTATACCTATACGCAAGTAAATATCAAATACCGAATCCGCGAGTAAAATGTCTATTATACATATACCCGAGTAAATATTGAATGCTCGAATCTGTGAGTAAAATGTCTATTATACCTATACGCGAGTAAATATCGAATATCGAATCCGCAAGTATAATGTCATACCTTTCCATATAGTTCGAAAACGGACCGAACTTTCAAAAGTTCGGCCAGCTCTATGTGAGTTAAAATTTTTCTTTGGAGGGTGGACATGCCTGCAGGGGACCTGTCTAAATAAACATGCAATTGCAGGGATGTTAAACTTGCAGCCCTCTAGATGTTTTGAAAACTACAAATCCCAGAATTCCCTGCCTGCATACTGCAGCCGGGTCCAGAAATACTGGGAATTGTAGTTTTCTAACATCTGGAGGGTCACAAGTTTGACATCCCTGCCCAGGGTAGTAGCAGTAGCATCAGCAGTTTGGGGCTAATGGTTAAAAAAAAGAGGTTTACAATTTTAGAGAACTGTCAGTTACAAGCCCTTTAGCAGGGATGAGCTGCGGTTCTATGATGGTGAAAGATGACGAGGAAAATGCAAATGGAAAAAAAGGCAAAAGACATCCCAGTTTTGCATAATAAGCAATGCACACAGTAAGACTTTAAAAATAAATTTGGGGGAAATTTACCATGAGCAACAATGATGAAATCCTGTGTTAAAGGGTATGTCCAAGTTTTTTTTAAATTTTCTTTTATTCAGTTTAACTGAAGAACAGGAGGTAAATGAGCAATGCCTTACCTCCCATTCTTTAGTAAAACCTGCAGGAGCAGATCGCTCCAGCGCACGCGTCTCTGACAGTCTCCAATGCATTAAATCTCCCTTGCACACAAAATGGAAGGGACTGGGGATGTGTGAGAGAATCTCAGTGGCGTTGGAGACTGTCAGCAGCGCTGGATCAATCTGTGTTTCTTCTTCTCTCCTGCAGGTTTGTGAAGGTTCTCATTCATCCAGGTCATGGTATATCTGTTGTATACAATTAGATCAACTGAACTTGAAATGTAGTTCTTGAAGACGTTTCGCTAGTCATCCGACTGGCGTTCTGCAAAGAAAGCATAGTAAACTGGGGATAATAAGCTTTTTTATTGAGTTAAAAATTATGGCTGGTGGCTTTGAATGGGCAGCCCTTAGGATCAGAAATGGCTATCAACTTTAGTATCGCAGTATTTGCGTAATTCTTTATCTCAAAGAAGAGAAAACAATAAATTCAGTAAAAATGAATTTTGGTTTAGATGACTATATTACCCCACTAACTATTGAAGCAGATGAAGAAAACTCTGAAGGAAACAAAGAGCTAATTGATGTAATGGAATCTATCGTGGTTCCAACCAAAAGTTCAACAAATAACCATCTCAAAGTAAAAGGAACAGAAAGGGAGTGATAATTGCAAAAAAAGCCAGTCCTGAGGCCACATTGCAAAATCAAAGAGGAATAAATCAGAAACACATAATGCAGCAAAGATTGAGTGTTGAAATAAATTGTAGTGTAAAAGCAAACACAATTTGAATAAATGCAGCTCTTGCTATATAAACACAATGTTGTGTCTTGTACTAAAGAAAAGAGCAAACAAAGCAGACGCTACAAAGACTCACTCCTTTCCCAGCAGTAACTGCCTATGGGTGCCATTCAAAAAGAAATTTTATCAAGAAACCATAGTAGAGATGCCAAATATCGTAAAAAAGGTTCATGATGGTATAAGAAATATAAAAAATATATAATAAACTATAATAAATAAAAAAAATATAATAAAAAATCTAAAAATACACCAATTGAGAAACTGATTCATACATGACATCAACATGCTCACCATGCCCACAAACAAATAATCGATACTCTGTAGTCTCGAAATTAGACTATAGAAGAAGAGGAATGGTTAATGTAAAAATCCACAAGAGAATCACACATGTTCATGGCCACTAATGCACAACAGATTGCACACAGATATCCTAGCATGTTATAAATAAAAATGGAGAAAGGGCTATAACAATTATGTATGCAAAACCATTCTGATTGGTGGACTATCTCCATAGACTACAAGCACACTGCCCACTATGGAGGGAGAGAAATCAATTGATACACCCATAAAAACACAAAAATAAAAATAACTTGATAACTGTTCCAAAAAAATAATGAAAGTATATGGCAAAAACACAGTATAGCGCTCTCTACACTACAGCAAAACATATTTTTGGGGGTGGACATGCCCTTTAAAGATACAGCTTTCCTAAAAGCTTCAATGGAAACTGGAAAGTACCCAGAAGTCTTTGTTGCTTTTTTTGCATATTGCTGAAAAGGGATTTCAAAGCCTTTATTCTCTCCCTATCCTATTTAAAGGAGAACTAAACTAAAAATCTTAATGTGAAAGCTTTTCCCCCAGAATACCTATACATTGAAAGATTCTTCTCTAGTTATTTGCATTTAGTAGATATAAGTAATAGATTCTGTAACAAGGAGGCCTCCATGTTGTTTGCCAGTACAATTCATAGCCCATGTTGGCTTCAAGAGCACACGCCCCCTGACCCCAGGATTCACTCGCTGAACAAAATTTCTAGCTTCAACTTTCTAGCGAAAGATAAAGTATCTAAATGTACCTGTGATCACAGTTAAGTTCTGTGGGGCACCATGTAATGCGGTGGTTTTAGAAAAAAAGGCGCAGTTCTAATCCCCTTCTTATTTATAAAATAATATAACATAGTCTACTGGCTGAGTTTATTGCTTTTTTTTTGTTTGTTTGCTTTCATGTTTCTTAGAAAAATATAAGTTTCTACATGTTACAAACTTTATATATGCAGCTCTGTTGTTTATTTACCAACCAGCGAAAATTGCTGACAGTCTTCCAGTAGCAATACAAAAGTGAACTGATTTTACTGACATTTACTGAAATGTACAACTATCTATTCCAAGTTCTCTGGTGGTGCGTTCTGCAAAAGTGCGGGGTTATAGTAAAAATTAGACTTTAGGGGCACAGGTTCGATTCCACGTGTTCCCTTCACATGGGATAATATGTTCTTGTTTTTATTATGTGTCTTGCAAAAGATAAAGACTCCACATGTAATTACTTATTAGCCCTGTGGCCTAGCGGTAGATAGCTTTGTATTTAGAAAGACACAGTATAGAAGGTTGCTGGTTCGATTTCCCATACTTACTTTTATTTTTTGCTGAAATGTTAAATGTTCTGTTTCTTTCATCCATGCTAGCAGAAGACATACACTGCAAAGATTACTTTTCTTTTTTGTATAAAAAGCAAAGGAATTTATCATTGTTTGGGACAGGAGCATTTGTAATGTGTTTACAAAAAACTGCACTGAAATCTAATTCTGTGTCAGAGGGAGGGATCTCTGATCTATAACATGATTGGCTGTCCACTTCCAGGCAGCAAGACTGAAGTTTCCTGTAAATGTGTACTGTGTACACTTAGTGGGGTGTTCCCAGATAAGGTGAATTATGGGAGCAGACCCTTGTACTCACAAGTTATTTTCATAAATCACCCAGCGTCCACAGAAAAGGGAGAGCTTGTTGTTGTGTTTCTGAATGTGCTCTGTCTATTGGGACAATGTTGTCTTCTTTCATTTATTGTGACATATAATTGCTGCTGAACCAAGGGATGTAAGAAGGAAGGGACAGCAGTTCTAACATTTTAACTTTCACAATAAATATATATATGCTTACACACATGCACATTCACTACCAGTCAATGTTTGGACACACACCTCCTCATTTAATGATTTTTCTTTAATTTTATTATCCATTATATTAGTATTGAGGACATCAAGCTATTAACATCTTTGCACTTCAGGGGCATCTTTGGAACGTATAGATAATGCAAAACCTAGGTTTGGGGGTGGTAAACATTTTTAAGCTATTTTAGGCTGGACGTGTCCTTTATTTATTACTAGACTTTCTTTATCCCTCCAAAATAAATGGAAGTCAATCACTTATACACTGCCTTATAAAATTTGCACCATAACGTTATCTTTTATTTATGCTTTAGAAGATCAGTGCTTTTTCCATTAGCCGCTGTCACGTCACCCTGACTGTTTGTGAATAGAATTGGTTAGACGGTAGCTCCTTTATTTAACAAATAATCATGTACAGTATTTTCATACACTGAGAAATGCAGATCAACAATGATGGTTTTTAACGAAATAACTGAGAAGCATGAATTCATATATTCCAGAACAGAATGAACGAAGGAGAAAGTTAACTTGCATTTATTTTCCACTGAAAGTACTTGTTTTTTTGTTTTAGATAAAAAGCTATGCCTTTATTTTTTTGAAAATGTTATCTCTGTGTAACTTGCATATGAACATTAACATAAATTCCCTTGGGGTATTTTTTTGTCATCTTAGTGGACAAGAGAAATGAAATCTGAAGTAGTTGCTAATTTTAATTTTTACTATTCAAATGCTAAATGTGGCTTTTTTTCCTTACAGTGTTGTGTTTTGACTGATATTTGTTTTTTTATTTTAGTAGTACTCTAGCTTACACTTAAGTATACTCTAGCTAACATTGGCTAGCTCTTTTTTAGGTTACTGATTATTATTGATTTCTTTTCTAGCACTTGCAAGATTTACGATCATGAACATAATTTTACGATTGCCCATATAATACATATATAATAATATATATATATAAATACATATAATGGTATTGTACAAAGGACCGCTCGTAATTGTACAGTCGTTTATGTTTACGATACACTAGTTACTGCAGGTTATTGATGTGGCCCTATATTACAATTGTTATTACAATCACAACATGATCTGACCAGCAAAACTTTGTGGAATGTTGTCATGTAAAACTGCTGATCCACTTGACATTACAATAAATTTAGCATTCATCTCAAATCGATGTAGTATACAGCCAGCTTAAATGTGCATTTATAGGTCATTTATACTCACCTTCCACTTGCCTTTCTTCTTCTACCACTTAATAGTACTCAGAGTGAGGACCACTAAGTCCTCACCCCTGGTTACTTTACTGATCAGCTGTATACTACAGCCAAGCTTTGACCAAGGGGATGTCGCGACTTGTCAGACTACGCACCAGGGGGGCGACCCGGCCATTCCTTAATGTCTACATTGTCATCACTTCCTGGTATCTATAACTGTTGTCAACAACACTTACATCTAACATGTGCCATATGGAATTGACTCTATTTTATGTCCTTCGTTTTGATCCGTTGATCGGTTGAATCTCTTTTAGCCCTTTGTACAGTTTTTTTTATCTCTTGCTTGATTGGTTGATTTCTACATTTTCCCAC
Organism: Hymenochirus boettgeri; assembly: GCA_019447015.1. NCBI lineage: Eukaryota > Metazoa > Chordata > Amphibia > Anura > Pipidae > Hymenochirus > Hymenochirus boettgeri. Next base: position 127,762,036 of record CM033469.1, read on the forward strand.
ATTTTAAAAAAAAATTCCATCTGTTTTTAAGATGCTACTAGTCACTTCCATTTTACTGTATTGGAAAAAATGTTGATTTTGCTTTAAGGAAAATGTCTAGACGGATATGCCATAGAAACTTCCTGAAACCATAGAGACTTCTTTTTGTTTTGTTTAGAAAAAAAAACAACAAAAACAGAGAAAACTTAATACATTTGGCTTGAAATAGCCAAATTCCTGTTCTTTCTATTTCTCCTCCCCCCTCTTTATTCTTCTTAATTTTTGGACTGTATTTCCTATTACATTTTTTGAGTTAGAAGAACATCTTCTAGCTTAAGATTCTGTGAAAGTGTTTTTCAGATATATCAGCAAATTTACAATCAATTTGTGTGCATAGACTTTAATGGGCGTGTCACAGGCACAACACCTCCCTTTTGATTCCATTCAGGTGTGAGCAGACCTAACCTGCGCTGATTGCCTGTCTTGATTGCCTGTGTCACAGAGGCAGGTTTTAAACTTTAGTTTGTTTTGTTTTTTAAAAGTGCCAATGTGAATAGGAAGAACAGTAATTCAATAAGCCAGCACTGTGTGCTATATTTGTGTGCGTGTGAACTTGTGAACATGTTGCGAACATGGGATAGCATTGTGTCTACCCTATGGGTAGTACTGACCCTCCTGTATAATTGATTAACAGGTTTATCTCTATTTAATGTGTTTATTATAAGGCTGCTTACTACAGCAGACCCCACCCTATCAATAGTGATTATCCAGGGCACACCCCCTGGACTCCTCCCCTGGGCCACCACACCCACGGCAGCCACATATGCCATTATTTTGCTAATTTCTGCTAACTTGCACCTATCTTTTTCACTAGGTTGCAGAAGTTGGGTGTGTGGAAGAACACCCAAAAAGCCATGAGACTCCTGTAACTAGAGGAAGGATTGGGTACCTGTTACAGTGTTTTTCTTTCTCCTCTGTAATATATCTTCTCCCTGACCCCTACTATTTTATTAAAAAAATTTCAAACAGCCTTCTGGCGGATGGCGTACATTAGATATTGCTCTAAATTCTGCATATCATGTGGATTGCTTCATGAATGCGCATATAGTATAAGGAGCATGGATGATGTCGCACCTGTCAGAGGAAGCAGCGGGTGCAATCACAGGTAAATTTGCTGTGTTCCCCCATCAGATTAATTGAAGAAGAAGGTAAGACAAAGCTCCTATACCTCCATTCTTCAATTAAGTGAAAAGGTAAGATTTTTAAGTGGAGACACCCTTTAAAGAAATGTTATTGGAATGATGGCAAATATGAGTTATATCACTTCACACAACTGTGTCCCACCATATTTATTTTGCTAGGCAGAGCTGGTGAGCTGGTAAAGTTGGATTTACAGACATATTGTCTTTTTGTTTACACGCTTATCTGTTTTTCTAATGCAACTAACCCCCACACATTTAGCAGTTTTAACTGCCAGCTTTGTGTGACAGACTTTTCCAAAAGCAAAAAGGAGGGTCATGAAGCGGTTTTTGTTTGCACTGGTTTATATGTTTATTCTGTATATCTATTTAATATGTACAGGGCTGTTTCTAGCCATCTTGGTGCCCTAGCGTGATCAGATCGCAATCCCACAGTGCTTAAAATCGCAGTAGTGTGGCCTATCCCTCCAAGAGTATTGGACTCAACACTTTCAGTGTCAGCAGACATTCTCACTAATATTTCAGTGCCAGCTCTTTCCCAGAGTATTGCCATTAAGCCTTCAGTGCCAGCACTTTACCAGAGTATTGGCATTAACACTTTCAGGGCCAGAAGAGTATTACCTTTAACCCCGCTCCAGCATTGCATGATATACAGTATGTACCTGCTTTCCATGTCTCCATTAAATTGTTCACTCCTCACCCACTCTAAGTTCTAATTGGAGATTTGGATAGAAGGAAGAAGAGGCAGGAAAGGGATCTCATGGCTGCTAGTCACAGGGGCCACTGTATAAAAGTCTGCAGCAGATTTTACCTGACTTTTAAAAATCCTTCCTTCACCTTCTGTTTATTTGCAACATTGTTTCCAAGTAGAGGTAGCTGAATTCAGGCACTCTCTATTCACTACAGCATAGCAAGTAAAAGCATCTGAACAAGGAGAGCAGTTCTATCACAGCAATTAAAGCTGACAGGAAAATGCTAGGGAGAACTACTCTGCGCCCTGGTGCCTAGGTGGCCTATGCCTAAAACGGCCCTGAATATGTATTCATTAATTAGGCTTAGAATAGGTGCCAAACCCATGCTCGTCCCTGAATTGTCTGGCACAGACAATTCCTGTTTATATTTTCTTTATAAGCTGGAAAAGAGGTGTTTGTGATGGAATATGCAGGAAAAGGTGGTGTACGTGTGTGCCAGTCAAAATGTAACCCTTTTGAAATAAAAAATAACAAAAGTGGTATAAAGGATACCTTTATTGGTTAACTAAGATAATCATAGCAAGCTATGAAGGTATGTTCTGAAAGCTTGCTATGATTATCTTAGTTAGCCAATAAAGGTATCACCTTTATACCACTTTTGTTATTTTTTTATTTCAAAGGGTTACCCTTAAACACCTTTTACAAATATGTTAGACTGAACTACAGCCTATTAGCATTGAATCTTATCTCTCAAAGGCATGAACAATGTCTAAGCAACATGTATGGTTCATCAATTTGAGGCAGTAAGGTTTTGGAATGATCTGCCCAAAAATGTTGTGTAAGTTGAATACATTTAAAAAGGCTTAGGTGTGGCAGAATATGCAGGGTTACAAATGGTGACTATTATATGCTAATGTTTTTTTTAAGTCTGCCCTTTGTTGTTTCTTTCTCTTTTATTATTTTCCCCCTTCTTCTTCTTTTTTCTTACCATCCTTTTTTTCTTCTTTCTTTTTCTTAGACATTGTAGCAATACTGTAAGTCACAATATAGCAAAGACCAAAGGAAAAAGAACCTACTAAAAGAACAAGATAAAGATTAACAAAAATCAAGTTTGAATGTATTCAAGTAAAACTCTATGGAGAGAAAATAAATCTGAAAAATCCCACCTGTAGTGCATAGGCCACAGGGCTTAGACTGCTGAAGGGTCTTTGGAGATAGTGATTTTTTGGCCACTAATGTGCATCCTTCTATGGCCATCAGTAGCACTTAAAACCTCACTCTGGGCCATATTTATAAAGGCCCTATCACAATTTCGAGATAACCGCGGGTTATCGGTAATGTACGGCCGGTGGCTTTACATTTACTCAGAACATTTGTTAATTACAAACGTTCGGTCGCAAATTACCATGCGGTAGTAAACTACCACAATGGTATTCTATGTGGATCATAAATCTATGATTGCATATTTTGACGATTGCTAAAGGCACAGTATTGCCAAAAAAGCCAAAGCTTATAAATATGGCCCTCTAGGTACTAATAATGATGAAAGAAGGAGCAAAGGGTAGGTGAGTATACAGGCAGCCCCGGGTTATAAACCAGATTCTGTTAATCTTGTAAATTAGAACTGGTACATATACCCATTAAATGTAACTTAGACAGGTGTTAGCAAGAAATTTAAATATGAATTGTGGTGCTATCCAGCTTTGCGATCACTGTTTTTAACAGCTGCTTCTGGTACAGCACAAGGTGGATTTAGGGTAGGTTTAGGGGCCCATTAAACCGTGGTGGGTAGTCAACCACTGGTGGACCACCTAGCTGTATGCTGCAGACCCCCATACTGTACAGTATTTGCACTTTATCCTTGCTCTATTTGTTTGTAGGAGTTGTATGTAGGATGTAATAATCCTTAAAGTGACCTTAATGATGGGCAAGGTGGGGGTCTCCTGGTTACTCCCTCTCTCTTACACCTGCTCCATAATGATAGTACCGAACTCAGGCCTCCTAGTAACGCTTCCTCCCGTCTCTGTACAACAGAATTTTTGTGATTATTTCTACCTGTAATCTGGTCCTTTTATTTTAATGGACTAAGGCTGGGTAAACACCAGCAGATATTTGGTGTCATGTTCGGATCAGACAAACGGGTCCATTGGTAAACACGCCGATCGTGCTTTCCCCAAGGGGCTGCACGATTTGTCGTGTGTTCTGTCAGCTGCGACAGTCATTTGTCCCGGTCAAGCGCTTGCTTGCAGCGAATGCCTGGTCGGGACAAATAATAGCCCCATGTGTACCACCTTATGCATCTTCACCTGTTTATGTATTCACCACCCATTTTACTATATCACTGGTGTGGTTTAGGAAGGGCCAGTCTTTAAGAGACAGTTGCAATTTAGATCCTCTCTATTTCTCTCTCTCTTCTGATTACAAGACCATTTGTGGTTGAATCATAGACACTGAACTTAGTGTGGTGGGACATACAATTTTTAAAAAAAGCCCTAATTTTCAGTGGATTTTTTGTCTTCTTGGACCCTGAATATGTGATATGTAGCATAGTGATGTTGGAATTAGTAAAATATATTGTTTCCAGTCTATATATGCTGGATGGACTCTAGTTAAGTAGCATCTAAGTCAGTTAGGAGAAGTATAGACTGACAAAGTTTCAGTATTTTTTGTTTCTTTCTCCATTAAATCACCCAATATAAGTACCATCCGAGACTGCTGCAGTATTTGTCATTAAGACTCTCTCACTTCAAGTCGTGTGTTGAGTAAATGAATTTACAGAATCATTAGTCTTATGCCCAGCAACACCTATTCATAATGTGTCAAGCACTGGGAAATGGTCAGTTGTGGTTTTTAACTTATGTGAAGGTGACTAAACTTCTGACCTGTATAAAATGTATTTGATGAGTAAGTAATCTTCCTACACAGCTTTAACACTAATGTATTGGTATTAACTCAACTCGTATTCCTTTATTTTTTTTATTTTGTGAAATCATTCCATATGGTATTAGCTTATAATGTAAAATAAAATTCAAAGGGGAAGTTCAGTGCAAATACATATACTTTTCAGAAAAAAGAGCAGTATTTTTTTTATCCCAGTGACCTTAACCTGCCCATTCAGCATTGTGTCGTGTATAAATAAATGCAACCGAAATACAGACTTCCTGTTTGCAGACCCCTAGTACAGACCGTTATGGTCTTGCCCTTGACCCAGCACCTGGGTTGATTCAGTTGCTCATGTAGAGCTCTGAGCATCTTTGACCCATCCAACAGCCAATCAGTAGAAACTACTGTTAGGAACATTCCAAGGGTGTGGTGCATCCTGGGAAGAAGGACTGTTAAAACCTAAAATGTCAGCTCACTAATGTCACAGCAGGAACAGCAAGGGTATGAAAATCAACTGATTTTCAAAATGGGAGAGAATATGTAAATAACTAAGAAGGCATTACACAAACTAACATTTAACAATATTGAAAATTTCCACTGGACTGTCCCTTTAAGGACAAAAAAAAAGAGTATTTTTTTTTATTCCATAAACTTTAATATGTCCATCCGCTGATTCATTGGTGCATAAATAAAGTGATAGGCAAATAAGGAACAAGACTTCTGGGAATTTACCATGTTTCCAGTCTGTAGTTGGCGCTCTGGTTTTGCATTTAGCTTGTGGAATGCTGTAAAAGTCTTTTTAAAGATATAGCTTTCCTAAGAGCTTCCATGGAAACATGGTAAATTTCCAGAAGTCTTTGTTTCTTATGTGCATATTGCTGAAAGGGGAGTTTCAAAGCCTTTATTCTCTCCCTATCCTATTTCATTTATAAATTAAGTGAAGCACTGACCTCTATGCAGGCATCGTTGGTGATCTGAGCATGTTTAAATTGCTGATTAGCCAATGCACAAATTACTGTTCTGGACATTGAATGATCAACACCTACCAACCTTGGCAGTGCCAGGGAATCAAATCAATTGATTTTCAAAATAAATAAAATGTGTAGATTTATTTACCTCATAAGTGAATAACTGATTAACAAAAAAAATTATTTTTATTTATAAACTTTCCCATCAAGGTCAATCCTGTAATTTAATATATACACTGAATAGTGACAATTCAATGACGTCATCTGAAGTGGAAACTAATTAGACTTACGGGTTATTCAATAACATTCTTAAAATGGTGCAAATTTTGCCTCAACCAATCAGATCTTATTTAACATTTGAAAGCTTACATCTGATTGGTTGGGGCAAAATTAGACCATTTTAAACGATAGAATTTTTATTGAATCTCCCTGTTAGTTTCTTACTAAATTAAGGGTAGACATTGCAGTCCAGACAGGCACCCAGATAACAGAAAAGTACCCACCTCTCTGTTTCATGTTCTGCCATTTAAAAACATAGTTTGATTAACCTGTTATTTTTTTCCATTCAGTGTCAACCTACTGTGGAGAAAGTCCCTATCACATTAAACGTGTTTTTTTTGTACAAAACATTACCGTGCAATGTTATTGTTGTTGTCATTACTGTGGCATATTGTGCAATCCAAATGTTTATCATATATTATGAGGTGAATACCTCTTTGAAGCATATTAAAAGAGAATTATACTCAGGGTTGCCTATTTGCATGGATTGCTCTCCAACTTCAGGGACAAAATCCTGAGTCCCACTGTCAGGAAACTGGCAGCCCGCCCTCAGAATGCCAATTCCCTGCCCTGTTATGCCCCCTGTTTTCATTTTAATTAAACCTATTAAAGATGCTCCCAGGCTCAGATATTCTACTTTTGAATCCACACCTCCTCTGCCACTGCTGCGAGTGGGTTATTTTCAACATGCACAGCAGCAGAGAGGCAGTCAGCTGCAACGTCACTATTGTGGCTGTTACTGACGGCCATTGCCAGGATGAGAGAGAGCCGCGATTTTGAAAGTAGAATATCTGAGCCTGGGAGCATCTTTAGAAGGTTTTCAAACAAAAACGGGGTTAGTGGGGCTGAACAATGTGTGATTAGTTCGAGCTGAACTATTCGAGTTCGAACGGACTCAGATTTCTCAAACTATCCTGGACCCAGATTTTTGATATTTTCCGGACTTTCGATAATTATCGAATGTTCGAACGTTCGAGGTGTGCGAATATGCAGTAAAATGTCTATTATACCAATACGCGAGTAAATATCAAATTATCAAATCCGTGAGTAAAATGCCTATTATACCTATACGCAAGTAAATATCAAATACGAATCCCGAGTAAAATGTCTATTATACATATCCCCGAGTAAATATTGAATGCTCGAATCTGTGAGTAAAATGTCTATTATACTATACGCGAGTAAATATCGAATATCGAATCCGCAAGTATAATGTCATACCTTTCCATATAGTTCGAAACCGGACCGAACTTTCAAAAGTTCGGCCAGCTCTATGTGAGTTAAAATTTTTCTTTGGAGGGTGGACATGCCTGCAGGGACCTGTCTAAATAAACATGCAATTGCAGGATGTTAAACTTGCAGCCCTCTAGATGTTTTGAAAACTACAAATCCCAGAATTCCCTGCCGCATACTGCAGCCGGGTCCAGAAATACTGGGAATTGTAGTTTTCTAACATCTGAGGGTCACAAGTTTGACATCCCTGCCCAGGTAGTAGCAGTAGCATCAGCAGTTTGGGGCTAATGGTTAAAAAAAAGAGGGTTTACAATTTTAGAGAACTGTCAGTTACAAGCCCTTTAGCAGGGTGAGCTGCGGTTCTATATGGTGAAAGATGACGAGAAAAATGCAAATGGAAAAAAAGGCAAAAGACATCCCAGTTTTGCATAATAAGCAATGCACACAGTAAGACTTTAAAATAAATTTGGGGAAATTTACCATGAGCAACAATGATGAAATCCTGTGTTAAGGGTATGTCCAAGTTTTTTTTAAATTTTCTTTTATTCAGTTTAACTGAAGAACAGGAGGTAAATGAGCAATGCCTTACCTCCCATCTTTAGTAAACCTGCAGGAGCAATCGCTCCAGCGCACGCGTCTCTGACAGTCTCCAATGCATTAAATCTCCCTTGCACACAAAATGGAAGGGACTGGGGATGTGTGAGAGAATCTCAGTGGCGTTGGAGACTGTCAGCAGCGCTGGATCAATCTGTGTTTCTTCTTCTCTCCTGCAGGTTTGTGAAGGTTCTCATTCATCCAGGTCATGGTATATCTGTTGTATACAATTAGATCAACTGAACTTGAAATGTAGTTCTTGAAGACGTTTCGCTAGTCATCCGACTGGCTTTCTCAATTCAGAATGACTTGTACAAGAATCTGTGGCAATTATGTACCCTGGAAAATCCCAATTAGCATATCACAGCCAGGTGTTAAGGGTGTGATTAGATAGTGGCTAAGAGGTGTTATAGGAACGCCCAGAGTAAGTGTTAAAACAGCATTGTACATGGCAGACAGTTGGTGTCGAACCCCCCCACCTCTATTTAGGCTTGGTTTCTTTATTTTCACATAAATGGCCTCCTTAACACCTCTCTGAACCAGTCACGTTCCTTCTCGCCAGTATGTTAACATTACAATCTTCAAAGGTATGTCCTTTATCCTTAAGATGCAGATACACGGCTGAGTCCTGACCCGAGGAATTGGCTCTTCTGTGCTGGGCCATACGTTGATGCAGTTGCTGTTTGGTCTCCCCCACATACAATCAGAGCATTCTTCACTGCACTGCACTGCATATATGAGGTCGCTTTTCTTGGTTTTGGTATTGGGTCTTTCGGATGTACCAATTGCTGCCTCAGTGTGTTTATTTCCAGTCGGATGACTAGCGAACGTCTTCAAGAACTACATTTCAAGTTCAGTTGATCTAATTGTATACAACAGATTAACCTGACCTGGATGAATGAAACCTTCACAAACCTGCAGGAGAGAAGAAGAAACACAGATTGATCCAGCGCTGCTGACAGTCTCCAACGCCACTGAGATTCTCTCACACATCCCCAGTCCCTTCCATTTTGTTGCAAGGGAGATTTAATGCATTGGAGACTGTCAGAACGCGTGCGCTGAGCGATCTGTCCTGCAGGTTTTACTAAGAATGGGAGGTAAGGCATTGCTCATTTACCTCCTGTTCTTCAGTTAAACTGAATAAAAAAAAATTTAAAAAAAACTTGGACATACCCTTTAACACAGGATTTCATCATGTTGCTCATGGTAAATTTCCCCAAATTTATTTTTAAAGTCTTACTGTGTGCATTGCTTATTATGCAAAACTGGGATGTCTTTGTCCTTTTTTTCCATTTGCATTTTCCTCGCATCTTTCACCATCATAGAACCGCAGCTCATCCCTGCTAAGGGCTGTACCTGACATTTTCTCTGGGTTCTGCAAAGAAAGCATAGTAAACTGGGGATAATAAGCTTTTTTATTGAGTAAAATTATGGCTGGTGGCTTTGAATGGGCAGCCCTTAGGTCAGAAATGGCTATCAACTTTAGTTCCAGATTTGCTAATTCGTATCTCAAGAAGAAAAACAATCAATTCAGTAAAAGTGATGGTTTGTGACTTATACCCAACCTAACTATTGAACAGATGAGAACTCTGAAGTAAACAAGAGCTAATTGATGTATTGGAATCTATCTGTTCCACAAATTCACAAGATAACAATCTCCAAGTAAAGGAACAGAAAGGGAGTGATATTGCAAAACCAGTCTAGAGGCCACATTGCAATCAAAGAGGATATCAGAAACACATTGCAGCAAAGATTGAGTGTGAATAATGTAGTGTAAAAGCAAACCATGTGAATAAATGCAGCTCTGCTTATAAACAAATGTTGTGTCTTACTATAGAGCAAACAAGCAGACTACAGCACTCCTTTCAAGCAGGAAATGCCTGGGTGCCATTCAAAAGTTTCAGAACTGTGAGTGCCTCGTAATTCTGTGGTATATATATATATATACTATAATAAATAAATATAATAAAACCATTGATAAACTGATTCATACTGACATCAACATGCTCTTGCACAAAAGCCCACAAACAAATACTGACTATGTAGTCTAAATGACTATAGAAGAAGGGAATGGGTTAATGTAAAATCCCAGAATCCCAGTTTGCACTTGCAATACAGTTGCAACCAATCTGCATGTTAATATAATAAAATGGAGAAAGGGCTATTAACCAATTATGCAAAACCCTTCTGATTGGTGGACATATCTCCATAGACTACAAGCACACTGCCCACTATGGAGAGGAGAGAAATCATATTGATACACCCATAAGAAACACAAAAATAAAAATAACTTGATAAACTGTTCAAAAAAATAATGAAAGTATATGGCAAAGTACACACAGTATAGCGCTCTCTACACTACACAAAACATATTTTTGGGGGTGGACATGCCCTTTAAAGATACAGCTTTCCTAAAAGCTTCAATGGAAACATGAAATACCCAGAAGTCTTTGTTGCTTTTTTGCAATTGCTGAAAAGGGAGTTTCATCAAGCCTTTATTCTCTCCCTATCCTATTTAAAGGAGAACTAAACTAAAAATCTTAATGTGAAAGCTTTTCCCCCAGAATACCTATACATTGAAAGATTCTTCTCTAGTTATTTGCATTTAGTAGATATAAAGTAATAGATTCTGTAACAAGGAGGCCTCCATGTTGTTTGCCAGTACAATTCATAGCCATGTTGGCTCAAGAGCACACGCCCCCTGACCCAGGATTCACTCGCTGAACAAAATTTCTAGCTTCACTTTCTATAGCGAAAGATAAAGTATCTAAATGTACCTGTGATCACAGTTAAGTTCTGGTGGGTGCACCATGTAATAGCGGTGGTTTTAGAAAAAGGCGCAAGTTCTAATCCCCTTCTTATTAAAATAATATAACATAGTCTACTGGCTGAGTTTATTGCTTTTTTTTTGTTTGTTGCTTTCATGTTTTCAGAAAAATATAAGTTTCTACATGTTACAAACTTTATATATGCAGCTCTGTGTTTATTTACCAACCAGCGAAAATTGCTGACAGTCTTCCAGTAGCAATACAAAAGTGAACTGATTTTACTGACATTTACTGAAATGTACAACTATCTATTCCAAGTTCTCTGGTGGTGGCGTTCTGCAAAAGTGCGGGGGTTATATAAAAATTAGACTTAGGGGCACAGGTTCGATTCCACGTGTTCCCTCCATCAGGGATAATATGTTCTTGTTTTTATTATGTGTCTTGCAAAAGATAAAGACTCCACATGAATTACTTATTGCCCTGGTGGCCTAGCGGTAGATGCTTTGTATTTAGAAGACACAGTATAGAAGGTTGCTGGTTCGATTTCCCATACTTACTTTTATTTTTTGCTGAAATGTTAATGTTCTGTTTCTTTCATCCATGCTAGCAGAAGACATACACTGCAAAGATTACTTTTCTTTTTTGTATAAAAAGCAAAGGAATTTATCATTGTTTGGGACAGGAGCATTTGTAAGTGTTTACAAAAAAACTGCACTGAATCTAATTTCTGTGTCAGAGGGAGGGATCTCTGATCTATAACATGATTGGCTGTCCACTTCCAGGCAGCAGACTGAATGTTTCCTGTAAATGTGTACTGTGTACATTAGTGGGGTGTTCCCAGATAAGGTAATTATGGGAGCAGACCCCTTGTACTCACACAAGTTATTTTCATAAATCACCCAGCGTCCACAGAAAAGGGAGAGCTTGTTTTGTGTTTCTGAATGTGCTCTGTCTATTGGGACAATGTTGTCTCTTTCATTTATTGTGACATATAATTGCTGCTGAACCAAGGGATGTAAGAAGAAGGGACAGCAAGTTCTAACATTTTAAACTTTCCAAATAAATATATATATGCTTACACACATGCACATTCACTACCATTCAAATGTTTGGACAACACTACTCCTCATTTAATGATTTTCTTTAATTTTATTATCCATTATATTAGTATTGAGGACATCAAAGCTATTAACATCTTGCACTTCAGGGGCATCTTTGGAACGTATAATAATGCAAAACCTAGGTTTGGGGGTGGTAAACATTTTAAGCTATTTTAGGCTGGACGTGTCCTTATATTTATTTACTAGACTTTCTTTATCCCTCCAAAATAAATGGAAGTCATCACTTATAGCACTGCCGTTATAAAATTTGCACCATACGTTATCTTTTATTTATGCTTTAGAAGATCAGTGCTTTTTCCATTAGCCGCTGTCACGTCACCCTGACTGTTTGTGAATAGAATTGGTTGACGGTAGCTCCTTTATTTAACAAATAATCATGTACAGTATTTTCATACACTGAGAAATGCAGATCAACAATGATGGTTTTTAAAGAAATACTGAGAAGACATGAATTCATATATTCCAGAACAGAATGAACGAAAGGAGAAAGTTAACTTGCATTTATTTCCACACTGAAAAGTACTTGTTTTTTTGTTTTAGATAAAAAGCTATGCCTTTATTTTTTTGAAAATGTTATCTCTGTGTAACTGCATATGAAACATTAACATAAATTCCCTTGGGATTTTTTTGTCATCTTAGTGGACAAGAGAAATGAAACTCTGAAGTAGTTTGCTAATTATTTAATTTTACTATTCAAATGCTAAATGTGGCTTTTTTCTTACAGTGTTTGTTTTGACTGATATTTGTTTTTTTATTTTAGTAGTACTCTAGCTTACACTTAGATACTCTAGCTAAACATTGGCTAGCTCTTTTTAGGTTACTGATTATTATTGATTCTTTTCTACGCACTTGCAAGATTTACGATCATGAACATAATTTTACGATTGCCCATATAATACAGATATATAATAATATATATATATAAATACATATAATGGTATTGTACAAAGGACCGCTCGTAATTGTACAGTCGTTTATGTATTACGATACCACTAGTTACTGCAGGTTATTGATGTGGCCCTATATTAATTGTTATTACAATCACAAACATGATCTGACCAGCAAAACTTTGTGGAATGTTGTCATGTAAAACTGCTGATTCCACTTGACATTACAATAAATTTAGCATTCATCTCAAATCGATGTAGTATACAGCCAGTTAAATGTGCATTTATAGGTCATTTATACTCACCTTCCACTTGCCTTTCTTCTTCTACCACTTAATAGTACTCAGAGTGAGGACCACTAAGTCCTCACCCCTGGTTACTTTACTGATCAGCTGTATACTACAGCCAACTTTGACCAGGGGATGTCGCGACTGTCAGACTACGCACCAGGGGGGCGACCCGGCCATTCCTTAATGTCTACATTGTCATCACTTCCTGGTATCTATAACTGTTGTCAACAACACTTACATCTAAATGTGCCATATGGAATTGACTCTATTTTATGTCCTTCGTTTTGATCCGTTGATCGGTTGAATCTCTTTTAGCCCTTTGTACAGTTTTTTTTATCTCTTGCTTGATTGGTTGATTTCTACATTTTCCCACATTTTAAAAAAAAATTCCATCTGTTTTTAAGATGCTACTAGTCACTTCCATTTTACTGTATTGGAAAAAATGTTGATTTTGCTTTAAGAAAATGTCTAGACGGATATGCCATAGAAACTTCCTGAAATCCATAGAGACTTCTTTTTGTTTTGTTTAGAAAAAAAAACAACAAAACAGAGAAAACTTATACATTTGGCTTGAAATAGCCAAATTCCTGTTCTTTCTATTTCTCCTCCCCCCTTTTATTCTTCTTAATTTTTGGACTGTATTTCTATTACATTTTTTGAGTTAGAAGAAACATCTTCTAGCTTAAGATTCTGTGAAAGTGTTTTTTAGATATATCAGCAAATTTACAATCAATTTGGTGCATAGACTTTAATGGGCGTGTCCAGGCACAACACCTCCCTTTTGATTCCATTCAGGTGTGAGCAGACCCTAACCTGCGCTGATTGCCTGTCTTGATTGCCTGTGTCACAGAGGCAGTTTTTTAAACTTTAGTTTGTTTGTTTTTTAAAAGTGCCAATGTGAATAGGAAGAACAGTAATTCAATAAGCCAGCACTTGTGTGCTATTTTGTGTGCGTGTGAACTTGTGAACATGTTGCGAACTATGGGATAGCATTGTGTCTACCCTATGGTAGTACTGACCCTCCTGTATAATTGATTAACAGGTTTATCTCTATTTAATGTGTTTATTATAAGGCTGCTTACTACAGCAGACACCCACCCTATCAATAGTGATTATCCAGGGCACACCCCCTGGACTCCTCCCCTGGGCCCCACACCCACGGCAGCCACATATTGCCATATTTTGCTAATTTCTGCTAACTTGCACCTATCTTTTTCACTAGGTTGCAGAAGTTGGGTGTGTGGAAGAACACCCAAAAGCCTGAGACTCCTGTAACTAGAGGAAGGAGTTGGGTACCTGTTACAGTGTTTTCTTTCTCTTGTAATATATCTTCTCCCTGACCCCTACTATTTTATTAAAAAAATTTCAAACAGCCTTCTGGCGGATGGCGTACATTAGATATGCTCTAAATTCGTGCATATCCATGTGGATTGCTTCATGAATGCGCATATAGTATAAGGAGCATGGATGATGTCGCACCTGTCAGAGGAAGCAGCGGTGGCAATCACAGGTAAATTTGCTGTGTTCCCCCATCAGATTAATTGAAGACAGAAGGTAAGACAAAGCTCCTATACCTCCATTCTTCAATTAAGTGAAAAGGTAAGATTTTTAAGTGGAGACACCCTTTAAAGAAATGTTATTGGAATGATGGCAAATATGAGTTATATCACTTCACACAACTGTGTCCCACCATATTTATTTTGCTAGGCAAGCTGGTGAGCTGGTAAAGTTGGATTTACAGACATATTGTCTTTTTGTTTACACGCTTCATTGTTTTTCTAATGCAACTAACCCCCACACATTTAGCAGTTTTAACTGCCAGCTTTGTGTGACAGACTTTTACCAAAAGCAAAAAGGAGGGTCATGACGGTTTTTGTTTGCACTGGTTTATATGTTTATTCTGTATATCTATTTAATATGTACAGGGCTGTTTCTAGCCACTTGGTGGCCCTAGCGTGATCAGATCGCATCCCACAGTGCTTAAATCGCAGTAGTGTGCCCTATCCCTCCAAGAGTATTGGACTCAACACTTTCAGTGTCAGCAGACATTCTCACTAATAATTTCGTGCAGCTCTTTCCCAGAGTATTGCCATTAAGCCTTCAGTGCCAGCACTTTACCAGAGTATTGGCATTAACACTTTCAGGGCCAGAGAGTATTACCTTTAACCCCGCTCCAGCATTGCCATGATATACAGTATGTACCTGCTTTCCATGTCTCCATTAAATTGTTCACTCCTCACCACTCAAGTTCTAATTGGAGATTTGATAGAAGGAAGAAGAGGCAGGAAAGGGATCTCATGGCTGCTAGTCCAGGGGCCACTGTAAAAAGTCTGCAGCAGATTTTACCTGACTTTTAAAAATCCTTCCTTCACCTTCTGTTTATTTGCAACATTGTTCCAAGTAGAGGTAGCTGAATTCAGGCACTCTCTATTCACTACAGCATAGCAAGTAAAAGCATCTGAACAAGGAGAGCAGTTCTATCACAGCAATTAAAGCTGAGGAAAATGCTAGGGAGAACCTCGACTGCGCCCTGGTGCCTAGGTGGCCTATCCTAAAACGGCCCTGAATATGTATTCATTAATTAGGCTTAGAATAGGTCCCAAACCCATGCTCGTCCCTGAATTGTCTGGCACAGACAATTCCTGTTTTATATTTTCTTTATAACTGGAAAAGAGGTGTTTGTGTGATGGAATATGCAGGAAAAGTGTGGTGTACGTGTGTGCCAGTCAAAATGTAACCCTTTTGAAATAAAAAATAACAAAAGTGGTATAAAGGATACCTTTATTGGTTAACTAAGATAATCATAGCAAGCTATGAAGTATGTTCTGAAAGCTTGCTATGATTATCTAGTTAGCCAATAAAGGTATCACCTTTATACCACTTTTGTTATTTTTTTATTTCAAAGGGTTACCCTTTAAACACCTTTTACAAATATGTTAGACTGAACTACAGCCTATTAGCATTGAATCTTATCTCTCAAAGGCATGAACAATGTCTAAGCAACATGTATGGTTCATCAATTTGAGGCAGTAAGGTTTTGGAATGATCTCCCAAAAATGTTGTGTAAGTTGAATACATTTAAAAAGGCTTAGGTGTGGCAGAATATGCAGGGTTACAAATGGTGACTATTATATGCTAATGTTTTTTTTAAGTCTGCCCTTTGTTTTGTTTCTTTCTCTTTTATTATTTTCCCCCTTCTTTCTCTTTTTTCTTACCATCCTTTTTTTCTTCTTTCTTTTTCTTAGACATTGTAGCATACCTGTAAGTCACAATATAGCAAAGACCAAAGGAAAAAGAACCTACTAAAAGAACAAGATAAAGATTACAAAAATCAAGTTTGAATGTATTCAAGTAAAACTCTATGGAGAGAAAATAAATCTGAAAAAATCCCACCTGTAGTGCATCAGGCCACAGGGCTTAGACTGCTGAAGGGTCTTTGGAGATAGTGATTTTTTGGCCACTAATGTGCATCCTTCTATGGCCATCAGTAGCACTTAAAACCTCACTCTGGGCCATATTTATAAAGGCCCTATACAATTTGAGATAACCGCGGGTTATCGGTAATGTACGGCCGGTGGCTTTACATTTACTCAGAACATTTGTTAATTACAAACGTTCGGTCGCAAATTACCATGCGGTAGTAAACTACAACAATGGTATTCTATGTGGATCATAATCTATGATTGCATATTTTGACGATTGCTAAAGCGCAAGTATTGCCAAAAAAGCCAAAGCTTATAAATATGGCCCTCTAGGTACTAATAATGATGAAAGAAGGAGCAAAGGGTAGGTTGAGTATCCAGGCAGCCCCGGGTTATAAACCAGATTCTGTTAATCTTGTAAATTAGAACTGGTACATATACCCATTAAATGTAACTTAGACAGGTGTTAGCAGAAATTTAAATATGAATTGTGGTGCTATCCAGCTTTGCGATCACTGTTTTTAACAGCTGCTTCTGGTAACGCACAAGGTGGATTTAGGGTAGGTTTAGGGGCCCATTAAACCGTGGTGGGTAGTCAACCACTGGTGGACCACCTAGCTGTATGCTGCAGACCCCCATACTGTACAGTATTTGCACTTTATCCTTGCTCTATTTGTTTGTAGGAGTTGTATGTAGGATGTAATAATCCTTAAGTGACCTTAATGATGGGCAAGGTGGGGTCTCCTGGTTACTCCCTCTCTCTTACACCTGCTCCATAATGATAGTACCGAACTCAGGCCTCCTAGTAACGCTTCCTCCCGTCTCTGTACAACAGAATTTTTGTGATTATTTTCTACCTGTAATCTGGTCCTTTTATTTTAATGGACTAAGGCTGGGTAAACACCAGCAGATATTTGGTGTCATGTTCGGATCAGACAAACGGGTCCATTGGTAAACACGGCGATCGTGCATTTCCCCAAGGGGCTGCACGATTTGTCGTGTTTCTGTCAGCTGCGACAGTCATTTGTCCCGGTCAAGCGCTTGCTTGCAGCGAATGCCTGGTCGGGACAAATAATAGCCCCATGTGTACCACCTTATGCATCTCACCTGTTTATGTATTCACCACCCATTTTACTATATCACTGGTGTGGTTTAGGAAGGGGCCAGTCTTTAAGAGACAGTTGCAATTTAGATCCTCTCTATTTCTCTCTCCTCTGATTACAAGACCATTTGTGTTGAATCATAGACCTGAACTTAGTGTGGTGGGACATACAATTTTTAAAAAAAGCCCTAATTTTCAGTGGATTTTTTGTCTTCTTGGGACCCTGGGAAATATGCCTGGGATATGAGCATCTAGTTGATTGTTTGGAATAAGTACAAATCATATTGTTTCAGTCATTTCTGATGGACTCTAGATTTAAGTAGCATCTAAGTCAGTTAGGAGAAGTATAGACTGACAAAGTTCAGTATTTTTTGTTTCTTTCTCATTAAATCACCCAATATAAGTACCATCCGAGACTGCTGCAGTATTTGTCATTAAGACTCTCCTCACTTCAAGTCGTGTGTTGAGTAAATGAATTTACAGAATCATTAGTCTTATGCCCAGCAACACCTATTCATAATTGTCAAGCACTGGGAAATGGTCAGTTGTGGTTTTAACTTATGTGAAGGTGACTAAACTTCTGACCTGTATAAAATGTATTTGATGAGTAGTAATCTTCCTACACAGCTTTAACACTAATGTATTGGTATTAACTCAACTCGTATTCCTTTATTTTTTTTATTTTGTGAAATCATTCCATATGGTATTAGCTTATAATGTAAAATAAAATTCAAAGGGGAAGTTCAGTGCAAATACATATACTTTTCAGAAAAAAGAGCAGTATTTTTTTTATCCCAGTGACCTTAACCTGCCCATTCAGCATTGTGTCGTGTATAATAAATGCAACCGAAATACAGACTTCCTGTTTGCAGACCCCTAGTACAGACCGTTATGGTCTTGCCCTTGACCCAGCACCTGGGTTGATTCAGTTGCTCATGTAGAGCTCTGAGCATCTTTGACCCATCCAACAGCCAATCAGTAGAAACTACTGTTAGGAACATTCCAAGGGTGTGGTGCATCCTGGGAAGAAGGACTGTTAAAACCTAAAATGTCAGCTCACTAATGTCACAGCAGGGAACAGCAAGGGTATGAAAATCAACTGATTTTCAAAATGGGAGAGAATATGTGAAATAACTAAGAAGGCATTACACAAACTAACATTTAACAATATTGAAAATTTCCACTGGACTGTCCCTTTAAGGACAAAAAAAAAGAGTATTTTTTTTTATTCCATAAACTTTAATATGTCCATCCGCTGATTCATTGGTGCATAAATAAAGTGATAGGCAAATAAGGAACAAGACTTCTGGGAATTTACCATGTTTCCAGTCTGTAGTTGGCGCTCTGGTTTTGCATTTAGCTTGTGGAATGCTGTAAAAGTCTTTTTAAAGATATAGCTTCCCTAAGAGCTTCCATGGAAACATGGTAAATTTCCAGAAGTCTTTGTTTCTTATGTGCATATTGCTGAAAGGGGAGTTTCAAAGCCTTTATTCTCTCCCTATCCTATTTCATTTATAAATTAAGTGAAGCACTGACCTCTATGCAGGCATCGTTGGTGATCTGAGCATGTTTAAATTGCTGATTAGCCAATGCACAAATTACTGTTCTGGACATTGAATGATCAACTACCTACCAACCTTGGCAGTGCCAGGGAATCAAATCAATTGATTTTCAAAATAAATAAAATGGTAGATTTATTTACCTCATAAGTGAATAACTGATTAACAAAAAAAATTATTTTTATTTATAAACTTTCCCATCAAGGTCAATCCTGTAATTTAATATATACACTGAATAGTGACAAATTCAATGACGTCATCTAAGTGGAAACTAATTAGACTTACGGGTTATTCAATAACATTCTTAAAATGGTGCAAATTTTGCCTCAACCATCAGATCTTATTTAACATTTGAAAGCTTACATCTGATTGGTTGGGGCAAAATTAGACCATTTTAAACGATAGATTTTTTATTGAATCTCCCTGTTAGTTTCTTACTAAATTAAGGGTAGCCATTGCAGTCCAGACAGGCACCCAGATAACAGAAAAGTACCCACCTCTCTGTTTCATGTTCTGCCATTTAAAAACATAGTTTGATTAACCTGTTATTTTTTTCCATTCAGTGTCAACCTACTGTGGGAAAGTCCCTATCACATTAAACAGTGTTTTTTTTGTACAAAACATTACCGTGCAATGTTATTGTTGTGTCATTACTGTGGCATATTGTGCAATCCAATGTTTATCATATATTATGGGTGATACCTCTTTGAAGCATATTAAAAGAGAATTATACTCAGGGTTGCCTATTTGCATGGATTGTGCTCCAACTTCAGGGACAAAATCCTGAGTCCCACTGTCAGGAAACTGGCAGCCCGCCCTCAGAATGCCAATTCCCTGCCCTGTTATGCCCCCTGTTTTCATTTTAATTAAACCTATTAAAGATGCTCCCAGGCTCAGATATTCTACTTTTGAATCCACACCTCCTCTGCCACTGCTGCGAGTGGGTTATTTTCAACATGCACAGCAGCAGAGGAGGCAGTCAGCTGCAACGTCACTATTGTGGCTGTTACTGACGGCCATTGCCAGGATGAGAGAGAGCCGCGATTTTGAAAGTAGAATATCTGAGCCTGGGAGCACTTTAGAAGGTTCTTCAAACAAAAACGGGTTAGTGGGGCTGAACAATGTGTGATTAGTTCGAGCTGAACTATTCGAGTTCGAACGGACTCAGATTTCTCAAACATCCTGGACCCAGATTTTTGATATTTTCCGGACTTTCGATAATTATCGAATGTTCGAACGTTCGAGGTGTGCGAATATGCAGTAAAATGTCTATTATACCAATACGCGAGTAAATATCAAATTATCAAATCCGTGAGTAAAATGCCTATTATACCTATACGCAAGTAAATATCAAATACGAATCCCGAGTAAATGTCTATTATACATATCCCCGAGTAATATTGAATGCTCGAATCTGTGAGTAAAATGTCTATTATACTATACGCGAGTAAATATCGAATATCGAATCCGCAAGTAAATGTCATACCTTTCCATATAGTTCGAAAACGGACCGAACTTTCAAGTTCGGCCAGCTCTATGTGAGTTAAATTTTTCTTTGGAGGGTGGACATGCCTGCAGGGACCTGTCTAAATAAACATGCAATTGCAGGATGTTAAACTTGCAGCCCTCTAGATGTTTTGAAAACTACAAATCCCAGAATTCCCTGCCTGCATACTGCAGCCGGTCCAGAAATACTGGGAATTGTAGTTTTCTAACATCTGAGGGTCACAAGTTTGACATCCCTGCCCAGGTAGTAGCAGTAGCATCAGCAGTTTGGGGCTAATGGTTAAAAAAAAGAGGTTTACAATTTTAGAGAACTGTCAGTTACAAGCCCTTTAGCAGGGTGAGCTGCGGTTCATGTATGGTGAAAGATGACGAGAAAAATGCAAATGGAAAAAAAGGCAAAAGACATCCCAGTTTTGCATAATAAGCAATGCACACAGTAAGACTTTAAAAATAAATTTGGGGGAAATTTACCATGAGCAACAATGATGAAATCCTGTGTTAAGGGTATTGTCCAAGTTTTTTTTATTTTCTTTTATTCAGTTTAACTGAAGAACAGGAGGTAAATGAGCAATGCCTTACCTCCCATCTTTAGTAAACCTGCAGGAGCAATCGCTCCAGCGCACGCGTCTCTGACAGTCTCCAATGCATTAAATCTCCCTTGCACACAAAATGGAAGGGTGGGGATGGTTGAGAGAATCTCAGTGGCGTTGGGACTGTCAGCAGCGCTGGATCAATCTGTGTTTCTTCTTCTCTCCTGCAGGTTTGTGAAGGTTCTCATTCTCCAGGTCATGGTATATCTGTTGTATACAATTAGATCAACTGAACTTGAAATGTAGTTCTTGAAGACGTTTCGCTAGTCATCCGACTGGTTTCTTTCTCATTCAGAATGACTTGTACAGAACTGTGGCAATTATGTACCCGGAAAATCCCAATTAGCATATCACAGCCAGGTGTTAGGGTGTGATTATAGTGGCTAAGAGGTGTTATAGGAACGCCCAGAGTAAGGGTTAAAACAGCATTGTACATGGCAGACGTTGGTGTCGAACCCCCCCACCTCTATTTAGGCTTGGTTTCTTTATTTTCACATAAATGGCCTCCTTACACCTCTCTTGAACCAGTCACGTTCCTTCGCCAGTATGTTAACATTACAATCTTCAAAGGATGTCCTTTATCCTTAAGATGCAGATACACGGCTGAGTCCTGCCCGAGGAATTGGCTCTTCTGTGCTGGGCCATACGTTGATGCAGTTGCTGTTTTTGGTCTCCCCCACATCCAATCAGAGCATTCTTCACTGCACTGCACTGCATATATGATGTCGCTTTTCTTGTGTTTTGGTATTGGGTCTTTCGGATGTACCAATTGCTGCCTTCAGTGTGTTGTTTGGTTTAAAGCAGACAGGGATAATGTTTTTTAAAATTCTTCTTAATTTCTCGGAGACCCCTGCTACATATGGGATGACCATGTTCTTCCTCCTGTCTTGCTTTTCCCCTTCACTTTTGGTATTCGTGTTCTTTTCTTTCCTTCCACTTCTTTTGACAAAGGCCCAGTCTGGATATCCACAAGTTTTAAGGGCTCCTCTGAGATGTTTCATTTCTTTAGCCTTCGCCTCTGTGCTAGTGGGGATGTTCTCGGCTCTGTGTTGCAGGGTTCTGATGACCCCCAGCTTGTGATCTAAAGGGTGGTGGGAGTCAAACATCAAATACTGATCTGTGTGTGTTGGTTTTCTGTAAACCTCTACTTCCAGTTTTCCATTTTCCTTAACTTCTCACCAAGCAGTCAAGAAGCCAGTTTGTTGTTTTGTACCCTCTTCCCTTGTGAATTTAATGTTTTGGTCCACCGCATTATATGTGTTCTGTGAAAGCTTGTACTTCCTTCTGGTGGATTTTAACCCAGGTGTCATCAACATATCTGAACCAGTGGCTGGTGCTATGCCTAAATGTATTAAGCGCCTGTGTTTTCTACCTCCTCCATGTAAAGGTTGGCCACAATAGGTGAAACTGGAGATCCCATAGCACATCCATGTTTTTCTTATGAACTTATCCCTGTATTTGAAATAGTGGTATTCAGGCACAGTCCAACAGGAACACACCTGTTCTGGGTTGAGATCAGTTCTGCTGGTAAGAGTGCTGTCTTGGCCCAGCCGTTTTTTCTCACCATGTCAACAGCCTCCTTGGTGGGTATACAAGTGAAGAGAGATGTCACATCATAGGACACCATAGTTTCTTCTACACCGAGTACTATATCTTCAATCTTGTTGTGGAAATCCTGAAGTTCGGATGTGATGCTTAGAACTTCCCACCAAGGTCCTAAGATGTTAGCTAGATATTTGCCACCTTGTATGTTACCGAGTTGATGCTGCTGACTATAGGTCTCCTGCAGGTTTTACTGAAGAAGTGGGAGGTAAGACATACTCCTTAACCTCCAGGTCTTCAATCAATACATTAAAGAGGTTCACTACTCCTTTAATTACTGCTGGATTGAGGCAGAGGGGAGTTGAGAGGTGTTACAGGAGTTACAGGTGGGATATGCGTAACCTAGTGTTAGTAGGAGATGGCAGACTGAAATTTTGCAAAAAAAATTATTTTGCAAAACATTATAAAAGTATATATATATATATATATAATATATATATATATATATATTTGTATACAGGAGTGAAATTACAAAATATGTTAATGTTACCAATAGCACTGCCACGTTTGCCTGCAAAACGAAAATCTCGTACCTGACCAAACACCCAGCAAAATTTAAAAATAAGTTTGAATATCATTTGAATTTTAAATAAAATATCAATTAGAAGGCTCTGTGTGTCTTTGTCCATACAATAGTGTATGTGGTGTGTGTTTTGTGTACACCTAGATGGATATATTGTAATTAATTTTCATAAATTAATCAGTACACATCTGTTGTATTCAATTAGATCAACTGGACTGAACATTTCGCTAGTCATCTGACTAACTTTCTCAATTCAGAATGACTTGTACAAGAATCTGTGGCAATCTGTGGAAAATCCCAATTAGCATATCACAGCCAGTGTTGGGGCGTGATTGGATAGTGGCTAAGAGGTGTTAAGGAACACCCAGGGTATGTGTCAAAACAGCATTGTACATGGCAATGTACAGATTCTGTACAAGTCATTCTGAATTGAGAAAGCCAGATTGATGACAGCGAAACGTCTTCAAGAACTAAACTCAAGTCCAGTTGATCTAATTGAATACAACAGATATACCATGACCTGGATGAATGAGAACCTTCACAACAATCAGTACACAGTAAATATTTTTAATAAAGTAATGTGTCAACCGAATTTGATTATCACTGATGGATTTTGTTTGTTTTTAAGATATATGATTTTTGGAAAATGTCTAGAACTCATTCATAAAAAACGCCAGTGTACCTGATGGAAACCCCTAACGAACTAGAACTGTGATTCAACCACTATGTGGGAATCCCCACTGTCTACTATGGCAAGTTCATTCTGCATTATTAAGTATTAAACCACACGAAGGTGAATGTGGATTGCACTTTCAATTCACAAAGCAGCGGACAAATTTCCTAAATTCATAGTTACCTGTTAAATGCCTTGTGTGCTTGCATAGTACTGTACTGTGGCAGTGTGTCTTTCTCATATCTACTTTTGAGTTTCAGAGAATTAAACGTTCAGACTATGGGGCATATTTATAAAGGAACGAAATAAACGCCAAAAATTACCGCCGCACATCGCGGCTGCGAAAATAGCGCTATCGCCGTATTTATAACGGCGAGCGCCATTCCCGCGATATGTATCGCGGCCGCATGTGTTTGCGGTAATTTTAAGCCCCTTCGCGGCGATACTGTATAGTATCGCCGCGAAGGGACTTAAAATCCCTTCCCGACGCATCTCCTAAGGGGCGGGCATACGCCCACCCTGTTTTAAAGCAGACAGGGATACGATGTTTTTTGAAAATTCTTCTAATTTCTCGGAGACCCCTGCTACATATGGGATGACCATGTTCTTCCTGCCTCTGTCTTGCTTTTCCCTTCACTGTTTGTATTCGTGTTCTTTTCTTCCTCTACTTCTTTGACAAAGGCCCAGTCTGGATATCCACATTTTAAGGGCTCCTCTGAGATGTTTCATTTCTTTAGCCTTCGCCTCTGTGCTAGTGGGGATGTTCTCGGCTCTGTGTTGCAGGGTTCTGATGACCCCAGCTTGTGATCTAAAGGGTGGTGGGAGTCAAACATCAAATACTGATCTGTGTGTGTTGGTTTTTCTGTAAACCTCTACTTCCATTTTTTCCATTTCCTAACTTCTACCAAGCAGTCCAAGAAAGCCATTTGTGTTTTGTACCTCTTCCCTTGTGAATTTATGTTTTGGTCCACCGCATTAATGTGTTCTGTGAAAGCTTGTACTTCCTTCTGGTGGATTTTAACCCAGGTGTCATCAACATATCTGAACCAGTGGCTGGGTGCTATGTGCATGCATGATGATCGTGTGATGTATGCACGATGTGGGGATGGGAATGATGGGGTGTGCGATGGGGGGTGGATTGTATGATGGGCAGTGACATATGGTGGGATGGCTATGATGATGATGATGCTGTTGCTGGGGGTGATGTGACATGCGATGGGCTTTATATGATGTACGATGAGTGGGTATGCTGGGATGTATGTGTGATTGAATGGGGTGAATGTGGGGGCCAGCGCATGCGGATGAGGATGGTGCAGCACTGAGTGGGATTGTGTTTGGATGTTTTATGATGGACTGGGATGGATGGTCTTGATGAAGTGATTTTGTAGGGTTATGGCATGGCTCACTGGCTGGTTGGGTGTTTTTTCTGCTGCTTCTCATGCCCGTCTTGCTGCTGTGTGTTGTCTCCTGCCCTGGTGCTGGTGTGCTGCCCCCCCCCTGGTTTAAAGCAGACAGGGATACGATGTTTTTTGAAAATTCTTCTTAATTTCTCGGAGACCCCTGCTACATATGGGATGACCATGTTCTTCCTCCTGTCTTGCTTTTCCCCTTCACTGTTTGTATTCGTGTTCTTTTCTTTCCTTCTACTTCTTTTGACAAAGGCCCAGTCTGGATATCCACAAGTTTTAAGGGCTCCTCTGAGATGTTTCATTTCTTTAGCCTTCGCCTCTGTGCTAGTGGGGATGTTCTCGGCTCTGTGTTGCAGGGTTCTGATGACCCCCAGCTTGTGATCTAAAGGGTGGTGGGAGTCAAACATCAAATACTGATCTGTGTGTGTTGGTTTTCTGTAAACCTCTACTTCCAGTTTTCCATTTTCCTTAACTTCTACCAAGCAGTCCAAGAAAGCCAGTTTGTTGTTTTGTACCTCTTCCCTTGTGAATTTAATGTTTTGGTCCACCGCATTAATGTGTTCTGTGAAAGCTTGTACTTCCTTCTGGTGGATTTTAACCCAGGTGTCATCAACATATCTGAACCAGTGGCTGGGTGCTATGCCCTTAAAGGTATTAAGCGCCTATGTTTCTACCTCCTCCATGTAAAGGTTGGCCACAATAGGTGAAACTGGAGATCCCATAGCACATCCATGTTTTTGCTTATAGAACTTATCCCTGTATTTGAAATAGGTGGTATTCAGGCACAAGTCCAACAAGGAACACACCTGTTCTGGGTTGAGATCAGTTCTGCTGGTAAGAGTGCTGTCTTGGCCCAGCCGTTTTCTCACCATGTCAACAGCCTCCTTGGTGGGTATACAAGTGAAGAGAGATGTCACATCATAGGACACCATAGTTTCTTCTACACCGAGTACTATATCTTCAATCTTGTTGGTGAAATCCTGAGAGTTCTGGATGTGATGCTTAGAACTTCCCACCAAAGGTCCTAAGATGTTAGCTAGATATTTTGCCACCTTGTATGTTACCGAGTTGATGCTGCTGACTATAGGTCTCCTGCAGGTTTTACTGAAGAATGGGAGGTAAGACATAGCTCCTTAACCTCCAGGTCTTCAATCAATACATTAAAGGAATAGTTCACTACTCCTTTAATTACTGCTGGGATTGAGGCAGAGGGGAGTTGAGAGGTGTTACAGGAGTTACAGGTGTGGGATATGCGTAACCTAGTGTTAGTAGGAGATGGCAGACTGAAATTTTGCAAAAAAAAATATTTTGCAAAACATTATAAAAGTATATATATATATATATATATATATATATATATATATATATTGTATACAGGAGTGAAATTACAAAATATGTTAATGTTACCCAATAGCACTGCCACGTTTGCCTGCAAAACGAAAATCTCGTACCTGACCAAAACAACCAGCAAAAATTTAAAAATAAGTTTGAATATCATTTTGAATTTTTAAATAAAATATCAATTAGAAGGCTCTGTGTGTCTTTGTCCATACAATAGTGTATGTGGTGTGTGTTTGTGTACACCTAGATGGATATATTGTAATTAATTTTCATAAATTAATCAGTACACATCTGTTGTATTCAATTAGATCAACTGGACTGAACATTTCGCTAGTCATCTGACTAACTTTCTCAATTCAGAATGACTTGTACAAGAATCTGTGGCAATCTGTGGAAAATCCCAATTAGCATATCACAGCCAGGTGTTAAGGGCGTGATTGGATAGTGGCTAAGAGGTGTTATAGGAACACCCAGGGTATGGTGTCAAAACAGCATTGTACATGGCAATGTACAGATTCTTGTACAAGTCATTCTGAATTGAGAAAGCCAGTTGGATGACTAGCGAAACGTCTTCAAGAACTAAACTTCAAGTCCAGTTGATCTAATTGAATACAACAGATATACCATGACCTGGATGAATGAGAACCTTCACAAACAATCAGTACACAGTAAATATTTTTAATAAAGTAATGTGTCAACCGAATTTGATTATCACTGATGGAATTTTGTTTGTTTTTAAGATATATGATTTTTGGAAAATGTCTAGAACTCATTCATAAAAATAACGCCAGTTAGTACCTGATGGAAACCCCTAACGAACTAGAACTGTGATTCAACCACTATGTGGGGAATCCCCACTGTCTACTATGGCAGAGTTCATTCTGCATTATTAAGTATTAAACCACACGAAGGTGAATGTGGATTGCACTTTCAATTCACAAAGCAGCGGACAAATTTCCTAAATTCATAGTTACCTGTTAAATGCCTTGTGTGCTTGCATAGTACTGTACTGTGGCAGTGTGTCTTCTCATATCTACTTTTGAGTTTCAGAGAATTAAACGTTCAGACTATGGGGCATATTTATAAAGGAACGAAAATAACGCCAAAAAATTACCGCCGCACATCGCGGCTGCGAAAATAGCGCTATCGCCGTATTTATAACGGCGAGCGCCATTCCCGCGATATGTATCGCGGCCGCAATGTGTTGCGGTAATTTTAAGCCCCTTCGCGGCGATACTGTATAGTATCGCCGCGAAGGGACTTAAAATCCCTTCCCGACGCATCTCCTAAGGGGGCGGGGCATACGCCCACCCTGGTTTAAAGCAGACAGGGATACGATGTTTTTTGAAAATTCTTCTTATATGTTTCTACCTCCTCCATGTAAAGGTTGGCCACAATAGGTGAAACTGGAGATCCCATAGCACATCCATGTTTTTGCTTATAGAACTTATCCCTGTATTTGAAATAGGTGGTATTCAGGCACAAGTCCAACAAGGAACACACCTGTTCTGGGTTGAGATCAGTTCTGCTGGTAAGAGTGCTGTCTTGGCCCAGCCGTTTTCTCACCATGTCAACAGCCTCCTTGGTGGGTATACAAAACATCAAGAACCGCTCAGGTTTGCTGTTCCTCTGAAAGGAGCCTAAAACATCTAGAGAGCCCCAGGTTGAACAAGTTATGAACATCAATGCGAGAGAGTGGTGTTGGGCAGAACATGCATGATGAAAGTATGCTAAATGATTATGCTAAAAATGGCAGACACACAAATGTACAAAACAACACAACAAAAGTAAATAATGAAGCAGCTTTAACCTGTTCTCTGCAAACACAGACTCAAATTATTGCCATTTGTGGTTAAATATTTACATTAGTAGTGGCAAGAAATTATTTACATCCCCAATACTGCTACAGCTGTCAACACTGTGATGTCATTCTGTCTCTTAGCAACTAAATGAATGGAACACAGCAGCTGATCACCATCTAGTGGATGTTCTAGTGAGCTGCTCACATCAACAATTAAATAGCATACACATAGTGCACAGTAATCTTTAAACAATGGGATTGGCTTTACAAGCTACTTGTGTGTCAAAAAAAGACAAGTCCCAAGGCCAATGAACGTTTGCTGTTGGCATCAGAAACGGTCGGTACTGACTGTAAGTTTTTATAGGCTGGGGTATTGTGGGCACCACAAACTTTTGGAGGACCTTTAATGGCAGCCATTTACTGGCATTAAAAAGCCCTGCAAAAGTTTTTGTTACTGGCAAATTACATTGTTTGCAGTGCAAAGCCCCAAAATAAAGCTGTGCTAGCTGATATAACATCAGTTAGTGTGAACTTTTGTGGTGTATTGCCTTGCAAGTGTACACAGTTTGGGGAAAGATGTAAAACTGATCACATTCACAGTGGCAGAGCCAACAATGGCACATAGTCATATTTGTACTAGTTGAATTATTTGGGCACTATGGCTTTTTGCTAACCTATTACCAGTGTTAGCATGAATTAAATTCCAAAATCTCATATAATTTACCCACTTTAGTACAGTTACTGCCCACAGTACTGACCACTGTGCTTACCATTTGTATTTGTATAGAGACAGAAAGGAACAAGTATACATAGGACATTATTTTTACTATTAACAAACTTTTTGCACCTTTAACAAACATAGATAAGTGTAATCATGAGATACTATGGGGCGGATAAAAGGTGCACAAGTTTCCCTGTGCTATTAGGGCACGGCCACACTGCAACGCAAACGCAATCGCACACGGAATCGCATGCAATTTTATGTGCGATTTCGTTGCATTTGCGCATGCTTTTTTTTCATTAAGTATTGGAAAACGCATGCGATTGCGATTTACCAGTGGTGGCCATTATAGATCAAACGTTTTGAGACGATTCATCACTGTCAGTGTATGTGAAGTGTATCTGGAAGGGGCAGCCAGAGATCCACATTCCACCTCAATGCAGACAGCCAAGGAGAGGAGGGACAGAGCATGAAACTGGTGTGAGTAGAACCAGGTATGTGATCTAGACCAGGGGCCGTATTTATAAAGCCGTGGTATCGCTTTTTAGTGATACCATGCCGTTAACAATCGGTAAAACCAATTGGTTTAACGATCAATAATTTCCGATCTTTAATCTCCAATCGGTAGTTAAAGGGCATGTCCACCCCCAAAACTATAATCCCCCCAACTACTGGCCCCATCATGTAGTGTAGTGTAATCCTTACCTCACATCCCAGCTCCATAGGGTTCTCCTGTAGTCCCCCCCCCCAAAGTCCCAAAAACTGCCCACCAGGAGGCTAGCAGGTCCATATAGGACACTGCCTGCTAGCTGGCCTCAGGTAGATTTTTGCCATGCGTACTGCAGCCCTTCTCCCCCCTCCCTCCCCTTCCTCTCCTCCTCCCCTCCCCGTTCTACTATCCCTCCCCCTACCATAAAACCCCTTCAGTGCAGTATTCCCCCATGTCTCCCAGCCCCAACCGCATATTTTTTATTTAGAAAGCTCCCAAACTCTTACTTACCTCTCTCTTTCCTCGGCGAAGTGAGCTGCGCCGGCAGCCGCGTCTTTGATGGCTGCCGCTCAGCCAATCACAGACGCGGCTGCCGGTCCCGCCCCTCTGCTTGCATTTCCTTGCAAGCAGAGGGCCGGGAGCGCGGCGGAGGAAAGAGGGGAGGTAAGTAGAGTTTGGGGGGCTTTCAAAAAAAAAAATATAGCGGTTGGGGCTGGGAGCCCAGGGGGGATCTTAATAAAAGTTCAATTTTAGGGTGGACATACCCTTTAACGGTACCGATCATAAATGTACGATAACGAAATCGTAGATTTACAATCCCAATAGAATACCATTGCAGTAGTCTGAAGAAGGTACCACAAAGGTACCGAAACGGTACGTGTGAATAAATTCAGGATTTTCTAAGATGAATTGCGCTATATCTTTTTACTTCATACTACCGCACGGTATTCTATGACCCAATGTTCGGTAATTACCGAATGTACGGTCATAAATGAACGATCGCGAACGTACATCTACAATTGCGATCATACATTAACTAACCAGCGGTATCGCTAAAAAGCGATACCGCGGCTTTATAAATACGGCCCCAAGAGTCAAACCTGAGCGAGTCCGTGTAAGGAAAACTACAGAGCATCAGAAGGTAGTAAAGGCGGCCATGCACATTACTGATAATGGGTTAATCCTGTCGGGGGCCAACGCGATTTACCCTGTATCAGCATTGTGTAGGGGCTGAAACCGACTAACTACAATGCTGACGTATGGCAGTAGTCGGCATTACAGTACAAAAAATTTCCATTGGTCATTATTGGCTCCATTTAGGTAAAGGGGGCCAATACTATCAGTCCAACTGAACCCTATAACCCGTATGGGCAATTGGTCCTGTCCATGTGTGCATTCCCCACTGCATGTGTGCCAACAGATACCAATGTGATCTGTCAGCACAATGCAATAGGGATCACATGTGTATGGCCACCTTAAGGGCCCTATTTGTGGTATAGCAATTTAGTGATAATGCGTGCTACCGATAATGTACAAACGCAGTCATTAACGATTAACGTTAATTAACGAATGTTCGGTCATAGAATACTATGCGGTAGTAAACAAAAGGGTATCCTATGGGGATCGTAAATCTACGATCGATACGTAGATTTACGATCGATATTAGTTATTTACAATCCTTATCGGAAATTAATGATCGCTTAACCGGTCAGAGAGTAACAATTACTTGTATAAATAGGACCCTCAGTGTGTGAAAGCTGAGCCTGGGATGTGGGAATCAGATCTCAGCAATCTTCCCCCAATTTTTAAAAGTTAAAACATGTCAGCCCTCCACGAGACAATGCTGGTAAGCCCTCCAGTTCACCAACCCAGTTTGTTAGGCCTCCAATTCCAATTCAGTACTTGTCAGTGCTAGTCAGCCCTCCAGTTCACCATTTACTGTTAATCAGCCCTTCAGTTCATCAGCTACTGTTAGTTATCCTTCCATTTCACCATTTACTGTTAGTCAGCCCTCCAGTTCACCATCCATGTTAGTTAGCCAGAATTCTTTTTGAGTCACAACAAATGTAACACTCAGTCTACTTAGTGACTTCTAGAATCCTTATATTTTATAATAGGGGTACATTATTTACTTTATAATTGAAGTCTAGGGGCATCATCTGTCCCATCTCCCTGAACCCACCAAAATGTCCTGTGGTCTGTTGAGATGACAACCCCTAAACTGTAAAGCAGGGAGATGTGTACTTCTTTATTACTGTCTGCTATGTCACATATAGCAAATTAGCATTTGCAGATGAAAGGCAAAGAAAATATACAGAAAGCATTCTATCAGATGCCGCTCCTTACCTTCTCTCTGCTCCAACATCCCTTTTTCTTAGTCTTCAGGTGCTCACGCAACTTCTGGGGTTCGGGACTTCCTGCTAGCTTAACTTTTCAGGAATCTTCTCATTGTTTCTTCATACCTATTTTAGTTTCTGTTTCCTTTTTTCCTTGAC
Organism: Hymenochirus boettgeri; assembly: GCA_019447015.1. Taxonomy (NCBI): domain Eukaryota; kingdom Metazoa; phylum Chordata; class Amphibia; order Anura; family Pipidae; genus Hymenochirus; species Hymenochirus boettgeri. The sequence goes on from CM033469.1 coordinate 127,794,163, forward strand.
ATTTATAGCCTTTGGTTTGTCCTAACGCTTGGTTTGTTTTTGGATTGGTTTACCTGTGTTCTGACTTCTGCTTGCTTGGTGACGTTGATTCTTGCTGCCTGTCCTGACCTCTGCTCATTTACTGACTAGGATTCTCTCTTTATCCTAGGCACCATATTTGGCTATTTGACTCCAGTGTTTGACCTTTGCTCTGCACCTACATTCTAGTTTCCCTACCCTAAGCACATATACCTTGCATTCTAAGTCCTGGGGGCAACTGTGTTTGGTGAGGCATGTCAGCCACCTCAAGTCCCGCTTCTGCTCCAGTTCCAGTCAAGGAACCCAAAGTTCCATTGCCGGAGAAGTTTTCATCACAATTTCTCCAATTTCATGAACACTTGCAAATTATATTTTCAGTCTAAAACGAGAATCCTGCATCAAAGTAAAAGTCAGCAGAGGAGTATGCTACTGAATTTTGCAGATGGCCAGTGAGTATGCTATGGAATGACTGCACTTAAAATAGACAGTTTAAGACTGGTCTTAAAGATCCTGTCAAAAACTCCCTGGTGAACTATCCAGCTCCAGGCTTCTTGCAAAAAACTAATGAGTTAGCCATAACAATTTACTGCAGATTACAGGAACATTGACTGGAGAAGCAGAAGCCAAAGGGACATACAGAGATAAAGGGACATTTTAGTAAACAGTAGGAGTAAAGCTTCATACACACGTGTGCCGACCTGATGACAATCGTGCCGTCGTGTGGGCGTTTTTTCATCCAAATACACAGTCAACGAAAAACGCTCAGAGGAAAGCATACACACATGCGATTATTGTCTAAAACTGCCGTTTTGTTGCCTGTGTGCACGGGGTCGTTTGTCGGGGCAAAATTGTTTGTGTGTAAGAAGCTTAAGACAGGTATGTAAATTAGCAATAATAGAGATATGAAAAGTTGGGTGGGCTCCTAAACTCATCCTGGTGGGTCCCTGGTCTCAGATTTCCTGGTGGGCCCCAGCAGTCCAGTCTGACTCTGGGTGTGGCTAACACCATTTCAAGGTCTGAGGTGGGATGGGCAGATTTAATTGAGCTGGCTGACCTGTTGTAGTGCTGGCTTGCTCCAAACTTAAAGGACAGGGACCAGTGGCATAGCTAGAAATCACTGGTCCCATAGCAACATTTTGAATGGGCCCCCCCTAAACTACAAGAAACAAATTTAACTAGCTTACATTGCAGCACTGTGTGCCAACCAATGTCTGACAGGTCATCTGAGACCTACCAGGGAACATGTCCCTAGGGAGCCCAAACAGTGTTTGTGTGCTACAAACACACAAATACAAAGCTGACAGGATTATTATTAAGTGAATTTCCAGCTTTATCTTAAAGGGGAATAAAAAGGAAAACCTACCCCCTGGATGTAGAGCTGATAGATGCAACAATGCAACAAGATGCAGAGGAGCTTGAGAAGAAGAGAGCAACAAAAGCATCAGTGTTTAGGCTACTTAACATTTGAAGGTTCTAAATATAGGGCTTAATTTAAAAACCCGTTATAATGGTTTATATACCATGAGTTATTGTAACAGTACAGCCGTGGTAGTACATTATTGTACCACAAGATGACAGTAAGTTACTCATTTAATGGATCAAACACACAAATACTGATCACACACAGAAACACACACAAAGTAATCATCCGAACTTGTATATTACCTGAAATACAAGATTTTGTATTGGGTACTATTGCCCAAATCAGTTGAAAATACTCCCTACCCACTGAACTATAAGGTAAGCTTGATTTGGCACTTGTTGGGGCCCTGTGGAAATTATGAGAGATAAGTGGTCAGACAAAATGTTTTCTTTTCTTACTTTTTCTTGTGAGCTTGTGCTGAAATTTGTTGCGCCACCAAACCCCCAGCACTCTAGTCTGGCACTTGCTTTTTCTGTCTATATCTATGTTTTTCCATTTTTTAGAAAAACCATAGTGCCTTTATAGATTAACATTTAAACCAAGCCCAAAAAAAGAAAACATTCTGAAAAATTTCTTGTTTGATTAATACATTTCTGCAAAGATATGCGAAAGCTGAAGCTAAAAGTACAGGAATTTCCCCTCCCATGGCACTAGTACACTAGTAGAGATGGACTGAACATGAACTCAGTTCAGAAGCAGTATTTTTTCCAAATTGCAGAACTTATGTTCTGAAAACTATGTCAACATTTCTAGAAATTTTAAATTCACAAAATCAAAAATGTAAAAATTTCTAGAAATCTCAAAAATACTATGCAGAATGCCAAAAAAGCGCATGAAGTTTCCGGTGCTGAACGGTATTTTTTAAAAAAGATTTTGGGCATTGATTCCTGTTCTCCAGACTATTTCCCAGGTAACTGAGCCATTTACAGTAAATTACCATTGCTACTTGGGGCCATATTTATAAAGCCGCGGTATTGCTTTTTAACGATTTTTAACGATCAGCATCGTAAACTTACGATCGTTAAACCGATTGTAAATTTACGATACCGGCCTCATGGAAAACAGACTCCATACAGTATTTAGGCATTAACTTAACCACCAAGTTCCATAATCTATATACCACTAACTTTGGTCCCCTTCTACACACCATTAAGACCCTATTGTCATAATCTAGTTCCATAATCTATATACCACTAACTTCGGCCCCCTTCTACACACCATTAAGACCCTATTGTCACAATGGAAAACTTACAATATCTCCTGGTTTGGGAGGATTACGTCAATTAAAATGACAATTCTACCAAAACTAAATTACCTATTTTCCACACTCCCAATAGATATCCCCCCAAACCTGATTAGAAGTTGGCAACAAGACCTATTCAATTTTGTATGGGACAATAAAGTCCTCAGAATATCATTGAAAGTAGCCGTGGCCAGAAAATCCCAAGGAGGATTGGGGTTCCCAGACTTGCTTAAATATTACTACTCCTCTCAGGTACGCCATCTCACACACTGGGCATCTGTGACCCCGGAGGCAAGGTGGGCTGAAATTGAAGATGCTCAGATTTCTCCCGCACACCTCTTAACACTAATAACACCTTCCCCAAAGCCCCCTCCCAGACCTTGTTTTACAGGCCCAAAAATCTGTGAAAAGGGCGTACTTCTATGAGGAACTGCACCCCCATCATTGATGGTATAATTGAACAAATGACAGCATTCCATAGTTGAAAGTGTGTAGATTTGAGGAATATATAGTTTGTGGGGGTGTTTTGTAGGAAAAAACTGCAGACTGTTCAAATTCAGAGTTGCCTGAATATTTTTGCTGTTTTTGAGCAATCATGCATTGTCTCACTTCGTGGCTTTTCGCTTTCACGTTGGCCTGTGCAACCAAGCATATGGCATACCGTTTGATTTAGGACATTTGGGAGATTGATATTTGGTAACTTTTTTTTACATTTCATTGAATTTTGGCATGATTTCTACCTTCAAAAGTTGATTATTGTTAATTTTTTCTGAAAATCTGCGAAAAGTGCGAACTTCTACGAAATGTGCCCACACCATTGATGGTATGAATGAACAAACTATAGCATTACATAGCTGAAGGTGTGTAAATTTCAGGAATATATAGTTTGTGGGGGGTGTTTTTTGGGGAAAAATTGCAGACTATTCAAATTCAGAGTTGCCTGAATATTTTCCCTTTTTCTGAGCCATCGTGCATTGTCTCACTTTGTGGCTTTTCGCTTCCAAGTCTGCATGTGTAACCACACATATGGCATACCGTGTGATTCAGGACATTGGGGAGATTGATATTTGGTAACTTTTTTTTACATTCTATGAGGTTTTGGAATGATTTCTACCTTTTGAAGTTGTTTTTTGTTAATTTTTTCAGAAAAGTGAACACTTCTATGAAGAACTACGTCCACACCATTTATGGTATGAATAAACGATCTACAGCGTTGCGTAGCTGAAGGTGTGTAGATTTCAGGAATATATATAGTTTGTAGGGGGGAAATTCTGAGTTACGGGGTTGTTTTGTGGGAAAAACTGCAGACAGTTCAAATGCAAAGCTGACTAAATTTTTTTTTCCTGCTACTGACATTTGGCATTGGTCCCACTCACCTGATACCTGACATCTGATACCCGATACCTGACACCTGATGATGTCCTAAAATGGACACCGTACACAAAGATGTTTTTCTTTGTACATTTTAGCACTAGATGGTTCTTATTTCTAGCTTTATTTTTATTTCTTTTTTAATTTGGTTTGAAGAGCCAAATTACGGTTATTTCTATTTCTTCTTCCGTTTTATTTTTTCGCTTTTTTGGAAAGTATCTCCTCCCACAGTTTCTGAGCTAGACACATGAAATTCGGTACAGACATGCGGGGCATATAGGAGAAGTATGCTATTACCTTAGCTAAGGAATCCGCGACTGCGGTACAGCGTTATTGATAAATTTCGGGACATTTTTTCCCATAGACTATAAGGTAACATCCTCAAATGTGGATATTTCAAAACAGTTGTTTCATGGTCATAAACACAAACCTTTCTGTTCCCATGGAAGCCATACTTAAGTTTAACTATAGACAAAAAATAAATTTTGACTAATCATTAAAAAAGTCTGTTTTTAACCCCTAACTGATACGGTACACACACCTACAGATTTACCCATCCATTTCTGTGGCAGCATACTTAAAAGGCATGTCCACCCCCAAAACTAAAATTTAACCTTCTACTGGCCCCACTGTGCAGTGTTTAAAAACCTTACCTTACTGCTCAGCTCTTTATGGTTCTTGCAATGCTTGTTGAAAGTCCTAGAAATTAAAGAGTAGGAGCCATTTCTAGTGTAATTGTTACTGCCTGTAACTGTTCCTCATCAAGGTTTCTATGAGGGCAAGCATGCTCAGTAATCACTAAGAGGCAGCATTGGAAAAGGGAATTTCCCATCATGCAATTCACTTGATTTGCATCAACATTCTAGTTATAGCAAATCTGCACACAGCAGAGGATAGTTCGGATTGGATATCTAAAGATAACATTTTTCCATATTAGATGTCCTTTTATACCTGTAAACTTGTGCAGAAAGTGCTTGCAATAAACTTTGATTTTTGTTGCCGCATTTGAAAGGTCTTTTACATGTGTCCTTCCTTCTACGGGAATGGTGGCAACTAAAGAGTTACTATGATAAATAACATAGTAACTCTTTAGTTGCCACCATTCATTTTCTCTATAATGAGGTGTACAAGTTGGTTTTGTCCTGGCATGTGGTGCACAGGGCAATAGAGAAAACACATTGTATTGTTAGCATATTTTTTATTGATAATAAGCTTATATTCTAAGTGGAAATGTTTAGTTACAGATCATCTCATTATTGGGGGATGATTATAGTAAATGTAAGTTGCAGGTGCAATTATTACAACCTGGGGTATTTACACTGCATGTTTTCAAATACAATTCCTATCCCTATCCATTCCCTATCTGCCCTTTGCTGTTTGAGAGTACTTGTCAGGGATGGTGAAACTAGTAGTGCAACTACATAGGCACTTGGGTTAGTCACTATTTTGCTAAAGGAAAGTAATTTCAGACTCTGCAATCCAAACACTTATTTTCATTTATCTGTTATAACAACATTTTGTGCATTTATAGACTCCTATACAACACCATAGATGTGAAACAGGCACTAAAAAAAAATATTCTTTGGGCAGTCTGGCTATAGACCAGCCATCTACTTGCAAGTCTCTAAACTAAATACAAAAGCAAGACTGCTAGTTTGACTGCGAATAGAAACTGAGTTCTTGAAGATTTCATGCTGTTTTATAGTGTCTCATAAACACACACCCAAAACTGATTGGTCTAGATACAATCTTAAATCTGATTGGATCTTGGATCTTGGACCAATCAGATATTGGGTGGGTTTTTGGAGTCACTACAAATAGTGAATGTTCAGTAAGGAGAGCTAGTTTCAGTTTTTTATCTGAGATGTATAGCTTGTTCTAAGGCATGTTACTGGGGTATAAGCTTATTGAGTGATTATGGCTGGGTGGCTTGAATGGGCAGCCCTTAGGTCAGATGGCTCTCAGTTTATTCTCAGTATTTGGCTTTCTGATCTAAGATAAAAATAATTCCAGTAAAAGTTTGGTTTGCTGTTCCAACTAAATATTGAACAGGGGATCTGAGCAACAGAGCTATGATGTATTGGAATATGGTTCCACAATTTCACCAGAAACAATCGCAGTAATAGAACAAGAGGGAGATGATTGCAAAACAGTCTAGAGAGCAACATGGCAATCAAAGGGATTCAGAAACACAGCAGCAAAGCTGAGTGTGAATATTGCAGTGTAAAAGCAACCAGTCTGTAATAAATGCAGCTCTGCTTGTAAACAATGTTGTGTCTTACTATAGAGCAAACAGCAGCGATCAGCACTCCATTCCAAGCAAGGAAATGCCTGGGTGCCATTCAAAATTCCAGACTGTGAGTGCCTTGTAATTCTGTGGGGTATATATATATATATATAATTATATATATATATATATACCATTGATAAACTGATTCAAATCTGACATCAACTGCTACTTGCACACAACAATATCAGATCATGTAGTTCTAATGACTATAGAAGAAGGGAATGGGTTAATGTAAAATCCCAGAATCCCAGTTGGCACTTGCAAATCAGTTGCACAGATTCTGCATGTTTAATTAATAAATGGAGAAAGGGCTATTTTAACCATTATGCAAAACCCTTCTGATTGGTGGACATATCTCCATAGACTACAAGCACACTGCCCACTATAGGAGGAGAGAAATCAATTGATACACCCATAAGAAACACAAAAATGAAAATAACTTGATAACTGTTCCAAAAAAATAATGAAAGTATATGGCAAAAGTACACAGGATAGCGCTCTCTACACTACAGCAAAACATATTTTTGGGGGTGGACATGCCCTTTAAAGGGTAACTATGGTTAAAAAACAAATTTTAATCAATAATCAAAAAAAATGTGTTTTTTAACCCCCAATCTTACCCAGGTACACACACCTACTGACATAACCTTCCATTTTTGTGGCAGCATACTTAAAGGGTAACTATAGTCAAAAAACAAATTTTGATCAATAATCAAAAAAGTGGGTTTTTTTACGCCCAGTCTTACCCAGGTACACACACCTACTGACCCTTCCATTTCTGTGGCAGCATACTTAAAGGGTAACTATGGTCAAAAAAAATTTTTGGTCAATGATTAAAAAAATTATTAAAATAAAGAAGTCAAAGATAAAAAAATAGAAAGAACAGTAATTTAGCTTTTCAAGCGAAATTTAAAAAAAAAACTAAAATTAAAGCTAGAAATAAGCACCCTCTATTGGATGTAACGGTCAGCACATGTCCTAAAATGTACAGACAAACATCTTTGTGTCATTCCTCATGTTTCAGGTTTCATTTATCATTCATCAGGTATCAAAGTCAGCTATCAGTGTTATTTATTATTCATTAGGTATCATTCATCGGGTATCATTCATCAAGTATCATTCATCAGGTATCAGAGTCAGGTATCATTCATCAGGCATCAAAGTCAGTTATCAAATTCAGGTATCATTCATCATGTATCAGAGTCAGAAATCCGTTATCAGCCATCAGATATCATTGATAAATGATACCTGACTCTGATGCCTGACTTTGGTACCTGATGAACGATACATGACTCTGATACATGATGAATGATACCTGGCTCTGATACATGAATGATACCTGACTCTGATAACTGATGAATGATACCTGACTCTGATACATGATGAATGATACTAAATTACTGTTCTTTCTATTTTAGCTAGCTAAGGAATCGGTGGAAGGGTTACTGCATTATCGGCAAATATCAGGATATTTCTTTCCCATAAAGGGTATAATCTTCTAATATGGATATTTCGAGGTTTAAGGGCTAGGCCACACTAGCGCGTTTTTCACGCGTTTGCGCACGCGTGATTGCACCCGCGATTTTCGCTAAAATGGAAATCACAGGAAGTTGAAAATTCCCACGATTTCCGATGCGCATGTGATTGTGCGTACTTTCGCGTTTTGGTAACGCATGCGTTCACCATTTTTGGTGCGTTAATGCATGCTTTTCCATAACGCAAAATTATAAAAACGCACAAGAATCGCGCACACAATCGCGTGCGATAACGCTCATGATTGTGTGCGCAATTCCTGTGCGTTGCTGTGTGGCCTCAGCCTAAGGGTCATGTCATCAAAACAATTAGTTTCATGGTCGTAAATGCAAACACTAATACCTCCAACCCCCACACAGATACAGGTACATACTCTTACACACATTTATCTTCACTTACTGTTTGTTAAGGGTATGTCCACCTCTATTAAAAAAACTTTTAATGTTATTCTCCAAAAACTAGTTCACATTTTGCTATTCTGTCTAATGTCTAACCTATTTAATGTTTGCTTAGTGTATGGCCAGCTTAATACACAAAATATGATACCTGACACCCGATAGCTGACTAACTTTATTTCATTTTCTTTGAGGTATTCTGGAAATTTCTATCCTGTATTGTTCTTGGCTTAATAGCCTTGATTATGTAATTCCCTTTGATTTTCTTTGAGGTACAGTATTCTAGAAATTTCTATCCTGTATTGTACTTGGTTTAAAATCCTTGATGATATCATCAGTGATGTCATTCACTCTATAAAAGGGATTGAAATTTCACAGGAGTTTTTTTTGTCATTCACTCTATAAAAGGGATTGAAATTTCACAGGAGTTTTTTTTAGCAACTTTTCTATTTTTTTTGCTGCTTTTTTTTGTAGCATTTTCTGGATTTTCCCCCATTTGTTTTTTCTCTCCAGTAGAAGGTTAAATTTTAGTTTTGGGGGTGGACATGCCTTTTAAGAAGAAGATCCTAGATGATCTTGGAATAGGAAGTACTAGACATGTAGTGTGGGTTCGACTCCAACCTGTTTTCAAATAGAATCTAAGGGTTTCAAAGCACAAATTATTCTCTTCGTATTATTAAAAATTTTTAGACTTTGGGTTTTTTCTTCTAAAAAATTTCAAATTTCAGTAACTCTCAAATTAAGAGTTTTTGAGGGGTTACTGAAACCAATCGTCATTTCCAAGGGTTACCAAATTCAAATACAGAATTTTCAATTTTCGTAACCCTCAAATACCCGCAAGTTGATTTAGGTAACTCTCAAATTCACGATATTGGTAACCCTCAAATCCAAATCTTGGTTTTGGAAATCCTCAAATGTAATTTTTTACTAAGTTTTGGTTATATGTACATGTTGCCCAAACCATTTCACAGGCCCCTGTGTCATTAATTTGGCTTGAAATATCTCTTCACCGGTTTATCTGTAGTTGAGTTCAGGCTCTCTACTCACTACAATGTTGCAAATTACAGCAGAACAAGGAGAGCAGATCTAACACAGTAAGTAAAAGCTGAGAGGGAGATTCTAGGGAGAACACTGGGCGCCCTGGATCAACGTAAGCTCCTTAGTTCTTTGCCTAGGTGGCCTATGTTATACCCCATCACACAGAGAGTTGGGTTGGGGCTCATATTTATCAGATCTTTATAGTTTATTTTTGCAATGCAATTTTCAGAGTTAGGCTTTAATTTAATCTTGCTGGCATATTTTTTGCATACACAACCTTTCCTATCAACACTTTTTTTTATAACATAGCTTTATTTTAATGTGAAAACACAAAACAACTGTCATAAATAAAATCAACACTAATGCATTTGTTAAAGTATTACATGTAAAGAAAAACATATTAGGCTTTTTCACTGTATTAGAATTACTTATACAATAGAAATCAAATAAATTATATTAAATAATTTAAATAGAATAAATGTTAAAAAATAAATAAATAAATGTCATTGTTTCCATCAAAAGTGGAAAAAATAAATTACCAGATACTGGACAATACAAAGAAATCTAACGTCACATGTTTACATGTGTAGTCAAAGATATCTGCATAGCATACATTCATTTCCGGGGGGGCAAACTCCAATTTTTCTGCTTTATACTTTGATATGCACAATTGGCAATACTTTGGGCACCTACTTGACAAAGGGAGAAAACACTGCCACTTGTGCCTGAATGAAATGCAGGCACAAAAAGGTATCTCTGGCAACATTTTATTTGGCTCTTGTACCATCTGGCAGCATTTTGGCACATACACTGGTGATTACTCTAGTCTCATTTACTGGATGTTTTTTTTTACATAATCTGAATTGCTTGGATTGCTTTGTAATGCTTGGATACAAAATGGCTCCTCACAGAGGCTGTGCAGAAATGAGAAAACGTATTTTACTCATTGTTCCCCCACTGCAGTGTCTGTATAGAGGATTAGTTAAATACACTGAAACACAACACTATATTGGCTAAAATGGGTTTGATTGTTGGTTATGATTCTTTGGTATTGTAAAGGATCCCATTATATTTTCTATTATAGTGTCATAGTGTTGCTCCCTTTTATTTTCAATTTGCTTAATCTCTCTTTAGATTACACAGTTTTTCTAAAATGTTAATTAAATAGAGTTTGCTACTTTTGTGATTTACTATTGGATAAATTAATGATGGCCATGGATGGACCAATTCTCAAAATAAATAAAGAAATAGTTAATGGGAACATACACCCCAAACTAAGATTTGTATGTAAGCAGATCCTCTAAATTCCTCGAACTGCAGTAAAAATACCAATGTTCCTGCTTCCTCTTGAAGCCGTAGAAGCCCTTTACAAGATTGCACATTCCCATGGGGAACAGCAGTCAGTCATTGGCTGTGATGTCATCTGTTACAGCCACGACTGACTGCTGCAAGCCTGAAGAACCAGAAGCCAGCAGAGCCAAGTGTAGGAACAATGGACTGCATCCAAGGCAATAGGCATCTGCAGTTGGGGGGGAGGTTAAGCTTAGGGTGGATGTACATTTTAACCACTGTGAATATTGTGTCAGTGAGTGTTGAACATATGCACATTGTATGCATGAGGAGTCCCTTTTTCAAAACATGTTTGGTTAGATGGAAGAGACCTTTCAGCCTGATGGATTTGATGGTTTTCTAGATATGATCTGAAAAAAGGAGATAATACGACAAAATTAATTCATATAATGGTTTTCAAAAATATTTTAAGGAAAGCTTTACAGAAGTCACATTTTCATAATAAAGATATCCTGCTTGGCAGAAAACTCCCCCAAATGCCATGTGCCTGCAGCTAATTAAGTAATTGAATGGATTGGTTCCTTAGGCTGGGTACAGATGTAAAAATATTTTGTCCCGACTGTGCGTTCACTACGAGCAAGCTCTTGGCTGGAACAAATGACTGTCGTTCGTAGCAATAGTGCCCGCGGTCGAAGTTCATGCAACTGATTGTGCAATCGCACGATCAGCCATAATTTACCAATGCGTCCGATCGTTGGGCGATTGGGCAGACAAAAGCAGCACAGATTTTTCGACAAAGAAGTATCGGTCATTTAGCCCGAAAAATCTGCCTGTGTGTACCCAAGCCTTAGGTTAGAGGGCAGTAATTTTAACAATACATTGCCTCTAATATACCTTCTACCTGCATCAATACACATAGAGGGAGATTCAATAACAGTTCTTATCGTTTAAAATGGTGTTAAATTTGCCCAATCCAATCAGAGCTTATTTAACATTTGAAAGCTAACATCTGATTGGTTGGGGCAAAATTAGCACCATTTTAAACGATAAGAACTTTTATTGAATAACCCTAATAATCTTTGGTGTACTGGAGCTAAAACATATTAAGCCACATTTACCGAGTCACAATAGCTCCTTTAGTGAAGATTAAATACTGCACCTATGGCTCTGGGTAAATGTTGATAGGGTCTAAACCTGTGACTTTAATGCCAACTGTTTTCTGGCAATAAAAAGTCAGACTGCCTTATTAAATCAATTGTGGAACCTGAATAGAATTCTTTTGCAAAACCTGCACAGCCACTTTAAATAGGGGCCCAATTTAAAAACCCGCAGTATCACAAATCTGTGATACATTTTCAGATGCAGTCATACATTTACAACAACAGAGGCGTACAATACCAAGCGGTAGTAGACTGGGGCATTGTACTTTAACGACTGCATTCTTAATTTTACAATCACAATTGTAAATGTAATGCTACTTAGCGATACTGCACATTTAAAAACAGGGCCTGAAATTACACTTACCCATTATGAATGGGTTTGGTTTACTTTAAAGGGCATGTCCACCTTAAAAATAAACTTTTGCTATATTGTAGATCCTACTCCTATTCTTTAGTTTCCTGGACTTTGGGCAGCCATTGCAGGAGAACCATAAGGAGCTGAGGGGAAAGGTAAGGATTTTTTTAAATTGTACAGTGGGGCCAGAAGTGGGTTACATTTTTGGTTTGGAGGTGGACATGTCCTTTAAGAAAGGGAAATAGCAATAGTGGATCTTGGCAAATGTACAATTTGAATTTATATACCCGTTGCAATAAGATGGACATGTTTTTCAAAAAATCCTTTGGTTGCATTGTAGGGTAATCATTACAGTTCCGACAATCCTAAAATAGAACATAAAAATAAAACAAATAAATAATTACTTATTCAGCCAAGTCAGAAAGGAATTTCCCCCCTCCCCCCTTTCATCTGTTTTTTTTTTTGCCTTGCTCAGGATCAACTGTTAGGTGGGGCTCATGAGTAGACTATAAAAGTTGGATGTGTTTATTCAACCTCCATTATTATGTTATTATGTAATAATTAGACAAGCACTATGGGTAGGGTATAAAGGTTGAACTAGATAGACATTTGTCTTTATTCAACCTCCATTATTATGTTACAATGTTAGTGTTAGACAGGCACTATGGGTAGATTGTAACGGTTGAACTAGATGGATGGATGTCTTTATTTCATCTCCATTACTATGTTAATATCTAATAGATGCAATTAATTAACAAAGACTCTTAGGCGCACTGTGAAGAAACCATACTAAATTTTATTATAACAATGTGGCACAAATATGTATCGAAATGTACAGTTTAAAAACAATTAAAAATGTATATAAATCTAACAGCAATCCCCACAGATTCCCACTGTAAGGCAATAGTAACACAAATATAATAGGTAATGTAGGTAGTGTAGAGCCTAATGGGCTCAACCTCTAATCACATTCCCCTAAAGTGCAATGAAATCCATATTATACAAGCCCACATGAAAAACTGAAGTAAAGTCATGAGAGGTTTACTTATCTATACCAGCATAAGGACAACCATTATAACTACATAGTGTCTCGGGGAAGTTCCGGGGGAGCCTAGACTCAAAAGGGGAACAAGGGGAAGGCTGTTTAACGCCCCAAACACTGGACGCGTTTCGCAACAAGCTTCATCTGCAGGAATTCATTGCACTTAAGGGGAATGTGATTAGAGTTTGAGCCCACTAGGCTCTACACTACCTATATTACCGATTATATTTGTGTGACTATTGCCTTACAGTGGGAATCTGTGGGGATCGCTGTTAGATTTATATACATTTTTAATTGTTTTTAAAACAGTACATTTCGATTCATAGTTGTGCCACATTGTTATAACAAAGTTTAGGATGTTTTCTTTACAGTGCGCATAAGGGTCTTTGTTCCTTAATTGCACCTATTTTGTTTCCCAGCAGGCAGCATGTGCTTTACTTGAAGTTTTAAACTTAAAGAGCACAGCTGTATATCGTTTCACTACTATGTTAATATCTAATTCTTAAATTTAAGTTAAATGTCATACAATTATCATTTCTAATCTTGTAAGCGACAATTTTTTGACCAGCTATCAGTTTCTATATATTTTGAGTAATGCAACATATACCAATTATCATGGCATCTCTCTTACAGTCCCTGATTAATTAATTGTTCAAGTCTGAAGTAATATACTGCATACACATTTAGTTTTATGTTGAAACATCAACATTCTATCTATGAATCCTATACAAGAAGTTAAGAAATAAACTGGATTTCACAAAACTCTATAATTCTATTACTGATATATGTAGATGTATGGTAGTGCTGCATTTACTATGACTGCTGTGGACTAGCCATAATTATCTTACCTTATTTCTTGGAGTGTGCATTTTGCTTAACCGCACTTTTCTAATGTGATTCGTGAAGTTACTTTTATTCTGTCCACTGGCTTCTGTCAAATTTTGAATTTGAAATCTAAAACATTGCAAAGCGAAGTCCAGACATTCATCCTAATTATAAAAAGCAGGAAAAAGATGAATTTTAACAAATTTATACAAATTATAAATTATAGAAACAAACCATTAATTCCTTCTATAACCTATGGTTTGGCAGTATGTATTGAAAAAGATAAGCATTTGCTCCAGTCCTAAAGGAAACCAGTGGACATTTGTCTCTTCCTCATCCAGATACATTTGGATCTGATTGAAATTGATCTGATTGAAATTTCAGTTGGAATTTTTAAAAAAATCTTTGCCAGTACAGTTAGTGCCAATATATTTTGAATCATATCAAGTTTTTAAAAAATATTATTTATATTTTTTTATTGATAGTAACGCTCATACATTTGCGGAAACAAAATGTTTAAGGTTCTGACCCAAACATTTCCATGATACTTTTTTGAATTTCTATATTCTGCATAGAGAATGTGCGTCATCTTTAACAGCATTTTCAGATGAATGATTACATTTCCTGTTTTGGTTTTGCTGTAGTATGTGAAACCAATTCACTTATTAGGAGAAGCTGAGAAACGTGGCTTCTTCATTTACTGTGTGTGACATCATGGCATTGCAATTTTTGCCAGTTTCGTTCACGCCATCATGTGGAAAAATTAAGTGAAACTACCAGAAAACATGAACATAAGCGAGACATCCATATATATTTACGATTAACCTTCCCAACCCTCAGTAATGTCCCAACCTCGGTATTTGGTAAAACCCAACCAGTGAGGGCTATTTGGGGAGTCTTAACTTTATAACAAAACAGTCATGTGAGGGGAAATAAGAGCCAATTGGGTTTAATACAGTTGTATATTACCATATAACACCAATGTTAACATATAACACCATTTTAAATTCAGTATAGGTTAAAAAAAGCTGTTCGGTCTGTAGTCTATACTGATATTTGTTATCAGTCAAGTTTATAAAAATTGTATACTATTGTTGAAGGTTTGTTACAGGTCTAGCTTTTTATACAGAGATTTATTTTTATAAAATCGTCTTTTATGAAGCATTTCACACAACGTATAAATTTCCTACGTATCCACTGGGGACCAAATGGATGATTAGAGATATGTAACGAAAGCTTATTCAAACCACAGAATCTGTTTTTGTCAAATAACTTTACAGTTAGAGGAAAGGAAAATAGTTAATCATGATGTTCTTTTCCACTTGAGGAAGCATATACTCTTGCAGTTTCAAAGGTATGAAAAGTATGAACATACAATAGAACAAAAAAGTACATTCTAATATTGTATTAATAATATATAGAAAATGTTGTCATATTTTATTTATAAAATTGTTAAAATGTTATTTTAAAGCACAAGGATATTAGAAGACGATCCATAGATCCTCTGGACCAATTGTTAGGTAAGGTTAAGAGGAGGGTATAAAAGTTGGACTAGATAGAAGTATATCTTTATTGAACATCAATTACTATGTTACCCTATGTAACTTTTAGCTGATTGCCAACTCAATGAAGATCTAAATACATTTTAGAAATAGCTGGTATCATTGTTATCATTGCTGCTAATCCTCCTCTTCTTCCCGTGGTAGTGTTTCTGATATTGCCCTAGACTGCAATAGTGAATAATTTTACCAGCAGCTTAGGACCATGGGAAACAGGAAAACCCAAGCAACATTTCTAATTTAGTAGCAGTGCTTTTGTTAAATATAAATGCTATGCTAATAGGGCAACACGCCATGGACCATATTAAATAACCCATGGTATTGGCAAATTCCGATACTGTGGGTTATTTTAAAAGTAGGTTTGTGGCCACAAATACATCTGCGGCTGTACATTCACGAACGGTCGGTCATACAATGCCATGCAGTAGAAAACTACCACATTGGTATTGTGTGGGTGATCGTACTATTGTGATTGTGATAGTAAATAAAAATGTATGATCGCAAATGTACAAGTACGAACAGGGTAACGTTTGTTAAAGGCGCAGTATCGCAAAATATTGCACCTTCAAAATACAGCCATATGTCTTATTTTCAGTATAGCTGGTTTGTTTGCATTAAAAGTGAGGACAGTGTTTACTTCCCACAGACAGTGCAACTGATATTCAGGGGAAAATGTGCCCTTTTGGTATAATATCAGCATTATATAAAGAGAGGCATTACAATTATTTTAGCATAAATATGAACAAATGTTTATTTTAATCTAATTTAGGCATACTTTACCATTCTATTAAAAGGGAATTACACCATGACAATCAATAGTTACTACCTAAATAGCATTTTAAATTTGTAAAATTCTTTTGATATTTTTTTGTGGCAAAATGGCTTTTTCCACACTTTATTAATACCATTTGGCAAAGTGAAGTTTCACCTTTTAATACATAGCAGGAAACTAAATCACTGAAAAATACAGAAAAATCTTGTGACCAAATGGTTATATAAATAGAACATGCTGCTAAGTCTCTTATCTTATCTAAATGTCATTCACTTAATGTAAAAAAAGTTTCACTTGGGTAAAATGTGTGGGGTTATTGGGATTAGAATTGTCAGCTGTGATATGGTGGTTAATGACATATAGTTTTACTTCCTCCGACCAAACAAATGTAATTCAGCTAAAAATATGTACAATATCACATTTCTGTTTACATTTCCTAGTTAACAAATATTGCAAGCTCACTTTTTTGTAGATAAGTTAAAATTTTAATGTCAAGGTTTTGGGTTGTCATACAAGATTACTTCTAAGTTATAATTAGAATAATTATTAAATAAAGTATATGAAGTCTGATCATCCATTTAATTTCAAGAAATAGATACATTAAAGGGCATCTATAGTGAAAAAAAACACATTGCCCCTTTGCAAAGTTAAAATTCATGTACTCTGTGCTGCCTTAATCCTATCTCTGTCAGTGACTTTGTTTAACCATCGTGTCAGATCTGTGTGCAGCACTCCCCCCTTCCCCCTCCCCTCTGTTACCTCCTCCATGTCTCAACTCCGGCTAACCGACAAGCTTATCATGTGCAGTAGGAGTTAAAAGTTCAATATCCTGAAAAACACACCCACGCACAGTGGCCAAAAGAAAGCAAGCTGTCCTGGAGATAAGGAAGAAACAGTTTACGATCTCTCACTTTGTGACCCATCATCAATCAGTGAAAGCCATTAAGAAGGGGGGTCAAGTGCAGCCTTATATCTACCATCAAAGCTACCTCTCTCCCCCTGCTAATGCTCTTATCTCTATGTTTATTACAGAGCAGGGAGGTGGGATCACAGTCACAGGGATTTGATTGACAGTCCAAGTAGGAGTAGAGGAATGCAATCACGTGTTCTTTTAACTGTGTATTTCAGGACAGAATAAAAAGTTAATTTTGCCCTTTAACCAGTCCTTACATGTTGGTCATTACTTAAAAACAACACACATACATTTACTATACAGATATAAATATATAATAACATTCTACGTGTAGATTAGAACATAACTTCTAATTATTGTTTTTCTTTTATCATGTGTAATATGTTGACTACCTATTATATTATCTCAATGATAATTTTATGCGGCACTTGCATATACTGTCAGTCTGTGATTTGTTGCCTAGTCCAGTGAACTGATACTAGAATAAACTCAAAAATAATAATAACTGTGAATCTGCTTGTAAATAACTGTTATGTTGTACAAAATTATATTTAAAGGGTATTTTTTATTTCCCCATTACTGGGAAATATCATTCTTTCCATCACTGTTCCATTTTTTTGTTGCTCTGTCCCCTGTTCTTTAGATATCCAATCAAAAAAAAATAAAAAAAATCCAAACTCATTTTTCATTTCAGCTGTCAAATGAGTACCTTATGATCAGTCTATGAGCCTATGATCAGTTGGTATGTGTTAATTGCATTATGGGAAATTCCCTCTTCCGCTTGTGTCTCATAGTGATAACTGTGTTTCCCTCACTGATATTCTGGTCTGATAAAGGGGTATCGGTTAAATGAGAAAGGGGAGGATACCAAGCCTGAGAAAACAAGTGCTAGATCGAAGGCATGCAGCAACACACACCTCAGAGTAAATGTTGCTTACATGTATTTAATTATATATTAATTTATTCTGTATACATACCTATTAACAGACAATATTAACAGAGAACACACTTGATTTCTCATTTTTTTTTTGATCTAGCACTAAAATATTTTTAAGATCTTGATGAATGCATGTTAACAACTTTTCCACTGTAACTTTCCTTTTAAATATGGGCACAATTAAGAGTCAGATAGCATGAGAAAAGTGTCCTTTAGATTACTCTCACAGAAACAGTCATATCTAGAAAACAAGGTGTTCTGCAACAAAATAGGGACAGTTTAAACTAATGTCTATTAGTCATATTATCATAACTAAATACAGTATTTTACATATAATCTCAAAAATAATTTATATGTAAAACAAGGCACCTGTTATTTTCAAAAGAAAATACGTCCATTAAATCAATGTTTACTCCTGAAATATCTCCTTTTATCCATAAGAATTTATTGCATCTAAACATCATGTTTGGTCATGAAGTATCTCCCCCGCCTCACAAGTTGTGTATGTATTGTGGTTGCCACAAGCCACTGACATCCTATTCGAATATTTTCACTCTGACATACTTTGAAGAAAAAAAAACCTGCCCTGCACTTATTAGATCCTGCGGTCTCTTTGTCACATAAACGTTACTGACAAAATGTACAGCTGCACGCATATTTGCTTTGGTTCATGTTTCATTATTTTAATTTATTACTATAATAGCATTCCTAATTATGACAGGTATTTTATACCATGAGCATGCACTATCCATTAAGTATTCGCCTTGGGATTAGTTGAATTTCCCAAACAAGGTAAGATCTCATAGCAATATTTGGGTTGTTCTTTTTTTATTTTAATCTCTCTACTTTTTGTTAAATTTTTTCATTCATTTTGTAATTATTTTTGCAAATTGTTATTTTTTTATATAATAAAATGCACGACTGGCATCAAATAAGGGCTTCCATCATTTCATTGCAATGTTGTTGTTTTTTTAAAATGAGTTGAGAGTCTAAAATATTAAATAGTGCAAATGTGCGTAAGGATTGCTATTTACAGCCAGATGTATTATTTATGGACAAAGCATATGCAAATGTATTGCCTTTCCATAATGCATGAATGTCAACTAAGTTAAAGTTAACCTTGCAGATATATTACCAATTAGTCACTAATTGGTTAATTGGCGTTTTTGGATATTTAAGGGAGTGGGAATCATGGGATATTCTCTCCCTCTATGGGTCTCTGATGAAGAGACAGGAATGTCGGGAAACGCGTCAGACCACTGGTTTGTTTGCACCTTTGTGATGCTTTTACAGCTTTGATTGATGTTCACATATGATTGAAATAAAAGTTTTGTGATGACACCTACCAAGCCTGAGTCCTAATTCCGGAGCGGTCCGCTCCCTGATGCTCGCTCTTCGTACTAAGTTAAAGTTAACCTTATCATCTAATAATATTTGTACCTGTGTTTGAACAATAAAGTAGCTGCCCAGTCACACACCTTATTCCAATAATGTATTATTTGTACCAAAAGTGGGTGTAATCTAACCGTGCTTGTTCTTAAAAAGCATTTCCACTTATACGGCGGACAATGACCTTTGACTTATACTTAACAACTTTCTAAAATACTTTTAACAATGGATGTGGGTGAGTGCGTACATCTCTGATAGTGACTCACTCATTCTAACTTGCCAGCATTGTATATAAATAGGAGACAAAATCTGAAATGCCAGCTTCTCAATTTACTATTCTCTAAATAATGCAATACTGTAGGAGAAACTGAAACCTGCCAGTATAGGTATTTTTTAAGGCAAACTAAACCTAGTTATTTTTCTTTTTGATTTTATAATCTGGCATATTATTGCTTTGTAAGCTGTTGTTAATATAATAATGTTTAAATAACATACCTTTACATTCACAGGGGTTGGAAGGGAGCTTGGATGCTGTAGAAAAAAATAAGTAAATCAATATTTATTGAATTCTATGAAACTGACTTAATATAAGCAGGTGATAAGAATTGCTGGTGTTTATACTTACTGTTTGATTTGCTTGTTTCTTTATCCATAGATCAATACCTTTCTTTATTTCTTTACACCGTTCATTGGATGCAAACTGTGCATCTATAACAACACAGTAGGTCAAGGAAAACAGACACCACAGCAAATAATTGGCCATTATATTTCTATTAGCTCTGTAAATTTTCTGAGTTTTAACTCTTTTATATATTTGCAATCCCCAACTTACCTATATATTTGGTTTTGCCAAAATTGAAAATCCCTCCCATTTCATATGGAAAGCTTTGCAGAATGGATGAATGAGTAATGATTTTTTCTTTTCCACTGGCAAGGTGTACGTACGTACGTGTGTACATGTAACGTGGGTGGCGGGTGGAGTCTGATGTATGAAATTCTGCCCAATAGGCAGAAACAACTGTGACAACAAGCGTGCACTAAAGACCAGAATTTAAATACATGAGAGTAAGCTCTAATAATGGTGGAACTTTTTTTTTTTTTTTTTGTAAACAAAGGTTGTGTGATGTTTAAAACTTAATTCAACTTCTCAAATTAATTCCAGGTATAAAAGACGTTGTTATTTACATGAATAGAAATTTTTTTGGTAACTATTTCAGGCAATTAATCGCAATTAAGCCTTGTTTGTGATGTCTTGCTATTTAGCAAATTTGTATATGTAATAGTATTTTAACATTTAATCTTCTCCACAAACCCCCAATGAACACTGCTTCCTCCCATCTTAAATCATTCTCTCTTGCTGCTCCCTACCTTTGGAACTCTCTCCCTCTCTCACTTCGCCAGGTGACATTCATTAATACTTTCAAATCTAGACTGTTATCCTACCTTTCTGAGCGCCAGCACAAGAAATGAGTGTTTACCATCTCAAGTACTTTGTACCCATCACCCCACTTGAATCTGTATGTTGTCCCACCCACTTAGATTGTAAGCTCTTCAGGGCAGGAACCTCATTCCTAATGTGTCAAGGCATTCTGCACTTATAATTTATCTATAATTTATATATATATGTATTAACCTATGTATGAAATTGTATTTCGTTTTTATTTATCTGTATAATTGCTTGCACTTATCCCCTTATTTGTATTCTCTGTATTCCATAATGTACAGCGCTGCATACCCAAGTGGCACTTTATAAATAAAATTATACATACATACATACATAATCTGTGGATTAAAATAAACATGCTTGATTATTTAAGCCCTTAGTGTATTCTATTTTGTTTGGCTGATATGTACAATACATTACATTAAATACATCTTTGGTATTAATTTATCCAAGGGACCATTTATCTCCCATCAAACACACAAGTTTAAACAGTGTCAGTGTAATGTACATGTTATACAATTGGATATTTTAACTACTATTAATATTTGGGTGCATTTGTCATCCTTAAATAAAATTATTAGATCAAAGAGCTTAAGTGTAAAATTTTAAGAAATAGGTAAAAATATTGCCACCAGCTGAACATTAAAATTTACTTGAAATTACTATAGATGAGTAGAAAAGCAATATGCCAAAAATTATGTCTGTAATATACACCAATGCATTTGGTTTTGGTGAAGAACTAGAGATTCTTCTATTATAAATAGCATATTTCTTTCTACAAAAGAACATTTGGCCATATTTATAAAGCTTTTCAGCGATACCGCGGGTTAGTTAATTTACGATCCTCTGTATTGTCTGTTATACTTTATAAGACACTTTTCATATTATAGTATAGTATACATCCATCCAGTCCAACTCATCTAGCAATATCCTCATTTCCTGCCTAACTGTTGATCCAGAGGAAGGCAAAAAAACCCACCAAATTTATGAAGGGGAAAAAAATTCCTTCCTGACTCGTGGCAATTGGAAATTTCCCTGGAT
Source organism: Hymenochirus boettgeri (assembly GCA_019447015.1). Lineage (NCBI taxonomy): Eukaryota > Metazoa > Chordata > Amphibia > Anura > Pipidae > Hymenochirus > Hymenochirus boettgeri. Next base: position 127,816,201 of record CM033469.1, read on the forward strand.
CAACTCTAATTTATGTATCAATACCAGTAACTTGCAACATTCCTTGTTTGTAGAAACTTTTTTGAAACTGACCAATGAACCTGTCACCAGTGAACCAGTTCCATAGCTTTACTGTTCTCACAGTGTAAAACCCTTTCTGAAATTGGGGCCATATTTATAAAGCCTCGTAATCACTTTTTAGCGATACCACGGCTTAGTTAATTTACCATCGCGGTCATACATTTACAGCCGAGCGTTTGTTAATTAACGAAGGTTCGATCGTAGAATACCGTGCGGTAGTAAACGACCGCAGTGGTATTCTATGGGGATCGTAAATCTACTATTTCGTTATCGTAGATTTACGATCGGTATCGTAAATTTACGAGCGGTATTGTTAATTTACGATCGTTAAACCGATCATTAATCTCCGTAAATTAATGATACCAATCGTTAAAAATAGTTAAAAAGCAAGTGCCTTTACTATATATTATATATACTTGATATCATTATACTTGATAGAAATGTTTTTTGCTAGTGGTTTAAGATTTATGGCTGTATTTATTGACCTGCAGAATTTAGGCAGAAATGGCTTCCTATGTTTACTCATCATTGGAATACTGACAGTAAAGTCATTGAATGCTGTTTATTATTCGGCACAGTATTCCAGTTGCATTACAATACAAGAGAATAATGAGATGAAACACGGTTTAGGTGGTGTATTTTTCTATTTTTAATGCAAAAGTTTTTAATGGACAAAATTCCATGGAATGTGTTAGCGCATCCTTAGGCATAAGTATTTCTTTGCGTCCTTTATTGTACAAGGTCACCTTCTAATTAAGTTTTTTTTTCTTATATAAAATGTTCAGTACAATTTACATGATTAATTGGACCCTATGATCTCACTTAAATGGCAAAAGTTAAATTAATTTCATTTCGCTTCTTCAACGCATTTGTGTGTCCCCAATCCCATGATTATATAAAACTAGGCAATTGATATGCAGCAAAGAACTTCTCACCATTCACTGTATATTTGCTTGTGGCAAAAACAAGAAAGCACAAAGAAGCATGAATTTACTATATATTCACAATATATACAACAAGTTAACAGGCCAAGGCCAAGTGTCACTGTACATTGTTGTAACCATGACCTTTGATCACTCTTTTGCTTGGAGGTTTTTTGTATTTTAGTTCTATAAGGTCCTCTCTGAGCTCTGCATTATTTTCAATATTGTTTCCCAACAATAACAATGACATGTACAGAAAACATTGTTACCACCAAAAATATTATATTAAATACCATAAATAAATAAATATAAATATAGAGAAGGTCAATTGAGCATTCAAATTATATATCCTTGTAAGAATAGCACATGGGAGTTCAGTACATCTGGTTTGGATTATTAATCTGCAACCATCTAATTGGATGTTGCAAATTAAACTATATTTCCTATAAGTCCTATACTGAGAGGACAAAGTTTGGCTTGTCTAATTGCCCCCTCATATAATCCAAGACTGTTCGTGGACTGGCCAATGGGACGTTGTACTCCTTGCATTCCTATTGGTAAAATCACAAAAGTGCCATGGAGGTCGGTAATGACCTAGCACGTAAGGTCCTCACCATGGGTAATTTATGTCTTTATTGAAAAGTCAAACTTTTCACCTTTTATTACATTCTCCCTATTAGGTTACCATCAAGACTAAGGGTTCCTAATTCTAACCAAATAAGTTTTGGTTAGTAGCCAGATAGCTAAATTACTAATTAAATGATCACTCCCGCTGCTTGGAGGTTCTTGACTTGCCTTCTGTGTAGCAATCATTCAGCATATTGTAGTAAGGGACAATTATCCAGCATCTGTACATAGCTTAAAGGGACACAATATTGCCCAAACAACTTTCTCAATAATGAATCAAAATTTTTTTAGGAGATATTGGACACTACTCCTACCTCTTAAAGGACAATCATTTTCACCTTCTCCTATCCTCTTTGCATTCAGTTCTTTATTTAGACCTAGTGGGTGGATGGTGTTGATGCAGTGTATCCGATAAACTTCTCTCTCTAGCAGTTTTTTCTCATAGTTACCCCCTCTAACACTAGCCATCACACCTGTGCAGCATTATGTCTTTTGCTTTTAAAATGTCTAGACACTGAAGTTATATGTATATTTTTTTCTAAGTCACAATTCAAAATGATCCACAGAAAGTATAATGTAATAAGGTGTGTAGAGATAATGTAAATAAGCACTTTGTCCTCTTGCTCCTCTCCCAGTCAATTCCTCTGACACTTTTTCCTATCTATGATATTTGGCTCAGTTGCTCCTTTTGTAGAGAAAGAGCAAGGTTGGGTCAGGGAAACAAACGGTAGAGCTGTCGGCTGAAGCACTACATATAGATTGCTTTTAAGAAAGAAAAACATAATGCAAGTGTCAAAAGTCAGTATTTAAAACATTTTAGTAGGGCAAAAAAAATGTAAAAAACTTTATAGCAAATCCAAAATCCACAATATACCTACTCAATGTAAAGATTTTCTAAAATCATACTCAGAATTTACAGAGAGCCGCTGGTGTCTTTTATGGAGTTAAAGTCACACTAACCGATTCAATATCATGAGCATACTTGAGCTATGAAGTATATTTAAACTAACATGAATAGTTTTTATTAAAAGGACAATTATACTCACCTCCCCTTGTTCCTTTCCCCCCACTTATGCAAAGTACCCAGGGTGAGGACCTAAAAGTCCTCACCTCTGGGTACTTTACAAAACTCATGCACTACTTACTTGTAATCTCCTTCGGCACTGTGGTCCGATCCTCCCATCTGGTACTTTGAATGACAGGTCGTGAGGCAGCCAATGGGAGATATGCTCTGCAAGGAGGCAAGTCTTCCCATTGGCTGTCTCCCGGACTGTCACTGACAGTGCCAGATGGGAGGATCCGACTGAAGCACCGAAGGAGATTACAAGTAATTAGTCCAGGAGTTTTGTAAAGTATCCAGAGGTGAGGACTTAGCGTTTTAGGTCCTCACCCTGGGTACTTTGCAGGAATGGTTCGGGGAAATGGTAAGTATAATTGTCCTTTAAAAAGGAAAACCACATGGACATTTATAAATGGAAATTAATTAATTAAAATGTATTTTAAAATGAACTTTTATTTTAAAGGTTAACTATGACCAAACAATGCCCCACAAAAAAATTGCCCTTTAAAAAGTCCCTAACTCAGGGAGGTAGAAATCCCTACTATCGCCTCCCAGGGTGGCCATTAGCAGGATCAGTGAACTGTCAAATTACTGTTCATGCAGCAGATAAAAATCTTCATGACTGTCTCCCTCAGTGTTAGAGATACTGAAACAAAGTCTTCTTATAACAGAAGGTATCTTGCTGATATCTCATTTATGTCCTATGGCTAAAGCATGTGTCCAGAACTGCTGGCTTATTAACATGCAATACAGCCTATGGTACAGAGCCATTCATCTGACCTGCAGACATGACATGTTTCCTTCTTGTTAGATCTCGTCAGTGCAAGATACAGATTCATGGATCTATGGGGTAGGACTTGGGAGCACAATAAACTAGGCAGCTATATAGCTATAGGTGGGCCAAAAGGAGCAAAAAGCCCTCCACTGAACACAATGGAACAAAGCCTTATTATAACCGAAGGTATTTTAGATTTAATATTCCAAAAGGTGGACAGCGCATATAATACAAAAATAAAAGAAAATGATGTTATAATAAAATGACATACAATAGGTACAACAGTTATAGAAAATAAAAAGGATAAAAATATTCACAGACCCTACTCACTAGAAGAAGTCCTGTATCCGGGGGTGGGAAGAAACATCGGGTCCATACACACAGTTTTAGCATGTCCTCTCAGTATGAACACAGTTATAGGGGTTACAAGGATTTTTAAACCCTTTGATGAACCACCCCCCTCTTGCTATGCATGAGGTGGGAGTGTCTAGGAATGTCCAGATTTACGACTAGCCAAAAGCATTCATTCTCCCTCAGTTAGGCAGATTCCATATAAATGTATATATGTACATTATATTGGGATATTGATCACATATTCCTCTCCTGTATTAATTATCAATTCCTCCAATACCAAACATGACCTGTGTGTAATCCATATTTCCCAAGATATTAATAACTCGCCTTGGCAAGGGAATAAGGGCTCCATGTTGGGTATCATTTTAATGGGCCTACCTTGCCATTCACAAATATAATATTGTTTTCTGTCTTACATATTCCAATACCGAAATACATTTATTTTACATGTATGGTTGTCCTTAAAATGACCTCTTAAGGTACCCACCAGAACCATAGCTGAAGAGAATTCCAGATACACGGTTCGGCCCCACATTGTCTGGAAAAGAAGATCTGGTTCCATGCTTCACTAATCGTAATATAAAGAATAGGACTGTTCCAGGGTGGAATGGTATTTTTATTGGCCCTTTGCAAGAACCAATACCAATAGTTAACCCCTTCTTACCAAGTCACTACACACTTTCCTGACATAGAGTAATAGGATTACTTTCCTCCCTGGGTTAGGCACATTCCATAGGCCATTAATGATCCATTGACTGGGCTGTTGCTGTTGGTGCTAGAGCAGCTTTCCTTTTACTAAATACAAACTGGGTTCCACACAAAAATTACTATTATATAATGAGAGAATGACAATTTACTACAGAGGGTGATGATTCTATTCTCTATCATACTAACAACACACAAAAAATAAATAATCATGTTCAAGGTTACAGGGGTTTCTCAAGTGGATGACATTAAAGAAGATTTCTTATAATTAATTACTTATCACACACTGTTTCCCTTAAAATCTAAGTATCTGATTATAGTTTGAGGTGAGATGTCCCACATGATGAGTCATGTAAAGTGACATTGTCAGAAATGCTTTCCAAGAATGTGATTCATTGCCATTTTGGCAGTAGAAAAGCAATTTTATAGGATATTCTATATGGTAAGAGGTTAACTGCAAAATATATATCTACATATACTTTAAAGGTGAATTTAAAGGTGAAAGAAACAAAGAAAGTGTTCCTAAGACTATTTCAAAAACTTTTTACACTTTTTTTGACCTTTTAGATTACAAATTACATGTACAATTTAATGACCTTTCTAACAAAATAAACCACTGGGGATTTTCCTGTACTACTTTATTTCCTAAGAACAACCTGTAATAGGACATAACATTCCCTAGATTGTTCCAAACAAAAATACATTTTGTTATCCTCTTCATTCTATCATGTTAAAGAAGTTTACTGAAAAACCTTTCCAAATACTGTCATGCATAATAGAAAGTGTAGCGTAAGGGTTTTTATAGTTTCCTACAGTATTAACGATCTTCCATCAAGGATGCAGAATGCGAAGTGCCGAATTAGAAACACAACAGACTTCATGCGTGATACAAGTTGAATAACAAGCCACACGTTAATCGTGCCAGTAGCTTACAAAAGCCAAATCTCTGTTTTCTTCTTCATTCTCCAAATTTTATGTCCTGTACCTTCTCCCACACAGTTTTTGAGCCACAGACAGTTATATGCAAATTTTCAGTCATTTTTCAAACAGCCGTTACTCCAATACATGAAGCAGCAGACCAACATTGCAACACTAAAAGTATACAGTACTTACCAAGCAGATAAACTCTCTGATTTAATATAATTGTTTAGAAAGCATTACCATAACAATTGTAAGCTGAAAAGTGCATAATGTAATAATATATGGGGAAAGGCACACAGCCATCATTTTAGAAATAAATTCATGCTGTTTATAAAGAGCATGGTTATACAGTAAATAGTGCCGTCCAGTAAGGCTTTCTTGAATGTTTTAATAAGAATGGGTAATTGAACAATTGCATCTATTTTTTGTCCATTTTGAGCTTCTTGGTAATGGAGATAACAAAGTAGATGAAAAAAATAAAAGAAAGCCTTTACCCTAAAAACAAGATTAATCCCAATGAGAGAGCACTAACATGGCACCATTTATTAAAAAGAAGGCTTTACAACCACTGATCAGGAAGATTACACATTGTTATGTCTGCTGACCCGTGAAAACTAATGATGTGCAGGCCAAAACTGTAGAGCTTTTGATTTAAAGTTCATGATCATGGAATGAGCATGCTCACATACTACAGCTACTATCTATTTGCCAACCCTCAACTGGGAATAGTTTAGGAATCCTTGATGTTTGCTGCTTTATTCATTTTTTTTATCATTGACCTCATTTTTAACTATAAAATTGGATGCTAATGAAGAATCAAATTTTCTGCAATGTGCTTTTGCAGTATTTAATCCTATATAATAAAATGCTAAAGCTGCGTCCGTGACTCCATGTGTATGTGTCTTTGCAGTCCCTATGAACTCACTAGAAGGAGATTGGGCCCTATTTATAAAAGATCGGTATCGTTATCGTAAAATAACGACCGGGGTTTTACCGATAACGACCGTTATTTACCGATAACGACCAGTATTTACCGATATCGTTAAATACCTGTCGTTATCGGTAAATAACGGTCGTTATTTACCGATAACGACCGTTATTTACCGATATCTGTAAATACCGGTCGTTATCGGTAAATAACGGTCGTTATCGGTAAAAACCCGGTCGTTATTTTACGATAACGATCGGTATTTTACGATAACGATACCGATCTTTTATAAATAGGGCCCATAGTGAGGTAGTCCCTGCAGTTTCAATGGATTCACCACTAGAGGGAGACATGCAAGAAACACACATTGAGGCATGGACACAGACAGCAGATAAGGTAGATTCCTTGGGTATGGTGGGAACTCTGCCTTTGGGATAGAGGTGGGGGCTCTGCCTTTGGGACAAAATGTGGGGACTCTGCTTTTGGGACAGAGGGGGGGACTCTGCCTTTGGGACAGATGGGGGGACTTTGCCTGTGGGACTCTCCCTGTGGGACAGAGGGGGGGCCTGCCTTTGGGACTGAGGGTGGACTCTGGCCTTGGGACAGAGGGGGGTGGCGTGCTTGTGGGACTGAGGGGACTCTGTCTTTGGGACTGAGGGTGGACTCTGGCCTTGGGACAGAGGGGGATTCGGGCCTTGTGACAAAGGGGGGCCTCTTGCTTTGGGAATGAGAAGGGACTCTGGCTTTGGGAATGAGGGGGGCCTCTGGCTTTGGGACAGGGGGGACTCTGGCTTTGGGACAGAGGGGGTCTCTGGGTTTGGGACACTAAGGGGAATTAGGGCTTGGGAAATGGAGGAGAGGGGCTATGGCCTTGGGACACTTAAAGGGGACTTGGGAGACTAGGCACTCTGGGCTACTAGTGCCCATTAATGTAACAGGCTTAATATCTAGTATGTTATATAAAGCTATATGATCATTGTAATATAATTTTAACAATTATTGTTAAAATTGACTTTATAAAATAGAGCACGCTAATCTTCAACATTAAAAATGAAGTTGTTACTTCTCCTTCATTCTAATGTTTATATTTAATTATTTCTTCATTCAATAAATCACACAAAACATGTCAGATTTAAAGGGACATTTTAATGCCCAGAAAAACGTTCCCAAGGATGAAGAAGCAGCAGTTCTTCCACTTATCCGCTGGCTCCATTATTAACATAGATGCATGCACACACACGTAAGATGGGAGGAGTATCGAGATATGGACTGCGGAGGAGTGTGAGAGCTGTCATCCACTGTACCAGCTGCTCTATGACAGCTGCTCTGTTAGGACTGGCACACATGAGAAAACTAAAACCCTTTCGGCCATATTTATAAAAGTGCGATATTGCAATTTAGTGATACCGTGCATTACCAGTAATGTACAACAGCGGCCGTAAATTTACGTCTGCGGTTGTACATTTACGCCAAACGCGCATTTGGTATTCTATGTGCACTGTAAATCTACGATTGTTATTGGTAATTTACAATCATTAATGATAATGATCGTAAATTAATGATCCATAAACCAATCATAAATCAATGATCGTTAAACCAATCGTTAAAGGCGCAATATCGCTAAAAAGAGATACTGCGCCTTTATGAATATGGCCCTATATCCCTTATGACAGACCTACCAATTAACATACTGTGAATTGGTAATTAAAGTGCCTGTGCCAATATTTTGGCCTGACTGGTCTTAAACCTGCCGGCGTGTGTGCAGTCGATGACCAAGGTCTGTTGCTTGTTCACCTGGATTGTGCCAAAAGGCAATCTGATACTACGGTAAATCCTGCTCTCTGATCAACCCTAATTAATTGGATGCCCATAGTAACAAATGGCTGTCGCCCATGCACAATCTGTGTAATATATGCTTGTTTGGTGAAGCTGAATTAAGGGAACTATTGTTATTATTTCAACTGTTACATTAGCTTTGTAATAAAATAAAGAGACCAGAGCATTGTCAGAATGCATGTAGGATACAACAGGAATTCATCAGGACGAGGTCAAAACAAATGTATCAGTCTGGAAAATTTTCAGAAACAGATACAGCTAGGTATATAGCCAAGCATTTAATGGATAAGGAAGCTGTCATAAGCCTTGTACACACGCTCAATTTTCGTGCGAGGCACGACCCCCCGATGGCAGAGCGGTACACCCGACGAATGGCCGTTTTGGCCGAGAATCGTCCGTGTGTAAGCACTCGGTCTGGGGTCGTTCGTTGATCCACTTGGCGGATCGGCCAGATAAGTCAATAGGCAATACTGACAGCCTTCCTTAAGCAATACAAAATAGTCAACCGATTTTACTGACATTTTTTCCTAGCAAAAGATAAAGATTCCAAATGTGTTTAGGTTTGGATTTGGCTAGGCGTTCCTCCTCTCTCCATATAAATAAATAAATAAGATCAAAATAAAGTGTTACTGTATGATATCAGTTTAAACCTCAATATTAAAAACCATCTAAAAAATTATAAAAAGACACTTACGTTATCCAATTCAATGTGAATGTGCTGTCTCATCACCTAAGTTTTAAGATGTATTTTATTTATTTGGTATGTTCCTCCCCCTTTCTATATTAATTACTGTAGACAGAGCCACTTCCTGTTTCCTGGCAGGACCCCTGCTTATTTCCTGTTTGTGCAAGCAACCTGGGAATCACCTTGGTAACTAGGGGCCATATTTATAAACGCATTTATCGCAATTACTGCACGTTATCTGTAATGTAAGACAGCAGCCTTAAAGGGCATGTCCACCCCCAAAAATATGTTTTGCTATAGTGTAGAGAGCGCTATCCTGTGTACTTTTGCCATATACTTTCATGATTTTTTGAACTATCAAGTTATTTTCATTTTTGTTTCTTATGGGTGTAGCAATTGATTTCACTCCTCCTATAGTGGGCAGTGTGCTTGTAGTCTATGGAGATATGTCCACCAATCAGAAGGGTTTTGCATAATGGTAAAAATAGCCCTTTCTCCATTTATTAATTAAACATGCAGAATCTGTGCAACTGATTTGCAAGTGCCAACTGGGATTCTGGGATTTTACATTAACCCATTCCCTTCTTCTATAGTCATTATAACTACATGATCTGATATTGTTGTGTGCAAGTAGCATGTTGATGTCAGATTGAATCAGTTTATCAATGGTATATATATATATATATATATATACACACACACAGAGAAATGACGAAGGCACTCACAGGTCTGAAACTTTTGAATGGCACCCAGGCATTTCCTTGCTCTATAGTAAGACACAACATTTGTTACAAGCAGAGCTGCATTCATTACAGACTGGTTGCTTTTACACTGCAATTATTCACACTCAGCTTTGCTGCATGTGTTTCTGATATCCCTTTGATTGCCATGTTGCTCTCTAGACTGGTTTGCAATCATCCTCCCTCCCTCTGTTCTATTACTGGAGATTGTTTCTGGTGAATTGTGGAACCAGATATTCCAATACATCAATACTCTGTTACTCAGATCTCCTGTTCAATATTGAGTTGGAACAGCAAACCAAACTTTTACTGGAATTATTTTTATCTTAGATACAGAAAGCCAAATACTGAAACTAATTGAGAGCCATCTGACCTAAGGGCTGCCCATTCAAGCCACCCAGCCATAATCACTCAATAAGCTTATATCCCAGTACATGCCTCAGAACAAAGCTATAACATCTCAGATGAAATGCAAAACTGAAACTAGCTCTCCTTACTGAACATTCACTATTTGTAGTGACTCCTAAACCCCCCAATATCTGATTGGTCCAAGATCCAAGATCCAATCAGATTTAGATTGGATCTAGACCATTCAGATTTTGGGTGTGTTGTTTATGAGACACTATAAAACAGCATGAAATCTTCAGAGAGCTCAGTTTCTATTCCAGTCAAACTAGCAGGTCTTGCCTTTGATTTAGTTAGAGACTTGCAAGTAGATGGCTGGTTCTATACTAAGACTGCCCGAATGAATATTTTTTTTTTTATGCCTGGGTTTCATACCTATGGTGTTGTATAGGAGTCTATAATGTTGTTATAACAGATAAAAAAAACAAGTGTTTGGATTCCAGAGTCTGAAATTACTTTCCTTTAGCAAAATAGTGACTAACCCAAGTGCCTATGCAGTTGCATTACTAGTCTCTCACCATTCCCTGACAAGCACTCTCAACAGCAAAGGGCAGATAGGGAATGGATTGGTAGGAATTGTATATTGAAAACATGCAGTGTAAATACAACCATTGTAATAATTGCAGCCCTGCAACTTACATTTACTATAATCATCCCCCAATAATGAATGATCTGATAACTAAACATATATCCACTTAGAATATAAGCTTATTATCAAATAAAAAATATGCTAACAAATGCAATGTTTCTCTATTGCCCCTGTGCACCACATGCCAGGACAAAACCAACTTTTACACCTCATTATAGAGAAATGAATGGTGGCAACTAAAGAGTTACTATGTTATTTATCATAGTAACTCTTTAGTTGCCACCATTCCGTAGAAGGAAGACATAGGTAAAAAAGACCTTTCAAATGCGGCAACAGAAATCAAAGTTATTGCAAGCACTTTCTGCACAAGTTTACAGGTATAAAAGGACATCTATATGGAAAAAATGTTATCTTTAGATATCCAATCCGAACTATCCTCTGCTGTGTGCAGATTTGCTATAACTAGAATGTTCATGCAAATCAAGTGAATTGCATGATGGGAAATTCCCTTTTCCAATGCGCCTCTTAGTGATTACTGAGCATGCTTGCCCCTCATAGAACCTTGATGAGGAACAGTTACAGGCAGTAACAAATTACACTAGAAATGGCTCCTACTCTTTAATTTCTAGGACTTTCAACAGACATTGCAAGAGAACCATAAAGAGCTGAACAGTAAGTTAAGGGTTTTAAACCCTGCACAGTGGGGCCAGTAGAATGTTAGATTTTTTAGTTTTGGGGGTGGACATGCCTTTTAAATGTACGGCCGCGGTCGTACATTTACTCCAAAGGTTTGTTCATTTACAAATGTTCAGTCGTAGAATAAAAAGTGTTAGTAAACTACCGCAATGATCATTATCATTAATTTACTATCATTATCACTTAATTTACCATATCCATTGTAAATTAACGTTAATTTAAACTTTAAAAAACATTAAACCGATCGGAAATTAACAATCGGTTTAAAGGAAAACTATATTTTAAGAATTAACTATTTAAAAATAGAAAGTACCTGGGGCAGGGATGTAGGATTGATTATTCCTACCTCACAATATTGTTTTGTTTAGGAGCAACAAGGCGTACAGTTTTCATTTGCCAGGTTAGTCCTGGACTATTCCTGTATAAAAGATAGTGCTGAAGCTGAATCAGTTTTCCTCCGGCTGGTGCTCCTCACAGTAGTAATATCGGAAGGTAGGAATTACCAGTTATATATCCCTGTCCCAAGTACTTTTCATTTTTATGGTAGGTTAAAAAAAACTTAAGACACACGATAGTTATTCTTTAATGATCGTAAAAGGTGCAGTATCACTAAAATGCGAAACTTCACCTTTAGAAATATGGCCCTAAAAGCCTAGATAGGAATAGTCATTTTAACTCCAGGGACATCACAATTATTTCTATCCAAAGAATTATTTCTCTTTATTGCAAAGTATTTTGTATCTTATTGTGGAATAAAGAAGTGGATTCATCTCTGGATTTATCAATCTGTGGTGTTCAATAGTGAGTTAAATAGCTGTTATCCTGTGTCAACTCAGCAGAAGGTTATGGCTTACGCTGTCCACGAACTGGCTACAGGAAGGTATCCTTTGCACAAAGCGACATTGGTGCCAGAATAGTGAATGTTTTTTTACAGCTTTATTCAGTCCAATAAAATCAAGTGCTAAGTGAATGAAAGTGCAGTGCTTCCCCATCCAAATAGGTACCTGTAGGTTATCCAAAGCATTTCACAGCTAGACAGCTTTCTCAAGTATATGGTATACTTTCCTGACTATATCTTTGAGAAAGCTGTCTAGGCACAGTAAAATGCGTTGGATCACCTACAGGCACCTGATTTGGGCCCATTTGCAGCAGAGAAAGTGAAAGCACTGCACTTCCATTCCCTTAACAGACACCACCAGGTTGGATAAGTCTTAACGTTTTTTTTTTTAGCACTGGAGCCTGCAATACATTACTGAATGTCTTTACCTTAATTTTATTGGACCGAATAAAGCTGTGAAAACATTCACTATTCTGGCATCAATGTTGCTGTCAGTATTGCTTTGTGGTTTTTAATATTGGGTTTTAAATTCATATGGGGAGAGGAGGAATGCGCAGCCAAATCCAAACCTAAACACATCTCTACAATACAAGTGGACCCCTTGGCTCAGCAGCTGACAACCAATAGCTCACCCACATCCCATACAGACCAGAAGCACAGAGGACCCTAACTACAAGATTCTAAATATACCTTTTGCATGTGCAGTGGTGGCTCATTGCTAAAGTGCTGGTTTTAGAAATACACATAACATTTCCAGACTTTTTTTCTATTTTGTTCCTATCAAAAGATAGAGATTCTACACATATGTATGTTCCACCTATTAGTTCTTTGGGATAATGGTAGAAAGCTTTATTTTTAGCAAGGCGATATGAGATGTTGCAGGTTTCAATTCCTCACACTTACTTTTATAATTTACTACAATGTTAACATTATGTTTCTTACATCCATGTCAACTAAGAAATGTACTGCAAAGGTTACTTTCCTTTTGTGTATGAAAAGCTTAGGAATGTATCATTGTTAGGGACAGGAGCACAAATACTGTACTGAAATCTCTGTTCTGTGTCAGAAGTAGTGTTTATCTCTGAGCTGTAACATGATTGGCTGTAAGCTTCCAGGAAGCAAGGCTACAGCTTCATGTTAAGTGTGCCCAGCTAAGGTACCACAGGTTAATTTCATAAATCATCCAGCACCCACAGCAACGGGAGAGTTATATTTATGGATTTGCTCTGTCTATTGGGGCAATGTTGTCTGGAGACTTTAGTTCCCCTTTAACCCTTTACCCCTTTAATGATATGGGGAGTTTCAGAAGATGAAAAGTGCTCAATATATCAGTTGTGGTTGGGGGCAGGTTACTGACCTGTGTTTTGTTTTAAGAGTGGAGATTCTGTTTAAGATTTAAAGCTACTTGATATCTTGTCTTTCTATGTAATTCCTCATCAAAGATATGTTTTGTGCTGTCAATAAAATCTTTCACCACAGAAAGCCCTCCAGTTACTGGAAAATTATAGTGTGTATCTTTGGTAAAAAAAAATTACCTAGAAAGAAAAGTGATACATCATTTTAATAATCATTTCCTGGGTTACAATCAGAGGAAATGTGCTTTAGGTTGGAGTTATCCTTTAAAATTCTAGAACATTCCTAAAGCCTTCTGTGGCTCAGAGGACCATTACCCTTTATGCAATATGAAGACTTAAGTTCATTGAGCCGGATTTACCGTTAGGCACAGTAGCCAAGTGCATAGGGGCATCTGTTTTCGCAGGGGTGGCTGACAATCTCTCCTCTTTTTCTATCCCACTTTAATCGGAAAAACATTAGTTCGACACCCCAGTTAACAGTTGTGCAGTTCACAGATATTTAAAAAAAAAAAAAAAAAATTCTCCTAAAAAGTAAAAATAGTTGTGGTTTGAAGTGTTGGCTTGTGTTTAGGGATGAAGTTAAGGGTGCCAGGCTTTTTGTGTCAATAGGCTCTTGTGATGTAAATCCAGCCCTGCAAGTTCAACTCAGCCTGTATCTAAATCTAGACACAGGCAGTACCTTAAAGATGGAAAGGGGAATCTGTTCTACATTCTTCACTTGCTTAGCACAAGTTTCCATTGATTAAAACTGAAAGTAGAAAATGCAAATTTACTTTGCCTTTTGTGGCAAACGTACAACTGCTTTTTATGTGTCATGAATTTAAGGTTATATAGAAGTTTTATAAATATAACAGCTTAGGTTCAGTGAATCACTTCCAAGGTCCAATCACTGTGACCTATCGGCTAGGACATATATATGGTGTTAAGATGTGTGAAACCAACATATCTGTATATAAAAACTGTATATAACCAGCGGGATATCTAATCCCTGTTTATAGCGTATCAGATCAAAAAGTGAGTCCAAAGTGATATCACCAAAGTGATATCACAAACCGCTACTAATAACTGCGGGAAGGTAAAAACAAATTCCTGAAAATATATATTAAAAGTCAGGATCACTGAAATCCAAAACAGCTCATTCAACCATACACTGACATACTCCTCTGCTGTTCTTCTGACAGGTCCCGACGTTGCTGTTCTTCTGTCAGGTCCCAGATGTTGCTGCACATGCACGTACAGTAGGAAATCCGTCGGGACCTGTCAAAATTATGTCAGAAGAGTGCGATACCGGTTAACTTCCTTACTGGCTCCTGCAGGTTTTATCATTTTAAGGAGATCCATCTGCTTCTGAATATTGGAGTGCGGTCCGCTTTTTTACTATAAAGTTTATTGTGTTTTATACTGGTTTCTATGTTGTTTTAAACATAAAAAGGGTTTTGTTTCTGGCACATGTATCATCAAAGCACATGTGGAACATTAAGTGTATTCGTGTTTCTCATACTCACCCATTTACTGCTGGGCCTAAGGGCACTTAAGAAAGCTATGCATGCCAAGGAAAACTGGCCCTGTAAATGATAGCTATTGAAAATATTTTGAGTAAATTAGTAAACAAGAGAACAGTAATAGAAACAGCATGTGTTAATAAGCAAGCCTCCATTGTCAAGACATTTGGCAGTTTTATCCAGACAATTGGTTTAATATTTACTTGAATGTTATCCTAAAGTAGTACCATCATGTTCTCTTTTAGTAGGGGGATGTAGTGGTCCAGAAGGTAGTGGCTCCTTAATCAGTGTTTTTCTACTTACCGTACTAGGGCTTAAACCTTAGGTCCTTTGAAATGCTTTATACATAAGAATGGAACTACAAACTGAAAGAATCTATCAATATATATGTTTATATAACTCCATGTTTCAAACACTATAATAAATCATGGGTGAAGGAGAGGGTAATGATGTGTGCAGAAAAGAATGGCCTTATGACTTAGACCTGGATAATAGCAATATGTATTAGCCTGTGCTATGCTATGACCCTAGCTATAATCACAAATGAGTTTGGGCTATTCAGTTTTATTGAAGAACGGGAGGTAAAGGAGCTGTGTCTTACCTCCCAGTTCTTCAATAAAACCTGCAGGAGCCGTGAAGGAACTTACCCAGTATCGTGCTCCTCCGTTGTTCTTTTGGCAAGTCTTGACTGAGTTCCTGCTGTACACCATGCAAAGCACATCTGCGCATGCGCATACAGTAGGAACTCCATCAGGACCTGTCAGAAGAGGAGAGAGAGACTGGGTTAGTTCCTTACCTTCATTCTCGACTGCAGCTTCTTTACCTCTCATTCTTTAATAAAACTAAATAGCCCAAAAGTTATTTTCCCCAATGGAGACACCCTTTAACCCAATGAAAAAATAAGCAGCGCATTTCTTAAGTTGAAACCATTGCACCTATTGGGCATGCTCTATATGAAAAGTAAGCTGTTGTCTTTAATGAGCTTCATGAAACATGCATTTTCTATCAGGATAACAACTTAGAAGCACAGGGACAGGACAGGGAAGGGATGCAAATTCAATTAGACAGAGTTTGTTCCTACTTGGTATTTTTTCCATGCTTCACTTATAACAGTCTAGAGTCAATGAGTATACGTAGCACCTCAGACACCTAAAAGCATTATTCTGTATAGGTTAGTCTGAGTGGAGGAATGTAGGACGGTATTTATACAGGATCGCTATCAGAAATGAACAATGGCAATCCTTTATTTTTTTTTTTTAAATGTTAGTATAGTATAGTATAATATAGTATTTGAGGTTGAATAAAGACATAGGTCCATCCAGTCCAACCCATCTAGCAATATCCTAATTTCCTGCCTAACTGTTGATCCAGAGGAAGCCAAATAAAAACCCACCAAATTTATGAAGGGGGAAAAAATTCCTTCCTGACTCCAAGTGGCAATTGGAAATTTCCCCGGATCAACTTTTGCTGCAGTCGATAAGACCTATTCCAGGTATAGGCCCATTGATGGTATCAGTATTTTTATCTAAGGACTATATACCATATAGTGCTATGCAATGGGTTCAATAATTAAAAAAAAAGTTTAAATAGTAGGGTTGATGATCCACGTCTAATGGTCAAAGGCAATGATTTAATTGTCTTAAAGTTTATATTTTAAGAGATTTTATAGCTATACTTCAACACTCACAGCAAACTGGAATGTTTTTAAATTGTCTTTAGTAACTAAAGTACTAGCACTGTGTTATCTGTTGTATTCAATTAGATCAACTGGACTTGAAGTTTAGTTCTTGAAGTTTTTTTTTTTTTTTTTTTTTTTTCATTCTGAATTGAGAATGATTTGTTGTGGTATTTGTGGTGATTATGTACCCTGGAAAATCCCAATTAGCATATCACAGCCAAGTGTTCAACAAGATTGAAGATATAGTACTTGGTGCAGAAGAAACTATGGTGTCCCATGATGTGACATCTCTCTTCACTTGTATACCGACCAAGGAGGCTGTTGACATGGTGAGAAAACGGCTAGGCCAAGACTGCACTCTTACCAGCAGAACTGATCTCAACCCAGAACAGGTGTGTTCCTTACTGGACTTGTGCCTGAATACCACCTATTTCAAATACAGGGATAAGTTCTATAAGCAAAAACATGGATGTGCTATGGGATCTCCAGTTTCACCCATTGTGGCCAACCTTTACATGGAGGAGGTAGAAAAACAGGTGCTTAATACCTTTAAGGGCATAGCACCCAGCCACTGGTTCAGATATGTGGATGACACCTGGGTTAAAATCCACCAGAAGGAAGTACAAGCTTTCACAGAACACAATGCGGTAGACTAAACATCAAATTTACAAGGGAAGATCAGTATTTGATGTTTGACTCCCACCACCCTTTAGATCACAAGCTGGGTGTCATCAGAACCCTGCAACACAGAGCAGATAACATCCCCACTAGCACAGAGGCGAAGGCTAAAGAAATGAAACATCTCAGAGGAGCCCTTAAAACTTATGGATATCCAGTCTGGGCCTTTGTCAAAAGAAGTAGAAGGAAAGAAAAGAACATGAATACCAACAGTGAAGGAGAAAAGCAAGACAGGAGAAAGAACATGGTCATCCCATATGTAGCAGGGGTCTCCGAGAAATTAAGAAGAATTTTCAAAAAACACTGTATCCCTGTCTGCTTTAAACCGAACAGAACAACACACTGAAGCAGCAATTGGTACATCCAAAAGACCCAATACCGAAACACAAGAAAAGCGACATCATATACGCAGTGCAGTGCAGTGAAGAATGCTCTGATTTGTATGTGGGGGAGACCAAACAACAACTGCATCAACGTATGGCCCAGCACAGAAGAGCCAATTCCTTGGGTCAGGACTCAGCCGTGTACCTGCATCTTAAGAAAAAAGGACATACCTTTGAAGATTGTAATGTTAAAATATTGGCAAAGGAACGTGACTGGTTCAAGAGAGGTGTTAAGGAGGCCATTTATGTGAAAATAAAGAAACCAAGCATAAATAGAGGTCGGGGGGTTCAACACCAACTGTCTGCCATGTACAATGCTGTTTTGACACCTTACTCTGGGTGTTCCTATAACACCTCTTAGCCACTATCCAATCACGCCCTTGACACTTGGCTGTGATATGCTAATTGGGATTTTCCAGGGTACATAATTGCCAAAGATTCTTGTACAAGTCATTCTGAATTGAGAAAGCCAGTTGGATGACTAGCGAAACATCTTCAAGAACTAAACTTCAATTCCAGTTGATCTAATTGAATACAACAGATATACCATGACCTGGATGAAGGAGAACCTTCACTAGCACTGTGTTAGTTCTCTCTTATCTGTTTTTATTGCAATGAAGAGTAAATGCTTCACTGTCCCACTATTACACATACTTGTATTCCAGTAAATATGTTGATGAATATTATGAATATGCAGTTCTGACACATAGTATATAATATGTATCTGCAGATTGTTTGTGACAAATGAAAGTGCTGTACTGTAAACTAACACCTACATATTCCTTGTTCAGTGATTAAGAGTGAGAATAAAGTGGATTTTAACTCTGCTTTAAAGGGTATCTCCACTGATAAAAAAAATTTTTTGTCATATAATTTTATTGAAGAACGGGAGGTAAAGGAGCTGTGTCTTACCTCCTGTTCATCAATAAAAACACACATGTGCACAGAAGACAGAGTCCGTCGGGATGAGTCTATGGGCTATATTTATAAAGCCGCGGCATCGCTTTTTAGCGATATTGTGACTTTAACGATCAGTATCATAAATTTACGATCGTTAAACCGATCGAAGATAGCGAAATTGTAGATTAACGATTCCCATAGAATACCATTGTGGTAGTTTACTACCGCACGGTATTCTACGATCGAATGTTCGTTAATTAAAGAACGTTCGATCGTAAATGTATGATCATGGTCATACATTTACGACCGTGATCGTAAATTAACTAACCCGCGGTATCGATAAAAAGCGATAGCCCTAAGGTATTTTTAGGTTTTTAAAGTAAACTAGAAAGTTTAAGTATAAACCTTCAATTTGGCTTGAAAGACCGCATTTCGGAAGGGAATTTGTGTGTTTGTGCTGCAGATTTTAAAACTCAATGATGAGGTCATTGCTGTTTTTTACTTACCCTTTAAATATGTCACGTGCATTAAAGGTAGGTCAGTTGGTGTGTACTCATGTTGGGGGATAAAATACTAACTTTAAATATGGCTGCCATGGAAATCAGGTTGGAAGTTAAAAAACAAATTTTTAATTTTTGTTCAAAATTAGTTTTTTGACTTTAGTTACCCTTTCGTATGGCTGCCATAGTAATGAATAAGTAGATCGGTAGGTGTGTGTACCTGGGTCTAGTTGAGGAGGTATGTCTTTTTTTGTGTTTACAACTATAAAACGATCTTTTATTGAGACTATATCAAAATTAGTTTTTTTTTACTTTAGTTACCCTTTAAGTATGGCTGCCACAGTAATGGATAAGTAATGGATAAGTAGATCAGTAGGTGTGTGTACCTGGGTCTGGTTGAGGGTTATGTCTTTTTTGTGTTTACAACCATAAAACTATCTTTTATTGAGTAAAACTCTAAATTAGTTTTTTTGACTATAGTTGCCCTTTAAGTATGGCTGCCACAGTAATGGATAAGTAGATCAGTAGGTGTGTGTACCTGGGTCTGGTTGAGGGATTATGTCTTTTTTGTCTTTACAACCATAAAACTATCTTTTATTGAGGAAAAATCTAAATTAGTTTTTTTTACTTTATTTACCCTTTAAGTATGGCTGCCAAAGGAATAAAGGGTAGGTCGGTCAGTAGGTATGTGTAACCATGTGGGGTGGGGGGGGGTATATGTTTTTGCATGTATGACCATATAACTAACTTTTATTGATGATTGATCAAATCAGTTTTTTGACTATAGTTACCCTTATAGTATGGCTTCCATGGGAATGGAAAGGTAGGTCAGTTGGTGGGTGTACATGTGTCTGTGTGGGGGGTTGGGGTGTCACCGTTTGTATTCATGACAATGAAACAAACTGTTTTGAAATATCCACATTTGAGGATTGTTACCATTATAGTCTATGGGGAAAAATTTCCCAAAATTCACAGATAACGCCGTAGCACTTCCGCAGACACTTCTATTATATGCCCCGCACATCTGTACCGAATTTCATGCCTGTAGCTCAAAAATTGTGGGAGGAGATACTGTCCAAAAAAGCGGAAGAATAGAACGGAAGAAGAAGAAATAGAAAGAACAGAAATTTTGGCTTTTTCAAACCAAATTAAATATAGTGGAACAAGTGTTCTGCTTACAACTTTCTGACCACTAAAAAACTATTTTGACAAGTACTATGGTACAGGCTGCTCCCTCATACAACTCAGCTTTTCAGACTGCTTCCATCCCTTACTAACAAAAGTAAACTGTGATTGGTTATCATCTAAAAAATCAGATGGGATATACATTGTGGTATGTAGTGCAATGGTTTAATTTGAATCTTCACAGATGATATAGACACGCAAATGCAAATTGGAGGTATTACCTGCTCACCATCCAATTACTAATCTCTTTGATTATAATAGTAGGGAATGAAAGCACTGTTTTTAAAGGTCACAGTATAGGGCTGCACGGCTGAGTAAAACAATGATAAAAAAACACTGGAGAGGAAAGAACAAACGAAAAAAGGAATAGAGGGGAATTCAATGGAATCAATAATAGAAAGTAATAGGGTAGCAATGGAATAGGGAGGATAAGGGAGAAGTGGATTAGAATGTAATGAGGAGGTACTCCAATGATCTTGTAATCCACACGCTATCATGTTGTATAAAAATATAATCATATTGATTGGGACCCTCATTATGACCGATAAAGGGGGTGGATTATAGACCCTATTACAGTGATGGCAAAGTGCCTAAACTGCATCCCAAAACCCCACTTTTTATTGCATAGTGCCAACCTGATCATTTAACCTGAACATGGAGCTTTTGCTTTAGAAAAAACAACTCAGATAGACACAGACCAATACAGTAGATAGAATCGATTATAGATTACCTATAAACCTCTACATTGCCACACAGGAGTTTAAGATCTAAAACAGTGACCATTAACCCCTACATTATTAGACAGGAGTTTGAGGTCCAATCCAGGGACTCAAGCAGAACTGAATGTTATAGCACGTGACCTCTCTCTGCTACAGACAGTCGCTACACTTTCTCTCTGGCTTTCTGGTAACAAACTCTGGTGGACTCTGCTGTGCATGAGTGCCCACAGAGAGGGCTTCAAGTGCCACCTCTGGCATGCGTGCTATAGGTTTGCCACCACTGTCCTATTACCTATTTAAATATCCTAAATACTTGGGTCCTGCCTGTTTGATTGTGCTTAGAGCTCTATGCAGAGATCAGTGAGGACAGTGAGGAATGTAGACAGCTTTGTCTAGTCTCATTCCAAATAGGTAACGTCAAGGAAGCATAGCAAATGCAGGCAATTGGATTTGAATAGGTGTATGAATTTCAAGGGGAAATTCCATATGGTGAAGGGCCAGCCTCCAATCCTGTCAATCATTTTTTCTGCATTAAGTGACACTAATGCTAAGTGATTCAATGTAATAACTAAACAAAACAGGGAGATTCAATAAAAGTTCTTATTGTTTAAAATGGTGCTTACTTAGCCCCAACCAATCAGATCTTATTTAACATTTGAAAGCTAACATCTGATTGGTTGGGGCAAAATTAGCACCATTTTAAACAATGAGAACTTTCATTGAATAACCCTGATATGTTATCACAAATGTTAATGTTAAGAGTCTTGAAACCAACAAAATGAAACAGGAATTATTTTACTAAGCATACCAACAAATGTGCACAACTATTAGATACACAAGTTTTACATTCAGCTGTGAAATCATGATTCAATGCTGAGAGTTGATGAATCACAGTAGAAAGTTGCAGTGAGGTTTTGAGATGCACAAGCCATAGCTGTGACTATGACAGATGTGGCTAGCATTTATTGTGTACTGGTATCACTTTACTAGAAAATGGCTCAACAGCAAAAACAGCATTCACGTGGGTGTTTGATTCTGATTAACTCTTTATCACCAAAAGAAAGTGTGTAGCTAGAACACTATGAGGAAGGTGCTAAACTTGTGGTCATTTGGTTCAAAGAAATGTGCAAATAACTGGTATAATTGTAAGTAGCAGCGTTGTAATATTTGATCACACAAGATGCTCTATACAGACTATGGGGCATATTTATAAACAGATGTTATTACCGCCAAAATATTAGCGCCGCACATCGCCGTGGTAAAATCGTTATTACATATTTATAAAGGCGAAATCCTTTAATAAATATTACCACTGCGATGTGCGGCGGTAATTTAAGCTTTCTTTGCCGCGATACTGTACTTAGGGCAATGTGCTAAGTACAGTAGTGCAGCGAAGAGAGTTCCTGACGTACGGAGCAGGGGGCTGCTGGGAAAGGAACACACCGAGGGTGGTCGCATCCACTGCCACAGAGGGTGGGCGGGGTGTACCCCACCCTTGCCCCCACGGCGAAGGCGGGGGCATACGCCCACCCCTCACCCCTGTGGCAGAAACCTTTCCCAGCAGCCCCTCCCAGCCCCCTTCCCCGTACGTTCCCCCCCCCCCCAGCGGGGGCACTGAGAAGTGCCTTTTGGGGCTTAGGGGTCTTGCAGCTCGAACAGGGACCCCTCTTCCCCGGCACTTATAAGTACCATTGCGGCCCTGAGAAGGGCCTTTGGGGCTTAAGGGGTCCCACAGCTTGAAACGGCCTCCCGTCGGCTCTTAAAAGAGCCCTTGGGTGTGTCATCTTCCTTCCATCTGGTGACACCAGCTCCGCTGAAGCCACCAACCCCCAGGGAAGTACCCCTGCAGCTGCCAGGGGTACCTCCGGTGCCAGTGACCTCAACAAGAGGTTACCAGCATCTTGATTCGAAGTCTTCATTCTTCACAGCCAGCGACACCAACACTGCTGAAGTTGTCGATGCCAGGCGAGCTTACTGCAGCCGCCAGTGACCCCGCTGGAACCACCACGGGTTGGGTGTACACCACCGCCCCGAACCACGGCGATCTTAGACGTTTTCGCCACCTTTCACAAGTTGGTGAATTGAAACGGCCGAGAATAACGCCACAAATCAGTTACCACTGCTTTATAAATAGAAGCGAGCGGTAACTGATGCGATGTTAACAAGACGTTAATTTTTCGTGCCCAGGTTTCACCCTTTTATAAATTACGTTAATAATGGCGGGAAACTCGGACGTGAAAAGTTATTGCCCATTTATAAATATGCATTTTATAAATGGGAGGTAGTATAGGAAGCGAGTTTGGGGCCCTTCCTTCAAGATTATCATAGGCTGGTAATAGAAGGCTTTGCAAATTGAAACTGAAGTAACTGTAGAAAGTGAAGTCCTGCATTTCCCCCCATATTTTTTTTTTGGCAGTGTTTTATAAAGTTTTCTTATTTGTATATTCCCCCTGGCAATGTAATGGTAACTGAACAGTTAACAAAGCATGCAATAGAAGTTTCCAGCACAGTCAACCATATACTTTACTGAATTTTTTGGCTATATGGGAATCTGGAGTCATGCAGAAATTGTTCTTCTGCTTAGTGTAGTCAGTACAGTATTAATTAAAAGCAAACATGTGATTGCTTTATAAGCCCTGTTCCTGGTCTGGTATATGTCAGCTTTACTCACACAGCCAGACACAGAATTTGACTAAATCACCAATGGGAAAAGAAAATCAAAATTTCTTTACCATTTTTTTATTATATTTCCCTGCCTATACCGGTCAATTAGAAATGTATATAGAACATTGGAATTTGCTATG
Source organism: Hymenochirus boettgeri (assembly GCA_019447015.1). Lineage (NCBI taxonomy): Eukaryota > Metazoa > Chordata > Amphibia > Anura > Pipidae > Hymenochirus > Hymenochirus boettgeri. The sequence goes on from CM033469.1 coordinate 127,840,047, forward strand.
CGCCTGCAAATTAGAAGTCTGTGTTTTTATGATGACATGCCCATGGTTTCTAGGGGCCATATTTATAAAGCCGCAGTATCGCTTTTTAGCGATACCGTGAATTTAACGATCGGTATCATAAATTTACAATCGTTAAACCCATTGGAGATTAATGATCAGTTTAACAAAAGTAAATCTACGATAGCGAAATCGTAGATTTACAGTCCCTATAGAATACCATTGCGGTAGTTTACTACCGCACGTATTCTACGATCGAACATTCGTTAATTAACAAACGTTCGGTCGCAAATTTACGATCGTGATCGTACATTTACGACCGCAATCGTAAATTAACTAACCCACGGTATTGCTAAAAAGGCTTTATAAATATGGCCCTACTTTCCAAATAATTCAGCCAGAGCATAATGTTGCAAATTCTGACAAAACGTATTCACCCATCACAATACAAACAATGGCAATGTTTCGGACAAGTCTTTGGCCTTACTCAAGCCTCTAGTAAGTGACTATCAACATTTAAACTCTTCAGTGTATGGGGTTACTCCCCTAAAACTGTTTAAAGGATAACTGTATTCCCTCAATGCATTTTTTTAAAAAAATTACTTTAAAAAGAGTAAAGTTATGCAGCCCTCCCCCAGATTTCGAGCCTCTCTCTGCCTTCAATTAGCCATCAGTTAGCCCTGTTGTGAAGGGGGCGTAACAAATCTGTGTGCCTCTAAATGTCTCTCAGAGCTAGCATGCGAGAAAACACTTCTCCACCCATCCTTGATCAGCTTGATTATATAGGCTGTATCCTAGCAACTGGACATTTCAAGTTTGTGAACCGGCAGAGGAGGAGGGGAGATGTTGTAACAGACATTCCCACCAGCGAATGACAAGTCATATGTTAATCATGGCCCTGGGCCATCTAGGAGGCGGGCTTTTAGCACTCATCTCTGCTGTGTGATATTGTAGGAGCCAAAATTCAATAGTCAATATCTAAGGGAGGGCAGCACAGCTGTAAATGTGAGTAAGTGATTTCAGCTGCTGGAAGTGTGGACATGTAATGGGGGTGATGTTTTTTTATACTGTTGTCCTTTAATCAGTTAAACAATTTGAATAATTAGACATCAAAGTGCATCATTTAAAGTGACACTGTGCAATACACTACCATTTTTACATCATTAATGAAATGTCCTTATCTACTAATACAGGTATCCCACTGCTCCTGCATCTTCCGGGAGTCTCCCACGAATTGGGGTGGTCTCCTGTGCTCCCGCAAAGTCCTGAATCTCCTCCCTGTCACGCCCCAGGACTGCCCACGCCATGCCACAGACTGTCCCTAACCCCGCCTCCCTCCACCTCCTAGTGTGCATGCCCCACCCACTACATCAATGATGCCACATCACCACGCCCCCCTCGCCGTGCACTCTCTACCACCCTTTCTGAAAGCATGAAGTGGCAGGGTGGGATGTCTGCTAATACTTCATAAAAAAGTGCTTGAGTCAATAATTTTAGCAATTTTTATAAAAATATATTTAAATACATTTAAAGTGCATGATGATATATATAAAATACATACAGGGTTATTAAATAAAAGTTTGGATCTATAAAATTGTGCTAATTTTGCCCCAACCTACCAATATTTGACGTCACAAAAGAATAAACTGCTTTATCATTCATTTAACTTGTTTTGCTCGAATCTTGTCACTTTTTTGTATATAATTTCCCCTATATAAATAATCCTGGTCTCTGTTCATCCCCCTTGGCCAGACAGTATCTTATCTGTTTAACCATTTTATTTCAAGTTCTTGTAAGCTCTTCACCCTATTCCCTCCTCTCCTGCTGCTTTAGCAGATTGGAGCAGTGATTCAAGGAAACAAATAGAGATGAATATGGAAGGGACGAGTCTTCAACCCGGTGCAAAATAAATCCTTTATTGTGTCACATGGCCAACAAATGTGAGGAAAAACCCACTACAGGAACCTGTCCCTGACGCGTTTCGTGACAATGGTCACTTCATCAGAGGGATAACTAGGTTCCACCCACAGCTCCCTTATAAAACAAATTAAAGGGAATGCCTAGAAATAAAGGTGATAAATATCAGCACAAACAATCAAATATCAATCAGCATGTTACATTGGTGTATGAGAGAATACCCTTATAGTGCATAATATATAATATATAAATTTACACTTCTGTAGCCGACATGGGTACTATATAACACATAGTGAATAATTTATAAGAAATACATAAAAAACATATAAAAACCTATAAAACCTGTGTGAAAAAAAGTATTAATATATATATAAATAACAAAAGTATATAAAGAAATATTTTAGTATAGCACCTATATCTAAATCTATGCATTGTTAATATAGTATAGATAAAACCACACGTGTAACTAGATACGTGTCAGGGACAGGTTCCTGTAGTGTTTTTTTCTCACATTTGTAGGCCATGTGACACAATAGGATTTATTTTGCACCGGGTTGAAGACTCACCCTTCCATATTTATTGTTTAGCTGAGACGTCTGGCGGTTTCTGTTGTGTGGAGGTGCCGGTCCTCCTGGTACTGATGATCTCCCCGTGCTGCACGGCCCATTGGTAGACCGGGGGAGGTAAGATACCTGACTGTTTCAACAAATAGAGATGGTCCGCTTTCGAACATTCGAACTATATGGAAAGTTCGAAAGTCTGAAAACGGACCAATTAAAGTCAAGGGTCAAATAGTTCGAAAAGTTTTAATGAAATACAATTAAAATATCAATGGTAACTTAATGTAAATGGCTGTGGGACCTAGGAAATGGTCTGGGGAACATGTTCGAATATCCAGGACTTTCAAAAACTCTCGATTTTACTCTCACGCGCATTGCTTTTGAGCTCTCGCATTCATAATTATCCCATGAACGGCTCGCGGATTCGAGAATTCCATATTTACTCACGTATAGGTATAAGACATTTTACTCGCGGATTCGATATTCGATATTTACTCACGTATAGGTATATAGACATTTTACTCGCAGATTCGATATTCGATATTTACTCGCATATTGGTATAATAAACATTTTACTCGTGGATTCGATATTCGATATTTACTCACGTATAGGTATAATAACATTTTACTCGGCGATTCGATATTACTTGGGTATAGGTATAATAGACATTTTAACTCGCGGATTCAAAAATTCTGTATTTACTTGCGTAGAGTATATCACAGATGGGTATAATAGACATTTTACTTGCATATCACACTCCTCGAATGTTTAAACATTCAATAATTATCGAAAGTCTGGAAAATATTGAAGATCCAGGTCCGGGATGGTTCAAGAAGTCAGAGTCCGTTTGAACTCGAATAGTTCGGCTCGAACTCAGGTTCGAGTTTGAGTTCTAGTCCATCTCTAGTAACAAACAGGATTTACTATTTGAGGATACCCATGGTTTCCTATATTTTTGGGTCTCCATTGCAATAAGGTAAATTTCCTGTATCCAGTACTGTTCAGATGCAGGTAAGTAACCAGTACATGTGTGGGTTGATTAGAAAGTCCAATTGGTCATTAGACATAGACATGCTTCTTTCAGAAAGCCAAATCAGGAGTAAAATGAAAGGAGTAGGTTGATGAAAGATCAGTAAAAACACCAACAATTTTACCTTCTGCCTAATAAATCCTGTGCAGTGCTAAGGCAGGGTATTTTTTTTCATAAAGTGAATAAAGTTCAATGAGCTTTTCATAAGCTTGAGCATGTGCAGAGAATGCAGCATGTGAAACACAAGTCAATCTTTGGCTGTGATGTCAGTTGTCACATCCTTGATTGACTGCATGGAGGGAGGGGCCAGCGTACTCTGACAGAATGATGAAAAATTATTATCCTTAAATAAATGGTAAGTAATGCAGGTAATAAAGTGAAAAATATATCATTTAGGTTTGGGTGAAGGTAACTGAGAATTGACCACTTTTTGTTTTGAGGTTTGGTTGGCCCAAAATATCTGCTGCTGTGTGCTCAGCCTAAAGCTTTTTACCTTTTTTTAATAACTCCTGACAAATTGTTTTTTTTGGGGGGGGGGAGGTTCATGCTCTTTGCATTAATGCTTTTCACCAAAGAATTGGAAACATGAAAACACAGCCTCATAGAATTTTGGGCAGCATGATATGGAAAATCAAATCTTTGGCCTCTCACTTTTTTTCTACAGATACCAGTATCCTTTCTTGAGTACAGGTCATATTTATAAAGAAGCTATGTTTTATTAAAATAATTTCTTTTAATACTTTTCACAGTTTTTTTTTTCTTGTTTGTTTAAAGGGCATGGAAATGTGCACCACCCCTCTAAACCCAGGTTTCACATTATCCATACATTCCAAAGATGCCCCTGAATTGTCTTACCTAATCCGGTCCCTCGCCACTCCTACTCTACAGCTGTCAGGCACTCTACTTCCTGGTCCCGGCTGTCAGTTAAGGCGCGATATGACATCACACCTATTTACCTGACAGCCGCGACCAGGAAGTAGAGTGACTATCAGTGCAGAGCCGCATTGCTCCTGTTTGTTGCTTGAAACGAGCTTGGATCCAGGTTAAATAAGTCATATTAGGGGCATCTTTGGAATGTATGGATAATGCAAAACCTGGGTTTGAGGGGTTGGTGAACATTTCTATGAAAAGTTTTTTTAGGCTGGACATGCCCTTTAACAATTTCTAAAAAGTATGTTTTCTGCAGGTTTTCTCCTTTTCCTGGTTTCTTTAGCTTTTTCCTCTCCAATTCCTAAAAAAGTAAAAGTAATGGAGATAGAATAAAGACATACAATCATCCAGTCCATACCTTTTAGCCTGCTAATGAGCTCTACCTTACAGTTGACCCAGACCCAGAGAAAGGCAAAAAAAACCCCAAACAATCCATAGATCAACAAGAACTAACAGGGAGATTTACCCACAGACGCAATCGCTCTGGGTAGATCTTCTGTACATGATTCAGTATCGCATGCGCGGCTCTGGGTGAACCCCCAACAGGCTTTACCTGTATGACTTTTATCACAGCTGCAATACCCACGGAGCCGGTACAAGCAAGAGTTTAAAGTCACACTTACTGATATTGATTAGATTAGTAACATAGTAATGGATGTTGAATAGAGAAATACGGTACGTCCATCTAGTCCAACCTTTATAGCCAACTAATTAACCCTACCTAACAGGTGATCCATAGGAAGGCAATAAAACCTCCACTTAAAATGGGGGGGGGGGAAATCCTTCCTGATTCCAATTGGAAAAGATCCCTGGACCAACCAGATCTATATGTATTAATACCAGTAATTCTCAATATTCTTTCATTTTAGAAACTTACCCAGCCCAATTTTAAATCTATTCAATGGCCTTGCCATTACCACATTTGGAAGGCAGTTCTGAAACTGCTACGCATATTCCAAATGAGGCCTTACCAGTTCTTTGTAAAGGGGGAAAATAATATTTATCTCCCTTGAATCTATTACCCTATTTAAACAAGGCGATTAAGCGGTATTTACGAGGAGGTGCTGGACTTTTTTGGAGTAAAAGATGTGCTAACCGATGTAAAAGACACTTGCGCAATGGTGCTCATGATTAAACTTTGTGTTTGCGCTAGATTTACAGTGAGATTTCAACACCAGCAAATAGCAGGTGTTAGAATCACGTTGGACTCACAATTGCCTATGTGATATTAAATTTGTGTAAGGACAAATGAGGCCCAATATCTTGCTAGCTGTTGCTGTCTGGCACTGCTTGCTACAGTCTGTTATCAACTGGGACCCCCAAATCTTTTTCTAAAAGAGATTCACCGAGCACAGAGACATTTATGGTATAATATGCCCCTAAATATATTAATATATGAATTTTAGAGACTTATTCAGTCCACTTTTAAAGCTATTTAATGAACCTGCCATTACCACATCTGCTGGAATACAGTTCCACAGTTTCACCATTCTCACTGTAAAGAAACCTTTCCTAACCTGAAGATGAAACTTTTTTTCTTCCAACCTTAAAGGATGTCCATGTGTTCTCTGATATGACCTATTGGTGATCAATCCCTCTCAATCGCCATCTCTCCAGTGTTAACAGACCCAACTTGTCTAATATGTCTGCATATTCAAGCCTCTAAATTTTCAAGATGTCTTTTTTATTTATGTAATTCCAAAACTGCAATATTCTAAATCAGGCCTATCAGTGCTTTGTAAATAGGGAGAATAATATTTTTCTCCCTTGAATCTATTAACCTCTATGTGCAAGACAATATCTTGCTCTAGCAATTACAGTCTGGCACTGCTTGCTACAGCTAGGTCTGTTATCTGCTAGAACCCCAAAATCCTTTTCCAAAAGAGATTCAATCAGCGCCATTTATGACTTAGGTAGCACAATGATTGCTAAAACCCAAATGCATTACCTTACATATATCAATATTGAATCTCATCTGGCACTCAGCTGCCCATTTTGATAATCTATCGAGACCTTGGCCACCAGGTGGCACAATACCAAAAGCCTTAGTATACCACATCCACTGCTATGCCAAATTCTAAATCCCTTCTTATATCTTCAGAAAAACCCAGCAAGTTATTCGGGCATGATTTCTCATAAATCCATGTTGACTACTACTTATAAGATCAGTTCTGGAGATAAAGTTTAAAATATGATCCCATAACAAATTTCTTCCCTATCACTGAGGTTATGTTTTTTTTGTTGTAAGCTTACACGTCTGTGGAAACCCTGCTGTGAATGGGTACCCTTTTTGAATTTTGGTATAACATCAGCTTTATTCCAATCCATAGGCATTTCTCCAGACAAAAGTGAATGTGAAAGAGATAAGAAACAGTGAACTACATAAAACTGGACTTTATAAAGGGGAACTGTGGTCCAAAAATGACTTTAGGTAAATTGAGGTAAATTCTCTCCTGAGAATTTTTGCAATTCATTTTCATTGTTTATTTTACATAGTTTTGAAGATATTTACATTTTTGTGTGTGATATGGCAGCAGCATCACCAGGTCCCCTGCACTTCCTACTTCCTGCTCTGAAACCTGTCAGTCAATCTGTCCTGTGTCTCCTCCCCTTTGCAGCCCCCCTGGTCCCTCCCACTCATGGACCCCATGGTCCCTCCAGTTGCAGGCCCCCCTTGGCCCATTCCCTTATAGCCCCATGTGGCCCCGCCCACTCACACGTGCCGTGGCCCCACCCACTCGTGGGTGCCTATGCCCCACCTGCTCACAGGTGCTGTGGGCCACTGAGCGAGAACTCTGCCTGAAAAGGCTGTTTTCACACAGTGAGAGAGAAGGGCTGTAGATTCCCTTACCTTCTCTGCAGCTGCAGGTCCTTTACACAGCAGAGAGGAGGAGGGACTTCCTGTCTCCCTCTCACACTGAGGGAGTCTGAGGCTGTGTTCGCCGGAGGCACTGTGCAGGAGAAGCCTCCCACCCATTAACTTTCTGGTCAGTCATTTCTTTATATCTTGGGCTGTGGAGCACGTAGAGAGATGGTTGATGGCTCATTTTAAAGGTAGGAAACTAGCCTTTCAACTTGTTTGGAGACCACAGTTCCCCTTTAAGATAGATCCTCAAGTGTATTTCTCCTGGTCCTAAAGCTTTATTGATGATAACTTTCTCTAATTGTTTTTGTACCATACCCTCTCTCAGCCAGAGCGTATATTCTTCAATTTACCATACCTATTTTTACAGTCTTTGGACTAGGTCTCTCTATAACAGACAGTGGGGGGAAACACGCAGGTGCAGACCTAATATTTTTACATTTGTCCCCTAAAGGGGTGGCAGGCCATTTTGGCGTTTGGAGGTATGTGCTAGGGACAGGGCCAGATCTACTATTAGGCAGAGTGAGACACTTGTCTCAGGTGGCACCCCTGCACTGAACAACAAAGGCGGCAGACAGGCAGCGGTGGGGGGGGAAAAAAAAAATTCCCCTTGACCAGTCAATATTCCCTAGTAATAGATATTATGTTTTTCAAATCCTTTTATATAGGTAGATTAACTTTAGTTAGTTTGTGAGGCTACGTTAGACTACTGTAACTGTTGTACCAACATGTATAGCACAGGCTATAAAATAAGTTGATTTGAGCAACAAAACCTGAAAGGAGCAATATGGTAGTGGTACCACAAGTTGTTTGAGAAATGGATGTAATATCTGTTTCTAGTAATTTACATTATTGCTAATTGACTGTCTGAGGAACTGTTTAAATAGCTATGTGATAGGAAGCTCAAAATTGTAAAACTTTAGCCATGTCCATCCACAAAGCCATGGGCACGTGGCGGTGCGCGAAAGGGCGGCAATAAAAAAATTGTCTCAGGCAGCTAAAACCCTAGAAGTGCCCCTGGCTAGGGAACGCAATAAGCACATGCAAGATAGTGGGATGGAGTGGCATTAGTAGACCTAGATGCTTTCTTCACAATTATAACTCATTCGGAGTTGACAGACTGTATTGCCCATGTTTGAAAATCAAATATAAGGGAGACAGATGAATACATAGAATTATTCCATTACAGACATCCCACCCTGCCAATTCATGCTTCTGGGCAGAGTGGTAGAGGGGGCAAGGCGAGCAGGTGTGGTGACGCGTTGTGATGTTGCTGACGTTGCGCATTGGGTGGGGCATGCATGCAAGGAGGTGGGGGAGGAGGGGTTAGGGTGTTACGGGGGGTGGTGTGGGCAGTCCGGGGGTGTGACAGCCAAAAAAGGGGTGTAACAGGGAGGAGATTCAGGATTCCTCTCCGTTGCGGGAGATTGGGGTGGTCTCGAGGGAGACAACCCCAATTCGCAGGAGACTCCTGGAAGATCCAGGAGAGGTGGGAGGTGGGATTAGATGATGGAGAATGGCTAATAAACCAAAGTTAGAAACTTGCTTGATAATATAATACAGAAGCAGCCTCGGACTGGGTTGGTGGTGACCCACCTAACATTTCATATTTTTGTTATCACTCATTTACATATCTGTCTTTCTCCTATAGGCTTGTTTTGTTTATTAGAATGCAATTTTACTGTCCCTTTGGCTGTGTATTTAAATTTAAGCAGTTTTGTCTATTCTTTTGGGTAAGTGGGCTGTGGGCCCACCAGGGGATTCTCCTGTAACCCTGTGGGCCAGTCCTACACAGTACAAAAGTGATAAACTCTTAATTATGTATTTTTCATAGACTGCACTACAGAATAACACACATTACTGGAAACAGTTATAGTAGTTGGCACTCTGCAAACTAAAATCGCACTGCAGGATACAAATAGTTAAGAACATTATCTATTTAAACTATGCCAAACTGTAACATTAATGTAAAAACAAATAATTGTTGCTCAGGAAATGCATAAAGATTCTCAGGAAATCACATCTGGCTTTTCTTTGTTGCTGATAATGTGAACGTACAAACAATGCAAAAAAATAGCTTATGTTTATCCTAGATCGGCTGATAAATTAACATAAAAGCAAGGACCAAATTTTGTTTTTATCAAAGTTAGAATGAGAGATGAAGACTAATACTGGCTATATACACATTGCAATATTTCCTTAGCTAGATACGCAATTATCTTGCATATCATTTCATCCCGCTAACTAATATCAATTTGTATAGTATAGTATAGTATAAAGTATAGTATAGTATTAGTAGTATATAGTATAGTATAGTATTTGAGGTTGAATAAAGACATACATACATCCAGTCCAACCCATCTAGCAATACCCACATTTCCTACCTATAACTGTTGGTCCAGAGGAAGGCAAAAAAACCCTACCAAATTTATGAAGGGGGAAAAAAATCCTACCAAGTGGCAATCGGAAATTTCCCTGGATCAACTTTACTTTATATATCAACTGAAAATAAATGTTCAAGACCCTAATATGTATTGAAATTGAATGCCCCTTTTCAATGGAAAATCAATCAGTTGTATTGCTTGACTTTATACGCTCATGTCATATATCTGTCATGTGTCGATAGTCATTGATACTACTGTGATTTTTTGTGATCTAAAGGAATGATAGTATAAACACTGAAAAAGCAACCTGTATCAATATGTGAAGGCCAAGTAAAGATAAAGAACCCAAGTCAGATGGCACAGCCATTTTTAACTGCAATCTATGACCTGTATGACACATGCTAATGTTCCAAAATACCAACAAAGGCTCAGTGTGGTCATATATGTAGTGATATAATCAGGTAATTGGGTATTAAAGTTAGCCAAAATTCTAAAAATGAAGGCACATAAGGCATAGCTGCAGTGCACTGCCTTCCTCCCCCCACCATCCCCCTTTTCCCCTTTCTTCAAGGACTAGCTAGAAAAGGGCGGGGGAAGCAAGTAGGAGGGTACAACAAAAGGGAAAGCTAGGTATTCGTAGGCGGCATTAGGGAAAAGGGAAGGAGCTAGCAAACAAAGGGCAAGCTGTACATAAAAACAGGCAGCACAGGTATTATTACTAACTTGTACCTTTTGTCTTTGTATAAAAGCACTCGGCCTACAGCCTCATGCTTCTATATGGTCAGGGAACTCCTCATGGCCTAATATCCTTATATTATAACGTAAAGGGGCATATTATTTCTTATAATACATAAGTATCTGATTCCTTCACCCCATTCACATTTTAAATTCTAGCCTTGTCCCTATTCCCACCTTTTTTAAACACCCAAGCTACCTTCCATAACTTAAACTCAGTAGAAAGGAACATCCCAGCCCAGCATCTATGCAGTTAAACAAATTTTTGCGGGGGAGAGAGACATTGGTTATGAAGTGACAGGAAGCAGCACCCACGGGTTCTGTTAATGAAGTTAAACACTGCAAAAAACGCTGAGTCATTGTCCAGACATGAACCCTGGAATGAGCGGAGTAGTGGGATATAAGAAATGAGTCACTTAGTGACAAAGCTGAGTGATTTTTATAAGGATATATACCACTGCAGCTCTCATTATAAAATATCACACTTATGTATTATATTAACTTAATCAACAAAATTATTTAATGCTTATGTTTTTATAAGACATTTATTTTTAACACCAATGTGTTAGTTGGTTTGAAACCTGTTTTATTTATAGTTTTTATAGTTTTTTTCTGGGTTGGGAAACCCAGTTGGAACCAAAGCCAACTAAATAGTAAGGGAGAAAAAAAACATCATTAATTTTATTATTTATGAGAATATTTTCACTAAATCTGCTTTTGTGTTTCAGACACAACTGCCATGAAGGCATCTGCCAGATACAGCAGACTAAAGATGGAAAGGGGGTGGCAGTGGAGGTGGTTTACCCCAGGGAGCAAGACCAGACACACCTGGATTCAACATGCTTGTGAAGGTTCTCATTCATCCAGGTCATGGTATATCTGTTGTATTCAATTAGATCAACTGCACTTGAAATGTAGTTCTTGAAGACGTTTCGCTAGTCATGCCAACTGTCTGCCATGTACAATGCTGTTTTAACACCTTACTCTGGGCGTTCCTATAACACCTCTTAGCCACTATCCAATCACACCCTTAACACCTGGCTGTGATATGCTAATTGGTATTTTCCAGGGTACATAATTGCCACAGATTCTTGCACAAGTCATTCTGAATTGAGAAAGCCAGTCGGATGACTAGCGAAACGTCTTCAAGAACTACATTTCAAGTCCAGTTGATCTAATTGAATACAACAGATATACTGGATTCAACATCAACATATTTGATGCTGTGACTTTATTACAAAACCTCATTAATTTATATAGCAGACTAAGGTCACCAGATAAAAGATCCTTGTGGCAGCAGCAAACTGTCCCTGTTTCTGCTTCCTGGTTCTTCCAGATAGCAACTGTCAGTTATGGATTTGCCAGTTAACATCAAAGCCAATGACTGAATGCTAATCCCCTATCTGCGTCTTCTGAGCAAGTACAGGCTCAGTACAAGTTTCTAAAGTTTCCATGACACATCCAGAACATAGCAGGCATACAGTAATGAATTCATAGGACAAAGTATGATATATCAACATATTTTAAAGAGGCCCTTCTTTCTAAAGAGTTCTTATGAGGGTGGAGTTGTCCTTTAACAGTTGCAGCCACCAATCAAATGACTACATTTTAGGCACACTAACTACAGAACTGTTAAGGCCTAGTGGCATTGCAGGACATTAAATAGTAATATTAATAACACTTTTTATGTTTATGGAGCGCAAGTGTTAAGTTTGTGCTAAAAAAAACAACTCTCTTTGTATACAGATATTTTGAAATGTAAGAAATAATATGCTTGTGAAGGTTCTCATTCATCCAGGTCATGGTATATCTGTTGTATTCAATTAGATCAACTGGACATGAAATGTAGTTCTTGTCCAGTTGATCTAATTGAATACAACAGATATGTAAGAAATAATACTAGCAAATATTTACATCACATTTATTAAACTAATGTACATTACTGTACATGGGCATTATGGTCCGGAACAAAGTGTAGGAATATGATACATGCATTGAGCACTGTTGTTGCTTTGATGTGGGATACAACTCCCTCCTATAATTTTATAGTCATCTTATATTAAGGTAAATACTCTTTTAAGCAGAAAAGTCAATACCGGATTTTATGACATCCGGGAAACAATACATACAAACAAAAGAAAAAAAATCTACAAGAAACCCCCACAGCTCCCATAACAGAAAACAACTCAATCAGAAGTAAACTTTTTTCGTCAGAGGTGATGACAGAGGAAAACAATATCAATAACCTACCACTTAGTAGACTGAAAAATAAAAACTACCTTCCACCTTGGTCAGTCTAATCAAAGTTTCGTAATGAATAGTAAATAGGAAGAGACACACAAAAAATTGCCAGGTATTACCGTAACTGGAAAGGAAAAGAAAACAATGTAGGTGGGGATAATCTTTATCTGGCACATTGTGTCTTCAATGGCAATACAAAGAGTTTACCTAAAAACTCTGGCTTTCCTCTTGCATATTCCTCTGTGTGACATGCTATAAGACAAAGGCCTGTATCAACAAAATAAATCCTGCATGTTTAATCAACATAACCACAGGGGTAAGTTTGTTGCACAACAGATGAGTTAACACTGGTGTGGTTGTGGGTTTTTTAGTATTTTAATTCAGACACCTACAAATATCAAACATATCACCAGGTGGGTAGGACCTTTCTTCACACAGCAATCTGGTGTTTGCAATAAGCTGTCTGTCTGTCTACATATCTAACTAAACAGTATTTTATAATAAACTATTAAACAAGCACTTTCTAAATATCATGTCATTTATGATCACAGAGTACATTATCTGTACAATCATATAAGTTGACCAGCAATTAACTAACATACCTGCAATATACAAATATCAAACATATCACCATGTGGGTAGGACCTTTCTTCACACAGCAATCTGGTGTTTGCAATAAGCTGTCCCACCAGAAACACTTCCCTGATTTACATGGTCCTACTCAGAGAGCTGGTGCATAATTTGCATATTACTCACATATGTCTATGAGGTGTGATTTTGCTTTTAGGGGGGTAGAGAAATACATTTACATAGCCCACATTCTCCCCCACTAGAATAATGTCGTCCTCGACATATTTAAAGCTTTCCCTTTGGCTACTTGGAAAACTCTAGGACTTCACTATTCAGAGTACACTTGGGTGGTATTATCTTTATAAGTATAGCAACTTTTTGTCCTTGTGACTCAAGTACTCTTAATTTGGTCACAGGCGTTCTCTAGATTCAGTGCTAGCTATGACATCTAGAGATCACAGCATGAATACTGGTTACATTTTGTAGAACCACCATACCATAAATTAATAGTTATATAAGCGAACATCCTAGAAATTCACCTTTAGTTACTTTAGTGGTCTTTAAGACTTTTTTTTTTATATATATATATTATGGCTCTACTTGTCAGTAGTACATCATTATACTAATAAGGGAAGGCCTTATTCAATATGAATATTCAACATCTTATAACATAACAAACTGGCATCATAAATATAACAATAAACCGATTACTGTAAATGTAAAGCAGTTCTTTTTTTCCCCGTCACTTTAGTCTTCTGTAAAGAACTCAGTTGGAAGGTACCATTCTGGGTAGCTGACTTGACTTGCATCTATATCAACTTGCTTTACTGTAAAGTCTCTTGGTAATAAACGTGGCTGTCCCGTTGTATCATAGGTCAGTATAGTTGGTTTTTGTCGAACAGTTCTTATTGGCTGAGGTTTAGGGGTCTCATCTTCTGAAGACATATCTAATAACTCTGACTCTGTAGGTAATTCTGGTGTATTCTCTAATTGAGGAGAATGTTGCTCTACAGGTATAGTTTCTGGAGTCTCCAACGATTGTGCTGGATTTGCTGGTTCAAATCTTTCAGCTTCGGGATTTAGTTCAGAGTTCTGTGCTATGAGGGAGTCATTGTTATTTTGTGGATACATGCTATGCCATTGATATGCCTCCTCATCTGAACTATCAGTTTCAGTCTCGTGGGTGGATTTTGGCTTTGCTAGTCTCCGTTCTGATGGCTTTGGTTTTTCATGCAATTCAGTATATGGTTGTTGAACTGGGAGATAATCACATGGTAATAAGAGATTACGGTGTAAAATCCTTGACCTACCACATCCTGACTCAGGTTTTACCTCATACACTGGACTGTCCTTATATTTTCGTTTGTTAACAATGTAAATTTTATTTTCCCAGTAAGACCCTTTTCAATTAAGTTCCTTACAAGAACACGGCTTCCTGGAAAAAGTTCTGCACCGTAGCATTTCCTATCATAATATTCTTTGCCTCTGCTTGCTGATTTATTTGCTATGGTTGAAGCTATTTTGTAAGCTTCTGCCATTCTTGCTTTCCATGTTGATACATAGTCTGTGTATGTTCTGTACGTGTCAGATACTGGGGTGTCGAACATTATGTCAATTGGTAATCTAGGAGGGCGTCCATACAATAGGAAGAAAGGTGAGTAGCCTGTCGCTTCATTCTTGGTACAGTTATAAGCGTGTACAACTTTTGACAGGGAATTCTTCCAATCAAGTTTTTCTTTTTCGGACAAAGTTCGCAACATTGACAGTAGTGTGCGGTTGAAGCGTTCAACTTGTCCATTGCCTTCTGGATGGTATGGTGTAGTGTGTGAGTTTTGAATTCTGCAATATTTTCCCAATCTATTAAAAAGCTTATTTTCAAATTCTCTGCCCATATCGTGATGTATCTTTGTGGGAAACCCAAATTTGAGTGCGAAATCATTGAAAATTTTGTCTGCAGCGGTTTTTCCTGACTTATTAGTAGTGGCATAGGCCTGGGCAAATCTTGTAAAATGATCCATTACAACAAGAATATATTCATAGCCGCCTTTTGCACCTTTCGAGATGTAAAAAGTCAATAGATATAAGCTCAAATGGATAAGTGGTAGCAATGCTATTTAATGGTGCTCTTGTTGGTTTATTGGGACGTTTCTGGTAACATAATGCTCAATATCTTTTTGCATGTGTGGCCAGAAGAAGCCAAGTTCACAGTGCGTTCCACACCTAGATGTCCCATTTCCTCATGGAGTTCCCTGTATACAGTTTTCCGGTAGATCTCGGGCAACACTAACTGGGAATGGCCTGCACTCTTTCGATACAAAATACCATCCGAAGAAAGATATTATTTTGGCCATTCTCTGAACAAGTTTGTCACATTCCCTGGCTCTGTTTGTCTCTCTTTCTTTCCAGGGTATAGACTCTGCCTTTTATAGTGCAGGACTTTTCCAATTATTGCATCTTCCTCCTGTGCTTTTCTGATTACCTCTTTTGGAAGTTGGCTGATTGTTCTTGTGAAAATCTGGTCTGCTTCAGATGTTGTAGTTTCTACTGTCAGGGGACACTACCATGGTATGCGGTCTCCCTGTTGTATTTCAACAGCACTACTGGTCGTTTCCAAGTTTAATTCTTGAGAGCACTGATCCATGTAGACCTCTGGGTCTAGTGGCATCCGGGATACCCCATCTGCATCTGCATTAGATTTGGCTGGTCGATACTTGATACTAAAATTGAAGTCGGCAAGTTCTGATATCCATCTATGACCAGTGGCGTTTAGTTTTGCTGTTGTTAAAACATAGGTTAAGGGATTATTATCTGTGTAGACTACAAATGAAGGGCAGTAAAACAGATAATCTCTAAAACGTTCACAGATGGCCCACTTCATGGATAGGAACTCAAGCTTTCCTGAGTGTAAATGGTAGTTCTTCTCTGCAGCGGTTAGGCTTCTTGAACCATAGGCGATGACTTTTAGTTTTCCATCCTGTCTCTGGTATATAACAGCACCTAATCCCTCTTGGGAAGCATCACAGTGTAGTATGAATGGGCATTTGAAATCGGGGTAACCCATCACTGGAGGCTTGACTAATAGATCAACTAAATGTTCTAGTACCTTCTGATGATAGTCTGTCCAATTAATGAGTTGTAAGGAAGTCAGTTGACCTTTGGATGTCATTTGCCGTCTGCTAACTTTCTTTGGCTTCTGATTGTTGTTCGGAAGAGATGACTCAGTTGACAACAAGTTATACAATGGAGAAGCTGTTCTGGCAAAATTTTGTATATATGTTCGATAATAGGATAGGAATCCAAGCATCTTCCTTAGTTCTCCAACAGTGGATGGCTTCCTGTCTTTCAAGGCTATTACTGGAGCGATATCTGCTGGATCCATGGTATAGCCATTTTCAGAAATAATCTTACCTAGAAATTGGACATGTTTCTTGAACAGCTCACATTTCTTTGGTGTTAACTTCACTCCATGCTGCTGATAACGCTGAAGAACAATTTTGACCTGTGCTACGTGCTCACTGAAAGTCGTACTGTGGACCAAGTTGTCATCCAGATATGGTTGGCAAATATCATCTCTTAACCCTTCCAGACATTCTTCCATACTCCTCTGAAATTCCGCAGGGGCAGAGCTAAGACCAAAGGCGATACGAACCCATTCATAAAGTCCCCATGGTGTTATAAAAGCTGTTAAATATCTGCTTGACTCCTCCAAGCTTTGCCTTGGTCAAGCACAGAAAACCAAGTGCTACCTAATAAATTATCTAGTATGTCTTGGATGCGAGGTATTGGATGGCGGTTTGGGATAGACTTTTGATTTAACTCCCTGTAGTCACAGCAGAGCCTTAGGGTTCCATACTTTTTACGGACACATACTATAGGTGACGAATATGAGGATCTGGATTTTCTGATCCATCCTCTATTTAGCAAATCTTGTAGGTATTCTTTCACCTCCTTGTGAAGTGGCTTTGGTACTGTAATGTAAGTCTTAGTAACAGGAGTGGTGTCTTTAAGTTTTACTTTTAGTTGAAGTGAGGGAATGCATCCAGTATCTGTATGATCTTTAGAGAATACGTGACATTCCTCTCTCAACATCTGCCTTACTATCTTCTGTTCTTCTGCATCAAGGTGGTTTAGAAGGACTGGAGGATCCCACTGTTCAGCAGGAGGAAAATCCTTTTTCTCCAGTTGGCTCCAGTCTTGTATTTCTTGGATGTCTGTGCTCAAAGAATTGATTTGTGCAGGTTTTTAGGTTTGCTGGGTATATAGCTTTGACTTGTTCAATGTGACCTAGTACTGTTTTTGGACTGAGTGTGATATCATGTTTGGTATTGTTATGGATCAGTATTGTCACCTTGGTAAAGTTGCCCTGAGGAACAGTCACAATGGTTTCAGCTAGAATAATACCCTAAGGTAGTTCTGGTATTTTTACTGGCACAAAAATCATTTTCTCATTTTTTTGATGGGGTCCCGCTCTTGCTCCACATTGAACCACAATCAGACTGCTTGCAGGAATAACTGTTTGACGTACCTCCGTCCTCACTGTTTTACAGAATGCCTCTGAATGATCCACTTGCACTAGTTTTATAACAGTTTCTGCTTTTTTTTCTGAAACAGAGAAGGCTGTTGTCAACGTATTTACCAAACTGTAGAAGGTACTATGGTGTGAATAACCTCCTCAATTACATTGTACCCAATGATTGGTTCTTCAGCCACATTCAAGTCACTGGAGATAAGAAAAGGCACTAACAGTTCAAACTTTGGGCCGTTCTGTGTATTCAACTGAAAGGTCACTTCTATCCAACCAATGAAAGGAATTTCCGTCTTATTTGCTGCTCTTCCATGAAATGTCTCACATCCTAATAACTCTTCCAATGCTCTGACATTTGACTGGGGAAGGTACTGCTGTCTCCATGCTTCATTGATGATACTCGCCTGGGCACCAGTATCCCATAATGCTCTAATAGGAATACCATCCAATGCGCAGTAAATCAGACATCTTTTTCCAATCAGATTTAATAGCTTTCGTTTACTTTTTGTTGAAGTTGCACAAATTTGGAGGCTTGGTTTTATGCTTGTATTTATCCCGTTGTTTTGTTGTAGTTCCTGTTGCTGAATACGTTCACACAGGTTTTGAGAATGTACATGTATAGACTTTTCACTTGTCCTTTTAGGCTCACTAATGTTATCTAAGGGTACAGCAGCCTGTGGGCGGGACTGGGTCTTTCTAGAGGTTACTGTCTGTCCCTCAACAGCAACCCTCTCCCTTTTGCTTGTGAAGGTTGAGACATTCGGCAGCCTCGTGCATAATGCCCTGTTTTACCACATTTGTAACAGTGCTGACATCCATTTTCTTGGCCTGATTGCTGACAGACTTGACATATTTGCTTCTGCCTTGCAGATGAAGTCACAGGTGCTACTGTTGTAGCTTATTTATTGTTGTAGCTTACTGTTGTAGCTTATTTATACTGTTTGGCTTATGAGAATTCACCAACAACTTTTTCATTTCTGCCATCTCTGCCCTCATTTCTCTCACCACATCCTCTAATGCTGGACCCTCTAATATACCTGCACTTTGATTTGGAATAGGTTTTGGTATCGGTACTGGAGCTTGGTTACTTGCTGGCTTCTCTTTTGTTATTCCTTTTTGTATCTTCTGATTGTCTGTACTTACTTCACTGATCTTTGTCATTTTACTGGAGTAACCCCTTTTTAACTTATGTTCTCTTTCTAATTCAATGCTGGCAGCTTCATTCATCCTCTCAATTAATATCTCATCAGTCACTGTGGGCTCATCTAAATAATGTTTCAACTGAAATTTTATATGTTCACTCAGTAATCCTGTTCCCACTGACCTCAGGAACTTTTTTTGAATCAATTCAGTCCCAAACTGTTCCTCTGCTCCGACTTCCCTAGAGGTAAACAGGAGTCTGTCTTTTAGTTCTATTGCTCTGAAGAGGAAATTCCGTGGGGATTCTTTGCTGTCTTGGGAAATATTTATTAGCCTGTGATACAAGTCAGAGGTGCTTTCTTCTTTATAGTGCCCCTTTAAAATAATTTTAAGCCTTGGTAGTGTTAAATTATTTTTCATTTCTAACATATCCCTTATATTTAGGCCAGGGCTGATTGCTTTAACAACAGCTTCAATGATTTCCTGCTCTGTGTAGCCTTTTTGCAGCCCAATGTCCATTTGGTGCATTAGGTTGGTGTATGACAGTTTTTCTTTTTGTCCTCTTTCACCTATTTGGCCACTTATTCTAAATTCCTTGCGAATTGTCATTTCTTGAGGGGGTCTTAACTGGGGAACACTAACAATTGTTGTTTCCTCTGGCATTTTCTGTTTAGAATAGACATTGAGTGCTTTCATTTTATGTTCCAGTAAATTAGTAGATTCCTGAATGGCTTTTTGCAATGCTTGGTACTGGCCCTTTAAATCCTCTAACTGAGCCTGCTCTGTGTGTAAGCTTCTCTTTTCTGCCTGGGCAATATCCTGTTCCTTTGAATGCAAATCAGTAATAAACTGCTTGAATTTTTCAAAAAACAGACAGGCAGTTTCTTCCTCCTCTGTATCTGCGATCTCATCCAGCAGGGTATTTATTGCATTCAGAAAGTGTCTGCGAGTTTTTGCCCTGCACGTTTGCTCCTCTGGTACTTTGATATACTGACAGGCAGCAGTTAGTTCATTAAGGGTTAAGTTCCTCAGACTCTCACTAATGTCATTAAGCTGGTTCTCTAGATCCATTTTAACTTTGATCTTGTACTGAGATCCACACAGTTCACTGCTATATCGCTGTTATATTCGGTTCTTTATGTTTTAGATTGAGTGATTTCTGTTCCTGAATATTCTCCTAACAGTCACCCAATCCCATCCTCGTCACCATGTTTGTTGCACAACAGATGAGTTAACACTGGTGCGGTTGTGGGTTTTTTAGTATTTTATTTCAGACACCTGCAATATACAAATATCAAACATATCACCATGTGGGTAGGACCTTTCTTCACACAGCAATCTGGTGTTTGCAATTAGCTGTCTGTCTGTCTATATATCTAACTAAACAGTATTTTATAATAAACTATTAAACAAGCACTTTCTAAATATCATGTCATTTATGATCACAGAGTACATTATCTGTACAATCATATAGGTTGACCAGCAATTAACTAACATACCTGCAATATACAAATATCAAACATATCACCATGTGGGTAGGACCTTTCTTCACACAGCAATCTGATGTTTGCAATAAGCTGTCCCACCAGAAACACTTCCCTGATTTACATGGTCCTACTCAAAGAGCTGGTGCATAATTTGCATATTACTCACATATGTCTATGAGGTCTGATTTTGTTTTTTGGGGGGTGGAGAAATACATTTACATAGCCCACATAAGGGTATATATTAGCCATGTTCAGTATAAGATTTCACTCTCTGCATTCTCTATTAAGTTCTAGAAATGTATACATGTATAATATCTAGTATATATATAATATATATTATAGTAATATATATATATAATATTTATATCTATTGTATAATTAATTATCGAGCATTGAACATAGACAACACCAACAAACAAATAATAAAAAAACAAAAAATATAAGCATATACTGTATCAAAGGAGATATAGATAAAGAAAAAAAGAGAAGAACAGAAGATAAAAGGGAAAGGAAGTAAACACTATGAAATAAGGGAAAAGTAAAAAGCAAGACAAGTATCAAACAAACAAGTGGTGCAGTCTATAAGAGACAGTGGGGCTTATTTAATAAAAGGTGCAACATTTGCCTGTGCTTGTTAATCTGCAGCAAGCAATCAGATGTTTTCAAGTGTAGTAGGCCAGTAAAAAGGTGTCATCTGATTGGTTGCTGGAAAATACCAATATAGACACATTTTTGCAGCTCATCTACGGTAATCCCAACTTTAATATTAATATATTCTTTTACATATATAGAGTGATAAATAGCAAGTGAATGCTAATAAAACATCAAGTGTCAAGGAGTAAAAAGTCTAGTTTAGAAATTAACCATAAATAGTGCTTATATATATGCAGCTAAAAATGTTTTGAAATATATCCATGTACTAGCCTAGCATTTATAATGGTTTATAGTTTTTCATCCTTACATACAGCACCCAGCAGCCCCCGAAAATAGTATTTAAAAAAAAAAAAATCTTAGCCACAAACAAATATGACCATAGCATTATCATTCTATATTGGTGCAATGAAAGCACAGTACATAATAAACACTACAAATAAAAATCACATAGATTACTCAAATCCTTAAATCAGTCTATTATTAAACAAGTAGTAAATAGTCATGGTCCTCATTATCTGAATTTAAATAAAACATTGCAATATACCTGTGGTGGTGGATCCTGGTTACCCAGAGTGATTGAATTACAATTAACTGAACTGTACTGATATGCACTTTGTTCTTTATATCACTTGTGGCAGATGACACAGACTCAAACCTACATACTACTCTCACTTTTAAAATATATATCATCTTCAGGCCAGAGTTCACATGTTCACTTCATAATACTCCTTCCATTGGTGCTGCTTTATCTAAAATGTAATGAAATTAGTCAAAATGTTGTTGTTGACCTTTGTTGACTGTGGGTTTCATGTAAAACTGTATATTTTAATATACAGTAAATGCAAACAGCAAAAGACTTACACAAAATATATGAAGGTGTATTCTTTCATGTGCGTGAATAGGGTATTTTATGACATCTATAGATGCAAATGATTTAGCTTTCAATTAAATTGGCTAGCAACAAACTTTTTGGTAAATGTTGCAAAGCTGAAGAGATTATTGTGGACATTATTTTCACATTGCAACAATAAAAATAAAAGTGCCCAAACGCATACGACTTCCAGCACAAATTCCATCAGAATCTGATTGTGAATCTGCCTAGTTCTTAAAACGCACAGGAACGATCATTCCTTCATTCATACGCTCTACTAAAGTAAAGGGAAAATGGAACCGATAAGGACCAAATGTGTATGGCGACCTTAAGCTCATTTTATATGATTTGGTTGGCTTTGCATAACAATGTCTGTCCATAACCCGATAACAAACCATGATCTGGCAAGGAAACACGTGAACACCAGAAGGTGAAAGTGGGTACTGCACCAACATCAACTCATTCAACGGTCATGTCAGATTGATGATTTTATCATCACAATATCTCCCAGTGAATGGCTATTATTAGGTCCTTAAAACACAGGGAGTCAATCCAGGATAACACAACAGAATATATGCTGGAAATAGTAAAACATATGACAACCCTTTACAAACAAAGAATCTACAGCCTTTTTTTCTTTGCATCTTTATACAGTATATAAACCCCAGAAGGCAAGCAATCACAAACTGATTCATGAAACCTGATATTATATATTAGGGAAACTTCCCCTTTAAAGGGTATCTCCACTGCTAAAAACACTTTTTTTCAATTCAGTTTTATTGAAGAGGTAAAGGAGCTGTGTCTAACCTTACCTTTCAGGAGCCGGGAACGAAGTTACAGAACTTACCTGATCTCTCCCTCCTCCGCCTTGTCCTCTGACAGGTCACAACAGACTTAGTACACTATGCGCATGTGCATGGCACATCGGTGATACTGGTTAAAAAGCTGAATGGAGGGCTGATAAATACTGGCTGGAGTGCTGGGCTGGTTTATATGATAGCTAAAGATAAATATAGGTGTAGCATATAAGGACATAGAAATACTGCTGTGCAAAAGGCAAATAAAGATTTAACGTTTTGCAGAGGAGGCAAGAAAAGAACGAGGTGGGGCGAATGCCCCGCTGCGCCCCTTCGCAGTGGTGACCACCCGCGGCGAGGTGGACGTGCCTCCCGGGGCGGGTGCGACCACCCGCCGTGATCCAGGGGGGAGTCTCGGAACATTTCGCCACCTTTAAGGTGGCGAAGTATTACGGCCGAGATTAGCGATGCGTAACAGTTACCGCCGCTTTATAAATAGAAGCGGTGGTAACTGTTCAGATAGCCGCGAAAAGTTAACGATTCGTTAACTTTTCGCAGCCGTTTTCCGCCCATTTATAAATCACGGAAAACGCGATTTTTGCGAAAATGGCAGGAATAACAGCCGTGAAAAGTTAACAAAATTTATATATATGCCCCTTAGTGCTGTGTAAACAACTCCAGGGATTCAACCAGCACTACAGGTAACCAATTGCTTCCATAATAAATATAATGCATACACAATGCTATTAATAAACACTGTCCACATACTGCACCCACATACCCCCCCTTACACACACACATACATACACTTACTTACTAAGTTCACTACTCAGAAGTCGAATATAAACTTTTGCTTTATAGTAACTGTGGTTGAACACTCAGTCCAGCTCAGTAATACAAATACAAGCTAAATAATAATCTCCAGTAATATTTATAAAAACTGTACACATATCCAAACAGCCCTTAACCCCCCTCACACAATTCAAGGTGTTTCTGCCATACGTAAAATATCTTTAGTAAGGAGTAAGGCAGAGGACACATCATGGTGTGAAAAGCTCATGTCGGCACATTACCGTCTCTGCTGAAATTTGCGCAATATTCTGAAATCGGAGCGCATGTGATTCCCAAAAAAATGGTGCTCTAAAAACGGATCACAAGCACATGCAAAGTGATCCCCCAAATTAGAATGCACTGCTCTGCAATTGTCATAAAATTAACAAGTATTTTTTTTACTTTTTTTTTTAAGGGGGGGGAGTTGTGCCACCCAATAGAAACACGGATTTGATAGGATTTCTTTATTTAGCCCTCCAGTTTAAAGAGCATCTTACTGAAAAAAGGTTATTTTAAATGACGAGACCTGGAAACTATAATTCTTCCCAACCACCACTGTATCATTTTTTTGTTGATCTGCCCCCTATTTCTTTAGATATCCAATCTAGTCTTATATTTCAGCTGTCAATCAAGTTCCTTGCTCTCAAAAACTACTCTTCTGTGAGTAGTTTTGCTGTAGCTGGAATGGTGACTGAGTTTTGACAGTTGGAATGCTGTACGCTGTGTGCAGGCTTGACAGTTGGTTTGTGGGAAAAAAGTCAGGTTGGATGGAAGTGGGAGTGGTTAAAAGAGGGAGGGGGGATACTGCTCCTAAACCAAATGTGTGCTGGATTGAAGGCATGCAACAACACACGCAAAAGTGCTACTCACATGTATTCAATTATATATGAGGCAAAGTAATTTTTTCGCCGCACTGTGCACCAGTGCACAGATTTTAAAATAGTATAGTATAGTATAGTAGTATAGGTATTTAAGGTTGAATGAAGACATGCATCCATACACTTAATCCTACTCAGTAATACCCATATTTCCTGCCTAACTTTTAATCCAGATGAAGGCAAAAAAAACACCTGTATGTGAAAAATATCCCTGGATTAACTCCAACTTTACAGTATGTATTAATACCAGTAACATGCAACATTCTTTGTTTTTAGAAACTCAACCAGCTTTTTAAAAAAAAACTATCCAATGACCTGCCATCAGAAAAATAATAACAGAAAAATATATGCAAAAATGCCTCTTCTGTGCAATTTTGCTTGGACCCATCCTTAAGGTGGCAATACACAGCAAGATATTACTTACCCGACCGACCGCTCACGCGACGTTCCTGCGTCCTGCCGGAACCACCTCTCCGATCTTATATACGACCGACATGCGATTGCAAAGTGAATGGGATTTTGCGATCGCATGTCGGTCGTATATAACATCGGGAGAGGTGGTTCCGGCAGGATCGCAGGAACGTTGCGTGAGTGGCCGGTCGGGTAAGTAATATCGTGCTGGTGTATGGCCACTTTAGACTGTGTCAAGCATGCATATATTTCGGGTGACTGACTGGTATTATTGCAATACCAGTACTATGTTCCTGCTTCTCTCCAAAGTCCAATCCTTTTTTCATTCTAAAACAACAAAAGAAAATCATCTGCCCATGTGTACGCAGCTTAGGGGAAAAAAAAAGCCTGTGTGAAATGTACACTCCCCATTGCTTTTTCTGATAATTTCCATTGAAAGTTACTTCTAAAATGTAGTCTACCCAATTAAACCTTGTGATGCTCAAGTGTGCCCCTGATCTTGGTAAGCAGCATCTGTTTTACTATTATAAAATGCCATAACTTGTCTTTTAAAAGCATTAATGTTTTTATGTTACAGATGGAATATCACATTTTGTTTTACCAGGGGCTATACAAAACTAAAATGACAGAAACTCTACTAAAGTCTATTATAAAATATGTATGTATAATTTTATTAATAAAGCACCACTTGGGTACACAGCTCTGTACATTATAAAATACAGCGTATACAAACAAGGGGATAAGTGCAAGCCATTATACAGATAGATAAAAATTAAATTAAATTAAATGCAATTTCATACATCGGTTAAGAAAGCATATATATAAATTATGTATAAATGGATATAAGTGCAACAAGCCTTGACACATTAGGAATGAGAACCCTACCCTGAAGAGCTTACAATCTAAGTTTAAAAATGATGCAAATAAAATGATTTCTATTATTATTATTGTAGATTTAAATAGCGCCAACATCTTCCATACCGCTTACGTTGCAAAAATATACATGAGGAAACATACATGCTACATACAAGGATAGTCAAGTAATACAAAGTGGCAAATAGTTTATATAATATAATAATTCAGTGCTGTACCAGCAGCATTCATATATGGACGTTAACATTACTGTGGTACAATAGGAAGGAGGGCCCTGCCCAAAAGAGCTTACAGTCTCTTGAAGGCTAATAGGAAAAAAAAAAAAAAAAGAGTATAAATTGAAAATATTTTTTAAAAGTAATTTAAAACTATTTTCTATTGAAAAAGCTGCATGGATGCTCCCACCAATTTGTAATTACAAATCTATAAGGAGAAGTAATGCTGGCTAGTGAACTGACTGGTGCTTGTGAACTGTCTGGAAGGTTAGCTATTTAATATCAAAATGAAGAGCTATTTTATAGTGTCAGCTCTCCCTAACACACTTCAACACTGGAACACTGGCAAATGTTTTAAGATGCATAGGTTTTTATTACCTTCTATTTGCAGACCAGGGGCAAGCTCTCTTACATCACCCACATACATGCCTTTTCTGTTCCCGTGCAGCCTTCATCTTCCCTAGCGCATCCCCCTCCCCCCATCACCATCCATATCCATCCTTCTTTATCCTTCCATGTAGCGTAAAATTCTTCAGGTGCAAGATAGCTCCCCCCTGCCCAGACCGGACCACCAAGTTATTTTTAAAAAAATAAGAATTCTACTTACAGCGCTTCGTTCACACGGCACTCAACCGACATCAGCCGCATCTCAGACGTGGCTTCAGGTCCGGCCCCCTGCTTGCAAGTTCCGGCAAGCAGGGAGCCGGACCAATGTATCGGAAGATCGAAGGAGCTGTAAGTAGTGTTCTTTTCGTTTTTTTAAAAGAATAACATGTTGTTTGGGGGTGGGCAGGGGCTATCTATGCTATTGTTATTCTTATTATTTATTGTTATCCTTGTACTCTTGTTCTCTTCTTTGTCTTCTAGCTCCTGTGTAGATCTATTGGTGTTCTGGTTTTCCTGAGTATACCTGACCTCAGCGTCTATACCTTGCGCTCTTAGACCTGAGGTTAACCGTGTACAGCGAGGTGCGATAAGTCTCCTGACGATCGGGAGCTTGTCTATAGGTGAAGACAATGGCTGTAGATTGGGGTATAGGTGCTGAAGGTATACTAGGGGACTCCGGGCATCACATTATCACACTGATATTTAACCACCCCGACGTGATCCAGGGGGGAGTCTCGGACATTTCGCCACCTTTAGGTGGCGAAGTATTACGGCCGAGATTAGCGATGCGTAACAGTTACCGCGCTTTTATAAATAGAAGCGGTGGTAACTGTTCAGATAGCCGCGAAAAGTTAACGATTCGTTAACTTTTCGCAGCCGTTTTCCGCCCATTATAAATCACGGAGAAAACGCGATTTTTGCGAAAATGGCAGGAATAACAGCCGTGAAAAGTTAACAAAATTTATAATATGCCCCTTAGTGCTGTGTTAAACAACTCCAGGGATTCAACCAGCACTACAGGTAACCAATTGCTTCCATAATAAATAATGCATACACAATGCTATTAATAAACACTGTCCACATACTGCACCACCATACCCCCCTTACACACACACATACAACACTTACTTACTAAGTTCACTACTCAGAAGTCGAATATAACTTTTGCTTTATAGTAACTGTGGTTGAACACTCAGTCCAGCTCAGTAATACAAATACAAGTAAATAATAATCTCCAGTAAATTTATAAAAAAACTGTACACTATCCAAACAGCCCCTTAACCCCCTCACACAATTCAAGGTGTTTCTGCCATACGTAAAATATCTTTAGTAAGGAGTAAGGCAGAGGACACATCATGGTGTGAAAAGCTCATGTCGGCACATTACCGTCTCTGCGTGAATTTGCGCAATATTCTGAAATCGGAGCGCATGTGATTCCCAAAAAATGGTGCTCTAAAAACGGATCACAAGCACATGCAAAGTGATCCCCCAAATTAGAATGCACTGCTCTGCAATTGTCATAAAATTAACCAGGATTACTTTAGGGGATGTGACACCAATATAGAAACAGGAATTTGATAGGATTTCTTATTTAGCCCTCCAGTTTAAAGAGCATCTATACTGAAAAATAGGTTATTTTAAATTGACGATACCTGGAAACTATATTCTTCCCAACCACCACTGTATCATTGTTTTTGTTGATCTGCCCCCTATTTTTTAGATATCCAATCTAGTCTTATATTCAGCTGCAATCAAGTTCCTTGCTCTCAAAACAATACCTCTTCGTGAGTAGTTTTGCTGTAGCTGGAATGGTGACTGAGTTTTGACAGTTGGAATGCTGTACGCTGTGTGCAGGCTTGACGTTGGTGTGGGAAAAAAAGTCAGGTTGGATGGAAGTGGGAGTGGTTAAAGAGGGAGGGGGGGGGATACTGCCTAAACCAAATGTGTGCTGGATTGAAGGCAGCAACAACACACGCAAAAGTGCTACTCATGTATTCAATTATAATGAGGCAAAGTAATTTTTTCGCCGCACTGTGCACCAGTGCACAGATTTAAAATAGTATAGTATAGGATTAGTTAGGTATTTAAGGTTGAATGAAGACATGCATCCATACACTTAATCCTACTCAGTAATACCCATATTTCCTGCCTAACTTTTAATCCAGATGAAGGCAAAAAAAACACCTGTATGTGAAAATATCCCTGGATTAACTCCAACTTTACAGTATGTATTAATACCAGTAACATGCAACATTCTTTGTTTTAGAAACTCAACCAGCTTTTTAAAAAAAACTATCCAATGACCTGCCATCAGAAAAATAATAACAGAAAAATATATGCAAAGCACTCTTTCTGTGCAATTTTGCTTGGCCCATCCTTAAGGTGGCCATACACAGCACGATATTACTTACCCGACCGACCGCTCAGCGACGTTCCTGCGATCCTGCCGGAACCACCCTCCGATCTTATATACGACCGACATGCGATGCAAAGTGAATGGGATTTTGCGATCGCATGTCGGGCGATATAACATGGAGAGGTGGTTCCGGCAGGATCGCAGGAACGTTGCGTGAGTGGCCGGTCGGTAAGTAATATCGTGTGTGTATGGCCACTTTAGACTGTGTACAAGCATGCATATATTCGGTGACTGACTGGTATTTTGCAATACAGTACTATGTTCCTGCTTCTCTCCAAAGTCCAATCATTTTTTCATTCTAAACTACAAAGAAAATCATCTGCCCATGTGTACGCAGCTTTAGGGAAAAAAAAGCCTGTGTGAAATGTAACTCCCATTGCTTTTTCTGATAATTTCCTTGAAAGTTACTTCTAAAATGTAGTCTACCCAATTAAACCTTGTGATGCTCAAGTGTGC
Source organism: Hymenochirus boettgeri (assembly GCA_019447015.1). NCBI lineage: Eukaryota > Metazoa > Chordata > Amphibia > Anura > Pipidae > Hymenochirus > Hymenochirus boettgeri. The sequence goes on from CM033469.1 coordinate 127,869,216, forward strand.
CCTGATCTTGGTAAGCAGCATCTGTTTTACTATTAAAAATGCCATAACTCTTTAAAAGCATTAATGTTTTTATGTTACAGATGGATATCACATTTTGTTTTACCAGGGCTATACAAAACTAAAATGACAGAAACTCTACTAAAGTCTATTATAAAATATATGTATAATTTATTAATAAAGCAACATTGGTACACAGCTCGTACATTATAAAATACAGCGTATACAAACAAGGGGATAAGGCAAGCCATTATACAGTAGATAAAAATTAAATTAAATTAAATGCAATTTCATACATCGGTTAAGAAAGCATATATATAAATTAATAATGGATAAGTGCAACAAGCCTTGACACATTAGGAATGAAAACCCTCCCTGAAGAGCTTACAATCTAAGTTTAAAAATGATGAAATAAATGATTTCTATTTATTATTGTAGATTAAATAGCGCCAACACTTCCTACCGCTTAACAGTTGCAAAATATACATGAGGAAACATACAGTACATACAAGGATAGTAAGTAATAAAAGTGCAAATATTATATAATATATAATTCAAGTGCGACCAGCAGCACATTAGGAGTAACATTCTGGGTACAATAGGAAAGAGCCCTGCAAAAGAGCTTACAGTCTCTTGAAGCATGAAAAAAAAAAAGAGTATAAAATTGAAAATATTTTTAAAAGAATTTAAAACTATTTCTATGAAAAAGCTGCATGGATGCTCCCACCAATTGTAATTACAAATCTATAAGGGAAGTAATGCTGGCTAGTGAACGATGGTGCTTGTGAACTGTCTGGAAGGGTTAGCTATTTAATATCAAATGAAGAGCTTATTTATTTAAGTGTAGCTCTCCCTAACACACTTCACACTGGAACACTGGCAAATGTTTTAAGATGCATAGGTTTTTATTCCTCTATTTGCAGACCAGGGCAAGCTCTCTTACATCCCCACATCATGCCTTTTTGTTCCCGCTGCAGCCTTCATTCCCTAGCGCATCCCCCTCCCCCCCATCACCATCCATATCCATCCTTCTTTATCCTCCATGTAGCGTAAAATTCTTCAGGTGCAAGATAGTCCCCCCTGCACCAGACACGGACCACCAAGTTATATTTTTTAAAAAAATAATTGAATTCTACTTCAGCGCTTCGTTCACACGGCACTCAACCGACATCAGCCGCATCTCAGACGTGGCTTCAGGTCCGGCCCCCTGCTTGCAAGTTCCGGCAAGCAGAGGAGCCGGACAATGTATCGGAAGTATCGAAGGAGCTGTTAAGTAGTGTTTTTTCGTTTTTTTTAAAAGAATAACATGTTGTTTGGGGGTGGGGCAGGGGCTATCTTGTATCTTGTTATTCTTATTATTGTTATCCCTTGTACTCTTGTTCTCTTCTTGTCTTCTAGCTCATGTGTAGATCTATTGGTGTTCTGGTTTTCACTGAGTATACTGACCTCCAGCGTCTATACTTGCGCTCTTAGCACTGAGGTTAACCGTGTTGTACAGGACGGTGCTGATAAGTCTCCTGACAGTCGGGAGCTTGTCTTATGGTTGAAAGACAATGGCTGTAGATTGGGGTATAGGTGCTGAAGGTTATACTAGGGGACTCCGGGCATCAACATTATCCCACTGATATTTAAAAGGCATGTCCACCCCCAAAACTAAAATTTACACCTTCTACTGGCCCCACTGTGCAGTGTTTAAAACCCTTACCTTACTGTTCAGCTTTTATGTTCTCTTGCAATTCTGTTGTGAAAGTCCTAGAAATTAAAGAGTAGGAGCCATTTTCTAGTGTATTTGTTACTGCGTAACTGTTCCTCATCAAGGTTCTATGAGGGCAAAGCATGCTCAGTAATCACTAAGAGGCAGCATTGAAAAGGGAATTCCCATCATGCAATTCACTTGATTTGCACATTACAGTCTAGTAGTAAATCTGCACACAGCAGAGGATAGTTCGGATTGGATATCTAAAGATATACAATTTTTTCCATATAGATGTCCTTTTTATACCTGTAAACTTGTGCAGAAAGTGCCTGCAATAACTTTGATTTGTTGTTGCCGCATTGAAAGGTCTTTTTACATGTGTCCTTCCTTCTACGGGAATGTGGCAACTAAAGAGTTACTAGATAAATAACATCGTATAACTCTTTAGTGCCACCATTCATTTTCTCTTAATGAGGTGTACAAGTGGTTTTGTCCTGGCTCTGTGGTGCAAGGCGCGGGGCAATAGAGAAAACACATGCATTTTAGCATATTTTTATTGATACATTAAGTATTCTAGTGGATATATGTTTTTAGTTATCAGATCATCTCATTATTGGGGGATTGATATAGTAATGTAAGTTGCAGGGCTGAATTATTACAACTGGTTGTATTTACACTGCATGTTTTCAATATACAATCCTATCCCTATCCATTCCCGATCTGCCCTTTGCTTTTGAGAGTTACTGTCAGGGAATGGTGAAACTAGTAGGGCAACTAAATAGGCACTTGGGTTAGTCATATTTTGCTAAAGGAAAGTAATTTCAGACATGCAATCCAAACACTATTTTCATTATCTGTTATAACTCATTTATGTGCATTTATAGACTCCTATACAACACCATAGGTATGAAACCCAGGCACTAAAAAAAAATATTCATTGGCAGGTCTAGACTATAGAACCAGCCATCTACTTGCAAGTCTCTAACCTAACTACAAAGGACAAGACCTGTAGTTTGACTGCTGAATAGAAACTGTGTCTCTGACGGATTATGCTGTTTTATAGTGTCTCATAAACACACACCCAAAATCTGATTGGTCTAGATACATCTTAAATCTGATTGGATCTGGATCTTGGACCAATCAGATATTGGGGGGGGTTTAGGAGTCACTACAAATAGTGAATGTTCAGTAAGGAGAGCTAGTTTCAGTTGTGCATTTCATCTGAGATGTTATAGCTTTGTTCTGAGGCATGTACTGGACTATAAGCTTTTCATGATTTGGCTGGGTGCTGTGAATGGTGCAGCCCTTAGGTCAGAGGCTCTCTCATTTAGTTCTCAGTATTTGGCTTTCTGTATCTAAGATAAAAATAATTCCAGTAAAGTTTGGTTTGCTGTTCCAACTAATATTCAACAGGGGATCTGAGTAACAGAGCTATTGATGTATTGGATATCTGGTTTCACATTTCACCAGAAACATCTCCAGTAATAGAACGAGGGAGATGATTGCAAACCAGCTAGAGAGCACATGGCATCAAAGGATATCAGAAACACATGCAGCAAAGCTGAGGTTGAATAATTTCAGTGTAAAAGCAACCAGTCTGTAATAATGCAGCCGTCTGCTTGTAATAAATGTTGTGTCTTCCTATTAGAGCCAACAGCAGCGATCAGCACTCCATTCCAAGCAAGAGAATGCCTGGGTGCCATTCAAAAGTATCAGACCTGTGAGTGCCTTCGAATTTCTGGTGTGGTGTGTTTGGTGTGTATAATATATATATATATATTATCTCATGATAAACTGTTCATCTGACATCAATGCTACATTGCGCAACACAATAGCAGATCTGTGATTCTAATGAACTAAGAGAAGGGGAATGGGTTTAATGTAAATCCCAGCAGCATCCAGTTGGCACTTGCAACTCATTGCACAGATTCTGCATTTTAAAACAAATGAGAGAAAGGGCTCATTTTAACAACATTAATGCACAAACCCTTCTATGGTGGACATATCTCCATAGACTACAGCACACTGCCCCCAATATAGGAGGAGAGAAATCAATTGATTACCCAATTAAGAAACACCAAAAAATGCAAAAATAAACTTGATAACTGTCCAAAGAAAATAAGAAAAGTATATGGCCAAAAAGTACACAGGATAGCGCTCTCTACACTACAGCCAAAAAATAGTTTTGGGGATGGACATGCCCTTTATGCAAACACGATGGGACACAGGAACATTAATAACTTTATTGAAAATGAATGCCTTTGCGTTTTCGCATGGGCTGTGTTACAAACCTCAAAAATGTGGAGTGTGAACGGGCCCTTAATTATGCATCCAAATGTTACTGAAATGACAAACCTTGCAAGAATCTAATAAACACTCTTGGGAACAAACGACGTGAAGGCTGATACACAGACCCTGAGAAAATGTATTTTTTCCTAATGGACAAAGGAGGGGAATATTCCCCTATGTGAGATATTTGAGATGGGAAAGTCCTAGAGTACTACGCAGTAGATGACTGAATACGAGCTTTACAACACTTCAAAAAGGAAGGAAGTGGGTAGAGAAGTCTATGTTACATAAAAGATACTGTTTAAACTCCTATAGTAAATCATACAGGTTTGTCTGTAGGTGCACAAAATTCATCAAAAAAACACCAAACCACAGCTTGCATGATGATGAGTCTGTCAGACAGAAATAATGCAAACAAACAGTGGTGTTTTCCTATTTCCTCTGGTTTGAATGTCTTTCCAATTATTAGTTTAATAGGTAAATTCTGTCAGATTGGCAGTTTTAGGGCTATTTTGGTCACATTGGTTTGATAATTGGCTGTGATTTCTGACATAACTCATCATCTTCTGATTTTTATTCAAGATTGGTGGGTCTGGACAACCAGACATGACGGAAAATCAATTACGTAAATTACCCAATTGTTATCTGCCATTTTGACTGTTTATGATTCTTATTGATAATCAATTAAATAAAGTTAAATACAGAGAAAAGCTGTGATGCAATTTTAGAAAATTTATGGTCGGTGAAAAATTCATTCAGTTGTGGTGGTTGAAACTTTAACCATGGATGCCAAGATTTTGATTTTCATGGTTGAGAGTTGTACACATTGTCAACATTTAGTCCTGTGTTTTTTTTCACTAGCGAACATTCATTTGCGTGTTAACGCACCATTGCACAAATGCATGCAGCACTTTAGCTTGATGCATTCCAATCAAGCTGGCCTTCTTAAACCCTCCTCTGATTGTGCTTGTTGCTGCTTCGTCAGATGTACATCTGATTCAACCCCCATGTTGCTGAACCTTTGTGTTGTTTACCAGATTCTGGATCTTTGCCGCAAGCCCTGACCTGTTGCTTGTTCTCAACTTAAAAATCTTTGCCACCTGCCTGAACCTCTTGCTGGAATTCTCTGCCTGTCCAAACTTTGTGTCTGTTCTAGTTATATTTGTTCCCTTTGTTTACCATCAGAGATGACCAGGCAGTCTTACTTTGGTTCAGTTTGTGACCTGCATAACAGAGAATTATTAAGTATAGTTCTATCACCCAACTCCTCTCAGTAACTAGAGGTAATGGTTGGTAATGCTATGTCACTGTACATTATATTACAAAATATTGCAATGCTTAGGTAAATTCCAATACAGCAGTTTCTTACTGGTACCAATACTTCTTAACGACAATGTAGTGTTTTGGTAATATTACATTGCCACCATAATTTACGATCAGTACCTATATTTTACACCCACAGTAAAGACGTGGTATTAAAATTTAGCCTTTATAAATATGCCCCTATCTTCACAATTTGTGTTAAATGAGAAATGGTGCTAGAAACCCCAAATATGTAAAATCTGCACTGAAAAGTGTCTTGCCTTTGTTTTGTAACAGTTCCTTATTACAGGCTTCAGCTCTCAAAATAGTCTGTCAGTGAAAACTAAATGACCAAGTAAAGGCAGTGACGGAGCCAGGGGCGAAGTCTAAGCAGAGGAACACATGACCCAAAAGGGGTGTGGAGGAACAGCCAACAGTGAAAGGTTGGGTTGGGGGGAGGAGAGAGCTGATTGGTTGGGGGGTAGAGGGGAGGTGATAAGAGTGTCGCTAGGGGAAGGTTTGTCGCCATTTGGTGAGGAAAAGTGGCCCTCCTACCCTCCCTTATTAGGGGGGATAAGACATGTTCCAAGGTAAGTATTGTCAAAAAACCCCATATAACACCCATGGAGTAGAATAAAGTAGGTATCCATCGTACAACAATTAATGTCTCAGGTTGAGTATATCGGACACATGGTTATCCACAGAAAAAGTGAAAGATTGGGGAGTCCAAAGGACATCCCCTTGTGATGCAAATCCAACAAGAGACATACGTCATAGTTACAAGTATCTTAGAGTACAGGGGATTGAGGAGATGGTATTCCAGGGTGAATTATTGCACAAAAACCCTCAATCTTCCATATGGTCGAAGAGATAGAACCTCCATGTTTGTCAAGAAAATGTCTGGCAATAGTCGTAACAATCTTACCGTCCAGAGTATTACGTTGGGCCAAACGTATATCAAATAGATCTTTGCCTAATCTATGTTTAAATTGTTGTTTGGTTTTGCTCACATATAATAGACTACAAGGACACTGTAGTGCATAAATTATATTATTGGTCTTACAATTAAAATAGTATTTGGGATAAAATACAAACTGGGGGTGTGCTGGTGGTGCCAGGGCAGGGGAAGGATCCACCTTCCTCCCCCCTGTGCCATGGCACCCACCTGATTGCACTCTGCAGGGGATGTGCTGGTGGTCAGGGGGTGTATGTGCTGGGGGTGCCAGAGGGGATCATTCATTCTGTCACCCCAAGCACACCCCCAACCCCCTGGCACCAGCAGCACATCTCCCTCCCCAAGTCCCCCTGGGCCCTGGCAGTGCTGCATACCCGCCCCCCCCAGCATATAACTTTCACTTTTAGAAAATTAAATATGGTACCGGTGTGCACTAGCAGCACTGCAACAGAGATCATCATGGGTTGGAAGTTGGAAGGAACACCTCTTCTTCTCCTTCTCCTGTGTGAACCCAGCCTAGCACAGCAGTGATGCGCTGCACACCGACGTCGAAGAACTGAACCAATGACTGATTGATTTTGCCAGACTCCTCCTGAGTCCTGATTGGAAGTTAGGGCCGGGGCCCCAACCGGACTCCAGCGGCCGGCGCTTCATACCTAAAGAGGTATAAATCATGCCTATAGCCCAAAATATGTAAATATATACTGGGGCACCAGGATGGCTCCAGACGGGCCCCCCTGGAATCTGGGCCCCAGGCAGTTGCCTCGGGTGCCTTGTGGATTTGCTTTGCCTTGTGGATAACCCAGCCCTATTACTACTTATAATGTCAGTCCTTGAAACATACTCTATAATATGTTCCCTTATTAAAATTTCCAGTATCTTCCCCACCACTGGAGTTAAACTTATAGGCCTGTAATTACCCGGCTGTGATTGACTACCCTTTTTGAATATTGGAATAACATCAGCCTTTTTCCAATCCAGGGGCACACATCCGGACATAAGGGAATCTGCAAAAATAAGAAACAATAACATAGATAAAACTGAACTTAGCTCCCTAAGGACCCGAGGATGTATTTTATCTGGTCCAGGAGATTTATTAATATTATCCTTATTTAGCGGTTTCTGTACCATATCCTCACTTAACCAAAATATTTAAAGGACAATTATACTCACCTTTTCCCCGATCCACTGCAGCATAGTACCCAGGGTGAGGACCTAAAATCGCTAAGTCCTCACCCTGGGTTCTTTCTCTAACTCCTGCACTACTTACCGCAAATCTGCTTCGGTGATCCAGACTGTTCCACCTCTCTCCTACTGTCAGTGACAGTCGCGAGGCAGCCAATTGGAAGACACGCCTCCTTGCAAGACACGCCTCCTTGTCATTGAAGCAGGAAGAGCGGAGGAACGAAGCGATCGGCGAAGCAGATTTGGGGTAAGTAGTGCAGGAGTTAGAGAAAGAACCCAGGGTGAGGACTTAGCGATTTTAGGTCCTCACCCTGGGTACTATGCAGCTATGGAGGAAGAGGAGCGAGGGTGAGGTGAGTATACTTGTCCTTTAAGACACAAAGAGTAGGAGCCATTTCTGGTGGAATTTGTTTCCGCCTCTAACTATTCCTTGTAGAGGTTTCTATGAGGGCAAGCATGCTCAGTAATCACTATGAGGCAGCATTGAAAGAGGGAATTTCCCATCATGCAATTCACATGATTTGCATGAACACTGTCTCCATTCTAGTTATAGCAAAACTGCACCTAGCAGAAGATATTTCAGATTGGATATCTAAATATAACTATTTTTTTCAGTATAGATGTCCTTTTATACCTGTTACCTTAAAGGAAATGTACAGAAAGTGCTTGCAATTTTTGTTGCAACATTTGAAATGTCTTTTTACTTATGTGCATCCTGCCATGGATTACCCAACCATTCACTTTCTGTGTAATGAGGTGCCCAAGTTGGGTTTTCCTGGCTATGCAAGGCTCTGGGGCAATAGAGAAATAATTTCCCTGCTCAGCACAGCACAGGAATAAACTGTGATTTTGCATTTGTAAGCATATTTTTATTTTATAATAAGCTTATATTCTAAGTGGATATATATTTAGTCATCAGATCATCTCATTATTGGGGGATGTTTATAGTAAATGTAGGTAGCAGGGCTGCATTCATTACAACCTGGTTGTATTTACACTGCATGTTTTCAATATACAACCCCTATCCTATACATTCATATTTCTGCCCTTTGCGTTTGAGAGTGCTTGTCGGGGAATGGTGAAACTAGTAGTGCAACTACATAGGCACTTGGGGTAGTCACTATTTTGCAGTCTTTGGCCAAAGGAAAGCAATTTCAGGCTCTGTAATCAAAACCTTATTATTATCATTTATCTGTTATATACAACATTTGTGCAGTTCATGGGGGTTATACAACACTATAGTATGAAACCCAGGAGCTAAAAAACATTCATTTTGGCAGTCCAACTAAACAACCAGCCATCTGCTTGCAAATCTCTAACCTAAATACAAAAGCAAGACCTGCTAGTTTGACCGCTGATTAGAAACTGAGCTTCTCTGAAGATTTCATGCTGTTTTATAGTGTTCATAAACAACCCCCTAAAATCTGATTGGTCTAGATACAATCTTAATATGATTGGATCTTGGACCAATCAGATATTGGGGGTGGGTTTAGGAGTCACTAAAATAGTGAATGTTCAGTAAGGCAGTAGGAGAGCTGTTTCAGTTTTGCATTTCATCTGAGTGTTATAGCTTTGTTTTGAGGCATGTACTGGGCTATAAGCTTATAGAGTGATTCTGGCTGGGGAGCTTGAAAGGGCAGCCCTTAGTTCAGATGGATCTCATATTATGTTGTTAGTATTTGGCTTTTTATCTAAGGTAAAAAAATTCAGTAAAAGTTGGTTGTTGTCCAAATATTCAACAGGAGATCTGAGTAACAGAGCTATTGATGTATTGGAATATCTGGTTCCACAATTTCACCAGAAACAATCTCCAATAATAGAACAGAGGGAGATGATTGCAAACCAGTCTAGAGAGCAACATGGTAATCAAATGGGATATCAGAAACACATGCAGCAAATCTGGTTGAATAATGAAGTGTAAAAGCAACCAGTCTGTAATAAATGCAGTCTGCTTGTAACAACTATAAAGCAAACAGCAGCACTCCATTCCAAGCAAGGAAATGCCTGGGTGCCATTCAAGAGTTTCAGACCTGTGAGTGCCTTGTATTTCTGTGTGTGTTTATATAATTATAATATATATATATATATATATATATGATAAACTGACATCAACATGCTACTTGCACACAACAATATCAGATCATGTAGTTCTGATGACTATAGAAGAAGGGAATGGGTTAATGTAAAATCCAAATCCCAGGTGGCACTTGCAAATCAGTTGCTCAGTTTCTGCATGTTTAATTAATAAATGGAGAAAGGGCTATTTTAACCATTATGCAAAACCCTTCTGATGGTGGACATATTCCATAGACTACAAGCACACTGCCCACTATAGGAGGAGGTGAATCAATGCTACACCAATAAGAAACACAAAATGAAAATAACTTGATAACTGTTCCAAAAAAATAATGAGGTATATGGCAAAATTACACAGGATAGCGCTCCCTACACTACAGCAAAAAATAGTTTTGGGGGTGGACATGCCCTTTAATGTAAAATCCCAGAATCCCAGATGGCACTTGCAAACCGGTTGCTCAGATTCTGCATATTTAATTAATAAATGGAGAAAGGGCTATTTTAACCATTATGCAAAACCCTTCTGATTGGTGGACATATCTCCATAGACTACAAGCACACTGCCCATTATAGGAGGAGTGAAATCAATTGCTACACCCAAGATGTTTGGAAACTACAACTCCCAGCATGCTTTATTAGCTGGGAGTTGTAGTTTCCAAACATCTTGAATGCCACCCTCACTTGGCATTCAAGATGTTTGGAAACTACAACTCCCAGTAATAAAGCATGCTGGGAGTGTAGTCCCCAAACATCTTGAATGCCCCCTTCACCTCCCACCCAGTTCAGTTTGTACCTGTCTCTTCTCCCTGTGGTCTCTTCTCCCTGTCGGCTCGGTCTCTTCTCCGTGGGCTCTCCTCCATCCAGGTAGGTGCGGTATCCTGAGCATTGCAGGTAAGGTGCGGTATCCATCTTGCAGGTAAGGTGGGGGTATCCTGAGCATTCCGGCAGCCGCGCAATCTTCTGTTATCTGGCGCGCCGGCTGACGTCACTGCCCGGCGCGGGGCTTGGCGCCGGGCAGTGCGTCAGGCCGGCGCGCCAGCGTACAGAAAGATCGTACCAGGTAAGGTACTGACTCGAGTATAAACCGAGTCTGAGTTTTCAGGCTGATTTTTATCCGGACGTACGGGCAACCAAGCTTGGCCACCCACACCATGCGATATTTCCGACCAACCGATACACAATACTATCAGTCGGTCAGCTGAAAATATTGTATGGTGCATACCCAGTCATAGAGCTGAATCTTTGGTAGATAAATAAATCCCAGTCTAAATATAGAAAATGATTTCCTATTCAAATAATCTATTTCTTTCTTTAATGAAACTAGGGAAGCAACCACATAACAAACATACACAATAGCACCATCTAGTGAAGTTAATGAACACTTAACTGTAAATTATTCAAAAATACAAGAGTTGTCAGAAGAACTTTCTTTGCATTCTGTGCCAGCAGAATTTTCAGGATCTGACTCATATTTGGTTACCCCAAGAGTAAAAAATATTATACAGTTTATTTTTTGGCACAAGATTGCATCACTTTGTAACGTCTTAAGTAATTGGACTATATTTTTATAAAACATATTGTGAGTTTTTACTTGTTGAAAATGTTTAATTATGCAAACATTTTATTCTTTATTATTAAAACACTAGGTCCTCAATAAATGGTAAGAAATCTTACCTCCAAGCTACTGCTGCCAATCCAAACCTCTGTGGTCCTATCCCCTACACTGGGCCTGTGATTCAAGGGCAGCTTCACCTATGGGAGGATGCACTTTTGCAGAGCAGGTCTTCCCATAAGCTGGCCTTCCAGCATAGTAAAGGAAGAGGGGATAGAGGAGAGTGGAATGGCTGCTAGCAGGGTATGCTTTCTGCTGTACCTCAGGGGCCCCAAGTGCAATTTATTCAGACGAAAATGCTTATTGATTTAAAGAAGAACTGTAAAAAATATAAAAACAAAGGACTTTTAGATGAAAACAGTTTATTATACCTTTCCAATGATCCCAAGTTGAGTGTTCTGTCTAAATAGATTCAGGTCTGGGACATTGCTTCTTGATGGTGGGAACGAAGCAACAACATATGGTGTGTGGTCTTAAATTATTTTTTTTTTATTTTAAAGGGTCTCAAATTCTTCCAAACTAGTAATAATTATATATAAAGCATTCCATCACATCTTCAAAATAAAACCTAAATCTCATCTATAGATAAAATTTCTGAGAAGTTATTGCTGGAAAGGTTCAGCAATGTAACTTCCTGGTTGAACGCTCCTGTTTTTAGCCATGTGACCAGCTTGTAGTCATTTGACCAGCCTGGTACTGGGAATGCCCATCCACCTTAATAAATATTTATTTGTGAGCACTAAACTCTGATCTTACGAGATGCCCTCGTCTTGAACAGAAACTGTACAATAGTTACTTTTCCTTTAATGGAAAGTACTATGTGCAATGCAGAGGCACTGCCATGGGATCCGATGTTGCCCCAGATAGGAGGGATGAAGATGCCCTTTAAGTTCTAGAGTTACGTGACATGTGATACTACATATGTGGTGTATGTGCTGTGGTGTCATACACAGCCCCTGAAGGCAGTGATTTTACATCACAGATCAAGCATCCGTTTAAAAGATGACAGACTGCCTGTTTTCAAGCATTACAGATGGGACATAATGACACTGATTTTAAGTATATGGCATTGGAATCTGTTCCCATGCCACATCATGGAGGGGACCGGGGATTAAGATTTAAACAGAAAGAGGTCTGGTGGGTTCATAGACTAAACTCACTGGGCACCCCACAGTGTCAATAGAGATTACAATCGGTTTTTGTTCTTATAATAAATGTAGATGGATATGTTGTTTTCCTTATAATTATGCAAACAGCGGTCCATAGGTTTTTAGGTGATAGGAATTAACAGGGTGGATAAGCATTTCAAGATATTAAGAAATATTATGTATGCATATTGAAACGGTGTAATAAGATCAAGTAATTACCTGTCTGCAGGTATTTAGTAAGGTGGGTGGGCATTCCCACTATCATGCAATTTTTTTGTATGTAAGCTTGAAAAAGCAGCTATTTGCTCTGAAATGTTGCTACTAATTGTCCAAGGGACATGTTGAAACAATAAAAATACAAAAGACATGAGTGCTGTATATTTGAAGGACTTTATTTTGTGGGAGCAATAGAGTAGGTCTCCCTTTTATACTTGCTCCAGGTATGTGGATGGTGGTGTGCGACTGATTCAATTGTGTGTATGTATATATAGGTATATAGATATTAGAAAATGCTGCCAGAAAGAAAAACATTCTAGATCCACACACAAGGATCTCTAGGCCCACAAGAATTGAATGAATATTGTTCATACACATGTTTCGTAGTGGAAAGGTAGCTTTAATATGAAGTAACTTAAGGTGGTCAATATGATTGGTTCAAATTCTCTTAGATAGCCTTTTAATAATTGTAATACATGTAGGATATAAATTCTCTTAGATAGCCTTTTAATAATTGTAATACATGTAGGATATGTAATGCTTGAAGTAGAACTATAGTGTTAAAATGAAAATAATTAAAGAGTAGGAGCCATTTCTAGTGTAATTTGTTACTGCCTGTATCTGTTCCTCATCAAGGTTTCTATGAGGGCAAGCATGCTCAGTAATCACTCATTATTGGGGGATGATTATAGTAAATGTAAGTTGCAGGGCTGCATTTATTACAACCTGGTTGTATTTACACTGCATGTTTTCAATATACAATTCCTATCCCTATCCATTCCCTATCTGCCCTTTGCTGTTTGAGAGTACTTGTCAGGGAATAGTGAAACTAGTAGTGCAACTGCATAGGCACTTGGGTTAGTCACTATTTTGCCTAAAGGAAAGTAATTTCAGACTCTGTAACCCAAAAACTATTTTCATTTATCTGTTATAACAACATTTATGTGGATTATAGACTCCTATACAAACACCATAGGTATGAAACCCAGGCACTAAAAAAAAATATTCATTTGGGCAGTCTGCTATAGAACCAGCCATCTACTTGCAAGTCTCTAACCTAAATACAAGGCAAGACCTGCTAGTTTGACTGCTGAATGAAACTGAGCTTCTCCGAAGATTTCATGCTGTTTTAGTGTCTCAAACACACACCCAAAATCTGATTGGTTAGATACAATCTTAAATCTGATTGGATCTTGGACCAATCAGATATTGGGGGTGGGTTTAGGAGTCACTACAAATAGTGAATGTTCAGTAAGGAGAGCGTTTCAGTTTTTGCATTCAATCTGAGATGTTATAGCATTGTTCTGAGGCATGTACTGGGATATAAGCTTATTGAGTGATTATGGCTGGGTGGCTTGAATGGGCAGCCCTTAGGTCAGATGGCTCTCAATTTAGTTCTCAGTATTTGGCATTCTGTATCTAAGATAAAAATAATTCCAGTAAAAGTTTGGTTTGCTGTTCCAACTAAATATTGAGCAGGGGATCTGAGTAACAGAGCTATTGATGTATTGGAATATCTGGTTCCACAATTTCACCAGAAACAATCTCCAGTAATAGAACAGAGGGAGATGATTGCAAACCAGTCTAGGAGAGAACATGGCAATCAAAGGGATATCAGAAACACATGCAGCAAAGCTGAGTGTAAATAATTGCAGTGTAAAAGCAACCAGTCTGTAATAAATGCAGCTCTGCTTGTAACAAATGTTGTGTCTTACTATAGAGCAAGGAAATGCCTGGGTGCCTTTCAAAAGTTTCAGACCTGTGAGTACCTCCGTCATTTCTCTGTGTGTGTGTATATATATATATATATATATATACCATTGATAAACTGATTCAATCTGACATCAACATGCTACTTGCACACAACAATATCAGATCATGTAGTTCTGATGACTATAGAAGAAGGGAATGGGTTAATGTAAAATCCCAGAATCCCAGTTGGCACTTGCAAATCAGTTGCACAGCTTCTGCATGTTTAATTAATAAATGGAGAAAGGGCTATTTTAACCATTATGCAAAACCCTTCTAATTGGTGGACATATCTCCATAGACTACAAGCACACTGCCCACTATAGGAGGAGAGAAATCAATTGATACACCCAAAATGAAAATAGCTTTATAACTGTTCCAAAAAAATAATGAAATTATTTGGCAAAAGTACACAGGATAGCGCTCTCTACACTACAGCAAAACATATTTTTGGGGGTGGACATGCCCTTTAATGTTCCTTTCAGTTGATAAAAACAACAGTGCTCTGTATATATTAAGGTGGCATTAAAAGGATACCCTGTAAATATGCAGTTGTGGTATTTTGTTATATACTTGCTTATCCAGGATTTCTCTTATAAATGAAATGTTTAAGCTGCTGCTATATACATGGATGTATTTTAGGTGACTTTCAAGTAAAGAGATTTTAACAGATTTATCCAGAGAAAATGAATTTATGAACACAGTCATGTGTGTGTGTTGGTTCAATCTTTCTAGAAAGTCATTTTATGCAAGCAGGACACTGTAAAATATTTCCACAATTTATAAATATAGACTAAAACTTGGCAAAATAGCAATTATTTGAAGATAAGCTGATTAACTTACCTAAAGTCTGCTTTGCCATTCCGTCCCTCTCAGTCTGTTGGTGACATGGACCAATGAGAAGACAGGCTCTGCAAAAATCCAATCCCATTGGCTACACTGCAAATTGACCAAAAGGCCGAAGGGAACCAGAGCGACAAGAGACATTTTAGGTAAGTTATTTAGTTGAAAAATTAAGAGCCATGGGGTAAGTACCTAGCAGGGAGAAAGGAAGGGGAGTTGAAGGGAGTTTTATTCTCATTTAAGTATCCAAAGTGTCTCTAATATCCTTTTATAAATTTTACAACAGGACAGAATTATCAGAATATAAATAACTTTGCACTGTACCGTGACATTTGGCATGGCTATGTTGACGAAAGCAGTTTTTGATTCTGGTTGGCTCTTGTTTGATAAACAGTTAATTGAACAAAAGTTGATCAAACCAGCTACAATAAAATTCTAACAATCCCCCATCTACGGCCACACATTTTAAGCAGATTTCACACTAAAAGAAGATTGAGCTAGATTATGTACTTTGATTGCCACTTCCTGATCGAACAGCTATACCTAGCTGCAACAATTAAATGCATTACAACAAATAAAAATATATTATACACAATAAAATATAAAAATATGTTTTATTGTACTTTACACAGAAAAACCACCGTAATAGTAAACATAGTAACACAAGTATTAACAAAGGCAACAGTTAGTGTAAATGAAAATCAACAATACATTAATTAAATAATCATTAAGTAGCATAAACATACCGGTAATATATTGGGCTTAATTCAATAAAAGGAGCAAAAATTGAATCAGATGTTGTCAAATGTTTTCTAACTGTAGTAGAACAGTAAAAAGGTTTAATCTGAGTGGTTGAAGCAAATTAACAACTTGGGCTAATTTTTGCACCTCTTATTAAATTAAATAAGCCTGATAATGAATTAAATTTTGTATCACAGCAGCAAACTATACCTTAAGGGGCAAGTCCAGCCTATCAACAAAAATATGTGTAAGTTATGCAGCCCACCAATTAGTAGTTTTCGTTATACTTAGTGATAGGCCCTATTTTGGACAAAATGTGCACGTTGTGATACGTTTCAACACATTACTAGATGTAATCGTTTTACCCTTAATCTGTGCTCCATTTTGACACTGCATGTGACAGACATTTTGGTGTGCATTGCATGCATTGTCATTAATTTAAGTGTAAAACCGAAGCGCATTCACTAACACGCAAAATCATGCATCCTACCGCTCTAAAAACCGGAACACGATTTTAGAGTGGTAGTACAGTGGGGCCATAACTTTAACCTTTTTCAAACGTGTCTAAAGTTACTTACATAACCGGATTACTCACTAGCATAGACACACTTCCTCTTCTTCTGTAGACAGCCATTACCCAGAAGCTGCTGAGGAGACAGCCACGGCAAGAGATTGCAGTCTTTAAATAACTTTAAAAGCATCTTTTGAAATGGTAAGTATATTGAAAAATATGTTGGGGTGTGGCCAACATATAACTTTGAAGTAAGCAATGTGAAATGTATTCGTTACCGAAACTGCAGACATATTTAACACATTACAAAACATTTCCTGTATGCATGCAAACACAGTGAATCAAATAAATAATTCAGTAGAATGTTCTCATACAGCATTTAAAGAATGGCCCACGTTTTAACAAATTGTAAAAAAAAAAAAAAAAAAAAAAAAAAAATCTGTTCAGGTAGATTTAAACAAGGAAGGAGGACAATTTTATTTAGAAATATACATTTTATTTTGCCAGCAAAAGATAATTTCCGGATTTAGTAAAGACTGGTTTTTCTCATAATTCTAAGAAATTCTTGCTCATTTATTTCACCATCTCCATCACGATCAGCTTCATCAATCATCTCCTACAAAATAAATGGCATTATAAACAGCAGGCAACAGTAGACAGTAGGTATTCTGGCTACTGTCCTCTTCACTAGCACCACTAATGGCTGTGCAAGAAAACTTCCCAAAAAAATGCCAGTTGAGAGAGGAAGCAGAAAGAAAGGGAAGCAGCGAGGGCACCTCCAGAGGTGAAGACTTAGCATCTTAGGTCCTCACCCTGGGTACATTTAGATTTTCGTTCAATATTTAAAAAAAAAAATAATCTTTGCATATCAAACATTTATACATCTCAAATTCTCATTTAAATGGTCATTATTGTCATTTCAGATGTATACATAACATTCATATATAACTTGTAACAATAAAAACATATAATCCTCAACATGTGTTTCTTTGATATGTTTGAACATATCTTTTCCAACAAGGTATACAATGCCCATGCTTAAGTTTTTCATACATCACATGAGGGTAGCATAATCACTGTTCTGCCAGGTTGTCCTTTAGAAATAGATTTACACTGTCTTGCGTTATGTGAAACATATGTTCATTTATCATAATAGAGTTCATGCTATTGATGACTGTATTTACAGATGGTTTAGCCTTCTTCCATTGCGTTGCTACATGTATTTTAGCTGCTAATATATACGGAATTATTCTATTTTCCTGTTTGGATACGTCTGGAATTTCTTGTCCTAGGAATGTCACTTGCATGGATGTATTTAATTGATAATCTTAAATATATCAGTCCAGAATTGGACTACTATTTGACAATCCCCCCAAACGTGTCTGAAATCTCCATATGGTCGGCATCCTCAGAAACACAATGGGTTAACAATTGGGTATACTTTTGCTAAAGTAGCAATATTCTACAGTATATTGGGTTTTTAAGGCTGTTTCTCTCAATGAGACATTCAAACTCCCTGTTGATCTCTTCAAAAGTATCTGTCCATTTATCTAGATAAATGGTTTCCTGTATATCTGTTTCTCATTTAATTTTATTTTTTTTTTGTATGGTTGAAGTAATCAAGAATTTATAAATTCTTGATAAGTTTCCCTTGGACATGAGATTGTGAAGACATAGCTGCTCATAATATGTACAGTATATGTCTCTGATTAACCCTTTTTTCTTTTAAAGATATTTATTAATATAGTCAGATATTTGTAGGTACTGAAATTGTCCCCATGGGGGTAGTTCTTTTTTTGGTTTGAATGTGGGATAGGCTGGTATGAGTAGATCTGATTCAAAGTCTACCCATCTGGGGGGGGGGGGGCGAAATATATGCATGCCATGTTATCAGGTGGGTTAGTTGAGCTGATAAGAAGTAACTATAGAGATTTGGAACTGATAGCCCTACCTGTTGTCTAAGCCTATACATTATTTTTTGCTTTATTCTCGTTTTTTCCCCAATCCATATAAATTTCAATATTCGTTTTTTGAGTGGGTCCAACCATTTTTTGCTATCCATATTGGTAGATATCTAAACCAATACAATAAGCGGGGTAAGAGGTTCATTTTAAATGCATTTATTCTGCCTATCCAGGTAGCTTATCCAATTTATCCAAGTCTAGGTTTTCGTTCAATTTTATTTACAGAGAGCCACAATGCGAAATTCCCTTCTTAAATTTGTGCTAACCAATTTAATATATGTTACCAAGATTTTGAGATGGGCTTTGAAATGGTTGGGTTGGGAGTTTTGGAAAGAAATTTGCCACAAATTGATACAATATCAGTTTTGCAATCAGTCTGAGAAAAACATAAAATCAGTGACACAAGTTTTCGATTGCAGCATTAAATCAGCGGCTCTCTAAAAATTAAAGGGCATCTGCCTTGGGAAAACCACCTTTTGCTTTTAACTTTTATTAAAGAACAGGAGGTAAAGGAGCTGTGTCAGGTATGCTTGATCCTAAGAAGAAAGAAGCGTATCTCTCGAAATATGGTCTGTAAAAATGAACTGTTACTCCATAATAACTAGAACTAACCATTTTATAGTGGAAATATTTTTTGCCAGTATAACTTACATTTTGTTGTGTAGTATATGTAAAAATACACATGATAACATTTCAATGCAGTCAATGTAGTGTAACGTTGTACTACATTGATTTAAATATATTCACTTGATACAATATATCAACTGAATAAAATATGGGAAACTACATAAAGACCAACACTAACGAAAGTGCGCCAGTCTGAGAACCACTGATATAAAACTATCTATAACTATATATAGTCAGGAGCATGTATTCCTACATTTCATTCTGCTTTTGTTTAAAAGTAATCCGTTTTAGAACTTTTTGCAATCCATGAGGATTTCAGTCTCCCTAGCTGAGTTTACATAATTTTTTTTTTTCAGGAATCAGGAAGGGAATTGACTTACCCGACATTTAAATATTGTAACAATAAAATATATCTTTAAAAAAAAAAAAAACGTTTGTAAGATTGGCCGATAAAAAGTTTCCTATTTCCCAATACATAATTGTCCAACGATTGCCCATACACAATCCAATGACAATATTGTACAACCAGAGATTGTATCATGGGCCGATTTATTGTAACAATATACAATAGTATATAACAGGAGACTGAAAGCTGCAAGTATTTACTGACTAAATGTCTAAATTCTAATTACTTTTATAGCAAAATGAGAGGTACCTATACTTGCACATGCCTCTTATAAAATTAAAGATTTGTTTTGAGTATAGCAACCCTTTTATAATTTACAAATAAACCAATAATTGACATATTTTACCTGTAACTCCTCATCTGTTAGATTTTCTCCTAATTCTTTAGCAACTCTTTTAAGGTTTTTGAATGAAATCTTTCCAGTACCATCATCATCAAATAGACGAAAAGCCTTCATAATTTCTTCTTTGGAGTCTTTTTCACTCTGTCAACACAAGTAAAGGAAGTACAAATTCAATAAAATTCTAACATTTTCAAAACAAATTATAGTTTTAAAAGTGTTCCTCACCATTTTTTGAGTCATAAGCAACAAAAAGTCTTCAAAGTCAATAGTACCAGACCCATCTTTGTCAATGTCGGATATCATTTTTTTCATTTCCTCCTTTTTAGGTTCAAATCCCAATGCACGCATTGCAACCTGTTAAAAGACCAATTATTAGCTGAATTATTACAACACTGAAATTGTACTATAGTTAAAGAGCATGTCCACCCTAATATTTAAATTTTTATATTCCATTCCCCATGGGCTCCCAGCCCCAACCGCATTATTTTTTTTTTTTAAAAAGCCCCCCAAACTCTACTTACCTCCCCTCTTTCCTCCGACGCGCTCCTGCCTCTGCTTGCGAGGAAATGCAAGCAGAGGGGCGGGACCGGCAGCCGCGTCTGTGATTGGCTGAGTGGCAGCCAATCACGGACGCGGCTGCCGGCAGCTCACTTCCGCGTAGGAAAGCGGAGAGGTAAGTAAAAGATTCAGGGGCTTTCTAAAAATAAAATTTGTGCGGTTGGGGCTGGGGGACATGGGGGAAGGCTGCCATAAAGGGGTTTGAAGCTAGTGGAGGGATAGCAGAACGGGAGGGAGAGGGAGGGGGGAGAAGAGCTGCAGTACGCATGGCCAAAATCTCCGGGAGGCCAGGAAGCAGGCAGTGTCCTATATGGACCTGCTAGCCTCCTGGTGGGCAGTTTTTGGGACTTTGGGGGGGCACTACCGGAGAACCCTATGGAGCTGGGATGTGAGGTAAGGATTAAACTACACTACATGGTGGGGCCAGTAGTTGGGGGGATTATAGTTTTGGGGGTGGACATGCCCTTTAAAATAACCATTTATTCAGGATGAAAGGGGTGACCACTCAAGGGTTCCTTTCTCCGGTAGGTTTACAGATCAGTCCAGGAGTTTTGCTTCAAAACCAGGTGGAGCAAAATTAACCACAGTGCTATCTTTGCAAAAATGTAGTTGCATCACTTTATGCCTTTATATAAACAAAGTTCAAGCTGCGGGACCCCTACCAAAGGCACTTTACAGTGTTGCAAGGGCCCTTAAAAGGGCCGGGGAGGAGGGTCCCGGTTCGAGATGCAGGACCCTTTAAGCCCCAAAAGGCACTTTTCAATGCCCCCGCTGAAGGGTCCCTCCACCCCCCACCGGGCCCTTCCCTACCTCTCCCCGAAAGAGTACAGGGCTGGGAGGGACTGCTGGGAAGGGGTCGCGGTGGGTGGTCGCATCCGTTGTGGGGGGCGAGGGCATGGTGGTAACACCCCGCCATGCCCCTCTGAGGAATGCGACCACCCGCGGCAATCCTTTCCTGGCATTCCCTCCCAGCCGCCTGCAATCTCGGCCATTTTCGCCACCTGTAAGGTGGCGAAGTGAAACGGCCGAGATTAACGTGGCGCATCAGTTACCACCGCTTTATAAATAGAAGCGAGCGGTAACTGATGCGAAGTTAACAAGGCGTTAACTTTTCGCGGCTGGGTTTCGCGCATTGTCAAATTGCGTTATTAGCGATTTTAGCAAAAATGGCGGGAAACTCGGCAGCAAAAAGTTACCGCTCCTTTATAAATATGCCCATAGGAAACACCTTTACCTCCAATTCTTTAATTAATGCAAAAAATGGATAGGTTCACTTTTTGAGTGAACTTATCTTTTATCATCCAAAGCAAAAGTTAGAACATTCTAGTGACACTGGTGGCTCTAGTGACACTTCCCCATACACATCACATAGGTGCATGAGCACAAACTGCACAAAGGCACATATATTAATTGTAGATTTAAGTAAAATATTTACTTTTGTCATTGATTCTCCATTACAAATTCTTTACCTTTAATTCCTTCACATCAATTGAGCCAGATCCATCAGTGTCAAACAAATCAAACGCCTCACGTATTTCTTGTTTCTGTTCTTCCGTCAGTTCTGGTTTAGCCCCTGTTTTCTTACGCTGAGGTACACTCACCCCCGGTTTACGAACAACAGATGCCTAAAAACATGAAATAAAGTGTAATGTGTTATATTGCGGTACGCAAACTCCTATACAGCCCGAGGGTTAGTGTTCTAAGATGCTACAAAAATTAATATTTTTCAAGATTCCAAACCTGTATCTAACATTTTGAAACTCGATTACCATTTTATATACATTGTCCTACACATGTAACTTTTACACTGGAAAGAATAGGATAATTAATAATTTTTATATAGAAATATATATCAACTACAGTATATAATTAATAAAAGTAAAACTGCTGTCAAGGGAGCCACACAATGAACAGTCAACTTGTATCTACTGCAAGATGCAATCAGAAAAATCTGACTTTTTTAATTTACAGTTTCTCAATAATTAACAATTACTTTAAAAAAAAGTAATTTTTTACAGCGTAGTTGTCTTTTAAAAGTAATTTACTTAAGACGTTTCGGCACAAGTCAGGTAAGCCATTTTCCTGTCTGACCTCATTGAACTCTGAAACTGAAAGCTGCAAGCACTTCAAAACTTCGAAAACCCAACTTTTCAAAAGGTTAAAAGACAACCACACCGTAAAATTTAACTTTTCAAAAATGAAAAGTACATATGGTAGGGTTGATTATTCCTACCTCCCAATATGGTTTCATTGAATCTTTTCTGTATTAAAGACAGTGCTAAAACCAGGTGGAAACCTGGCAGAATCAATTTTCATCATGCTTACGCTTCTCACATAAACAATTTTGGGAGGTAGGATTTACTAATACTACCTCCCTACCCAAAGTACTTTTTATTTAAAATGACTTTAAAAAAACAAATTCTGTCTAGAATTCTGCTTTAAAATTAGGTAGAAGGGAACGTGAGAATATTTGCACCAACCTACTATAAACTTTTAGAGGCAGAAAAGGAAGTGTTGCCCTTTAAAGGATATCTGATGTTAAAAAAAAAATAATTCTCCGTACTGTTGCATTGACGTGCATTGCACGTGCCAGGCAATTGGCCAGAACATTTTGCAGAGATAATAATTGAAGGTATCAGTTTAAAGCAAAGGAATGTGCAGCGAGCTTTGAGCTTGCTGGGGCAGGACAGGTCAAATGTACTACAAACTGTGGAAGCACCAAAGAGAAAGTATTTACAGGAGGGAATCTACAGTTGCCACATTATATAAATGTGTCAACATCCACAGCAAATGGAGAGGTGAGGCACAGCTTAACTGCTAACACGTTCTGTTAAAGGGCATGCCAACCCTTAAACAAAAAACTGGCGACTTGTCAGTTATCTGCTTGCCACCCCAACTGCTATTTTTAACCAGTATTATTATGGTACATTAGTAACCAGATAGTTAATGATAAGTTCTATACTACCTTCGGGGTTAGAGTCAGGTGGTAGTAATGGTTCTTACTTATGACATTCCCCTGCCAAATCATGGTTATGGTTTACATTATCCCCATTTCAGTCACAAAATGATTGGTTTTCTCTAGGACGTCGGGTAAGCAGCTGGTGTTTGCCCAGAATTAGTCATAATTTTATTATTATTTTTTTTTTTAATATCAGTGATGTGCAACCAGCAGCACTCTGAATGCTTGCAGCCAGGGAATCCTAGGAGTTTTTTAAGGGCATGTCCACCCCCAAAACTAAAATTTAACCCCTTACTGGCCACATTAAGAAGTTTAAAACAAGCCTTACCTTACATTTCTGCTCAAAATAGTTCCCCTGCTGTGCCCCTCCAAAGTCCAGGAAACTGCTGTATAGGAGCAGTGTGTGACTCATGCTGTGCCTGAGTCTGCCTCAACCTCGTCAAGGTTTGAGGCATGCTCAGTGCAGCCCTCCCCCCCTCGTTTTTCTCTCCCTCCCCCTAACATTAAAACCTTTTGATATGCGGTAGGGCATGCTCCCCCAGCCTCAACCGCATTAATATTATTGTTAGAAAGTCCCCCAATCTTTACTTAACTTCCCTCTCTCCTCCGCTGTTCAGAACTCCCGGCAGCCGCGACCATGATTGTCTGACACTGCGGCGGAGGAAAGAAGGAAGGTAAGTAAGAATCGGGGGACTTTCTAATAATAATAATAATATTAATGCGGTTGGGGCTGGGGGAGCATGATAATACACAGGTTCCTATGAAATAAGTGCAAAGGATTATCTGTGCTATTAACCAGCAGCAATCAGATTTGTCTAAAGCTGGGTACAAACTTTTAACGATAAAGTGACGGAATTGCCTCTATATTGTAAAAGGGCATGTCCACCCCACAAACTAAAATTGAGCCCACTACTGGCCCCACTGTGTAGTTTTAAAAAAAAATCCTTACCTTACATCTTTGCTCCTTATGGTTCTCCTGCAGTGCTTGTCCAAAGTCCAGGAAACTGAAGAGTAGGAGGTGTCTTCCTGTTCAAAAGGTTTCTGCCTCCTCCTTGTCCTCTGAGGACAGTGGCATGCGCAGGGGAGCACCCCCCTCCCCAGATCCCTTTATGGCTGCCTTTTACATAGTGTAAAATGTTTCTGATATAATGTGTCCCTTCCCACTTCCAACCACTATGATAAATTGCTAAAAAAAGAATCCAAACTCTACTTACAGCCCTTTCCTCCTGCAGCGCTCTCCATTAACGGCAGCTGCGTCTGTGATTATCTGCCTCTCAACCGTGGCTGCCGGTCCTGCCTGTTTACTAGTTTCAGCAAGCAAACTGGATCAGAGCGCCGCTGGAGCGAGGGGCTGTGAGTAGAGTTTGGATTCTTCTTTTTTTTTTTAGCAATCTAACATAGTGGTTGGGGGTGAGAAGGGATGCCCTAACATTATATCAAAAAATTATTTAGAGGGTGGAGATGCCCTTTAGTTTAAAGCAATCATGTCGACTGTGGGATCTTTCGGAACTGCCCAACAACTTACTTTGGTAGCGGTTGGCTCCCTGTATTAAAATGAGTCAGCCGAGACCGAGGGAAATGTGCTGTCCTGAACATTCCCCTATGCCTGCACGAATGTTAAAGATGGACAAACAGAATCTTTGCCCATCATTGTATATATACATCTGTATATAGTGTACCAACCTCAACACTATTGAAACTGATTCATGTCATGTGGAAACTACAACTTCCAGCGTTAAAAGGCAAGTCCAGCCCCAAAATGAAAACTTACATACAAATAAATCACCCCCCCAAACGGTAATAAATTTGAAATGTGAAATATATAAATCTAACCTAAAATCCTGCACAATGTTCTTTCCCCTGTTTTTGCTTCCTGATTCTTCCATTTATCAACTGTCAGTTATGGGTTTGACAGTTGACATCACAGCCAATGACTGAATGTTAATCCCCTGTCTGCCTCTTCTGAGCATGCCCAGGCTCAGCACAGGTTTCTAAATTGCTCAGTTACCATGAGGCCTCCAGAAGCATAGCAGGCATACAATAATGGGTTCATAGGACAAAGTATGATATATCAACATATTTTAAAGAGGCCATTCTTTCTAAAAGATGTTCTTATGAGTGTGGAGTTGTCCTATAAGCAACCAAGGCATGCTGGGGGTTGTAGTTTCTAAACATCTGGAGTGCCAAGGTTCGACATCAATGAGAACTAGCACATTTCCACCTGCAGAACACAAGACATTACAGTGCAACATATTCCCTACAATAAAAGACAATCCAGTAATAAACTCATCAATAGCTTTAGCGCCAACTAGAGAATATGCAGTTAGGCCCCAACACGCCCCGGTCTTCCCTAGACCCGCAGCAAGTCCCCTATAGAGCTGGCAGTCGCTGTTGCTTGTAGACCCTCACACCAGGTGCACATATAATTGGACTGGGGTTCCCTACCAGCAGCCATACCTACCATACCGCGTGGTGCTGGCAAAACTCAAACCTTCGCTTGTTTAATCGCAACTGTGTCTCGGTAACAGGTTAAACACTGACCGCTAACAACCCAAACACAGTTACTCCTGCCCACCAGCTCAGAGTCACGGCTTCTAGCCAATACCTGATCCCGGATTACGGCATAACCCCGCCCACTCTACAGACGCAATCTTAAAGGGCGCCCAGGCAGCCCGCCACAATGATCGAACGTTGGGATGGAAGCGTTGCCAGAGCAACATAAACCACGCCCACTTCTGAGCTGCGCAGTGTGTAATCACAGATTCTGGGCTGAGGGAGGTTGGTTTATGTATGTTCTATAGCAGCACAACTATGGAATTCTGGGCGAACAGGCATGAACCGGAAGTAGTAGTGCGAACTGAAGAGGTCAGTTAAACCGTGTGTGGATTTTTTTTTATTAGAATTTTATAACACACAACTTTCAATAACCACAGCTCCCTAAAACGTTATCTAATGCAGAGCAGAATCCCTGGCACTCTAGATGGTACAACTCCCGGCATACAATGGCTGCATCCTACTGTGAATTGTAGCTTTTCATCTTCCCTTACAGACACCCTACAATGGGTCTGTCAGTAACAGTTTACCAGTTGCTGTGGAAAGGCTACATGGAACTGTGACTTCCCCTTAATTTACAAGATTTTGTAAGTTTTGGTTGAAATCGCTTTAAAGGTCATGTCCACCCCCAAAAACTTAAATTTAACCCCATAAAGTCCAGCCAGGAAAGTGAAAAGTAGAATCTGTCAGTCATCCGGTGCCTGGTTTCACCCCCACTATCCGGATCCATCCTCTGCAACCGTGGCACCTAGCAAGATACCTCCTGCCCACCCCCAACCGCCAAAATATTTCTTTACATAAAATGTTTAGATCTATACTTACAGCCCCCTTTCTCCCACGGTGTCTCCATTGAAAGCAGCCGCGTCTGTGATTGGCTGCCTTTCGGTCAATCACAGATGTGGTTGGTGGTCCAGTCCCTGTTTGCGACTTCCTCCAAACGGAGCTGTTTGGAGGAAAAAAAATTATTACAGAGTTAACTGTGGGGTAAGGGAAGAAAGTGATTCAGGAAAAGGAAAATGCTTAATACTGGTATGTCATCACTGAACCACTTACTTTTATTCTCTGGGACCCTTTTCTTCAAGTTACCCCTCATTCAGTTTTCCACAAATCTTTGAGTCCTTAAAAGTTTCTGTATATTTATAAAGGTTCGAGAAAGGCAATGCCTGGAGTACAATAACTACAATTTATATAAAAACATTTGTTCCTGGAACCTGCAACACAAATTTATTTTTACCGGCCCTCCTCTGAAACGCTGCCACCCTTCACCCCCACCAAACATGACCATGATCACTGGCATCAAGGTCAAATAATGATTGTGATTCCCCTGTTCATGTGTCAATGGGCATGCTCAAGCTTGGGGCAGAGGGTAGAAACCTTTGCAGAGGATAGCCAGAACAGTGAATTGTTGCAGGCTTTAGTTTTTTTTTTTTACGGACTGGAGTGGAGTTGTTGGGGTTTTTTATCTTATGAAAAAAAGGTGGACAAAGTGTCTTTTTTTTGGGTGGACTATAAATATCCTTTAATTTAACACACATACTAGCAAATGTCTTATTGTCTTAAGCAATTTCACTATTGATTACTAAAAAAATGCACAGACTAAACCATATTTAAGTTTAAATGATGGAGTTAAAGATGCCCTTACACTAGTTCTTACCTTCTGACGTTCTGGATAACCGTCCACAACATATAACTTTACGATTGATGTGACAGGCGAAAGTCAACTGTAAGAATGGATGTGGCTTTAGACATTGCAGTCGATTTAATGTTCACCGGCTTGAATGTCTAAGAGGTGTTTGGCCAGTGTAAGTAATATTAGCAGTCTAGCCTAACCAAAATTTCAGGGGCTCGATTATCTACAAAATGTAAGACTTTGAATAGAATTGGGCAGAATTCCATGGTGTTGGATTGCTGCCTTATCCTCTCCAAACTTTGAGATCATATCTCTATAATATGGTGCCTCAGTGGTTAGCACTGAATCCTTGCACACTGAGGTCCTGAGTTTGAATCCACCCTTGGACACATCTGCAAGGAGTTTGTATGTTCTCCCTGTACTTGCGTGGGTTTCCTCCGGTATATACAGATAGGTTGTATGTGATAAATAAATGTGCTTTGTATGTGTCAAATAAATGTGCTTAGATTGTAAGCTCTTTGGGGCAGGGCCTGATGTGAATGTATTCATGTAATTGTAAAGCACTACAGAAGATGTTGGTGCTATATAAATCCGTAATAATAAAAATCTCTTAACTTTCAGTAATTTTGCACATTCTCTCAAAACAGTCAAAGTTGCAAGATACCGTATATACTCGAGTATAAGTCGAGGTACCTATTTTTACCTAAAAAATGTATAAAAACTGATTGGCTCGAGTATAAGATGAGGGTAGAAATTAGTTGTCATTTAAATGGACAGCAGAATTCCCATACATGAATCCAGTACCAGTAACCTCCAATTCCTTGGCACTCCAGATGTTTGGAAACTACAACTCCCAGCATTCTTTGTTGCTGGGAGTTGCAGTTTCTGAACATGTGGAGTGGCAAGGTTCTGTAAACTTACCATCATTTACAATTATCCTGAACCCCATATAGTAAAGGGCACTCTGACCCCCATATAGTAAAGCACTCTCTGACCCCAACAGTTAAAAATGTCACATGTGAGTTGTAGTTTTAAGCTGTCATTTGCACTGTACTAGCAGTTGTTTTTTGCCCCAAACTGAGGAGACCCATCAGATTTACAGCCTCCAGATTAGCAGTGACCGTGCTGAGTCCAGCAGCCAGACTGCAGGAAGTATAAAGGCAGATCAGCTCCTGTAACTTTCTATGCAGGTTTACACAGCGCCACCTACTGGTTACTATCTAAAATTGCAGAATTTGGATCTAAATTAGGACTTGACCCGAATATAAGTCAAGGTTAGGTTTTCAGGCTAACTTTAAAGCCTTAAAAATTCGACTTATACTCGAGTATATGCGGTAATAGCCCTATAAAAGGAAAGTATGGCTTGATAGTTTATTATTCAAATAGAATCAAACATTATCTTAAAGGGCATGCCCATCCCCAAAACTACATTCTCCCCCACTACTGGCCCCACTGTGCAGAGTTTAAAAATCCTTACCTTGCCTTTCTTCTCCAAATGGTTCTCCTGCAATGTCTGCCCAAAGTTCTAGAAAGTGAAGACCAGGAGCCCATCAGGGAGGGACAACGTTTCCGCCTCTAAGGTGTCCTCTGAGAGGTTTCTGGCTTGCTCGGTGGAGCACTCACCCCTCCCTGCCGGTCCCTGTTTCCTCCCTGGTGCCCTAGCGTTTAATCAAATTTCTGTATTGTAGCGGACCCTGTTCCACCCCGAACCACTATAGTAGCTTGTAAAAAACTAATCCGAACTCTACTTACACAGCCTTGTTCCCCTGGTGTTCTGTACTGTTGCAAGCCACGTCCGTGATTGGCTGTGTCTCAGCCAATCACGGACACAGCTGCCGGTTCGGCTCCCTGCTTGCAGTTTCATGCAAGCTGAGGGCTGTGTCTGAATGCTGCAAGAACAAGGCTGTGTAAGTAGAGTTTGGCTTAATTTTTTTAACAAACTACTATAGCGGTTGGGGGTGGGAGAGGGTCCCCTACACTACAGAAATTTTTAAAAAAAGAGGTGGCCATGCACTTTAAGATGATATAGGGATAAAAATATTCCTAACAATTCTTTTTTTTAATGTTTTAACTACAGGTAATGTCCGCACACCAACCAGCTACTTCTATGAAGATAAGGGGCCACAGAGGACTTCAGGAGTTGTTTACCATAACATCTTCAATAAAGGCTTTTTTGGGGCCTGTAAAATCGTACAAGTTTATTTTTGATGAAGATACACATGAAAGTATATTAACTTCTTCTGCATACCGCCTTTTACAAAGCCTGCCAATAAAGACTGCCATTGGGCAACTTCTCAATGAAACAGTTCAGGCTCATTACAAAATTTACAGAACTACAACAACAACTTTGTTTTTCATGGTTGGGGTATGGAGTGGTGCTGTGCTGGATTGTGTACACCAAGGAATCCCAATTTCAGTGATAGTTTCAGTCATGTTAGATGGACTAAACGCTTGTATTGAGGAAGTCCAGTCTTTGCAGGTACCCCTTAGCAATATAGTCATAACCAATGATTGCAGAAATGAAAAGTCGTGTTCTAGAGAAGGATTGCATTTTACAGACTTAACCAACCAAGGTGAATGTTCCTCAGAAGTTGACAATCATTTATTGGCGCGTGTTTGTAACCTTACTGTGGCATCTGCTACAAATCTTAAAAAATGTCTACAGAGAAAAAGGCTTTTTCACAGCAGGCACATAGTTCAGGAACAGGTTTCTTTATCAGATCATTCTACAGGGTCTCAAAAACCAGTCCATAATCAAACTTTGGGAAATTTGGCAAATGGTTTGAGTCATGGAAAACAGCATATCATGCAACTTGTGGACAATGCAGTTAATTTACACTGTGAAAAGCATAAAGAATCCTTAAAGGACAAAAACAATTTTCTTGCTTTTAAACTTGAGACTTGTTGTTTGCAAGGTGTGTCAGATGAGCACACAAGAGTGTCTTTTGGATACACTACTTTAGTTTCATCCGAGAATGCTTCAGTTGTAAAACATCTTCATGAAAAACCTCAAAGAGTACTTCTTATAGATGGATCATTGACTGAAAGATATCGTCATTTAGGATTTAACAGTTCAATGAACATTAAAAAGGTGTCTGAAAAAGCTAGTAATGACATTGGTAAATTAGAGGATTCTTGGACCACCGTGGCATATAGAAAAATTACAAGAGCCCGAGTTAATGTGATTTTAGTAAGAGAGAATGTCTGTCCAATACTTTTAAGAAAATGTGTTAATGAAAATATTCTTGTAGTTACTCAAGTAAAACAAAACATTCTTCAGGAATTTAGTCAATGCACTGGTGCAGAACCTCTGGCATATCTAACCCAAATAGACTACTGCTGTATAGGCAGTGATGTATTTGTTAGTTTGTGCACTAGTGGGAATTCTGTTATAGAAGCAGGCCAAAAAATTGCTATTTCTATTACAGCCAAAAATCTGAAATTAGTAACAGTTATGCTAAGCTGTAGATTAGCATCAAGGATGCAGTCTATAGAAGATCAGTTTTGGACTTGTGCATACAGGTTACATCATGCCATTTGTGACCAAAATGTGTTCTATGGAGGTGGGGCTGTTGAACTTCTTTGTCTTAGTCACCTTCTGAAACTTGAACATGATGCTCTTTGGCCTGAAAATACAGCTGGGCAAAAGCAATTCCAAAATCAGTCATCATGGATGGCAGAGAGCACCACTCTTTACAAAGCAGACATTTTAAAATGCCTTTCAAAAGGCTGGTACAAGTACCTCTCTGTTCTTCTTTGCAATGCAGGTCAATGTTTTTCAGAGTTAGATGCCATGACCTTTATAGAGAATGAACTGCAAAATATAAGATGCCATACATTACCTATTGAATATATTCGTAATGAGTTCTCCAAGAAAGTCATGTTTATTAATAGCATGGGAATTTCTGTAACAGACAAGTATATGCCAGTGTATGATAATGTCATTCCAAAAATGGAGGCATGGCGCAGAGCTCTACATCTCGTTCTTACTGTGCTTCAAACTGATTCTGAAATTATTACGAACTATGAAGCTCATAAACATACATATTTGTCAGATGTTTCTGAAGTAGAATATTTATAATCTTTTGCAGATTTGAAGAAATGTAAACATTTTGAGATTTGTTTTTCATGTGGCCACACACCCATTGTGTTTATTATTTCTATAAAAAATTAAGACAACAGCTATGGGAGTAATTTTAGTTTGATATGATAGTTTTAGTATGAACTAGTTCACTTTAAAAAAAAAAAAAAAAAATCTAAATCATTAAGTGATTTTGACATTTTGCTTCTACATAATATATTTATACAATGGTAATTTCGATTTATAATGTAAAAATGCACATTGCAACATACTTATGTATAGTAATATATGGTACGGAGCACTCCTTGGACTTCCAAATTTTTATTAGGATACAGAAGTAGGTAAAGGTACCTACGCGTTTCAACCCCCAAACATAGGGCCGTCCTCAGGGTGTGTATATTGTGTAAATATATTTATATTTTTACGGAGATTACATATTTAAGGAGCAGCTAATCAACTGATTAGGTGGGGATGTATAACACTATTACATATAGGAAAGGTATGTGTGTAATTATCACTATTTAATTAAAATACCATAAATTACACCAGTGATGCAACCTGCGGCGCGACCGCATTATTTCGTGCTCCACACTGAGCCGCGGGTGGGCGTGGAAAGGGACGGGGCTTTTACCCACGGCCCGCTCAGTGTTCAGTGCCGCTAGTAAGGCCCCCAGCATGTCTGGGTTGGGCACCCCTGAATTACACTATGCATATAGTATAGTACTACTACTGACTTATATTTTAATTACAAAACAAATGATATACAATTAAAAAAGTATTCCTAATTTACTTGACACCTTTTCCTATCATCCAATGAGGTTCTGATCTTAAAACATGTGCCATTGTTAGCAAATCAAAAACTTCTTTTAGGCATTGTACATGACTAGACAGGAAGTGTAAGGAAGTTCCTGCATTACACCCAATTATGTGCTGTTTGTAAAACATGGGATAGTCTAATAAAAAAATTCTTTAGACTCACATTTACTCTCCCCATCCCTTCTCTATTGAAATAAATAAGACTTCCTTTACGGTAGGCCATCCAGTTTCTGTTTGCTAGACATGAAGTGATGTCCGTTTATGATAACATGACTTTGCATGTCTCTGAAACTACCAAGCATTCTTAGAGAAATGGACAGTTTTCCTTTTTTTCCAATATTAATAGGATGAGGCTGTGAAGTACCTTCTGTTGTAAGAAGTCTCTCTTTCATTGTACGCTCTGTGGGGGGCTTTTTCCTCCTTTAAGCCCATTTCACCTTAATCCTATATATCTGTCTGGTATCTTGTGCTCCCAAGTTGTACCCCATAGAAACCTTGAAACTTTCCTGCACTGATGAAATCTAATAAGATTGAAACATGAAAAGATAGTCTGGGTTCATTAAAGGACCTTAGGAGGACCAATAGTGATCCCTCTCTAACAGACTCCCTGGTGACAGCTATGAATTAATAGAGAGAGTGAGTGTTGGTGGATGGTTTGAAACATTCCTTTAGAAAAACCAATGGATCTCCTCCTGGTAGGTTTCTGTTAGAGGGAGATAATATATTTAAGCTCTGCACAGCAGTTATATTTCACTGTGGTGTTTGGACTGAACTATAACACTATACAATATTATTAATATATCAGAAGAACCCAAAATCATGGATTTAAAGCTCTATAAATTCATCAGAACAAATAGATAAACAAAACAAAGTGATAGTGTTATACAACAAATATCAGATGTATATGCCTTATCTTATATTCCTCTACATGCTTATTCATACTTTATGTATATTTACCCTATGTATTTCTAAAGCACTTTTAATACTAGAGCAAAAAAATACAAAAATAAATGTTTTGTATGATTAAAAGTGCTATATTTATAAAGGCACTGTATAGTTTTTTTTGTTTTTTTTTAATCGGAAATATACAATTGCAGTCGTAAATCAACTATCATGTTTATCAACGATCGCATTTATACCATGTCAAAGTGACAGTGCAAAAATAATCTTTGTTAAAAGGGACCTTTTAAAGGGAATGTCCCAAACTAATAGTGCAAATCAACTGACAAAAGATAAATATAACTATAAATAGACAAATACAAATATCCATGTAAAAGTGACATTGTGATATTTTTTTAGTTTTTCTTAAATCTAAAATCTAAACAATAGTTTAAATTATCCTGGATAAATTTAAAAGCTGTAAGTCATATGGATCACTTTGATATATCAATAAAGCTTTAGCCTTCAGCCACTAAAAAGTCAATTATCATTTAAAAAGCATTTCATTGATACATAATCATTATATATAATATATATATATATATATAATATATAATATCTCCCCTCCTATTCTATAAGAATTTTTAGATTTTTACAGACATTGCATTGAGTTTTAGGAGCTACCAACCAGGTGGGGGCATATAACAGTATTACATATAGGAAAGGTATATGTATGAAGAACGGGTGGCAAGACTTGGCTCCTTTACCTCCCGTTCTTCAAAACTCATACAATAAAGGGGACCCCCTAAACGCCAGCTTGAAAAGTTTAAAATCTGCCCCGAAATGTACTTCCCCCACCTTCGTTCCCTAAGTCACAGCCACTTTTGCTACTTCCAGGCAGAAGGGGCCGGACCGCCAACTGCATATGTGATTGGCTTTGACTCGGCTGCTGGTCAGCAGAAGGAACGAAGATGGGTAAGTACATTTCTGTGCCAATTTTAAACTAAACTTTTCAAGCTGGCGTTTAGGGTTGAGGAAAGGGTGGTAAAGGAGCTATGCCTTGCCTCCCGTTCTTCAATTTCACAGTAACCAGAAATGAACAGCAAGAAATGTATCTTGTGCGCGATCCACCGCTGGTTCACTGTCCGTTCCCAACCACTTCCGTTTTCTCTTTAAGTATAACATGTATTATCTTGCATGCACACTATAGTTAAATTGAAGCAGAAAGTGGTTATATATATATAACTTTTTCAATAAACTTTTCCTTTAACACTACACAGTGGGGCCAAATTTAGTTGGGAGGTGGACATGCCCTTTAAAGGCCGAGTCCTTCTGTGTTTTTTGGGCAATGGCAGCTCTCACCCAGCTAATAGCTCCAAATTTGTCTGTTTTAGATTGAAGTGCAGTGTCATGCAATAAGTCATCATGTGTGTTCAATGCATTGTATAGCACTAAAAATATAGGCATAGAGGATTATGTTGCGAGGGGGGACTCAGGTGGAAATAATATAAAAGAGTTTGGTATAGACTGTGCCCTTTGACAGTGGGAGATAAGTAGATACTTGTGGCAATAACAGATTGGATTGGTAAAAAGAGAAGAGAGCATATTTTGAAAACCTTACTGTATCAACAAACTTTAGCAATGTCCTGTATGAAACCATAAGTTTGAAAAAATTAACTAGACTACTATTTTAGGGGTAGACACGAATAAACAGTTTTTGAAACCACTTTAATATGCAAAATGTTATTATAGAAAAATACAAAATAAAACACATTGGAGGGTTACACTTTTTACCCTAATTCAGGTTAAAACTGTCAATTCAGGTTCTTAATACATTTTAACATTGTTAATAAATAATGAAAATAATATAAAACCTGAAAGGAGACACATTGGTTATCACTATAATTTACAAGCTGGGCAATTAAACTTGGCCTTTGACACATTCGTCAATTTTTTAAAATTTTTACTCATGAAAATTGAAACATTCTTACATACCCAACACTCTACCATGCACTCCTGTGTTTATACTCTTTGCAGAACAGAAGACAGAACTTGGTTTTACTTTCCTAGTAAACGTTTTTTTTTTCTGGTGTTAGGAATGCACGGGAATTGGCTAAAGTGTCCATTGTTTAAACATTCAATTAAGTGAGGTCTTATTTGGTCCTGTTCAAAATGAATAGTTTTTGGATCAATTCCTTCTGCAACAGCTATGGCATTATCTACAGCTCTAAGTTTGGCAGCAAGAAATTGTTAGATTTAATATTTTATGTTCACCTAAAAAAAAGTGCTGATACATCTATATCAGCTGTGTTTAATGTGTCCGAGACTGTAAAAGAGGACACAGAGTCAAAAATTGTGACAGAATTTTCCAGTCGGCAAGAGATCACCCAGTAGACATCAACATGATGGATTTGTAACATTTTTGTGCTGTTTATAACATTGACTCTAGAATGGCCCAGTAGCAATGTATCCACCAGACCAGTCATGCTAGGAAAGTCTTGAAACATAATATACTGGCAAACATTTATTATGTTGTCATTGAGCCACTTTCAACTCAAAATATAATTTTTATCTTGCATTAAGTCGTATATTATTACTTGTCACCCATACAGAGGCAAAATCGATGCTTTTTGTAGAAAACCAAGCTGGAAGTTTTAAAAAACAGAAGTGCCATCCAACTCAAATTGTATAGATGTTTCACAGGGCTCAATAGCAGATTCAACACTTTCCCAAATATCTTGCTCTCTCTGCCTTAACTCCTACTCTATGGATCCCAAATTGCTTTGGTTTTCCATACTTGCTTTTAGGAAGAGCATGCATTAATTTATAAACCAGATTTTTTAGGACTCCCTTTCACTGGCAACCCATGAACTATAGGGATGTGTTCAACAACTTAATCTAACAATTTGATACATTGGTGTGAACACTGCATCTAATGGATGATTTCTATCCAAAACAAATGAAGGATTCTTGGAGTATGCTGTGTTAATGCTTTCCCATTTCCAGTTCTCAAAGATAGCACATATGTTTGCAAGGCATGAAAAGTTTCCTTCTATCTTTGAATGAGTATTCAGGTATTTCACTACCAGGATCAACCAAAAATGTCGATCCTTTGTGACTTTTTAACTTGAAAGTGTCCTTTGTAAACATCAATACATGTTATAATCCTCTTTTTCTGTTTCATTGTGATACCTTTTCATAATATGCACTACGAAATCCCTAGGTCTGTTGTGAAGAAATGTCGGCAATTCCTCAGCCTATTTTCAATATTGTTTACCACTTTGAACGTTGAGTTGCAAATATCTATGAGAAAATAAGTTGCATTTTAATTTATTAAAAAAACATATATATATATATATATATATACACACACACACACACATCAATTAAAAACAGCGTTTTTCTTGTACAAGTAAATATGTGGTATATTTTTTGGTCTGTACATGTGGGTCATATTATATGGGCAAAACAAAAACCTTATTTAAAGAACTGAATGAGTGAAGTAGATGTGATAATGTGATTCAGTTCTATGGGAGACCAGTGGAATGCTCCTTTGATGTGAATTGTAAACCTCTCTATCGTCAGTATCACACCTCATCCCTTCATTTCAGCTTATTTAAAGAACGTATGGCCAACCATTGTGCATCCATAAGACAAGCATTGGGGGTAACAAATGAATCTGCCATATGCTCCAAGTTTGGGGATTTGGCTGTTGCCCGCTACTTTAAAAAACAGGGTCATTCCCTTGCCAGTTTCAAGTGCATGGTCATTGATGGGTTGAAAGAAAGAATGCAAAAATCCAATGCTGATAAAGACAGACTGCTCCTGCAATTGGAGGCCAAGTGGATTTTCCACTTGGATACACAGTCTCCAAGAGGTTTGAATGAGCAGTGTTTGCTACATTGTTTTTTATGATGAACTGCTAATGTGCAATGTGTTAAAGGATCTAAATGCTATAACACTTGCAGGTAACAGCAGCTCCTGTGGTTTTGTGAAGGAAGTCACGTATACATATTTTATATATATTTTGATTAATATGCTTCTAATCGTTACCACTAAATGTGATATGAGGGATTTAGACAAGTCTTGGAGAAACTAAGTCAAGTTAAGATGCCTTGCTTGATTATTTTAATTGTTTTTAATGGGTGTTTTGTTATGATGGTACAGGTGTGGTTTGTACTAGTGACTCTGTATAAAAGTACTTTGTTAATGATGAGGCAATATCCTGACGACGGCACGCATGTTGCTGAAACGCATAGATCACGCATCTCTTTTTTAAAATGTTAGTTAGTTTATCTAACCCCTGTGAGTGCAACCTTTCCCTTTCTTGACTTGATGTTGTATTCGTTTTGGATCTGCACCCGGGCACAATACAATTGTTATGGTGTGTGCAACCTATTTTCGCTATTATATATATATATATATAATCTCAAAACGATATAGTCAAGGTGCACAACTAGGGGGATATTTATAAAGGTTCGTTAACTTTCTGGGCCGTTTTCGCGGCCATTAACGCATGAATCGCGTTTACCGCGATTTATAAAGGCCCGAAAACGGCCGCGAAAAGTTAACGAAGCGTTAACCTTTCGCGCCGAGACTTACCCGGTACCGCCGCTTCTATTTATAAAGCGGCGGTACTGGTTTCGCTCGGCTAGTATCGGTGTTTTACTTCGCCACCTTGAAGGTGGCGAAGTAGCCGATACTAACCTCCGCGGCGGGGATGGGCAGGCAACCGCGGGGGTGGTCGCACCCGCCCCGGGAGACACGCCCACCCCGCCCACAACCGCGGCGGCAGCGGCGACACCACCCGCCGCCGCCGCCATTCCCAGCAGCCCTCCCAACCCGTTCCCCGTTCGCGGCAATCTCGGAACGGGAGGCTAGAAGGGTCGCCGGGAAGGGGCCGCAGCAGGTGGTCGCGACCACCGCCGCGCACCCCCTCCCGGCAACCCCTCCAAGCCCCCGCCCCGGCCGCTCCCGGGGAGGGGACGGGAGGGAGCCGCTGGGGGGTGGAGGCTCCCTCCAGGGGGCCCTGAGAAGGGCTTTGGGGCTTAGGGGGTCCCGCAGCTCGAACCGGGACCCCCCTCCCCGGCCCTTACAAGGGCCCTTGCGGCCACTGACAAGTGCCTTTGGCGGGGGTCCCGCAGCTGAAACGGGACCCCCAGTGCGGCTCTTAAAAGAGCCTTGGGCGACGTCTCTTCTTTCTTCCAGTCCCGGACACCAGCTCCGCCGAGGCCGCCGACCCGAGAGGTACCCCTGCGGCGCCAGGGGTACCCCCGGGGGCGCCGGCGACCTCAACGAGGCCGATGTTGCGGCGTCTTGACCGACGCGACGTCTTCGGGCTGGCGACACCAACCCCACTCAGGTCGCCGATGAGGCAGACTCACTGCGGCCGCCAGTGAGCCTGCTGGCAACGCCGCCTCAGCGGAGCCGATGTTGCCAGCCGCTTCTTTCTTCTTTCTTCAGCCATCTACTCGATGGCATCTGAGTTCCGCGGCGGAAAGCTCCTCTTTATATAGGTTTGCAGAAATCCATAATCGTTTCTGATTGGTCAACTTTTAATACTTGCTTTACATTAACCAATCAGATTTCTGGAACTTTCCTGAAATCTGATTGGTTAATGTAAAGCAAGTATCAAAAATTGACCAATCAGAAAAGGATTATGGATTTCTGCAAACCTATATAAAGAGGAGCTTTCCGCCGCGGAACTCAGATGCCATTGCAGTAGATGGCTAGAAGAAAAAGAAGAAAGAAGCGGCTGGCAACATCGGCTCCGCTGAGGCCGGCGGTGCAGCAGGCTCACTGGCGGCCGCAGTGAGTCTGCCTGGCATCGGCGACCTGAGTGGGGTTGGTGTCCAGCCCGAAGACGTCGCGTAGATCAAGACGCCGGCAACATCGGCCTCGTTGAGGTCGCCGGCGCCCGCCGGGGGTACCCTGGCGGCCGCAGGGGTACCTCTCGGGGGGCGGCGGCCTCGGCGGAGTGGTGTCGCCGGGACTGGAAGAAAGAAGACGTCGCCCAAGGCTCTTTTAAGAGCCGCACTGGGGGTCCCGGTTCAGCTGCGGGACCCCGCCAAGGCACTTGTGAGTGGCCGCAAGGGCCCTGTAAGGCGGGGAGGGGGGTCCCGGTTCGAGCTGCGGGACCCCCTAAGCCCCAAAAGGCCCTTCTCAGGCCCCGCTGGAGGGAGCCTCCACCCCCCAGCGGCTCCTCCCGTCCCCTCCCCGGGAGCGGCCGGGGCGGGGGGCTTGAAGGGGTTGCCGGGGAGGGGGTGCGGGGGGTGGTCGCGACCACCTGCTGCGGCCCCTTCCCGGCGAGCCCCTTCTAGCCTCCCGTTCCGAGATTGCCGCGAACGGGGAACGGGTTGTGGAGGGGCTGTTGGAAGGGCGGCGGCGGCAGGTGGTCGCCGCTGCCGCCGCGGGGGTGTGGCGGCGGCGGAGGGTGGTCGCCGCTGCCGCGCGGGGGGTGTGGGCGTGTGCCCCGCCCTTAGGGCGGCGTGGGAAGGATTTTAAGTCCCTTCGCGGCGATACTATATAGTATCGCCGCGAGGGGCTTAAAATTACCGCCGCACATCGCGGCCGCGATAGGTATCGCGGGAATAGCGCTCGCCGTTATAAAACGGCGATAGCTCATTTTCGCGGCCGCGATGTGCGGCGGTAATTTTTTTTGCGCTAACATCGTCCTTATAAATATGCCCCTTGGCCTTATTCAACCTTTTATTGAGGGTTTGTACATGGAAATATTTTTATTATTGCACATATCACTGTCTATAATTGGCTTTCTACTATCACTTAGTTTTTTAATTGCATATGTGTATATCATAGTTCACAATTGGCTCTTAAGGAACACACATGATGGTCTATAATTGACTTTTATGAACACTTATAATTATTTATCACAAATATTTATTATTTAGTATATAACTATATGATGTATTTTTAAAGAAAGAGATTGCACTATAGCACTTTGAAAATGGATGCACAATTGTGATATAGCTAACATGAGATGAACATGCTAAGGGTTAAATATATTTGGGTAGATGGGTTTCCCAGTCTTTACTAAAAATGACCACGTCATCCAGATATGCAGACGCATAAAGGCGATGGGGCTTTAATATTATGCCCATCATCCGCTGGAAAGTGACTGGGGCCCTGTGCAATCCAAAAGGTAACACTGTGTACTGATATAACCCATCAGGAGTGGGAAATGCTGTTTTCTCTTTGACTCTATCCATTAGGGGAACCTGCCAATACCCTTTTGTTAAGTCCAAAGTAGTCAAATATCTGGCCTGTCCCAACCTCTCAATTAACTCGTCTACCCGGGGCATAGGATAAGAATCAAACTTTGACTTCTCGTTTAGTTTCCGGGAAATCATTGCAGAAGCGCAATGTACCATCAGGCTTGGGAATTAAGACTATAGGGCTAGACCAGTCACTTTTGGACTCCTCTATACCCTAAGTCTAGCATTTTGTTAACTTCATCCGATATAGCCTGTTTGCGTGCTTCAGGAATTCAATAAGGTTTCATATGCACACGTACATGGGGTTCTGTTATTATATCATGTTATTACCTTAGTCCTACCAGGAAACTCAGAAAATACGTCTCTGTTTCTTTGAAGTAACTCCCTTACTTCTTGTACTTGACCCACCGACAAGGATTCTGCTATTTTTACAGGTGGGATCTCCTTAGAGGACGACATTTTCTTGGTAGTTAGGGTCTCCCTATCCTTTCAAGCTTTAATCAGGTTCACATGGTAAATTTGGTAAGGCTTTCTTTTACCTGGCTGATATACCCTGTAATTTACTTCTCCCACCTTTTCTATAATTTCATAAGGGCCTTGCCAGTTAGCAAGAAACTTACTTTCAATGGTGGGTACTAAAACAAGTACCCTATCTCCAGGATTAAAGTTTCTAGTTTTGGCAGACCTATTATATACTCGTTTTTGGGCTTCTTGAGCCTCCAGTAAATGTTCTCTAACTATTGGCATGACTTCAGAGATTCTATTCTGCATTAAAGAAATATGTTCAATTACACTCCGGTATGGAGTAGCCTCATGTTCCCAGGTTTCTTTAGCTATATCTAATATTAGATTAGATTAGAATTAGAATCATTTATTGTCGCTGAACACATTAAAACAATGACGTCAGTGAAATTAA
Organism: Hymenochirus boettgeri; assembly: GCA_019447015.1. Classification (NCBI taxonomy): domain Eukaryota; kingdom Metazoa; phylum Chordata; class Amphibia; order Anura; family Pipidae; genus Hymenochirus; species Hymenochirus boettgeri. Next base: position 127,910,500 of record CM033469.1, read on the forward strand.
TAAGTTAATAAATACATAGATGGTTCAGAAAAAATTATAAAATGATCATATTTCAAGGAACTGCATTTAACAGATTGATAGCAGATGGGTAAAAACTAGCCTAAAATGTTCAGTTTTACATAAGATGTTTCGATAGCATGTCATCAGGTATGGCAGAGTTATCACTGTCACCTGTAATCAGGGCAAAGGGTAAATTGCCTCGGGGATGTCTGCCATAAACCAGCTAAAAGGGTGAAAATCCTGTTGAACACTGAGGTACTTCTCTTATTGCAAACATTAAATAGGGTAACAGGCAATCCCAGTTCTTGCCATCTTTAGCTACAACTCTTTTCAACATGCCCTTTAAGGTCTTATTGAACCTTTCAACCAGTCCATTGGTCTGGGGGTGATAAACTGATGTCTTCAAATGTGTGATGTTGAACAATTTACATAGCTCCTTAATTATTCGGGACATAAAGGGAGTGCCTTGATCAGTACCAGTTCGAGTGAACATAAGAAACAATTCTCTGGCAATATTTTTAGAAACAGTGTTTCTTAGGGGTACCGCTTCAGGGTAGCGTGTGGCATAATCTAATATAACCAATATATATTGGTGCCCCCTAGCAGACTTAACTAGGGGCCCAACTATATCCATTGCAATCCTTTCAAAGAGGACCTCAATTATGGGAAGGGGAACTAGTGGGCTACGAAAGTGAGTCTTAGGCGCTGTAAGCTGGCATTCGGGGCATGATTCACAATACCTTTTCACCTCGGAATGTACCCCTGGCCAAAAGAACCTTTGTAAAATTCGCTCTCTTGTTTTCTCGTTCCTAAATGTCCCCCTAACACATGTTTGTGAGCATGTCTAGAAACCATCTTACGGTAAGTTGTTCTACTTGCTCACCTCGTATCCGGTCTACATGATAGAGTAGGTTCTGGGTAACAGCTAGGTGTGGAAACTTTGTTCGGCCTCTGTCACCTGTGCTATCCCATCGACTACCCGTACATTTCCCAAGCTTTAGTTAAGGTTGGGTCTCTTAACTAAACAGTCCCAAAATTATCAGGTGATACATTCAACCCAGACATGTCATCAGGTATGGCAGAGTTATCACTGTCACCTGTAATCAGGGCAAAGGGTTGGTTAAATTGGTGGTCTTTAGTGAGCACCCCTACAGCCATTTCTTCCTCTCCTATATCAAATGGCACTGGGGATGAAACATTTTTGACTCCAGGCTTCCTATATCAAATGGCACTGGGGATGAAACATTTTTGACTCCAGGCTTTTCTCTCCCTCTACCCCACAACTTTCAAAACGGTAAAGTCTCTGCCAAGTATTACATCATACATCAATGTTTTAACTACCCCCACAACATGGTCTATAGTCCTACATGGCGTATCCAAAGTTACTTTAGCTGTAGGATAGTCCTTAGTGTCCCCATGAATGCACAGGACTCCAAGACAGTGTCCATTAAATTTTCCAGACTTTACAAAGTTTCCATGTACTAAAGTGACTAGACTAGAGTCCAACAGTGCATGAACAGAAAAACCCTCCACCTTGAGGTCACACATTTGTCGATCCTCTCTTGCCGTATCTTCTGCAGAACACACTGGCAATGCGTATAAGGATAAGCGACGAGCCACTGGCAGGTAGATGCAATGTGGCCGAACCCACGGCAGCGCCAACATTGTATTTGACTGGTCCCTCTGCCAGACCAACGCACCTTGGGGTATACTGGCGCCTTCAACTCAGGTTCTAATTTATGTTCACGTTCCTTGTTAAGCACCTCAGTCCTACCCCTTACAACATTAGCAGTCTTACCAAACAACCCAAAAGGCTTGGGGCTCTTGGCAAAAGAGCGCACGGTAGGTTTTTCTTGAAGTACACCCTCGGTAGCACCATATCTCTCTACAAGACTAACCAGCTGTTGGGCGGTTTGGGGGTCTCCATGCCCAACCCAACGCTGGAGTCTGGCTGACAACCTTTTCCACCATCTGTGCAGGAGTGGACACCTCTGACTGAAACCACTTCTTTATCAAGTGTATTAAATCATGCATTTGTGATCTTGCAGGCTGTTCAGCAGAGAATACCCAGTTGTGCACGCGTTGCGCCCGTACTGCTGTAGTGACTCCCAGCCTTGCTAGTATTTCCCCTTTAAGCTTCCCATAGTCTGCAGCTTCCCGTTCAGGGAGGTCGAAGTAAGCCTTTTGCAGTTCACCAGTTAGAAAGGGTGCAAGGGCCTCTGCCCAGTGCTCAGTAGGCAATTTCTCGGCAACCCTTTCTAACACTATCAGGTAGGCCTCAACATCGTCTGTGGGGGTCATCTTTTGCATAGAAGCTTGTACTGCTCCACGACCTGTGGGGAGTTTCAACGGGGACCTTTGAACAGTCTCTGCCAGTGCTTGCATCTGCAGGTGCAATTGGTGGTTTATTTGCTGTTGCTCTATTAAAGCAGCTTTGCTTGTTTCAGCCAGCAGTATTGGTTTCACTCTGTGCCCTCATGGCTTCCTCATGAACTCTTATTTGTATAGCACTGGCCTCCTGTAGACTTGCATTCATTTTTAGCTGATTAGCATTGGCTTGTTGCAGGTTTGCATTAGCCTGCACCAATTGTTTTATAAGTTCATCCATCTTTACGAACGTGCCCGCATCCGAAACACCATATGTGGGGATTTGCTTAGTGGATGCCCCGCCACAGGCCATCAAAGGTAAAACAGCGACCGCCAAAGTTCAAACACAGCACACTTTTTATTCAGAACAGCAGGGTGTCTTTTAACATCCCTTTAACATAAACTTGCAGCTCAATACTATATAAGCAAACACTGCAAACTTGCAGTCCGAGGCAGTTTCTGTACCTTTTCACTCTTAGGTCAGTCCTGAGGCTTTTAGGACCACCAACCAAAATGGCCTTTCCTCTTTCCTTCTGAACTCCTCAGCAGGCTGTGTCTGCACTCCAAAAACAGTTTACCCCCCTCCTCGAGACCACACCCACACAACTTGATAGGAAACCAACAGCAAACCCAGCCTGGACTAGTGGACTTGAGTTTTACCCTGTTTGCATGACTCCGTTCCACAAATACCTACTCCAGTTCTGGTTTATCGTAACTAGAAAACAAAAGGTATAAAAATAAAAACTCTGCAGGGAAAAGAATCCCCTAGAACATTGCAGCAAAAGACAAGAACCTAGGGGACACATACCTTCCCTCTAGCACTTTTCCTCCTTCATTCTCACAATAGTTATATAATTATAACCTTTTTATAAATTTTTAAATCTTATTTTTTGAGTCTGGGGGAAAAAAATGATGCAGTACCGTAAGCATTTCACTTAATGAACTGTTCCTATAACTATCTAGATAGGAATATTTCAAATTTGTGTTGATGCTCAAGGCCATTATTTGTATTTATTTCAACTGCCTGCTTTCCAGGAAGCTAAACATGTGCCCATTTCTGTAATAAAAAATTATAAAGAGTACTAATCTATATTTGCAATATTGCACATTATTAGAAACCAATCCTTTACAAATAACATGGTACATTTTTTTTGTTAGCCTGTCACATATTTCTTTACATATCTTTACTGAAATCTGTTAGATTCTGTTGTTCTTTAACAATTTGCTTGGTGACACGGCAAGAGGATATGGTAGTTGTAAATTGCATGGAGGGTAATTTTCCTCTCCCAGTGCTGGTCGATATTTATTATTTAGTATGCTCAGTTTCAGACATAGCCAGGGCAGCTAAAGGAATGGGTTAAGAGGGGAGGTTGGTTCTAAGCCTGGACAAAACATGATTAAAATACGTTTTATGTTAAAAATGTGAGCATGCCAATGTATAAAAGGAGATGACTACAGTAACTTTTATAAGAAATGTGGAGAGTATTTAAGATACTCCCCATTTATACAATAAAATTAATTAAAAGTAAAAAGCTAATTATCACTAACCGTGATGCCAGGAATCCCTTTCTAAATAAGGTGCAGGTTTCCCATTCTTTACAGCTATATAAAGTTTCGAGAGTTCACTTATAATCATTCAGCAAAATTTCGTAACAATTGCATTGCTGCTTTATGGTTCTTCCATAATCTGTGTCCTTTTTTATTGAGCCATTCTCTCCAGGCATTTTCTCTGTGGAAATCACAAAGTTTGATATCTGAATCTTAAATAAATACATTTTATAGATTAAAAGCTGTTAAGAAAATATATACGAAAAGGGATTGTTTAAAAAAACTTGTAATGAAATGTCTCAAATGTACACCAATAAATTAGCAATGTTGACATTTAATATTAATCACCAGTTATTATTCCTACCTTGGAAAACCTTTTTGGTTGCATTGATCTCCTCCATACAGAGATCAACCATAAAGCTTTGAGAATTCCAGTCTTTAAATAATCATAAAGCTTTTGTACAAATTATGTTCTTTCATGCTGCGTCACAAATGCACCTACAATTAATTAGCACACATTGGCTCGAACACATAGGAAATACGTTGGAAGAGCATATCTTGTGGTACGATATATAATCAGGGAGTTTAACCTCATTTCCATATAAATATAGCAGGTCCTTTTGCCATTCAGTTTGGTAGCAAAATATTTAACTTCTTCTTTGTCACCTGTACTTAAGTTATGTGGACGGTAAAAGATATTACAATTTGGATAATCCTGTTTACATTCAGATATGTTATTCTGGTCAATAAAGGAATACTTAAAAAATACTTACATTTTTCTTTACAAAAATTGCACCTAACCACTTATAGAATTCTATTATATCAACGTAATTAGGGAGATTCAACAAGAACTGTACATCACTAATTTCATAAGGAAGATATGAAACAGTTGGTATCTGTTTCCAAAACATCACTATAAGAAGAGACAGATTTCTGGATAGGCCTTCTAGGTTACAGTTGCTAGGGGGCAGTATGAAAGTGTAAAGAAGTGCCATAGTATAATGCAACCAGATAGTCATTCCTGCTTTGCCTGTTCAGGAAACAAAAAAACACAAAATGGTCTGATTCAGGTTGAGCATACTTTTCTGGTCTCAAATTCCTGCTAACCTATTTAAAATTGGTTAGCGTAAGATCAAAATTGCAGAAGCTGTGCTTGTTTCGCAAAAGAGAGCAACACAGCTGTTGCAATCAATTCAATATTGCATTTGCAGCTGATTTGAGCGACAGCTTTTTTCCCTGGTCTTCCAACAGCAGTGGTAGTGCATGGGTTAACCCCTACCTTGTACCTGATGGACAGGTTAGTTTACCCCAGTATCCAATAAAAAGGTAGCTCCTCCCCTTCTACCTCATGTCTTGTCCTCCTGTACCTGACAGATTAGTAAAGATGTTCCCTCCAGAACTTATTTTCCAGCTGGGCTCCCTCTTTCCCCAGTCTGCAGACTGCTACTGCGGCACTTGTGTCCCATAGCAGTGGGCATAGCGGCACCCTTACTGTATGCTCTCAGTTTACTGCAGCCCATCCAGTGTCCTAGTCCCGACCAGCAGAATTGTGATTTGCTTATCGGACGTTCGCATGCCTGGCGCCCGTTTATGACGTCACACAGGTAATCTTTTTAAGCTGGTAGCGTGCCGAGGGGAATGGATGGGCATTTTTAAACCAGGTGTTGGAGGTTTCCAGTTTCTTTTTAGCTGCACACATTACTTAAACTGTCTTTAAGTTCTGCCTGTATGTAAGTGTCAAATCTTCTGTGATGTCTGTCAGGTAGAACAATATTGCTGTTGAATAAATGAGTGTTTGTTTTCTCTTGCAGTGTTTGCAATGAGTACTTAGGACATAAGTCTGGATCAAGGGGGTGAGCTTAAATATTGGAGAGTGAAATGAATGTTGCTTAATAAGAAAATGTATATTTACCCATGTCTTTTTCGTACCAGTTCACCAGATCATGGAGATAAAAGAAAACAAAGAGCAAAAAATTGTGCCTTATGTGACAAGACTGCCGTACAGGGAACGAAGATGTGCAAGGAATGCATGAATCCTTCATTATCTCAAGATCAATTGTTTCAGACAATGAAAAATGTGTTTGATGCTTCAATGGATAATATAGAAAAAGCCTCTGCAGCTGCAGTAGAAAAAGTGACGAAGAAATTCAGTTCAAAGGACAAACCTAAAGAACCCGAAAACAGTCCTACCAGGGTTGAGTCAGAATGTGAGTCAGTACAATTAAAACCAAATGTCACGGTGAATGATTTGGAATACTAAATCAAAAAGATGAAATCCACACTTAAAATCCCAGATAATTCTAACAGCGTCCAAGAAGACTTAATGTTTGAAAAGTGAAAGTACATCAAATATATGCTTTCACGTACATGATAAAATGATTGAGTCTATGAAGATCGAATGGGTCTACCCGGATAGAAAGTTTTCAATATCCCAAAACATCATGAGAAATTATCAGTTTTCAAAAGAAGACTCTAAAAATTGGGATGAAGCACCCAAAATAGATAAACCAATAGCCAAGATGGCTAGAAGAGTGGCATTGGCAACTGTCAAGAGGGTTACACTTAGGGACCCAATGGATAGAAATGCTCTGGATGAAGAGATCGAAAAAAACACCATTAAAAAAATCCCTTCCTCTCCAGAGAAAATTCAGAAGAGAAATCCTGTCACCATCCACTAGAGATATTTTTAAACAATCTAAACAATACAGGCCAGGAAAGTCATACTTCATACTTTCAAAGGCTAACATGGAGAACAAACAGGGGGAAGACTCAAAAGATTTGCGACGTAATGGATGTAAACATCATATATAATATAAATATCTTAAATGGATATTTATATATAGTTCTTGGAAGTCCCAAATTTCGCCAAATTTCTAAAATCAACGACACAAAGAAACAGCGATGAAATAAAAGCAATGTGGGAAACCATTATAGAACCTCAACGAAACAACGTAATACAAATGGTAAAAAGACTGGAACAAAATAAAGGAATTTATTCTCCTCTGTTTCTAAGAAAGAAGAAAGAGGAGTCATTCAGAGCCATATTAGATCTAAGACTGGTGAACTCATTCATCAAATTGTTCAAAATGGAAACCCTGAAAACTATTATAATGCAAATACAACCAGGGAACTGGATGGCAAAAATAGATCTGAAAAACATATCACTATGTCCCGGTGCACACCAGTCACAGAAAGAGGTTTTATATAATGAATAAACATTTCCAATACAAATGTCTGCAATTTGGACTGTCCTCCTCTCAAAGGACATTCACAAAAATCCTGTTGCCACTAATTGCGGCACTAAGACTTCAGGGGATACAAACATTTGCCTATCTGGATGATATAACACTACAGCAACATATATATCAATTAATGCTGCTCTTAAAAAGACATGCGTGAATAATAAACGAAGAGAAGTCCCAGCTCAGAAAATTAAATTTCTAGGAGTACTCATAGATTCTCTGAAACATCAGATATCCATGACAACAAAACGTCAGGAGGACGTAATAAAGGAAGTCCAAAATCTAATAAAATATTCTCACACAAACAGTATCAACGTGTCAAAGAGTCCTAGGCAAAATGGTGTCCATTTCAGATGCAGTTCAGTGGGCAAATTTGCACATGAGGCCATTACAATGGAATCTCTTAACTCAGTGGGACCGTCATGCCTCAGAAAATCAAATAATAGCTCTTCCATTATCAGTGAAAAACAAATTAAAATGGTGGACGGTAAGAACCAATCTGGAACCAGTAGAAATAAATCTTCACACGTGGATCACTGTTACTGTGGACACAAGCCCAACAGACTGGGGAGCATGTTGTCTCAATCAGAAAGTACAAGGCATCAGGAACAAAATGTTGAACCAGAAAAGCCAAAACATGAGAGAATTAAGGGCACTATTCATGGCTGTCACAGCATTCAAATTTCTAATAAAAAACAGAGCTGTACAAATGCAAACGGACATTTTAGTCATGTATTACATCAACAAACAAGGGGGAACCCACAGCTACAGTCTGTGGCTTCAAACGGAACAAATTCTGTCTTGGGCGGAACATAATGTGAAACATATGAGAGCCATCCATATCCCGGGGGTACAGAATGTACAAGCGGATATGCTAAGCAGACATCTAGCAATCCAGCCGAATGGAACTTGAATCAAAAAGTTTTTCAGCAAATAGTTCAGAAGTTTGGTTTCCCAACAATGGACCTGATGACGACTCAGTACAATTGCAAACTGAGGAAATCCTGCTCTTGGTCAAGCAGGAATTTGGTCACAAATGCATTTTCGATCAAGTGGGGACTTCAATTAATGTATATCGATCTACCAACCTCTATGATCTGCAGAGTGCTGAAGAAAATACAAAAGAACAGAGCTCAAGTTATAATTCTCCTTCCATATTGGCTGAGGAGGCTGTGGTTCAAACAATAATAGATAGGTACAATAATAGATAGGATGAGCAGTTGATAAAAGGGGAGAACCCTTATAGTTTAATCAGACAAAGCAATCCAACATTTTTGGGGGGGGGTGTATCCACCCTTCCTTAGGGATTACAATAAACAAGTGAAACAGCAGCTATATCACAACATTGGGAGGAGTCTAAACTCACTCACTAATTTAACCATTTCCATAAAGGAAAGGAAAGTGCCACAATAGTGCAAAACACATTATAATTAAAATATCCATTGCTCAACCAACATAAATATACTAATAAATATAAAGTGCATATTATATCTAAAAATCAGTGTAAAAGAGCTATTTAAACCTAAAACACCACATCCATAGAGTTGCCTTATTATGCATTGCAGAGTAAAAAAAATTAAGTGTATAAATATATAAAAAGATACTAAAAAGAGATAATAAATCATGCAGTAGTCAAAAGTAATGAATAAATGCATATATGATACATTTCCTAAGGTAATCACAGCCCAATCAAAAATTTAAGGGGACGTTAAAAGGATATTTAAAGGGCTATTGCCCTAAAAGGAGACCTCAAACCCCTGAGGCTGTGCATCTAAAAAGCAGGATTTCTATTACTAATAATTTATAAATAACAATTCATAAGGTACTCATCATTAAGTCCTTGAGGTTTCAAGGATTTTAGAATCCAGATCCAATTCGTGTTGGGACAGTTTTTTTGCTGTATTACCTTGGCCCTCTATTTTAACATGTTTTAAAATGATCTATCTTAAATGCGATGTATTGTGTTTTTTCACATTAAAGTGTGTTGCTTATGGCGTTTACTTATTTATATGAATATTACTTTTGTGTTATTTTAAACAAACTTTTACAGGCATAGTTGATTGGCCAATGTAATAAATGCCACATGGACAACGTTTCCCATGTATGACATTTTTGCTGTTGAGGCCTTGGTTCTCATGGGTACAAGCCATGTCTCAGGAACCTCCAATGAGGCTTCCAAAGATTCAGAATTTAATAACACAAGGGAGTCTAATTCCCCCAAATTTGGATTAACTCAATCTAACTGACGGCCTGGAAATTGAAGTTTGTCAGATGAGGTAGTAATAATATCATCTAGAAAAAGTATCACCTCTAATACATACTACAAAATATGGAGCAAGTATAACGATAGAAAGATCAATGGTAGAACATATTCTTCAAATACTTCAGGAAGGTCTGGCAAAAAAGTGCACCCACACTTAAATGGCAAATAACAGCAATATCAGTGATCATTAACCAATGCTGGGCGCTCAATCCACTAATAATAAGATTTTTTAAGGAGTGTCACATATTAATCCTACAATTAAAAAGAGAGTTCCTCCATGGGATCTCCCTCTAGTTTTAGCCACTTTACAAAATGCACCATTTGAACCAATACAACAGATTGGTATCAGACAACTAATCCTTAAAACCATCTTTCTAGTTGCAATAGCATCAAGAAGAAGAATTTCCGAAATCAAAGATCCAAGGGCTTCTCCTCCATATCTGGTCTTCCAAGGCAACACAACGTAGTTCTAAGAGCAGAAGAAAAATTTGTTCCAAAAAAGGCATCAGAATTTCATATTAATCAAGAAATTGTCCTTCCAGCAGTAACACATTCTACAGAGGAGTTGGTGGAAGAGGAATATGCCCTGGTTGTGGGCAGAGTGTTGAGAGAATCGGTAAAACTCAACAATTTAGAAAAACAGATTCTGTTTGTATTGTTCCAAGGAAACCGCAAAGGACTTAAAGGGGAAGTTCAGTGCAAATACATGTACTTTTCAGAAAAAAGAGCAGTATTTTTCATCCCAATGACCTTAATCTGCCAAGTTAGCATTTTGTCTGTGTATAAATAAATGCAACAGAAATACTGACTTCCTGTTTGTAGGACCCCTAATAGAGACCATTATGGTCTTGCCCTTGCCCCAGCGCCTGGGTTGATTCAGTTGCTCAGTAGAGATATGAGCATCTATGACCCATCCAACAGCCAATCAGTAGAAATAACTGTTAGGAACATCCCAAGGATGTGGTGCATCCTGGGAAGAAGAAGGACCGTTATCTGGGTATCCCCAACGCTGGACCAGTTGTTGGAACATGTACGGGTGCAGAGCCCATTCCCCCGGGACCGGGTCTACACTATGCTGGCTGAGACACATGAGAAAGGACCTAGACTGTCTGAAACATGTTGTGTGCACAATAAATGCACTTGTGTTATAAGCGGGGTTGCACGATTCCATATGCACTTATACTATATCATGCTGATAAATCAGCTTCCCAGTATTGTACCCCTGGAGAAAAAACAGCCCATAAGGCATGAACATGATGCCCTTGTGGTTGAGGTAAGGTACCGTGGTGGTATTGTCTGATTGGATCAGGAGGTTGTGTCCAGTCAGGACAGGAATATAACATTGGAGAGCTAGATATACCACTCACAACTCTAGTATGTTTAAAGTGTGCTGCCAACCTCACTACAACTCGACACAGTCATCTGTGGTAACTACCATCCAGTTGAGGACCTGTAAAGCATGTCCTTATTGGAGATTAGTCAGAGACATCAACCATGTTGAGAGAGCTCTCGTCATCCAGAGATAGAAGAGTCTTGTTCTAGCATTTGAGAAGGAAACTCTGAAGAGGTCAAAGCTGGAACAGGACATAGTGGATTGCCTCTATTGTGGCCACCATTTTGCCCACTACCCACATGCTTTACCGCATTGATGGTTACAGAGACAGACCGCCTGGTCACTGACGAGACCTGTTGGGGGGGCGGCATAGACTCAAACGGTCTCTGTGTGGAAGTTGTGTACAAAATACATTTGTCGACTCAGTACTAGGGATAATTTTGATTTAAGAGCATGCCTTGTTGGGTGATGATGGCTCTGCACACTTGTATGTGGCAGTATGCAAGGTCGACCGGGCCTTTATTGAGATTGTCCAAATATTGTATCAGAGTGATTCCCTCTCTGGCATATAAAAGGCTGAGTCGTCCAAAGGGTAGAGCAGAGACCTAGTAGTGGTGTTCTCCTATAGTAAATCTCACGTAATTGTGGTGCCCCAGCCAAATGGGGACCTGTAAATACGCATCCTAAATGTCTATGGATGCCATTATGTCCCCTTTCTTCATAGTGAGGGCAGGTAATCATAGGGACGCCATCTTGAACCTTCAGGTTCCAAGACTGTCAAAAATGATCACCCTCATTTGGGAACCAAAAAAAATAAAGGAGGTTTAAATAGAACCCTTTAAACCAGTGGTTCATAGATATGGGTTGGATCACCTGCCTTGTTAGTAGGGATACAATAATTTACTGAAGGGAATCCCTTGGGAGTCTGTATGTGAAAAAACAAGGAGATTGGAAGAATAATTGTAGGATAATTGGATAATAATTGTAGGGTCCAGTGATCTCGGGTGCAAGTTGTAAGGAAATGGAGCAAGTGTACTCCCACTACAGAGAGTGGAATATAGTCATGTGGAGGAAGGGTAATCGCCGGAAAGCAGTGTCCTTATGAACCTATGCTTGTCGCAACATGGGCTTTGTTCTGATGGTAACAGGGACCCTGTGTTGGCAAAGTGAGGCTCGATATGAACAACCCTGAGCTTAAAGACGCTTGGTGCTTTTCCGGCTAGTTGCCTGTGCTTTGATTTTATCTAATTCTGGCCCAAAAAGTAAGCCCCCTAGAAAGGGTTAGGCTGTTAGTAAATGTTTGGATGCTGGGTCCACTGCCCAGGACTAAATCCATGGTGCACTCTAAGCTGTTACCGAATTTGCAGAGAACTGTTCCTGTCAGCCTTCTCAAATCAAGACCTGCCCTTCCAAATAAAGTTGGATGCTTCTGAGACTTGTTGGACTAAATGGAGGAGGTCCTCCTTGTCCTCATCTTCCTTAATACCTATGTATAACTGGTCCAGCCAAACATCCTTCTCCTCTTCCACCCATGCAATAGCAAAGGCAGGGGGAACTGGAGGCAGAGAATATAGATTTCAAAAGACCATCTGCCTTTTTATCAGATGGTACTGGTATTACTGTAGCTTTAGCCAGTCTGAAGATCGGGATGTGTGTGTGTGTCAACCAATGGGGGTGAGACCTATTGCCCCATGTTGGCCTTTGGAAAATGAAGTATGCCTAAAAGCATCTTGAGGATTGAAGGCATTTTTCAGGACCATTCCTGTTGAACTACTTGCTCCAACTGCTCAGGTGTTGGTAATGTTGTTGTAGGACGTTTGGTGCGCAAGAACATGGACTTGTGAGGGTCCTCTGGTTCTGCTTTGTCTTGTATCTTTGGAGTCTAGAGGATTTTATCAAAATATCAATAGTCTCCTTTGAAGAAGTGGTTTGTGAATCCACATCTGACTAGAATAGTCAAATTCCTCTTCGTCCAATGGCAGGAGGCGCAGGAGCTTATGGAAGCTTTGACATTCTGCAAGGCCTAGCCTATGTAAGGTTTGACACATTAAATTAGAAAATGCTGCCATAGATGATGACAGCAAGTACCCCAGGCCAGTTCTGCCTTAAGGGGAGGTCCCGTGGGAGGAACATGCGTCGCTGCAAAAAGCTGTGGTAAATCTTTGAGAGTGTCCATGGACTTTGTCAGTGCTCTGGCCAATTTAGGAGTAGCATCCGGGACTGTTGTCAACTGAGATTTTGCGGCAGCGCAGGGTCCACATAAGTGGTCTGTTTGACCAGCAGGCAATTAAGAATGGCATACATAGCATATTTTTTGTAAGGCAGCCTTAAAGCTTTTTGATCTTGCGCCTTCCTTAGCTTCTTACATTTCGGATTGTGAAATAACCAAAACACCTGAAGAAATATACAATCTCTCTTAAATTGCTTACCTTCTCTGAGTTACATAAAAAGAAGGTAATAATATCCATGTGGCAAGTCAGTTACCTCATGTGTTTTCAGTAATAGACCTCCCACATAGGAAAACACAATCATTATTAAATGATTGATCAGAGCAGTGCGGTAAAATGGTGTGATATATAGTAGAGCCAGTAGCCTGCCGGTACCTGCAGGTAATCAAAGAGGCTAAGCCTCTAAGGATGTGGACAACCAGATGGCCACAAGTAGGGCCTGTTATACTAATATGTACCTCCATGTCACTGGTGGTTTTAAGATATTCTTATATACCTTTTAAATGTGATTAGCGCATCCTGTTGTTTTCGATAAATCCACCAAATGGTACCTCAAGATATATATTTGTGTGGGTCTCACTTCCAGTGGAGGGAATGGTGGTCCTCTCTCACATCGGCTGCTTCTGTATTTTCTCAAAGTCTTTGTTCTAATGCGTATAAATAGTGTGCTTTACAAGATTCAGGGGCATATTTATAAACAATCAATATTTTTGCCATTCGCTATTGCAGGACATCACTATTTTCACCTTATTTATAAAAATGCTCATTTTCTCGTTCCTGGAAAAGTAACGCTGCGGAGTTGTGTGATGGTAATTTTGCCTTATTCATGGTGTTAAGTTTGGTATCGAGGAGAAAAGAGAAATTGCTCTTTAGTGTCGGCCATTACCATACCAAAGAAGGTGACATTTCAGAGCTATTTTTGTCATTTTTTTTAAATTTAAAGCTATTTATAAATCGGTGAAATTTCGCCTTTTTGCCACCTTTTCTGCCTTTCATTGCATTTTTTTGTACTTTTACCAGAATTTTCACCAAACATCATTACTTACTGGAATGTTCCATTAACATGACTATTTCTTACACAGCACTATGGTATGTTCCCATATTAATGTAACTGGTTTGGTAATTAGCTGCAGTTTGCAGAAAATAAGCAATACTAATATAATAAGTCCTATTAATAAAAAAAAAAAATTCACCTGGGTTTAAACTATCCTATTTTTTGCTGAAAAAAACACCACGTGTTAGGCTATATTAAAATAATAGGTGTTCAGTGTGTATTAACAAATTTGATACTAATTGGAAATCCACCAGGGAGTATTACCTATTTACCATCATTTGTGTTGAATTTAACTTTTTGCCGTATTTTCTGCATTATTAGTGCTACTTTTTACTACATAATTGTCGCCTTTGCTGAAAATTTGGTGGCAAAAAAAAGCAAAAATAATACCCTTTTATAAATACCGGCATGTCCTTTAGACCCCAATTTGACTTTATTGGTAATAAAGAAAATCAGAACCTTAAAAAAAAAAAAGCAATCTTAAAAAGCAAAGAAAAACTTAAAAAAGCAAAATCTCAGATTGTATTGCAGTAAATGCTGGAAAATAGTCTAACATCCCCCTGGATACTTATTAGTATTGAGAAACACTCTATCCACAATGTACTGTAGGGATCAGCTTGTTAGATAGCAGAGATCAGGGCACAGAAGGATATAGAAAACACCACATAAGTCTTTTTGGCTTAAACAAAAAAGGTAAAAAAATGCTTATTTAGCCAAAAATAAAGTCAATACAATCTTTGCCATTCACAATTTAAAGGAGAAAATGGTAATAAAAAACACTACACTGCTTGTGTGCCAAACCCTCACCTTGGGTTATCTCCACGGTCACTCTGCGGTAACCCTAGTCAAATCTTTGACGTCTTTCTCTGGCTCACTCTTGGCCACACTTGATGGGCCTAATGGCACTCTGCCACCTGCTTGTCCTGTTTGTCCAGGTTCTTACTGGGTATACAGTCCTAAGCACATGCACCACTTTATTGGACTCAGGCAGGTGAGCTAAGTGGGCTTGTTCCCACATTCAAAACCTGGCCTGGACTTGAAACAAGGGAATGCAACAACAATCCTTTTAACATTACATGCTGGTCCTGGATCCCAAAGAATCCATTGAAAAACAGCCGTTTCTAAGCTGTAAACTGACCACTAAATCCTGCTTAAAGGACAACTCCACCCTCATAAGAACATCTTTTAGAAAAAATGGCCTCTTTAAAATATGTTGATATATCATAGTTTGTCCTGTGAATTCATTACAGTATGCCTGCTATGCTTCTGGATGCCTAATGGAAACTGAGCAATTTAGAAACCTGTACTGAGCCTATATTTAGCCTGAGCATGCTCAGAAGAGGCAGACCGGGGATTAACATTCAGTCATTGGCTGTGATGTCAATTGTCAAATCCATAACTGACAGTTGCTAACTGGAAGAACCAGGAAGCAGAAACAGGGGAAACAGGACATTGTGCAGAATTTCAGGTTAGACTTATATATTTCAGATTTCAAACTATTACAGTTTAGGGATTTGGGGGGTGATTTACCTGTATGTAAGTTTTCGTTTTGGAGCTGGACTTGCCCTTTAAATATCCTATGGATCTCACAGTACTGACATCTTACATGGACTCATTGGCAGGCTAAATAAATGGCCACTTACGCATTTTCTCCACCTCAGACTTAGCGAATTTGAATGGCTGAATTTATCACAATTAAATATTTTTCGTCATTTTATAAATATGCTTGAGCAGTAACCGCAGCAATGTATGGCGAAAAGCAAAAAGTAGTGGTAATGACTTTTCATCACTGTTTATCACTACTTTATAAATAGCGAAAAGTCCAAATTTGTCAAAAAGGGGTCTATAACGGAGGCAAAAAGTTTAACGAACCTTTGTAAATATGCCTCTTAGGCATGACACAATGGCCCTTAGGTATGATACAGTACTGAGGGGCATATTTATAAAGGTTCGTTAAACTTTTCTCCTCTGTTATTGACACCTTTACGCTATTTATAAAGCAGTGATAACCAGTGGCGAAAAGTCATTACAGCTACTTTTCGCTTTTTGCCATACATCGCTGCTGTAACCTCTCAAGCATATTTATAAAATGTCGAAAAGTGTTTATTGCATTAAGTTCAGCCATTCAAATTCGCCGAGTCTGAGGTGGCGAAAACGCATAAGTGGCCATTTATTTAGCTTGCCAATAGGTCCATGGAAGATGTCAGTACATTGTGGAGTGTTTCTCAATACTAATACTAATATTCTCAAGTACCCAGGGGGGGTGTCGGACTATTTTCCAGCATTTATGTAATACGATCTGAGATTTCGAGGGGGGGGGGCTTTTTTTTTTTTTTTTTTTGTTTGGGGTTTTTTTTTTTTTTTTTTTTAAGGTTCCGGTTTTCTTTATTTACCAATAAAGTCAAATGGGGGTCTGAGGGCCATATTTATAAAGGGGCATTGTTTTTGCTTTTTTTGCCACCAGACTTCACCACAATTTTTTTATTAAGTTATTAAAAAGTGAATTTTCATCAAAGGCAAAGATTATGTAGCTAAAAGTAGCATTAATAATGCTGAAAATATGGCAAAAAGTTAAATTCAATACAAATGATGGTAAATAGGTAATACTCCCTGGGGGATTTTCAAAGTAGTATAAGATTGATTAATTTAATACACACTGAAAACCTATCTTTGTTATTTTAAAAAATAACCTAACACATGTGGTGTTTTTTTACAGCAAAAAAGATGATAAGTAGTGTAAAACTCACCAATGCTAATTTTTTTTATTTTTATTAATAGGACAGTATTTTTATAGTATTGCTTATTTTCAGCAAACTGCAGCTAATTATTAAACCAGTTACATTAATATGGTAACATAACATAGTGCTGTGTAAGAAATAGTCATGTTAATGGAACGCTCCAGTAAGTAGTAATGTTTGGCGAGAATTCTCTTAATTCTGCAAAAATGCAACAAAAAGCAGAAAAGGTGTCAAAAAGGTGAAATTTCACCTATTTATAAATAGCTTTAAATTAAAAAAATAGCTCTGAAATTTCACCTTCTCTAGTCTTGTAATGGCCAAAGCTAGAGAGCAATATCTCTTTTTGCACAATACCAGACTTACCCAGGCAACACACAGTGCCGATAAAGCCCCAATGCTGTCAGAGCCGATGGTATCAGGGCTTTATCGGTACGTTGTGTACCTAGCTTTACACTTCCGGGAATGCAAGCAGTTCCCAAAATGTTTTGTTTTCCTATAATGGAGAATAGACCGTATTGTCTGTTATTTCCAATAGTTTATTGACCACACTCCAGATTTTTTTGTGCCTGCTGGTGAAGTACTGTGCTAACTTAACCTATCATGTTTTGCATGGGTCTGTACAGGTAGGCTACAATGGGTCCAGAGAGATAGTGTTGCATCATGGAATCTGGGGCAGCCAGATTCCAATGTTTAGCCAACATTGAAAGTGCTTGAACTGGGATGCCCAGTAATATAGCTGAAAGTTTGGTAAGCCGATCCCCATAGTTTTGCATTGTGTTAAATTCTACCCTCCTCCTTAGAAATGATATTAGGAGAATACTTATTGTATGAAAGAAGGATTGTATTAATCTGTATTAACAGGATTTGATAAAATGTAAATATTTTGGTGGGAAGTTCATCTGGTCCTGGTGATTTACCTGAGGACATATTTTGTATGGCTATAAGCTATTTCTTCTGGGGTGATCAGGGTATCCAGTTGTGTTTTTTATCGGTCAGTTAAGAAGGGGCATAGGATATCTGAGAGGTAAATTGCGATTTCCTCCTCTGTATAGGTAAGTTGTGAGGTATATAGATCCTGGTAAAGGGTTTGAAATTGCTGTATTAATGATGGGGTATCATAGACCACAGCTTTTGCATTGTTGGATATCGCTAGGATAGTACAATTCTGCAGGGAGTTTTTAGCTAAAGTTGGTTACCGTGGTCAAAGAATTGTTAATGTATGAAAAATTGATTTTGGGTAGCTTTTTCATTTTGAAGGGATGTGCACATTCTTTGGGCTATGAGCCATATTTCTGACAATTGTAATAGGAAATTGTATAGTAAACTTAATTGGGGAATGATCTGACATCCCCCTTGGGAGAAAAGATATCTCAGACACCATAGGGGCAAGTCGATGGGAGACCAAAACATAGTAAATTTTAGAGAGGGTATTGTGTGTTGTAGAATGACATGAACATAACAGTGGTTCTCAAACTGTTTCAGACCGTAGCACACTTGGTAATGCAAAACATCCTCTTCTGTTCCTCTTAGTGTAGGTGTTAGTATAGAGGGAGAACATTTCCCTGGGAGATGTCATCAACTAATTTGGTTTTAACTACCATCTGTACGCCGATGATACTCCGATGATAAATATATTTTTCCACCCCCACGCTAAGTCCTGACACCCAATCACGCATCTCCGACTGTCTCCGTGCTGTCTCCTCATGGATGGCGCACTGATGCCTCAAACTAAACCTGACTAAAACAGAACTAATCATTTTCCCACCTAAACCTGGTCCTATCCCACCTTTTTCCATTTCTGTGGACAACACCCCATTTACCCTATTCAGCTGGCACGTTGCTTAGGGGTTATTATTGATTCCTCTCTCTCCTTTTCTAATCACATTAACTATGTTGCTAAAACATCGCTTTTTTTCTCCGTAACATTGCGAAAATCTGTAGATTCTTCTCTCTTCCAACTACTGCTATTCTTATCTATGCTCTCATCCTATCATGCCTGGACTATTGTAACCTTCTGCTTTCTGGTCTTCCTGCTTCCCATCTTTCTCCACTTCAATCCATACCTAACTCTGCCACATACATTGTCTCACTCTCTAACAATTCGGAAATTAAATCTCCTCTGCCCTGCACATCTAACTGGCTCCCCATTAAACAACGCATTATCTACAAAATCCTTCTCTTAACATTTAATCCCTTCGCTCTGCTGCAGGAACACATAGGGACATATTTTTTTCTCTTGTGTCCCCATGTGTCCCTGCCCATACCCTCCACTCATTACAGAACCATCTCTTATATAGACCCCCCACTCAGCCCAATTACAACAAATACAACAGCACAATATTTTGTGTGTTACATTGAAGGTTTGACCAAGCCTTCTGGGAAATTGTACATCACCCAGAGTTAGGTCATGTGTTCGTTTGGGCAAAGTACTTTAAACTAGAGAATCAGCTTCAAGCAAAAAGAACACACAGGAAAAGCTGTCAGCTCATGCAGCCAAGTAGGCAAGTACCAGTGGGTTAGGACCCAGTTAAATAAAGCAACTTTGACGTGGTGACTGGGCTTAAAATAACTTGGCCAATTTATTGAACTAATTGCTTTTATTTATCTAGGGTTTAGCAGGCTGTTTGTAGCAGCAACCTTATGGAGGTAGCCAATATGCAATTAGAATTGTTTGTCTTCACATTTAATCCCTTCGCTCTGCTGCAGGGACATATTTTTTTCTCTTGTGTCCCCATGTGTCCTTGTCTGTACCCTCTACTCATCACAGAAACATCTCTTATATGGACTCCCCATTCACACCTTAAACCTTTTTTTCTTGTGGCTCCCATCCTCTGGAATTCTATTCCCCTCTCTCTACATCAAGAACCCTCAATAAACAAGTTTAAATCTAACCGCTCTATCTCTCTTAGCACAGCACAACATAGGACTGTTGACACTGTTATTACTTTAGCACTTCCACCCTTTTCAATGTAAATGTATGTTACCCACCATAGTAGATTGTAAGCTCCACAGGGCAGGGACCTTTTTTCCTCATGTTACATGTTTCAAGCGCTTGTATATTTCATGATGCACATCTTTATTTATGTATTTATTTATTGTCCCCCCCTTGTACGACTTTTTGTATTCTATATTGTACAGCGCTGCATCCCCAAGTGGCACTATATAAATAAACAAATACATACATACATACAAGTTGTCTATCTTGGCTTGTGAGTCTGCCAGCTGGGATTGTAGATCCACTAGTGTGTTGGTAAGGGAGTCCTCTGCTGTTGATACCCTACTTTCTAGTTCCCAGAAGTGCTGTCGTATCTTTTGTAAATCCTGGCATAAAAGGCTGACATCTACCTTAACGTCACCCAGGAGAACTGTGAGGGTGGACTTGGTGTCTTGTATTGCCTTTAGGAGCATTGCCTCTGCTTGTGTTAAAGCGGGTTCTTCAGGTGGTTATGCTGCCTCCATAAATCTCCCATCGGGTTGTTGTAAGCTGTCTGTAGGGCTGTCTTTTTTGACAGGGACGGGGAAGGGCTTGCGGCTTGAGTTTCTAATTTATTAATTTCTCTGTAATTAAATCTTGGAACTATAGTGGTATGTTTTATGTGTTTTACTATATAAATAACTTTTTATTTATAGCCTTCTGGAGATATACCATTTCCTCAACAGGGCAGAGTTTATACAGTCAGTCCATAGTGCAGACAACACTACATCAGGTCTGAGCAAGGCAAATCCAGTGGGTTTCTTTGTTCCTCAGACCACTTAACCAGACCTGAGATGGCCCATAAGGGGTGGTACTAAACCCTTTTCCTGACATGAGTCTCTATAACAACCAGCCCTCATAGTAATAAACTTGACAACCAGTGCAACCCCCATTACAGAGCTGATGACCACTCTTCGGTTCCACCCCTGGCTGAAGTGTAGAATGCATGTACATGCATGTACATGTAAACACCTAGATGGATACACAGTTGTTTGGAATGAAAGGGCCCCACAGGTTGATAATTTGGATGGGGGGGTGGTAACCTAGGATCACTAAGCAAGGTTTTATCAGATATGGCTTTTACTTGCCAAGACTGAGGCTGGTGGTGTTATATTTATGCTCCAGCTTGATCCATCTATGCATGAATTTAATTCCCTTGGGTGCTGGGCTGACTTATTTTGGGGAAACCAAACCAAGCCTACCACAATGCCCTGTACTCTGGACCTTTGCCTCTGCTTTCAGATCCACTCCAGACCTTGTTGTTCCACCATGGCTCAAAATGATGGACAATTATCCACGGCATTTGCTATGATTGTCTATGCCCAAGCCTTGGCTGTCTATTTTGGAGGTATGGAAATATATGAATTGAGATTGCCCATGTATTGTATTTATTTTAACCCTTATTCAATTCATACTGTCACGAACTTACCTGCCGCTCTGGTCCCGCGCCGCAAAATTGGAAAAGCCGGTGTCCTCCTGGACCCGGTGCCAGATTGTAGCATTCTGCTACCTCCCTGACTCCTGTACTTACCTGCCTTGGATCCCGTACCTACCTTTACTGCTCAGTGACTTACGGTACCTTGCCTGCATCCTGCTCCAGTGACTTACCTTGCCTGCTTCCAGTCTCCTGTTACTAACCTTTCCAGCATCCAGCCTACAGTTCCCAGCATCACCATTGTTCCAGAATCCAGCCTACAGTTCCCAGCATCACCATTGTTCCAGCATCCAGCCTACAGTTCCCAGCATCACCATTGTTCCAGCAACCAGCCTACAGTTCCCAGCATCACCATTGTTCCAGCAACAAGCTACAGTCCCAGCATGCACCATTGTTCCAGCATCCAGCTACAGTTCCAGCATCACCATTGTTCCAGCATCCAGCCTACAGTTCCCAGCATCACCATTGTTCCAGCATCCAGCCTACAGTTCCCAGCAGCACCTTTTTCCGGCATCCAGCCTACATTTCCCAGAAGCCTCTGTGCCCTGCAATTCCCAGACTATACGCCTCCTCCTAAAGCGTACTTGTAAGTACCCGGCCTCCCGGCCATTTATTACACATACTAGCTATTGTTCACACTACTGTCTACTTTTTTGTGTTTACATTTGGGACAGTTGTTAGGCATGTTAAACAACAAATAAAAATATTTAATACACATAAAATGTATTTAGAAAACAGACAAGAAATGTAAAATTTTCAAATGTCAAACAGGAACTAAACCTTTCATAACTCTTGTGAAAAGGCCAAATGATCATTTAATAAAAAGAAAAAAAATATTTTCGTATTACTAAAATAAGTTTGTTAATAAAAAAAAAATCTGAAACAAGAGGAAACAAAAGTTTTACCATAAAGTTAATTTTACAGTAAAACCATTTTTTGACCAGTATATTAAAGGGTATGTCCACCCCAAAAGAAAATTTTGTCCCCCAAAACCTCTCAAGGTTTAAACTTTTCAAATCAGCTCTTATTAATACTTACCAGCCCTCACTCCCTTGGCTTCCTTCTGCTGCTGTTTCACGACAGTTATCCAGATATGTTATCAACATGTTTTATGTTAAATGTAAGGTTTCAGGCATAATAATTTTTTTGGATAGTCATCTTACTACACAAACAAACAGCAATGTTTTTGTTAAAATTATGCATAGTGAATTCTAGTGGGGTCTTAACCCCTGCATGACTATAACACCAGCAATTTACAGGCATTACAGTATTAAAAAACTTGTGGTAATGACTTTTCTAAAACGTATGCAATTGGCACAATTCCTGTCTTAAGGTCACGCTAATGAGTATAACCTTTTTAATATATCCTCTTCTAGATCACTGAAAACATTAAAGGGGAACTGTGGTCTCCAAACAAGTTAAGTTTAAATGAAAGGCCAGTTTCCTACCTTTAAAACGAGCCATCAACGACCTCTCCCACCCTTAATGGGTGGGAGGCTGACATGTGACATTCCTGAGGCTTCTCCTGCACAGTGCCGCCGGCAAGCACAGCCTCAGATTCCCTCTGTGTGTGAGGGAGACAGGAAGTGCCTCCTCCTCTCTGCTGTGTGAAGTCCTGCCAGAGAAGGTAGAGGGGGGAGTGGGTCTGAGTAACCCACGGCACCTGTGAGTGGGTGGGGTCATGGCAACCATGAGTGGGCAGGGTCACGGCAACCGTGAGTGGGTGGGGCCACATGGGGCTGTAAGATAATGGGTCATGGGTTGCCTGCAACTGGAGGGACCATGGGGTCCATGATTGGGAGGGACCAGGGGGGCTGCAAAGGGGTGGAGGAGACACAGGACAGATTGACTGACAGTTTTAGAGCAGGAAGCAGGAAGTGCAGGTGGCCTGGTGATGCTGCTGCCATATTACACACAAAAATGTAAAAAAACTGCAAAATTAACAATGGAAATAAATTGCAAAAATTCTCAAAAATTTACCTCAAATTACCTAAAGTATTTTTTGGACCACAGGTCCCCTTTAAGGATACTTTTAAGGGATAAGATATTGGGAAACATTTTAGATCACAACATTATAAGAAAGCCCAAGCAGGATTTTATTGCAAACAAATCTGATTGCTTTCTCTTGACCTTTTTCTGTTTGTGCTTGGATTAGGAAATGGCTGAAGGATAGATTACAAAGAGTGGTTATTTATGGAACAATTTCTGGATGGACCAGTTTTGTCAGTGATGTTCCTCTGGGGTCTGTTCTAGGTCCAGCTCTCTTTAACCTATTCATATGACTAAGAGTTGGACATTGAGAGTACAATCTCTGTGTCTGCTGAATATACTAAATTGGGCAGTCTTATAGGCTAAAATACATTGTTCACCCTTAAAACAAAAAACTGGTCAATTGTCAGTTACTTGCCCCAACCCCAACTGATGTATTTTGCACTTTATTACCTGTACTAACTAGATATTTAAGGATTGCTATTGTCCCCACTCTGGCAGTGTACAATCAATGAATTAAAAGATTACAAAGAAGGGAAACTTAACTGATAAAAGTAATGGTTTATTACTATGAGGGCAGTTTGTGAAATGCTCTTTCTGAAAATGTTGTGTTGGCTGAATCTCTGAGCACATTCAAAGGAGGCTAAGATGCCTTGGTGAATATTCAGGGTTACAGAAAGTGATGGTATCATGTCGGTTCATGTATGGATAAGTTGTGTCATAATTCATTTGGGTGGTTGGGAGCATGCACCAATTTGATGGAAGAAATTACTTTTTGTTGGGTTTCGAGGCTGGGTTTTTCATGTTGAATTTCATGTTGAAATTTAAACACATGTTGAATTTCATGGAGATTATGATTTCCTGTAAATTCCCCCAACAGCATTTTGTTTTGGTTTAGTATTAAAAACCAGTAGTAAGAAATGATGTTTGGGGAGGAAAGATTAAACTATTCAATCTACTGTGAACTGTCAAGAACACTTCAATATATCTGCTGTAGTGTAATAGGAAAGTGAGAATATACAGGGAATAATACTGTGCAAGCTGAAACCATATCAAGTGAATTAAAAAGCTGTTTGTTTGGAGTCACTTGGAATTCTGCATAGAACATGAAGCATACAATTAAAATCAACCCCACAACATTCTCAAATACTGTCACGAACGCCAGTTAGCTGGGCACGAGATCTGACCAATCAATCGGTACTCGCTGCCACCACTTTAAGTTATGGCCTTAAAGACGCCCCAAAACACTCTTGACTCTCACTGACTATGCACACCCCTGTCCTGGCAGCTAAATGGTTAACACTACCCCATTCACTCCAGCAACTAACATTAGCATCAGTCCTTTACAAGCAGTCACAGAGTTAATTAGCATTTACACTGCAAAACATTTCATTCAACCAAATATAAACTTATCAGAGGCTAACTGAGTTCTTTTAGAGCATCAAAGATAAAACTTATTAGATTTTAGATTTAATATTCCAAAAGGTGGACAGTGCATATAATACAAAAATAAAAGAAAATGGTGTTATAATAAAATGACATACAATAGGTACAACAGTTATATAAAATAAAAAGGATAAAAATATTCACAGACCCTACTCACTAGAAGAAGTCCTGTATCTCGGGGCGGGAAGAAACATCGGGTCCATACACACGGTTTTAGCATGTCCCTTCAGTATGAACACAGTTATAGGGGCTACAAGGATTTTTAAACCATTTCATGAACCCCCCCCTTCTCTGGCTATGCAGGAGGTGGGAGTGTCTAGGAATGTCCAGATTTACGACTAGCCAAAAGCATTCATTCCCCCTCAGTTAGGCAGATTCCATATAAATGTATATATGTACATTGTACTGGGATATTGACCACATATTCCTCTCCAGTATTAATTATCAATTCCTCCAATACCAAACATGACCTGTGTGTAATCCATATTTCCCAAGATATTAATAACTCGCCTTGGCAAGGGAATAAGGGCTCCATGTTGGGTATCATTTTGAGGGGAATTCTTTTCCATTCACAAATATAATATTGGTTTCTGTCTTACATATTCCAATACCGAAATACATTTATTTTACATGTATGGTTTTCTTTAAAATGACCTCTTAGGGTACCCACCTGACCCCTAGCTGAAGAGAATTCCAGATACACTGTTCGGCCCCACATTGTCTGGAAAAGAAGATCTGGTTCCATGCTTCACAAATTGTAATATAAACAAAAGGACTGTTCCAGAGTGGAATGGTATTTTTATTGGTCCTTTGAAATAACTAATACCAATAGTTAACCCATTCTTGCCAAGTCACTACACACTTTCCTGACAAATACATTAAAGTGGTTTTTGCAAACCCCTTACACAGTATCTTAAAGGGCATCTATAGTGGGAAAATGAACTTTTTTTTCTTTCTTTCCATGTGTTCTATAATTCCCCACAACCCCCAGAGTGTCTTCACTTTTTTCAGATTCCCTCTCTGTCCTGAGATACACCTTAGAAGAATACGTGATTGCATTCCTCTACTCCTACTTGGACTGTCAATCAAATCCCTGTGACTTGATCCCCCCTCCCTGCTCTGTAATAAACATAGAGATAACAGCATTAGCAGGGGGAGAAAGGTAGCTTTGATGTTAGATATAAGGCTGCACTTGACCCCCCTTCTTAATAGCTTTCACTGATTGATGATGGGTCACAAAGAGAGAGATCGTAAACTGTACTGATCTCCTTCTTCCGTGTCTCCAGGACAGCTTACTTTCTATTGGCCACTGTACGTGGGTGTGTTTTTCAGGATGTTGAACTTTCAACTCCTACTGCACATAAAAAGCTTGTCGGTTAGCCGGAGCTGAGACATGGAGGAGGTAACAGAGGGGAGGGAAAAGGGGGGAATGCTGCACATAGATCTGACACCGTGGTTAAACAGAGTCAGTGACAGATATAGGATTAAGGCAGCACAGAGTACATGAATTTAACTTTGCAAAGGGGCAATGTGTTTTTTTCACTATAGATGCCCTTTAAAGGTCATTGTAGCAAACAAAACTTTCAGGGAAATGTAATACTTACTTTCTCTGCTGCCCTTCCTTCCATGTTCTCGCAATGCAGTTCACACTTAGCGTAAGTTACTGCATTGTGGGAAAAAGGCAGTTAAGGAGCATGCAAGTTAACGCTGGCTTTGAAATAACGTTTTTTTTGTGCTAAGTAGTGTAAAAACTAACGTTATCTGCCTTGCGTTAGGTGCTTCCCTATATTAAAAGGGTTTAACTCCAAAACTTTTCTAGACCAACATAAATTATTTTGAAATATTGACTTTTAGAAAATTTTAGGTAGTGGTCCTGGCTGGTAGATTTTTGGCTTGATTCCCTTTAAAGGGAAATTAAGACTGATTAGGCATTATGGTAGCTATACTAATTCATCAGTCATCACATATTTCAAAGCAGATTCCATTGGAATCTTCCCTTATATTATATAAATAAATTTATATTTTTACGGAGATTGCATTGAGTTTTTAGGAGCAACTAACTAGGTGGGGATATATATCATTATTACACATAGGAAAGGTCCATATGTATGTGTGTAATTAGCACTATTTAATTAAAATCACGATAAGAAATAACACCATACAAAGTACAGAACTACTACCTACTACTAAATTACAAAACATATACAATTAATAAACTAAACTTACTTTACTGGACACCCCTAAGTTTGAATGGAAAACTCAAAATGATAGATTAAGACACACCTCCAGGATTTCTACAGGGTCTCCATGTAGACACTAAAAGGAAGTGGAATTTTACTAACATCCAAAGAGAGGTTCTGATCTTCCACTGTTAGCAAATCATTCTCTTAGGCACTGTCCATGAAAAGACAGGAAGTGTAAGGAAGTTCCTGTATTACACCCAGTTATGTGCTGTTTGTAAAACATGTGACAGTCTTAGCCAATCAGAACATTCTATAGACTCTCACATTTACTCCCCCTCCCCTCTCCATAGAAAGTAATGAGACAATCCAGTTTCTGTTTTCTAGACAGGAAGTGTCCGTTTATGATTAAATGACTTTGCATGTCTCTGAAACTACCCAGCATTCTTAGAGAAATGGGCAGTTTTTACCCCAATATTAATATATTAAAGGTCAACTCCACCCTCATAAGAACATCTTTTAGAAAGATTGGCCTCTTTAAAATCTGTTGATATATCATACTTTGTCCTATGAATTGATTACTGTATGCCTGCTATGCTTCTGGATGCCTCATGAAAACTGAGCAATTTAGAAACCTGTACTGAGCCTGGGCATGCTCAGAAGAGGCAGATAGGGGATTAACATTCAGTCATTGGTTGTGATGTCAACTGTCAAATCCATAACTCACAGTTGCTGACTTGAAGAACCTGGAAGCAGAAAAGGGAAACAGGACATTGTGCAGGATTTCAGGTTAGACTTATATATTTCAGATTTCAAACTACTACCGTTTAGGGTTTTGGGGGGTGATTTACCTGTATGTAAGTTTTCATTTTAGGGCTGGACTTGCCCTTTAAACATGAGGCTGTCAGGTACCTTCAGTTATAAGAAATCTCTACTTCATTTTATACCCCGTGGGGAGCTTTTAGCTCCTTTATTCAAACCTCTCCATAATTTGTCAAGCTAATCAGAATCCTGTGTTTCCTAACCCCATAGTGACTGTAAATCTGGAAGTTGCTGTGGTAATTACCAATAAGTATGAGCCTAGCATGTTATTCTGGATCCTGTATAGGGTCTCAGGATGTCCAATGGAGCTGTTCAGATTGAATTGCACATTGTGGCAGGATTGCCTGAATCTGTGTTCAGATCTGCAGGTTAATACCATTTTGTCTGAATACATATAATACATGTGTCCCAACTGAGCATCTGCTTTGTGTGAGAGCCCTGCCAGGACAGATGACTGTTGGTCACAGTAACTGTGGCTGCAGCCAGCAGCGCATGTGACAGACTGATCATGTGGTCCTATAGGGAACTGCATGATTGGCCGTGATTTACTAACTGACCCATTGTCTGATACGGATGACTGAACTCGGTCGCAGCTGGCCGCCCCACACCATCACATATTTCCAGCCGACTAATCCGTGGCACTATTGGTTCGTTACTGGTGTTTACACACGTGCAATTGCGGGTGCCAACCCATGATGCACGATGTGTACGAACGGCCGATAATCGTGCCATGTATGGGCACTTTATCAGCTAAAATGGCCGTTCTGACGATACACGGCACAAATATAATCCGAAACGGCCGTTCGCACACGTCATGCGATGGCACCGGCGTTCGAATGTATGCATGAACCTTTAGACTTTATAGATTATAACTGCCAGGTAGGTGGTATTTGGAAGTGAGTGCAAATATGGTAAAGTTTATGACTCAAACAGGGAGATTCATCCAGAGGCACAAGCTCTCTGGGCAAATCTCCCGTACGGGATTTACCAGAGGCTGTGCGATTTTGGGTGAATCTCACCCGCACATAAGTATTTATCGCCAGCTGTTAGTTGGTGTTTAATACTTACGTGTAAAGAGGCATGCAACCTCTGGTAAATTACTTTGAAACGGCCGCACTAGTGCCTCTTCCGGTACTTGCGATGCCGCCGCAAAGTAAGCATTAACGTTGTGACAACCAATAGACCCATATAATGCTTCCCTAATCCAATAGTCTAATATCTATGGATATAAGGGAAGAGAAGATGAATCACTTGCATGTTCAAACCCTTGGGTAGGAAGCGCTAAATCATGACAGTGGGCTTTTAATGTCTGTAAGTCAGGAAAATGTCTTTATTCCAGGATGTATGAAAACTATTTTTTCCAGAATTCTGTGCAGTTAGGGAATGCTGGGATTTGTAGTTTTAAACATGTGAAAAGTTTGTTAAGAAGACACTAACTGCATAACAGAGAATGCTGGGATTTGTAGTTTTCAAACATGTGAAAGGTCACAAGCTTAGGCTGTATTAGATCTAGACAGATGCCTTTGCCACAGGCAATAAATAACATACTTTGATACTTTGATATTAAGAAAAAACTTACTGCAAACAAAGAATGCTGGGAATTGTGGTTTTCAAACACGTAAAAGGTCACAAGTTAAACACGCCTGCTCTATACCATTAGGCTGTATTATATCTAGACACATGCCTTTGCCACAGGCAATAAATAAGATACTTTGCATGTCCCCACCCATTTCTTTAAGTGAGAAATATGTGTTTATATGTTAGATTATTAAGGCAATGCTATTATAATAACATGATTCTATAAGGTACCTTCTGTTATAAGAAGGCTCTATTTCATTTTATACTCTGTGTATAGCTCTTTTAGCTCCTCTCTTTTAGCTCCTCTATCTACACCTCTCCCTAACATGTATATTCAATCAATATTCTGTGCTCCCAAGTCCTAACCCCATAGGTTAGTTAAACGTGTTGTGGTAAATACTAATAAATATGAACCTTGCATGTTAATCAGGATACTATATAGGATTTAAGGTGGCTATACATATATCCGATTTTACTTATCCAACCAAGCGCTCCTGCGATATTAGATTGATCTTGCCAGAACCACCTTTCCCATTCTTCTATGCCACAGACAGGCGGTTCTTGCAGGATTAGTCTAATGTCGCGGGAACACTCGGTCGGGAAAGTAAAATCGGATATATGTATGGGCTGCTTTTTATTGCCCATAGGAGCTGTTTAGATTGCCTGGGTCAGTTTTCAGACCTGCAGGTTTATTCCACATAGACCCTCTATATTCTAGCTGGCAGGTAGTATAGGTAAGGGAGGATATAAGTGTGTGTTTGTTCATTTAATATGATGCGATTATTTGTTTTTTTTTTAGGACCTTCAGACTAATTTTATTATTGCCCCCCTGGATGTTTCCTGGTGGTTCCTGTGAGCACTGCAACTACACATAGCAAAACATACACACATAATTTCCACTGTGCACCAACGGGCACACTTTTGCTAGTTAAGAAATATGGGATGATTTAATTATGCATTCACCATCAACAACAAAAAGAGATTGTGATCTAGTACATAAAGGAAAAAGTTATTAAAGTTAATAGGAGATGAAATTGTATAATTAGGATGCTTTGTTAACAAGGATATACCCATATTAATAGCGTGCAAGGGAAACTGGGGAAAGTATGGGGGAAACACTTTTCAATTCTTTTTCCATTTTTGCATTAAAAAATCTGATATAATGACACACAACTTTCCTTTATTTGCAGTAGCAAAATCTGATAAAGAGCACCACTCCCCTCTATAATTACTGCATTAAACAATCTTCCGTGGTGCTTTAAAATTGCATTAATATGCATGAGGAAAACATACATGTTACATACTAGGGTAGTGCATGTAATACAAACTGCAAGTAATTTAAGTGCTGGTCCAGGAGCATTCAGTGTGGTAAGTTACAGCATTGCTGTGGTACAATAGGAAGGAGGGCCCTGCCCAAAAGAGCTTACAGCCTAGAGGAGATGGGGATAAATTATAAGGTAAAGCAGATCAGTAGCTGTAACTAAGTTGTCAATGGAGTGGTCTGTGATGTGTCAGTAAAAGGGATGGCATTTAGGCAGTCAGGTACCCGGGATGTAACAATGTCAGGGGCGGAGATGTAAATTTGTGTTTCATCAGCATACAGGTGGTATTGGAATCCAAAGGAACTAATGAGCTGACCAAGCCCAAAGATGTAAATGGAGAAGTGAAGAGGACCAAGTACTAAGCCTTGTGGTACCCCCACAGGGAGGGGGAGAGTGGAGTTGGAGCCAGAGTGGGAAACGCTGAACGTCCTACCAGAGAGGACAGCCAAGAGAGTGAAGAACTCTGGATACCTAGGTAGAATATGATGTGAAGTAGTAAAGGGTGATCCCCTGTATCAAAGGCTGAAGACAGGTCAACCAGAATAAATAGGGAATAGTGGCCTTTAGATTTAGCATTAAGCAGATCGTTAGTCACTTTGGTGAGAGCCGTTTCCTTGGAGTGGTTGGCGCGGAAGTCAGACTGTAGGTGATCAAAGAGGGAGTTGGCAGAATAGTGATTAACCAGTTCAGCGTAGACGTGTCATTCAAGCAGTTTAGATGCAAATGGGAGAAGAGAGACAGGCCGGTAACTGGATATGGCAGATGGATCCAGGGAAGGTTTCTTGAGAATACGGGATACAATAGCATGTTTGAATGGGGAGGGAAAAGTACCCGTGGGTAGGGAAAAGTTAAAAAGAGATGGGTTGGTGTAAAGGAAGATGAGAGATGGGGAATGAGAAAGGAAGGAATGGGGTCAAGGGGGCAGGTGGTGAGACGGGCCTTGGAGAGAAGGCTTGAAAGTCTATGTTCTGTAATATTAAAAAAACTGGTGAGAACAGAGATAGAGGTGGGGGAAGGGAGGCCGGATAGAAATGTAGAAAGGTGGTAAGCGAGAGACGTTTGGTAGCAGAGTTATTGATGTCAATGGAGATGTTG
Organism: Hymenochirus boettgeri; assembly: GCA_019447015.1. NCBI lineage: Eukaryota > Metazoa > Chordata > Amphibia > Anura > Pipidae > Hymenochirus > Hymenochirus boettgeri. The sequence continues at coordinate 127,942,114 of CM033469.1, forward strand.
AAATCCCTGAAAATTACAGTGGGGATGTCCGTAATCTGGTAATGGTGTCTTTAAAAGGAACATAGGTGGTAAACAGTAATCTCTGCATAATAAATCTGGTAAACTGCAAACTTTCTTTATTCTCTACCAAGACAGAGTACATAAGTTTGGGTTTTCTTTTGCTTATTTTTTTTTTGTACCCCTCTTCAATTTTCAATGCTTTGTTTAAAGTAATGATAAAATATATTGTTTGACCCTGAAGCTAAAATAAAAATAAAAAACAAAAAGATGGGTTTAAGCAAGAACTCCAGATAATGGCTGGTGGTTTAATTTCTCTTCTGTCTTTTACACAAGAAACCTTTTTTGTACTACAAAAGATATGTGTTGGGCTGTAGGCCCCGCCACAGGAGCAGCACCCAGAAAACACCCCCCAACTGGGCTAATTGGAGGAACCACAAAAAGCTGCACAAGTGTAGCAATCAGGGATATCCACCCACAATAGAAAAAACAAAGCAACCTGTGTAATCAACGGTATAGTAATAAAGGGGGTAACCACCTCTACAATAAAAATATATATCATGTTTAATATATAAATCACATATATAGCTCGCCAGCTAAAACATATCTATATAATATACAATTGAAAATCCCCCCTTATATACAGTTGTGTTCAAAATTATTCAACCCCCAATGCTGTAAAGGGTTTTAGGGAATTCAGTGTAAATTTGTAATTGTGTTCAGAATGAAATCTTACAAGGACTTTTTAAAGAACCAAATTCAACTAAAATGACATTCATTGTTTTTATAATACAGTATTAAATGTTTTTTTTTGTGATTTTTTCATTGACACAATTATTCAACCCCTTAAAGACTGCCACTCTTAAGAACAGAGGTTCATTCAAGTGTTTTCGATCAGGTATTGAAAACACTTGTGGATGTCAACGAGCAGCAATCAAGCATAATAAGCACCAATTATGCGGATTTAAAATGACTGTGATACTTAGCTCCTTCTAGACATTTACTGGTGTGTTTACAAACATGGTGAAGTCAAGAGAACGGTCCAGGAAGACAAGAGAAGTGGTGATTTCTCTTCACAGGAAGGGCAATGGCTATAAGAAGATTGCAAAGATGTTAAACATACCAAGAGACACCGTAGGAAGCATCATTCGCAAATTCAAGGCAAAGGGCACAGTGGAAACGCTACCTGGTCATGGAAGAAAAAATGTGCTGACTTCGACTGCTGTGCGCTACCTGAAGCGCAAAGTGGAGAAAAGTCCCCGTGTGACTGCTGAAGAACTGAAAAAAGATTTGTTAGATGCGGGTACTGAAGTTTTAGTTAAGACAATAAGGCACACACTGCGTAATGAAGGAACTCCCAGGTGCAACCCCTTGCTGTCTCCAAAGAATAATAAGAGTCGACTGCAGTATGCCAAAATTCATGTGGACAAACCACAAAAGTGGACTGATGAAACAAAATTAGAACTGTTTTAGCCCATGGATCAACTCTATGTTTCGAGGAGGAAGAACAAGGCCTATGAAGAAAAGAACACCTTGCCTACTGTGAAGCATGGCGAGGGTCAATCATGCTTTGGGGCTGTTTTGCTTCTGCAGGTACAGGGAAGCTTCAGCATGTGTAAGGTACCATGAATTCTCTTCAGTACCAGGAGATATTGGAAAAAAATGTGATGCAGTCTGTCACAAACCTGAGGCTTGGGAGATGTTGGACCTTTCGAAAAATCTGTTCGTATGTACCCAGCCTTAATGAAGATACTTTATAACAAAAGTGATATTTGGCTAACTGTGATGATAATTATGGCAAGTACAGAATATATAATATTATTGTATGATGCATATAAATAATAGAATATATGGATGTATTTGGTCATGAACTTCTGGGGTTGTTCGGTGGTAACCCATTGAGAAATCCCCCCCTTGAAAATCCTGACACTTATATAGATTGTTCTAGTGCCCATAAACTTACCTGGCTAGAGGGCATTCCCAAAAGCCAAATGTTAGGACTTTGCAGGAATTGCTCTGATAAAGAGATGTTTCAAGAACAGGCGGAACTGCTAAGTAAAATGTTTCAAGAGAAAGGATATAATAGATTGAAGAAGCGAAATTGGAGGCTGAAAGAAAAGATAGAAAAGAACCCCGGGTTCCAAAGAAAAGGAAAAATAACATAAAAAGAAACAACTATGGAATAGAAGGAGGAAGGACTAATATAGAAAAATATCAGAAACCAGCATTTATATGTGATTTTATAAAGGTGGGTGGACAATCAAATTTTTTTTAAAGAAACACTGGTCGATACTACAAGAAGACAAAGATCTGACAAATTTAATAGGCACCACCCCCAACATTATTTTTAAAAAACCTAATATTTTAAAAAATACATTATCTCCCAGTCTCCTACCCATTGGGGGTCGACTAGAAACTAGGGATCTATCTATGAACATTTTAAAGGGTATGTTTAAATGTGTAGGAAGTGTGGAATGTAAACATGTACAGTTAGGACGGGATAAGATGAAAGTGGGAATGTACAACCATAGGTAGAAAGGGCTGTTTAATTGTTAATCAAACAACGTAGTATATGGTATAAAATGCACTTGGTATATCGGAAAAACTAAAAGAAAATTAAATATAAGGATTGGGGAGCACAGAAGGGCGATCACTAAATTAAAAGGGAATTGGACAGACAATTCCCATCACTGCCCGTATTTTTATTAACACTTTGTTGATGTACACAATTCTAAGCTTGATGGGAGCACTTTTGTGGCTTTGGGGGGGTTGTCAAAATTGTATAATTAGGGGGGGTGATCTGAAGCTGGAACAGAGATATATTTTTATATATAGTAGCACTAAACCTATGGGTCTTAATGACCAAATAGAATTAGCACCTTTCCTTTAAACTAACTTGTATGTTTAGTAAAATTATGAACAGGTATCCAAAATATATGGAAATAGATATATGGGTCCGAATACAATAGAGCCTGAATCTTTAATTTCCTATACAGATGACTATCAATCATAGGATCTATAAAAGATCAGATCTAGATGGTGGGCGTCACTACCTGCCGAAGCTCCAATGAGCGAAACGCGTTGTGGTGACGTAGAGCAGAAACAGGAAGTCGGATCACAGTAACAGCTACAGGGTAAAGGAGAAGCACCGCCACGAGGTTCACTGTACAAGCACGGAACAGAGTTTGCTGCTTGCCTTACTACTACAGAGGATCCCAAGTTGCTTGAGGCCACGGACAGTACAATAGTTTGGTGTCCAGGGATCGGATGTTTACTGGCTGTACCAACCCTTATAAGTGCCTTGGAAGTGGTGACGTATAATTGTTTTTGTACCCACTCATGCCTCATTGTGCTGTTTACTTTCCTTATTATACTGTGTGCACACGTACTATCTGGGATGCCCAATGAGACCGGTCACCCTTCTGGACCCCTTTGCCTCCACTGAGAGAACTGCACTATACCTGACCAGACAGATATTGAGAAACCTGGTACTGATGTGACTCTGGAGACGGTAGCTATACCCTCTACATTTATACATTCTTGGGTATCTGATTGGGACTCCTATGATATGAATATCTGTCTATTCTGCCTATATCATTAGCACTGCACTTTATACCTTATAGGGTGTCCACTGTGGGGAATGGCCAGTTGTAGTTTTTAAATGATTTTAACTCTTTACCCAGTGTATTAATAAAGGTTATCTTTTTAAATTGCTTTGAGAGTGCCAGGCTATTTTTTTTTGCTGTTGTGAAAGTCAACCTGAACACATGGTCATCTGTAAGGAAAGGGAAACTTCATGTGAGGGGAGGGAAGGCTAGGTGGAGGGGTGGGTGGGATTAATGTGAACAATGTGCAGGATTTTGTAGATTGCTGCTCTATCCAGACCACCATATAGCAGGGGGGGTGCTGGATGTGTGTGTGTGTGTGTGTATGGGGGTTATTGGACTTCAAAATCTATTGGGAGTTTGTTTTGTTTTTACATGGTCACAAAACTCCTTGGTGACTTAGAATATTCTTCAGGTGCATAACCAGAGCATCCGCAATCAGCTGTTTTTTTTAACAGCTGATTACGCGTATGCAGTAAAGATATGTGCAAGCAGTTGTTTAAAAGACTGGTACAGAACTCTTAGGGCTCGTTCACACTACATCAGTTTGTATCCGTTTTTCAAACGCAAGTGCGTTTAAAAAAATGGACAGACAGTAAAACCCCATAGGATTTCATAATATCGTTCACACCTGCTGCGTTATAATCCTTTCCGTTCCAGTCCGTTTAAAAAACGGAATACACATTGTTAAATAATGGACACAAATGTATGAAAAAATGGATACAAACTATCAGAAACATATGCTGCGCGTTTCTGTCAGTTTCTAGTGTGAACGATGCTCTGGGAAGGGGATCATGGGCCCTCTTACCTCCCGGCCCCCCACCGTAGCGTGCCCTGCAGGCCCTATAATGTATAAGTGTTCTGGAAAGCCAATTGTAGATAGTTAAAGGGGAATTTCAGTGGAAATACATATACTTTTCTAAAAAAAAAAAGAGCAGTATTTTTTCATCCCAATGACCTTAACCTGCCCATTCAGCATTTTGTCTGTGTATAAATAAATGCAACAGAAATACTGACTTCCTGTTTGCAGGACCCGTAATAGAGACTGTTATGGTCTTGCCCTTGACCCAGCGCCTGGGTTGATTCAGTTGCTCAGTAGAGATCTGAGCATCTTTGGCCCATGCAACAGCCAATCAGTAGAAATTACTGTTAGGAACATTCCAAGGATGTGGTGCATCCTGGGAAGAAGAAGGACCGTTAGAACCTAAAATGGCAGCTCACTAACGTCAACAGCAGGGAACAGAAAAGGGTATGAAATCAACTGATTTTTCAAAATGGGAGAGAATATGTAGAATAACTAAGTATGCATTACACAAACTAACAATTAAACAAATATTGATAATTTCCACTGAACTGTCCCTTTAAGTAATTTGTATAAGAACATATTCCACTGCTGCTCCCATAACATCAGCTGTTCTTTTCCCTTTGCTACATAAGTGTATTAAAACAGCTGGTATTAAGAAAAATATGCAGAGCATGTATTAGAAGTTGTCAGAACACTGCATTGCATGCCGTGCCCTGCATACTTATCTCCATATCAGCATTTGAGAGGATTTGCGTTATGGCTATGAACTGGTCTGTATACATTACCGTTATTTATTGCAGGACTTTGACAGGGGAATAACTTTTTCTTATTGCTCTAATATGCAGTACATACAATATACCACAACCATTTAACTGAGTGTAAATTAAATTATTAAATCCCCTAAAAATATAAACTTATATGTTGTAAGCAATATTGCACTATACTATAAGGATATTAAATTAGAATTATACTCCCCCCCACCATTTAAAAGTCCCCACAATGAGGACCTAAACAACTAGGTCATCACCTATGCTAGATCAGCTATGATACTTATTTCACTCCCAGGTCTGTCCAGCCCTTCCCTCTCACTTGGCGAAAAGATCTATGGGAGAATTGGGAATGGGTTTCGGGACCCTTTTTTAACCCGGTTCTGTTTTGAAACTGATGGAAACTCTTTGGAACTTCAAATATTTAATGGGTTTATCAATTATGTGATCAAATATTGAATATTCTAAATAAAACAATGAATATTCTATATCAAACATCGAATATTCTATATTGAACTTCAAATATTCATTATCGAACTTATCCCCTTGTTTGTATACTCTGTATTTTATAATGTACAGCTCTGCTTATCCAATTTTCAAAAGTTTTCAAAAATTTCAAACCCGATTTTGGAACAAAACTCACTGATTTCGAACAACCCTAGCTTTGCAATAAGTGTGTCTTCACAAACAAAGGAAATAAGTTTGAATTACTGGAGAGGTGCATCTAACTGTCCTGGACCAGACCAATTAGGAACTCATTATTAATAATCAGAAATGTAGAGGCACATTCTTTGGTTACACTTTCATAATACATGCAAACATAACGTTTTGGGGTACTCCCCTTCCTCAGGTGGGGGAAGTACCTGAGGAAGGCCTCACGGTTAGGCAGAGGCCACACTACGATGCACGAAAATCGATATGCGTTTCTTTCCACTTTTGCCATCCGCTTGTTTCCGATTTTACATGCGTTTGTGCTTGTGTTTGCATTTTTAAAAAAACGCATGTCATAGTAATTGTGTCTGCCTCTATCTGCTTCTGTCCGCTTTTTTATGCACCTCCATAGACTTTTATTAAGTGCGATTTTGACAAAAACGGACCAAAAATGGTGATTGCATGTTTTCTAAAATCGCAACAGATTACAGCATACACAGTGGGGCCTATTTCCTGCGATTTACATTATAAATAAAAGGGCATTACGGATTGTAAAATGTAAACGAATCGCAAAATGCAGAAAAAACGCGCTAGTGTCGCCAAGCCCTGAATGTTGACAATAAAGTGTGTGAAGTTTACCTGAAGAGAGTAAAAAAGTACTTCTACATTTTTGATTATTAAGAAGTGTGGCTTCCCATTAGCTAACAGGTACAAAAATGGAGACGTTGTGCACACCGGAAATGATACACATGCATTAATGTCACTGCAAACTTTATTCACACATCACCAAATCCACAGAACACCGTGAGTTACACTGTGAGTTATGCTGTGAGTTCAGAGAAGAGCCACTAATATACTGTAATAAGGGGAATGGAGGGGCTTGACTATGCAGGCAGATTGGACAAGTTAGGGCTGTTTACATTAAAGAAGCAACGTATGTATGGGGGATATGATCACTTTAAACAAATATATTAATGGGCCATACAATAAACTCTCTGGTGCATTTTTACTAATATATCAGAGGACGCTTTTATAATTAGAAGAAAAGAAATTTCATCTTCAGGTTAGGAAAGGTTTCTTTACAGTTAACGGTGAAACTGTGGAACTGTCTTCCAGCAGATGTGGTAATGGCAAGCTCACTGAATATCTTTAAAAGTGGGCTAGGTAAGTTTCTAAAACTAAAACATATTGATTATTACCGGTATTAATATATATACTGCAGATCTAGTTGATCCAGGGATACTTTCCAATTGCCATTTCCAAAGCCCCCCTATTTTTTTTTATTTCTTAAGCTAGTTTTTTTTGCCTTCCTCTGGATCAACTGTTAGGTAGGGTTAAAGAGGAGGGTGTAAAGGTTGCACTAGATGGACGTATGTCTTTATTCAATATCCATTACTATGTAGGTATGGGAAAATTGAACTATTACAGCTGTCTACTGTAATCCCAGGGAACTTTTAAAGGTGGGGTTAACAGGAGCGGGGTGGGGTTTAAAGTATAGTTCTCCTTTAATTCACCATTGCATTCCCTCAGCGATAGCCCTCTTGCTATATAATGTTAAGGACTGCTTCTGTACAGTTACTTAATATCCTTAAATATAGAAAAACTAAAGAAAGAAAAACCTGTGGCACTTAATATGTAATCAGAATACTAAAAACCCTTTATTATACATATCCATGGGCTGAACAATATAAAAACCATTTAAAAAAATGAGGAACCCCCCATACACAAATACATATACTCCACCACTCATAATATCCTTATATTACAGTAAGGAGTGCATTATCCCTAATATATTACACTGTAGGGGCTGCATTGTCACTTATATTCTTTATATAATTCTTTATATACCCACAAGTAAATCAAAATCTATTTTACATTACAATTGACTTATTTAGTGTTAGATTCATTTATTGATTTCATGTTGCAAATGGATTATGTGCGCTTAAAGATGAACTCATCTTTATGGGCATTTTTACATAAATATCAAAGTCCCAGTATTAGTTTAAAGCAGATGCTATTGACCAAAATAATAACCAGAAATTACAGTTCTTCAAGGCTTGACATCAGCAAAACAGTTTGTTTTAATGGATACTAAGAGATCCTGTTTGGCATCTGGTTTGAGTAGTTACAAAAGCAGTGTTGTGAGGCTCTACAGGGGACTGGCCTTAGGGAACACTACCCACAAAAAGGAAATAATATAAATAATCTTTTTAGTAGCATCGTTTACAATTTTCATATGGTTTTAGGTCATTAGATCTCTGGACTCTTGATAATTTAGTTACAATCGCAAATCCACCGCCATGCAACCACCCCCTCTCCCCTCTTCCTTCCCAGCAGTTGCTGTAACCCTTCGTTTAGTATTAGGATTTCTTCCCAATCTCTCCAGCACCACCCAACAGCCATTCAGGGTACTGTGGTGGGTCTGGCGTTCGTGGTTTTCATCTTTCTTTAGTATAAAAAATACCAGTAATTCTCAATATTCTTTCGTTTTAGGAACAGTTTGTGGTAGAATTATTTTGAGTTTACTTAGTTGTTAGATGCATAAATATAAAAAAAAATAGGTATGGTAAGGTACACACAGGCCAACTGCCACACGATTCTGTGATATTCTGTCAATATTTAGACCCGACGCCTGTGTATTAAAATAATTAGGAACTGGCAAAACTTACTAAACTGACAAATCAATGTGTTTACCTATTTTGGGGACCAAATATTGCACCATTCCTAACAGCAATGTTTCCTGGGGCTGTAGTAAGTAGTAAGTGTCCCCAAAGTAGTTCTCACTACTACACTGGGTTCAAAAATATATTGAGGTATCTTTTTTCAACTTGTACTACTATTTTATTATTCTGTGCTTCTAGCTCTTCTACAGCAGATTACCCAAACTGCCTGGGGAAGAAAGGAGGAACAGACAACTGAGATAGAAGAGATAGATAAAAGGGACAAGCGCGGGAAGGGGGTTCCTGAAAGGGTTTTCATGGCCAGTTGCACAATGGGAACAACAAACCGCAAGCCACACCCATTTGCACTGTTAATAATCACTACCACCTTAAATTATGCGTTCTGTATATTTTTCCTTCCCTTTCCTCTGCAGATGCTTATATTTTTACATTAATAGAATAGTTCACTGAAAAAGTGAACTATTCCTTTAAACTCACGGGGTATTGAATCTCCAAATTCGTCCCTCTGTAAAATCTCACATTTGGGTGAAAAAAAGGAACAATTTTTGCAACTGATTTTGGAACTATTCCTTTAAAGGGACACTATACTGAAAAAATGATTGCCTCATCTTAATCTATAATTGAATACATGTAAGTAGCACTTACTCTGATTTGCCTGTGTTGCTGCATGCCTTCAATCCAGCACACATTTTGTTTAGCAGTATCCCCCCTCCCCCTTTTAACCACTCCCACTTTCATCCGACCATTTTTTCCCACAAACCAACTGTCAAGCCTGCACACAACATATAGCATTCCAACAGTCAAAACTCGGTCACCATTCCAACTACTCACAGAAGAATAGTTTTTGAGAGCAAGGAACTTGATTGACAGCTGAAATATCAGAAGTTTTAGATTGGATATCTAAAGAATTAGGGGGCAGATCAACAAAAAATGACACAGTGTTGGTTGGGAACAATTATAATTTCCAGTTATGGCCAAATTAAAAAACCCTATTTCTCGGTATAGATGCTCTTTTAATATTTAGTTAAACTACAGTACACCCGGTGGTTGGAGCACTTTTCCAGTGAACTATTCCTTTAATTACTGTGACATAGCAGTCAAATATCAAGGAGAATACAACTCCCTGACACACATTTCAGTGGATGTCTTCTCCCTTGCAGACCAAGGGACACCCTGCTAGATGCATTAAGTGAGGAACAGATTGTGCAAATTGATGGTTCTGTTGAATTGTTTAATTAACCTGGGGGTGCTAGGGGTTAGCTCTTTGTATAATGTACACTTCTACATGGGCTTTTTCACATATCCTTTACTGCACACTAGATTAACAAGAAAGATACAATCAGAGTTACCGGTATTCAATAAAAGTTCTTATCGTTTAAAATGGTGCTAATTTTACCCAAACCAATCAGATGTTAGCTTTCAAATGTTAAATAATATCTGATTGGTTTGGGCAAAATTAGCACCATTTTTAATGCTAAGAACTTTTATTGAATAACCCTGAATCTGTTTTGCCCTCTAGAAGCTGGAAGCCATGTAATCGCACAGTGCTTCTGCCTCTCTCAGTAACCAAAAACCTGTTCTCTGTCTATCTTCTTTCCCCACCTACGCATTCCTTTCCTACTCACAATCAAAAATGTAATTGAACAGAAGTTAAAGGACAACTCCACCCTCATAAGAACATCTTTTAGAAATAATGGCCTCTTTAAAATATGTTGATATATCATAGTGTGTCCTATGAATTCATTACTGTATGCCTGCTATGCTTCTAGATGCCTCATGGAAAATGACCAATTTAGAAACCTGTACTGAGCCTGTACTGAGCCTGGGCATGGTCAGAAGAGTCAGATAGGGGATTAACATTCAGTCATTGGCTTTGATCTCAACTGTCAAATCCATAACTGACAGTTACTAACTGGAAGAACCAGGAAGCAGAAACAGGAAACAGGACATTGTGCAGGATTTCAGGTTAGACTTATATATTTCACATTTCAAGTTATTACCATTTAGGGTTTTGGGGGGAGATTTACCTGTATGTAAGTTTTCATTTTGGGGCTGGACTTGCCCTTTAAGGTATAGCTGCTTGTTTCCTAGCCTGCATGAGAAGCGGAAAGAAAACCGCAATTGTATAAGTCTGGGGATTTGAACTGTAACTTCCTAGATCCTTTCTGATGGTTATTTCTTTCTATGCATTCATGATTCATAACTCTTTCTGACATTCATGATGCCTGGAAAATAAACTGAATAGCAAAAGCAACTTTTTAATGTCAAGAGTTTCTATATTGGTGTGGAGACATATGTATAGAAAATGCTGTGTAAATACAGACAGCGAATCCTGGGGTCATGGGGCGTGGTCAGTAGGTGGACATACTCACTTGGCTTTTTGAAAATTACAAAAAACTGTGAGTAAATGCAAACTATTGGAGTAGTATCTTATGGTTAAAATTTTTCAGTGCAGTTGCTATTTTAATCTATACAATGGGGAAATTGAAGTATTTTTCTAATAATAACTGTTAATTTAATTTAATTAATTTAAACCTGATGAATATTATTATTTTTTTTAAACCAATAGGTTTTTATTGGTATTTATCAATATATTTATACAATCTTAAAAATAAAATAAAAAATTGAACAATCTTAACAATTTCTTTTTACTTTTTGAGTTTTATTTATAAACTTTGTGTTTCCTAATATAATTGTGTATTTGTATTACTGGAACAATTTCATATGTAAAGCATAAAAAAGTCATTTACTGCTTGTGAAGCATGAATCAGAGGTTCTGGTTTTTGTCATCTTGATAATTTAGCCATTATTTTCTAGAGAATAATTAATAGTGCCTTACTGTAATAATAGTGGAAATACCACAGTATGTACTGGAATTTTGTACTGATAAGGTCTTTATATTTTGTCTATGTGAGTTATGCAACTCCTTTACAGAATTGATTGCTTACATTTTAAACCGACGCACAGATTATTCCAGTAAACTGCTGGAGGCCTTACACCTTTTTTGCATACAGTATCCTTTTTCAGATACAACTGTCTAAGGGAATGTTCAATATCAATTTTTATGCAATATAATTTTTTATGCTGAACATAACATACATAACTGTGGATTGGTAGAAATGATGCTATATGTTAAAATGGGGAATTGTTTTTGTATTATTCATTTATATATGGATTTCATTTTGGAAATAGCCAGTGTGTTCTTAAATGAATAATGTTTTTCCATGTCAAAACAATAAACGCCAACCTGAGGTGACAATGTTTTAATTAAACCTCTTAAAATCACCTCATCACCTTAAAAGTTTGGACCTAATATACAGACCTATTCTTTGCCTTACTGGTCTAACCCCGCACCATGGACTGCCAGTGCTTTGTAAGAAGCGCATCTTCCTGTTGATCAGAACATGGACAGTCGTGAGATACGGAAATAAAATGGGCCAGGGAGGGAAAGTTTTGGTAAGTATATAAGGAGATAGAGACTGTCCCCAATGGAGAAGACTTACTGGTTTAGGTCCTCACCCTGGGTTCTTTACATGGACAGAAGGAAGGGAACAAGGAAGGTAAGTATAATTGTCCTTTAATATATTGATTAAAATATACTAGAAATGTTAAGGGCATGTCCAACCCCCAAATCCAAAATTGCCCACACTGTAGGGACCCCCCTAACCCTAAATGCCATATTCAAATTTTTAAAATCGGACCAGAACTTTACTTATCCACCTTCGTTCCCTTGGCCTAAGCCACTTCTTCTGGGAACAGCAGATCAGAAGAGGCATGACCGGCAGCTGCGTCTGTGATTGGCTGAAAGTCAGCCAATCACGCATGTGGCTGCAGGTCTTCAGAAGGATCCGAGGGAAAGAAGGAGTGTAAGTACAGCCAGCAGTGAGGGAAATTTTTTGGGGGGGATGGACATGCCCTTTAATGTATTGCTACAATACATTGCTACCTTAAACTTTATATAAAGACTTGATGGAATCCTTTTGAGTTAATGATTAAAGATCAGAGGTGCACACTGCATAAAACATGTATCAAACTCTTATTGTATTAACCACATCACACAATGTTTTTTGGGGGGGGGATTACAGCTGCCTCCCTCCACCCTTTTGATTAAACCTCACCATGAAATACATTTAAGGTTTTTTTTGTAGCCAAGGATTTATCTATTGAATGTGAATGAGTTAAAAAGATGCAATATGATGTAATGTGATTACTTCTAATCCTCTAGGTCATTGTCAGTGACATTAGGTCTGCACAGATGGTGTGACTAACTTAAAGCACGAGGATGAGCTGTGTACAGACAGACCGATGAGGTCAGAAAAAGAACCTCATTCCCGAGAGGAAAGTTTTGCCTTTTTTATTGTTTGGCAATGACGCTATGAAATAATGGGGAGTGGATGTCATTGGATTAGATAACCACCCCCATTTTAATAATTGGAGATTAATATAGATAACGAAAGTAGCAGGGCTGACTTTTATAATTTAGATCAAATGCATTTTAGTATTTCTGTCTTAATATTCGGTTGTTATATATTTCGAAACTTCCCCAAAATGGCCTTACCGCCAAGACCTTTTAACATTTTTGGCTTTGACAGCAGTGCGTTACTCCTACATGACCAATCAGGGAGAAACTAAACCAAATTTTTAAAAGGCTAACACGTACTTTGGAAACAGTGTATTTATGGATGCTGACTCTTCCTCTTGTCCACGTTATTGCCATGCCTATTCAAGTTCACGGTGCTAGTGGCAAATTAAGATTTTCTTTAAAGGAATTGTACACTGAAAAATGTACTTTGCCTCATTTCAATCTATAAATAAATCACATAGCCCTGGGGAAACAAAAGTTGTACCCTGTAACACACAGAATACTCTTCATTTTGGTGGTTTAGGCAATTGTTGTCCTGATCACTCATAAATCAGCCCAGACTGCAAGGGAATTTTGAAAAAAAACAAGAGAAGTAACAGGATTCAACAAACATCTCTAAAGGAGGGATCTTTAATATTCAGGCTGCACAGGGAATGCAGGGAACATCTGTGTACAATGCTTTGTATGGGACTCTCTATGGTGCTGTGTATAAGGCTTTATATGGGGCTGTGTATGAGGCTTTTTATGGGGCTATGTACGGGACTTTCTATGGGGATGTGTATAAGACTTTCTATGGGGCTGTGTATAAGACTTTCTATGGGGCTGTGTATGGGACTTTCTATGGGGCTTAGTATTGGTCTTTCTATGGGGCTGTATATGGGACTTTCTATAAGGCTGTGTATTGGACTTTTTATGGGGCTGTGTATTGGACTTACTATGGGGCTGTATATTGGACATTCTATGGGGCTGAGTACGGGACTTTCTATGGGGCTGTATATGGGACTGTGTATTGGACTTTCTGTGGGGCTGTATATGGGACTGTGTATTGGACTTTCTGTTGGACTATTTATGGGAAAAGGTCAACCCTCAGTTTATACTCGAGTCAAGCAGTTTTCCTAGTTTATCAGCTAAGGATAATTACCTCAGTTTATATCCGGGTCAGTTAATACTCGAGTATATACAGTACTTGGTTTGCTTAAGCTCAGTCCCCCAACACCTGCCAGACTATCTGACTCTCTGTGAGGGCAAGCATGCTCAGTGATCCCTATGAGGCAGCATTGGGAGAGGGAATTTCTCACCATGTAATTCCGGAACCAACTGTCAGCATTCCAGCTACAGCAAAACTATGCATAACAGGCACTTGATTGACAGCTGAAATGTAAGATGTTTCAGACTGCATATCTATAGAAATAGGGGACAGATTAACAAATAGATGGTGCAGTTATACTTGGGAAAAATTATAGTTTCCATTCAAGTAATAGGCAATTTAAAAAAAAAAAAATTCCCAGTGTACCAGAGGGTTCAAGTATTACCAGCTGTAGAATAGCTTGGATGGTAAGGAAGAGGAACTGAACATCAATCACAATGATTTTTAGCTCAGCGTTTTTGTTTAAAGTTAAAATACTGTTAATATGGCTCATATTGCAAGGGGAATCAATCGCTCAAATTAAATACTAGACATTTACTATATTTTTTATAATTAATCATGGACAATAGATTCAGTCAGAATTTTAACTAGTTTATATCGCCAAACCAAATTTTGGAGCTCTTTTAAGGTATCAGTCAACAACTGCTGCATTCACCCAAGCAGTCAGAAATTTTCAAGGTTACATACACGTTGGGAACTATCTACTGGAAATATTATTTTCTTTGTTTTAATTTTTACTTTTTATTTAGAACTTTAGAATATCTTTGGCTTGCAAAATTCTTTGTGACTGATTTGTGTTTTATTTTCTTCATTAAGGATCATTATCCGCATTCTCCTTTTGTTCTTCTTCATTTGCTCTCATCCCAACTAAAGCTGGCCATACACATGCGATCCCACATGCGATTTGTTGGCACACATGCTTTGGGAACAGCAAACATGGACCCGACCGATCCCCATACGTGGTATGGGGATCGGTTGGCCGTGTGGCCATACACCGCACAATCATATCGGCACTCTCTACTAGTAAAGGGAGCTGATAACGGCTGACAGAAATTTTCCGTCATTCCCGATCGATCGGAGTGCCAACTTTGGTCGTTCATTGGCACTCCGATCGGTTGGAAAAAGCTCCTACACACGAATGATAATAGGTAAATTCCGTCGTTTGCCAAGGTAATTTACCTATTATCATTCATATGTATGGCTACCTTAAAGCAGGGAAACACACAGTTCCAATCTATAGCACATCATATATTTTACTGGATTCTGTCTGTGATCTATAATAGGTGTGGATACACACAGTGCTGGGCCAATCTCCCTCTACTCATTGTGCTAACTGCTGGCATCGTTTTGGGTCAGCAACAATCGGTCCCGAGGCTGACAGTGGTAGTTTGTCAGCCATGGGATCACCCAATTTGTCAAAACTCATTTTGTGAACCCATCTGGACTTTCGCCTGCAGTGTCGGTGACTCAAGTACTTCTTGCAGAGTGCGTCTTTCAATTGAAAAAGTAACAGACACAGAGTAGGACTTATTATAGATAAGTATATCTACCAATCTATTTAAAACCCAGGGGTGAGGACCTAACAGTTCAGGTCCTCACCCTGGGTACATTTAATGGGAAGGGAGGTGGGTTAACATTCCTCTTTAATACCTTATATGTGTTACTGCAAGTGCTCAGCTTCTACTACACCTGATTTACTACATATTTACTACATATTGTAACAATGTTGTTAGAGGTCAGGGAAATCAGATATGGAATTAAACTGTTTGAGTTCAAAAACATACATCAGGTTACTGGGTATTGGTATGGCAATATGGTCATGAAGCTGTTACAGTATATGCTGATAGTGGTTCCAACTGAATTGTGATCAGGTCTTAAAACTTTTTTGGGACTTTGATGCCAGCCATTAGCCCTCAAAAGTTGCAGCTATTGGTATATTAAATTTCTTGCTGCAGCTGCATGGAACACCAGTTTTACAGTAGGCACTGACATTGCTTTGCCCTGTAATTGTTTAGAATGTTATCCCCATATAAATTAGGCATTATTATATCACCATTGGTTACTGGGAAATGCAGAGAAGCATGCTAATCACATGAACACTTGGTAAATATTAGACAAATATTTCTACACAGCAACTCAGTAACCTGTGCAAGCATGTCCCTTGACAAATATGTCAAGAAATATAATTTCACCAAGCAACCTGTTAATGAAGGCAAAAGAATGAAGAGACCTCATAAAGCCCTTAGGGACATATTGGTTTCAATTATCTCATAGATACGTTGTTTGTTGGACTTTGTTAAGTACTGTAGTTTAAGTATTATCCATGGCAGTGTATGTATCTGTTTCTTATAGCATTTACTAGTTTTGCCATCCTGTACCATACTGGATATAGCATTTTTCTGGGTATTTTCTTGACTGGAAAAAAGATGATGTAAATACCAATATAATACATAAATGTAATATTTTATAATGGGAGCTGCAGTGGTATATATAATTATAAAAATCACTCAGCTATGTCACTAAGTGACTTATTTCTTATATTTCTTATATCCCACTACTCCGCCCATTCCAGTGTTCATGCCTGGACAATGACTCAGCATTTTTTGCTGTGTTTAACTTCACTAACAGAACCTGTTGGAGCTGCTTCCTGTCACTTCATAACCAATGTCTCTCTCCTCCTCCACAAAGATTTGTTTAACCGTATAGATGCTGGGCTGGGATGTTCCTTTCACTAGGTTTAAGTTACAGAAGGTAGCTTGGGGGATTTAAGGTGGAAATAGGGACAAGGCTAGAATTTAAAATGTGAATGGGGTGAAGGAATCCAATACTTATGTATTATAAGAAATAATGCGCCCCTTCACATTATAATATAAGGATATTACGCCACCTCGGTTCCCTGTCCTGTATAAAAGCACTCGGCCTACGGCCTCGTGCTTCTATATGGTCAGGGAACTCCTCGGTGGCGTAATATCCTTTTATTACACTGTAAGGGGCGCATTATCCCTTATATAATACACAAGGCTAGTAACTTAGAATGGGAAGCTGCAGTGGCAAGAATCCTTATTACAGTCACTCAGCTGCATCACTGAGTGACTGTAATAAGAATTTTCGCCACTGCAGTCCCTTCTATCCTACAACTAAAAAGAAGAAACACTATCTGTACGCAACACCCGCCGGGACCGGACCAATAGCCGATTAACTCCTGGAGTAAACATGCGACCTTACAGAAGTGTGGATACGGACCAACACAAACAAGGACAGAGCCGCATTCACAAACAACGAACACCAGGACGTTCACACATGCGCGTCAAAGTCTCAGAGCAGGAAAATCGCACATTTGCAACAGTAACTAAAAGGACGCGCGAAACACAAATTTGATGGAACATACCCAAGTAATCACACAGGTGCAAACGGATATGAAAAAACAGTAAAACAAATAAATAAAACTCCATGGCAGTTAATTAAAAACGCTAAATATAAAAACTTAAGCACAAACAAAGAAAGAAGTACTAAATAACTATAAAAATGAAATTAACACATGAACAAAAAAATAAACATACCCTACATAAAACCAATGTTTACTAAAACCAGTAAACCAGCCTAATTACCACAAATAAAACAATCGGACACAGAAATACAATTCTCACATAACAACAGGTAATTAAAAAAAAAACATATACACAAATGTACTTTCTTTTATTTATTCTGCAATATCTTAAAATAAAAACATTAATCTCTTCCAGAAACTGAAAGAAAAAACTCACAACCTAAAAATATTAACAAACCAGAAAAAAAGGTAATACCGTAATGCAAAAAACAAACAGAAACAACAAGCAATTAAATGTATTTACAATTGAATAAATATATTCTATTTTTTTACAGAAACAATATAAAAAAACCCCAAACCATGGATATAGAAACAGAGGTAAATTTGTATATGAAATATCAACCAAAAAAAAAATAAAAATACACAGTAACTAAATAAACGTAACCTTTTCTCCTAAGGTGCCACCACATAAATACAAAGAATCTACAGATAAAAGTGAAGAAAAACAGACAGAAGAAAATCAAAAAAGATTCCAGATCCCAACACAGGAAGAACATGAGAATTTCATAGAACAACAAAAAAACAAAAACACCATAAGAAAACCAAATTCGGATTTAGCATTACTGCAAACTTACCTAGACACAATTAATGAAAACAGAAAAATACAAGACATACCATATAAAGAATTGGACAATATTTTATCAACGTTTATTATGGCAATACGAACAAAAAAAGATCACGCTGAATACAAGCCTCATACTCATACTTAGGAAGTATAGACAGGCACCTTAAGTCCCATAAATATCCACATCACATTATGCATGGATTACCAGACGACTTCCCACTCACTGGAGAAACAATTTCCGCTAAAATGAAATTTTTAAAAAAACAAGGAAAAGGAAACAAACCAAACATAGCACAAGCACTTACAGACAACATTAACACACTTTACACCTCAGGAACACTTTCACTATACAACCCAACATCACTACTAAATTCAATATTCTTTCACATAGCCATACATTACGCACTAAGGACAAAAGAACAATATGATTTACAATGGGGGGACATCACACTACACACAGACACTACAGGGAACAGATACCTAGAATATACAGAAAGACAAACAAAAACAAGGTCAGGAGAGAACCCTAAGCATACAAGACTTGTAAAGCCCCAGATGTATGAACTGCCCAACAATCCAGATAGAGACCCAATTACTGCATACCTTAAATATAAAGACAACCGGCCAGAATCCATGTTAACCCCAGAATCACCATTTTACCTAGCCCCAAATATAAATTACAAACCTGATTACCCAAGATGGTACAGACAAATGAAAATTGGCATAAATAAAATATGATCCATGTTAACTACTATGAAATTGACAACTGCCCTACCTGAAGATAAAAAAAATCACAAACCATTCGCCACGCAAAATACTATACAAAAACTAGTTTCACACAACATCCCCCCCAATGAAATAATGCAAATTTCTGGACATAAAAAACATATCAAGCATTAACAATTACGCAACCATTATTGAAACACAACAGCAACAAATATCACATATTTTAAATAGTAACACACCAAATGTAACAAAACAAAACACACAAATAACAAACGACCAACCAACACCATCAACATACCAAAAGACCAAGACATACACATACAAACAAAAAATACACTACAAACAATATTTGAAAACAATTCCACCTTTAACAATTCAAAAACATCAATTAATATATATACAGGCCAAAAAAATAACGCACCAAAAAGAAGAAGAATCATAGAAACATCTGATTCTGAGTAATTTATTATTAACATGTGAATTAGAATAAATACACTTTAATGTTTAAGTTATATTTAAAAACATTATATTAAACTTTATGCAAAATAAAATTTAAATACTGGTGAAAATTAAAAAAAAAAAGTAAGTTAAATAAATTCTTTTCATCAACCATCAACATTGTATTTATTTCAAATAACACAACTTGTGTATTCTAAAAAATAATGCACCCCTTACAGTGTAATATACGGCTATTAGGCCACCTCGGAGTTCCCTGACCTTTATAAAAGCACTCGGCCTACGGCCTCATGCTTCTATATGGTCAGGAAACTCCTCGATGGCGTAATAGCCTTATATTACACTGTAAGGGGCGCATTATCCCTTATATAATACATAAATGTCATATTTTATATTGGGGAGGTGCATAATCCTTATAAAAATCACTCAGCTATGTCACTGAGTTACTCATTTCTTATCTCCCACTGCCCCTCCCATTCCAGTGTTCAAGCCTGAACAATGACTTGGCATTTTTTGCAGTGTTAAACTTTAACACTAACGGAACTTGCTGGAGCTGCTTCCTGTCACTTCATAACCAATGTCTCCCTCCTCCTCCACTAAGATTTGTCTAACTGGATAGCTGCTGGGCTGAGATGTTCCTTTCTAGTGGGTTAAAGTTAGAGTAGGTCGTTTGGATGGTTTACATTAAGGTGGGAATAGGGACAAGGCTAGAAATTAAAATGCAATTGGTGGGGAAGGTTTCAGAAACCTATGTATTATAAGGAATAATGTGCCCCTTCACATTATAATATAAGGATATAACCACACCTCTGAGTTCCCTGCCCTGTATAAAAGCTTTTATATGGTCAGGGGACTCCTCTGGCACAAAATCCTTATATTACACAGTAAGGGGTACATTACCCCTTATATTAAATATTCGTTAGCATCCTTTTTATAGAGAGGTGAGTAAGATTGTGGTATAGCAGTGAATGTGGTTCACTTCCGTTTTGCTAAGGTTTTTAAAACTGTGTATAAACAAAGGTCTGTTGGCCTTGAAAAACACATTTGTATATGGATAGAGAAATGGCTGGTGGATCCTTTACAGAAAGTAGTTTCAGGGTTCTGTACTTTTGGCACTTCTATTTAATCTATTTATAAATTACTTAGAAGGGGGCATTGAGAGCAAGGTCTCTATGTTAGCTGCTGACACAAAACTATATAAAGATTAGAAAATTTCATATGGGATAAAATTTATACAACATCGTTATTGTAAAAAAAACATTTAAAGTCGTTATTTTACGATAGCGTCAACATACTTTATTGGTTTTAAAATAATGTTCAATACCGATCGAATGGGCTGATTGTGGCTGGTTATCATGGCAACCGGAACCAAGAGTATCTTCAATTATAGGAAACTACAGGTATTTCGGCATTATCATAAAATAACAATCGGTATCCAACATTTTACAGTCGGTAAACTACATCAGTGTAATCGTAAAATAACGTTTGTAAATGCTTCACCAATTGTTATTTTACGAAAATAATGTTTTATAAATATCATCCTAGGTATGTAATTGCTGCATACGGATCTAGATAGATTATCAAAATGGGCAGCAGAGGGGCAGATTTGAGAATCAATGTTGATAAATGTAAGGTGATGCATTTGGGATTGAACAAACCTTGTGTTGCCTATACCATAAATGGCTCTGTGTTATGCGAATCTCTATTGGAAAAAGATTTCTAGTAGAGTTCTAGTAGATAACTTACGGCAATACCATACGGTCCTGGCTTGGCACCACTTTGTCCTGATTCCTGATTCATAAATTGCAGGGTCCGTTTTTATCAAAAAAAAATTCTTTATTAGCACATCATTTTAAAAGCAACCAAGCAGTATGGAGGGGAAAGTTAGCACCAGAGTCTGACGCGTTTCAGGTCAGGTGACCCTTACTCATAGACTCAAGTTTGTATAAAACACAGTTCCAACCCTATTGCCTAAGTAGGAGCAAATATGGTACATTTACATGTGTTATTAAGTTTTACATAAACCTAACATAAAGATGTCTGCGCCAGGTTATTTCCATTTAAAACTGTTTTTAGAATACAGTGGGCTATTGTCTATGGTAATCTAACTGTTTTAACCAACTGTACAGATTTGTGTATTTCCTTTTTACAGCTGTTACCAGTGATAAGCCTTCGAGCAATGTTCCATTCTCATGTATGTAGCCATTAAAATAAGTTTGGGTTTAGAGTGTTTAGAATGTTTATACCTTTTACAGCAATATATAACCTTTTCATCATTTGCCTACCTTCTATATTATCACCCTTCATTTTTCACCTTTCTGAGCAGTTTTTTCCTCAAACTTTTTCAGACGATGTTACTCATGGCATTTCATTTTTTTATTGCAGCCCAACTGTGTTTAATGTTTTTTTATACTTTACAGTGCATTTTATAATCCAATTTTATTACAATCAATGTAGCATAGATTGACTAGATAAACTGAAAGTTTATAAGATATACAGTATAGTACAATTTAAGAAAAATGTAAGTTATAGTGGTAAATCTATTTCCACCAATCAAATTTTGAGGCCCTCCTCTGGTTCTCTGAAGTGTACCCTAGCTCTGTCACAGTGACTATCTATGTAGCTGAAATACAAAGGAATATTGTATAGTATTATTCTTTGCATTGGACTTGGTAGAAAGTTTTTGTTTAAACTCTCATTCACCCAGCTACTGGTTTTTAAAATATGCATCTTGTAATAAATGGCTTGTCATGGTCTGAATCTGCTCACCCCAACACTATTGGCAAGTAATTTAAAGAGCATGCAGGCTTATGAATTTGTATCTTGCACTGACGAGATCTAACAAGATCGAAACATGTCATGTTTGCAGGTCAGATGATTGCCTCTGTACTACAGGCTGTATTGCATGTTAATAAGCCAGTGGTTCTAGACACATGCATTAGCCATAGGACATAGAGGAGAAATTTTGCATATCTCCGCCCCTTACTCTGGGGAACCTAGGAGTAAGAAATTACTTGCTGTTTCTTAGATTTTGTGGGCAATGCTATTTATATAGCATGAGACTGCAAGATGCCTTCTGTTATAAGAAGGTGCTGCTCCAATTTTTATGTGCAGTGGAGGGCTTTTTGCTCCTTTTGGCCCACCTCACCATAAGCTATCTAGCTGCCTTGTCTTTTATGCACATAGAATTTAGACTGGTAACAGACAAATACATTTCACTTAGTGGTCACTGTGAAGGTAATAAAGTAATGAGCCGCTATAAATGGAAGCCTATGGTTACCATTTTGTTTTGTCATGTAAATGCTGGAAATTTGAAATGATGAAAATCTGCATAGTTTATAGTGAGAATAAATTCTTGTGTCAGCTTATACTGTATACTGTAGCTGACTATAGAGTCTGCGTGTCTGACATCTATGAAAATTATAGTCACTGGCTTAAAAGTCTGTTCCTGCCTCCTGTTTTGAGTGGCATGTTTATGGTGGGGGGGCTGGAATCCCCCCTTCCTGCCTGCTCAGTGTTGTCTGCTGTTCCATTTCTCCGGGTGTCCATAGACTGTTACATAGATTGTTACATTGTTAATTGAGCTGTGAGGGAGAAGCTGCATTTGTTTGTTTCAAAAATGTATCCAGTCTGTCCTGTGATTGTCAGCAGCATAATAATAATTGATACAAAACTATCAATATTAACCCTGCAGCTGCCTAAGGTGATTGCTGAGACTGGGTCTAAGACTCCACCGTTATGAAGCTTAATGAGCATGAATATGGGACATGAAGAAATCCTGGAGGTGGTTGTATAGCTGACTGTTAACATTGAATTATAAATATATATTATATATACATAGGAGTGATAGTTCCATGTTTTCTTTAGACAGAATGATTGTTAAATGTGCCCATACATAGTCCAATGTTATCCTCTCCCTCTACTGTAGTAAAGGAAATTTTCTGTCTTTCCCGATGGGTACTGATTAAATTCCATCAGATCCGCCGTCAGGGTCACAGCTGACTTTGAAAGACACTAATGATAATGTAGTGCAAATGTGGATTCGGCCCGACCATCCACTGCTGAAATCACCTCAGATTTTTTGGCCTCACCGGCCGATACACAGAAATATTGGTTGGCGGGGCCAAAAAAAATCTGCTTGTGTCCCCAGCTTTAATGAATATACTTTATAACAAAAATAAAGAAGATATCTGTATTGGCTGTCATGATAATTATGACAGGTAGAACATATATAATGTTATTATAGGATCCATATATCAATATATAGATGTATTTGGTTATGAACTTCCTACTGGGCTTGTTCACTGGTAACCCATTCAGGAATACCGCCTTAAAAATCCTGCACTTGCCCCTGTGTTATATAGGACAATGTGTACAATACATGTCCATGTCCAGTAATTGATAATGATAATAATATGGCTCCAATTTTACAGTATGTTAGAAATAAAACTTTTAAAGGGCATGTGCACCCTTCTAAAAAAAAATGTATATGTTGTAGGGCTTCCTCCCCCAGCCCCAACCGCATTATTATTATGGCCAGAAACCGTGATCTTTACTTACCTTCCCTCTATCCTCCGGCGTACTGTCCCGGCCCTCTGCTTGAAACTGCAAGCAAGGGGCCGGACCGGTAGCCGCGTCTGTGATTGGCTGAGAGGCAGTCAATCACGGACGAGGCTGCCGGTAGTTCAGAAGTTAAGGGAAGTTAAGTAAAGATCGGGGGAGTTTCTGGCCATAATAATAATGCAGTTGGGGCTGGGGGAGGAAGCCCTACAACATATAAAGAGTGTTTTGTGCTAGGGGGGGGCCAGTAGTGGGGGAAATTATAGTTTTGGGGGTGGACATGCCCTTAAACTGCCAGTTAAACATCATCTCAGCTGGGAAATTGGGAATTTCTGTTATTTTTCCCATGTGACATATTCACATCTTTTTTTTGCATCAGTGATCAGCTTTCTATATAAGAGCTCATGATGAAAAGTGACCCATCATTCAAGTGAACAGTGTGTGGGACAGGAATGAGAGGTGGATTTGCCAAACTATTCCATGTCCCGCCCAACAGCCATCCAACTACGCAAATTCTGAATTGCTCATTGCTAGTTCTTAGTAACGTTGGTGAGTAATGAACAAAACCCAGGTCAAACTACAATGCAGCCTCTAAAACTTTATTTTATGTAAACAGACATCACACAATTTAAATATACAGTAATGAATTAAATGTTTTGTTTTTTAGATATAAAAACTATTCTCAGATGTTTATAAAAATACATCCTGGCGTCTTTTCTGCAGGCTGTGACTTTGAAATCAAAGTGGCTTTGACAGTGAATCTGGCAGGCTGTGGTGCTGAAGCACAAACCCTACAGCTCCATAGAACTGTCTCCCTCCCTCCTCCTCTGATTGCCCTGAGAGTAATTCAGTATTGGGGGAGGGAGCTGAGTGCTGAGAGGTGACTGGCAGACACACTGTAGCCCTTATTAACAGTGCTTTGCTTTCCTGGCACTAGTGCCTACACTTCAAGGGCAGGGAGCTCTTTACCAATTCAGTGAGAGGATGTTGTTTGTAGTTGTAGAGGGGCAGCACAACTTGACAGCAGAGGGGGGAGGGATTCTCTTATATAAATAAATAACAAGCCTTGATGGTAGAGGGCTGGATCAGAATGAGGAGCAGCTTGTGCATTGACTTTATTTGCAGTTACTTCTGCTGTGCTTTATAAATAGGCAGTACATTGTGGGATAGTCATGCTACAAAACTTAGTGGATAGATGAGGATTCTAGCTACCACAGCTCTCTACCTCTGCTAAAACAAAATAATTATTGATACTGACTGGCCGGCTTTAAGTCACTGTAATGAACGCTGGATGGGAATATAGAAGAGAAGGAAAAACTGGCCAGAGTTTCAGCTGCATTTGAATGAACAGGGAGGCCCTACGTAAGGAGACCAGAAGAGAAAAAGAATTTTCCCCATTTCTACCTGCTGGACCTTCTGTTAAGACAGAGGTCGCTGTGGTGGAGATGGCAGCTGGGAGTATCACCACGTTACCCACAAACGAAACAGAGGATGGAGGAAATACTCCTTTCCCACCAGGCAACTTTAAAGACCCCAAGAGGCTCTATTGCAAGAATGGGGGCTTCTTCCTAAGGATCAACTCTGATGGGAAAGTGGACGGAGCACGGGAAAAAAGCGATTCACACAGTAAGTGCCCATATGGCAGCAGGTAGAAAATGGAATTTATATGGGGTAAGCACTGTCAGAGAGATTTGCATGGATACAAAATACAAATTTGTGTGCTACATACCACAGTGCCTATATTACACCAGCAGCAGGGAGATTTTTATCGTTAAAAATGGTGCTAATTTTGCCCCAACCAATCAAATCTTATTTAACATTTGGAAGCTAACATCTGATTGGTTGGGGCAAAATTAGCAACTTTTATTGAATAACCCTGCAGGTTTTTTGTCTGCACTATTTTAGCCTGTTTACACAGGCCAGGTAAGTTGTATGAACACGCACAAACGCACTCCTTATTTGGGGTAGAGGAGTAAGTGGTATGTTATAAAGTATTGTCCATGTTAAAATGTACAAACGCTAAGTAAAAGGACGATGCGCTTAGTAGCACTTGTGCGTGATAAATTATACAATACTAAACCAGTATTGTATTCGGTGACTTGTGTTCCAATTACATGTGTCCCTTTTTGCTGGTATCGTAGACAAATTTCCAAGGTTTGGTTTCACAAAGTCATGATGTATCTTTAGTTTGTTGATTTTTAGAAAATATTGTGCAAGTAAGTTAAGAATATTACATAATAGATACATCCAATTATAGGTATTTTAATTGAAAAATTGCAGCACAGCAACGTCTATGAAACTGATGCTCTACATTGGTCAAAATGTTCCTATTGCTTTTATGAAACCCAAGCTTGTTTCTCATTTCCATAATGGAGTAAATCGAATTCTTACACTGCCTCTTTTGACTAAAATTAGAAAAACATACATTTTGTGAAATCCCATCAAAAAAAAATCAACCCATTTCAGTAGTTACTGTTAATGATGAAACATGGTAGGAAGGGCAGTTTTGTAAGGATAGACCAGATGAACTATAAAAAAAAACCTCTAACTGGTTAATAAACACATGGTTGCAGCTCTCAGACCTTTTTCGGTGTCCATTACATCTTTATGTGCTGCACAAGCTTAATTCTGCCTTCTCAGTTTTCTACTTCAAATATGCATTTCTGTAAGCATCAGTGTGCAGCCAGAGTTTGTAGAGTAATGTTACATATTGTTTATTTCTGTGTTGTACTCTGTTGTGTTAAGCAACAATAAAAGTTAGCTAGACTTTGTCTTCTATTAAAAAACTAAAACACAAAATATCTTAAAATTGTTTGTTAATTGTATGTAAGATCCCTTTGCTCAGTAGTAAGCACTGATGCCTTTCAAATCCACTCTTTTTAACACCTACAATGAGTTTTTTATGCTTTCCCCGTGCTTGCATTAGTTTTCTTTTACCTTAATCCAGTGTCCACCATATTAAAGACATACTGTACCCTATCACTGTGCGTGATAGGGTACTAGGATTGTAAGCTATCTGAGGAAGGACCAGATGTACTAATAGTAAACTAATAAAAGTAATTGTATAGTGCTGGGTAATATGTTCAGGACAAACTGTAAATATAATAAAATAACCTCCCTATTCTATTATGTATCAACATTGAACAGTGCAGTTAGTAACAGAGATACAGTATGTTTTGTTAAATGTTTAATTTTCACTGCTACTGTTTGTATGCGGTACCATGCAAACAATTGATTGGACACATTCCATGCACTGTTGAGATTACAACCGAATGTGAGGTACCTGCAGTGACAAGGTACTCAGACCTGTTAAATTAAGGGACTTGTGGCTACAAATTATAAAAAATTATATCCATAAAAAATGTGTACACTGAAGACATTAATGCATAATCTAATCGGTACACATGCTAAGAGTTTGGAATATGTGGTTTGGAGCAATCCCAGCTCTTTATGGGATTATGGTTTTTAGAACTCTTATTGAATTTGCATCTTGTATTGCTAAAATATTTATGTGGTGTGTTAATGTTTACTCTCTTGTTTATATAGATAGTGATTCCAGGAGCCATTTTTACTAGATATTTTATTACATTCATATTTACTACATTTTGTAATGTAGTTATCTTATATTTAACACAAGTCAACGAAGTCAAACTTTATTGCACTTTATAATAACCTATTGCCTTACTACTTACAAAACAAGTTAAACTGTTCATATACACTCAGATATAATTATTCAGTCATTTTCAACAGAATGACATCCTTGTTTAGGGCCCAAACTAATGTGCTTCCCATTTTGAAGTCTGACAAGTATTGACTAGCCATGGTAAAATGTAATCTTCTTGGTCAAACCCTTAATTTCCTGCAATGCTGCTTCATTATCTGGCCCAGTTTTTAAAAATCAGATCTACACATAGTTAACTGCTGCTGTTGCAGTAAAAACTCTTTTAATTGTCACTTATTATGAGCTCTTTAATGTCAAGGTGTTTGTGGGTGTCTTACCAAGCCTACAAGATGGCGCAATTAATGTGAACGTATGATACCCAACCCCGTGCAACATACAACATACTGTAAGATTGGTGCACCAATATTATGTTGGATATATATATATATATATATGTACTTTCTCTAAAAGTTAATATTAAACAGACTTGAATAAAGCTTTGCACTTACACATTGCTTTGCGATCCACATATTGCTAGCCCGTACATTTAAACCTTCTTTTTAGCATTAAATGACAGTGAATGTTGCTGTCCATACCAGCAGTTTCTTTGTTCTAAAAGACACTGACACCTTGTTGGTTACCAGCCTTTTTATATTATAATGTCATATGACACTGTAGAAGACTGTTGCCAAAGTATTATTTGCCTCTGCAGTCATGTGGCACATAACATTTTGGCAGTGTTGTTGGCTAGTTATTGGTTTATATCAATATGTAATGTTACATGTTGGTTGCCTGTTGTCCCATAGCAGATCCTTTTGGCTTTAGTTAATTGTAACTGATTACTTTGGATGTTGGGGACACTTGTACCGGTACACATTGGATGATATTTCACACAAATGGACAAAATTCTGTGGCAGCCTTTCGAAATATCATGGAAAGTTGTTGCTGTACCATTTAATTTTAGTTGAATTTTCAAGGGGAAATTAAATTTTACATGTCGGTATATTTTGCACAATAGTGTGTGGTATTCAGTGGGCTGCACAATCGGTTGTGCCAATAAATCAGTGGAGCCACCTTTTTTCTTAAAGACAAACTACAAATTTGATCAGTTGTCTGTAAGTCTGAAAGATAGGGTCAAAATTGTGACATTCAGATCTATAGGTGACCTATAGGTGGGGCAACTAACAAGTGAGACTCATCACAAAAATCCTATAATGGAATAGTAGACATTTCTAATTCTATTCTTTGGTGTATAATTATGGAAGAATTTTTGTTGATAAGAACATATGGTGCAACCACATTGCCTACAGTTCTAGCAATGTAACAGCCCTTGGAATATGTCATCAAACCCTACAACTGACCTTTAATAAGAAGGGTCAAGGTCCTCTTGATTACTTTTCTTAAAGGCTCAGATTGTTTAAATTACGCATTTACCAAGTTTTAATGATTCGTGTTTTGCACATCTGCAACATGTTGAGGCTTGTTTGGTCTGAGATACTGAAATTATAAACAGAATGTTGGAATGTTTTCAACACTACTGAATCTAAGTAATATTTAAAGATATTATACTGCTATTAGATATGATTTAACAAATGCTTTTCACTATAGTTGTTAGGTTAACTGTAAATTACAAGGATCATAGTAAACAATGTAAGGAACAGTAAACAATGGCCTTTGTATTCTGACATTTAGATTTATTAGTTTAGTTTAATTTCTAAATGTCCTGAAAGTTACAGCTCCCTAAAATGATCACTATTTTCAAAAGTAAGGATAACTGTGTTAAAATAAAACTAAAGCTAAAATATTAACGTCCCTCCATGAATTTCTTTATTGATAATCACAGTTTGCTCTATCTATCATCATTTAAGGGGGAAATATTTACGGGATTTGGAACCCAGATACATAATGTAGCTGCACACATTTTCTAGACCCTCATCGCATCTCTTTTTACAGATGTCAATCAACTACTGGGTGACATACTTTTGTCTTCTTTGTATTCATGACCAAGTATTTAGGAAATCAATTGTTACTCACAAGGAAGGAGGGCTGCACAAATCAGGTACTGTTACATTTTTACACATGCTGCTGAGTTCCCAGTTAAGAGTGTGGAATTATGGAATCTGTTCAAGCTAATTTACATTGTAGATGAATTTATATTTTCATCCATCCAAAAAATAAAATAAAAACCCAAGATGCGTTTTAACTTTACCTTAATCCGATGCTCCCACACTGAGATATACTTACTTTACCATTAGCCAATCCCTCACCGAAAGTCCTACCTCCTGCCCTCTTCCGGGTATGTACTGTCCGCAATGGTGAAGTCACATGCAATGGCTGACAGACCATACCCAGAAGAGCCTTAACAAGCGCACTCTGCTCCTGCGTGCTCATAAACGTTTAGAAACAGCAAGCTGGAGGTGGGACTTCTGGTGAGGATTGTGCTGAGTAAGTATATCTTATACATAAGTATGTGGGCGTGCCAGATTACGGTAAGGATAAAACACATCTTTGCTTTGGGGGGTAATTAGGCTACTAACACTTGATATTTTTTGCCTGGACATTTCCTATAAAAATACAAGTGGTTTATTCCATTTTGAATAATGTTTTTTGAGTAATTTCCTAAATGGACAGTGTCACGAGCGCCAGTTCGCTGGGCACGTGATCTGACCAATCGGTAATCCGCTGCCACCACTTCAAATTCTTAAGGCTTTGAAGATGCCCACAAACACTCTTGACTCTCACTGACTATTCACACCCCTGTCCTGGCAGCTAAATGGTTAACACTACACCATTCACTCCAGCAACTAACTGATTAATTAGCATCAGTCTTCCACAAGCAGTCACAGAGTTAATTAGCATTTACACTAGCAAAGCATTCCATACACTTAAAGATCATCCAACCACATCGATACACTTAAAGATCATCCAGCAAGAGGTTGGATTTAGAGAGCCTGAAAAACAAAACTTATTACATTTTAGATTTAATATTCCAAAAGGTGGACAGTGTATATAATACAAAAATAAAAGAAAATGCTGTAACAATAAAATGACATACAATATAGGTACAACAGTTATATAAAATAAAAAGGATAAACATATTCACAGACCCTAACTACTCATTAGAAGGAGTCCTGTGTCTTGGGGCGAGAAGGAAACATATGATCCATACCCATTTAGCATGTCCCCTCAGTATGAACAAAGTTAAAGGGACTATTTAAGCCCCTTGTTGTAACACCCTCCTCCTGGGCTATGCCTGAGGTGGGAGTGTCCAGGAATGTCCAGATTTACACCTTGTCACAACCATTCATTCCCCCTCAGTTAGGTAGATTCCATATAACTTTAGATATGTACATTGTACTGGGATATAGACCACATATTCCTCTCCTGTAATAATTATCAATTCTTACAATACCAAACATTACCCGTGTGTAATACATATTTCCCAAGATATTAATAACTCGCCTTGGCAAGGGAATAAGGTCTCCATGTTGGGTATCATTTTAATGGGCTTTCCTTCCCATTCATAAATATAATATTGGTTCCCATATCACATATTCCAATACAAAAATATATTTATTTTATACATATGGCTGTTCTTAAGGTGACCTCTATGTATCCACCAGACCCCTAGCTGTAGAGTATTCCAGATACATGGTTCGGCCCCACATTGTCTGGAAGTGAAGATCTGGTTCCATGCTTCACTAACCCTAATATAAACACTGGGGACTGTTTCCAGGGTGGAATGACATTTTTATTGGTCCTTTGAAAGAACTAATAGCAATAGTCAGTACACACTTTCTTGACAGACATGTAAAAGCGCACATACATCTTTCCATTATGCTCCTTTATACTCACAAACACCTTTATACTGTATTGGTGTATTGTTTAGCAGTCCTAAATCAACAGGGTTATTCAATAAAAGCTCTTATTGTTAAGAATGGTGCTAATTTTGCCCCGAACAATAAGATTTTAGCTTTCAAATGTTAAATATTATCTGATTGGTTGGGGCAAAATTAGCACAATTTTTAATGATAAGAACTTTTATTGAATCTCCCTGCAAGTGTTTTCTTTCCTGCTGTCTTCTTACTGACTTTATAGCTTTGTCCCAGAATGAGTGGGGCTTAAGATTCCAGGGTGTGGCTGGGTGAATGAAGAAGTGGTCTGGGGGCAAAGTGAGCCAGGAATAGGACCCACCCACATACTGTTTTATAATATTCTTGGTGATTAAAGGGAAAGTTCAGTGGAAAATATCATTATTTTAAAAATCATTGGTTTGTATAATGCATACCTAGTTATTCTACATATTCTCTCCCATTTTAAAAAAATCAGTTGATTTCATACCCTTTGCTATTCCCTACTGTTGACATTAGTGCTGTAAGAAACTCCTCACTCTGTTTACTTATATTATGTATTACTTGTGTATGTAATATGTATGACTTTGTATAACATGTATTACCCTGAATGTAATGTATGACTATGTAATTGTAAAGTGCCACGGAAGATGTTGGCACTATATAAATCAATAATAATAATAATAATTAGTGAGCTTCCATTTTAGGTTCTAACGGTCCTTCTTCTTTCCAGGATACACCTCTCCCTTGAAATGTTACTAACATTAATTTCTACTGATTGGCTGTTGGATGGGTCAAACATGCTCAGATCTCTACTGAGCAACTGAATCAACCCAGGCACTGGGTCATGGGAAAGACCATAATGGTCTCGATTAGGGGTCCTGCAAACAGGAAGTCAGTATTTCGGTTGCATTTATTTGTACACACAAAACACTGAATGGGCAGGCTAAGGTCATTGGGAAAATACTGCTCTTTTTTCCTAAAACTATATGTATTTGCACTGAACGTCCCCTTTAATCCTTGTGACTGGCCACATAGATTGCTAAAAGAGGTTGATTATCAGATTAGCATTGCGGCTTTCACAGTTTAGGAGTCAGACAAGGCACAATTTGTAAGCAGTTTTTTAAAAAAAAGAACACATCTAAAGAAACTATCCAGCAAGTAAGTTATACCATACACCCCAATCTTGCTTGAAGGAAAATATGGATAGTTTTGTCTATTCCACTAATCAAAATAGACCATCCTACTTAACACCCAACCAAAAGTGTTATTCATCTCACAGTCCAGACGCTTTTGGTGTGTTTGGGCCTGATCCACCTAGGAAAATTAATAAGAACATTTATTGCCTGTTTAAAAAGTCATTATAAAGAACTCTGATGAATGTATAGAGGAAAAAACTAAGCCAGTGTTCACAAAATCATGTTTTTTTTCCAGTGCTGAAAGGGTTCTGCTTTCTGAGAGCTGTAGAATTATAGTATTGAAAATACCAGGAGGTTTGTACTGGCAGAATCTTTGGATGTTTTAGAAAAAGGATTACATATCTTTTGGAACATGTAAAATAGGGGTTAGGCTACATAAGTGAAACAGAGATAAAATAATTATCCAGCAAGAGACTTGAAGAATAATAATGTCATTTTTGCAAATGTTATATTGTTTTGGAGACACTTTAGACTAGGATCATAAATGTTTAACATTTGGGGGATGTCTATATATTCAGTATAACTCCTTTGGTATTGTAATGTCTTTTGTTATTTTTGTAGTTCTACAGTATAAGAAGATTTATAACTTTGATTTCCTCCAAAAATGTTATTATTTTTATGAAGACCAGTTAAACAAATATCTGCAAATCCCAAAGTACTTATAGAGGAACTGTGGTCATCTCACTAATCAGGGTTATAAAAAAGCCTTCAGTCTTTGAAACAAGCCCTTAATTACATCTGTAACTACTACAATCAGATGTTATGGTATGCAAAAGGTTAACATTTCCGGCTTGCAATAGCTTGTAGTCATGTGTGCTTTGCCTGCATTTGATAATTGTTTATCTATTTTAAATGCATACCTTGTATTTGACTCCCTTTACTGTGGTATCCATACAAGTGTCTATTTAATCTATTTAAAAGAACTCTCATATACCTTTCAAACATACCTAGGATGAAGTCTCTAGCTTCTAGTCTTTTAAAGTTATACTCAGACAGTTAGGATAAACAATGAAGTGGGTGATAGTCACATGATGTACTGTGTAAGAATCCCCACCCCCCAAAATACAATATTTTCTGAAGCTATTTAAAAACCTGCAACCATTGTCTGTCCATTCCTGTACCTATTTTTTTGTTCAGGCTTGTGGCTAGCTTTAAAGTGATTAAGAAATTTGGGGGCGGGACTTATGATGCAGCAGATGATGCTCTGTTGCAGAAGTAGGATACAACTGGGCATGCTCACTGCCTCTGGAAGTTTGGGCAGAGCAATTGTGCTGGTCATGTGCTAGCTGGAAACACTAGCCTGTAACTTTGGATAAATTGCAGCTATAAGCATGATCATGGAGTCGTTTTAAAGGTATGAATGTGCCCTTTTTATGGAGACCACAGTTACCTTTTTAAAGGCTTTTTCACTCTGAAAAAAAGATTGAGAAGATTGGGGATGCGCAATGATGCTGGCTGCCACACTTCTTCTTGGCTTCAGCACTATCGTTAATACAGGAAAGTCCAGAACTAGCTTGGCAGATAAAAACTCCTCAGCGACATGATATTTCGAGGTAGGAATAAACAATCCTTAAGGAATAAACAAGCCTTTGATACTGTGGACCACTCTCTTCTTATGCAGATTCTATATTCTCTGGGCATCCGAAATCAAACTGCGGTGTGGTTGTCTTCTTATCTCTCTAACAGATCTTTCACTGTTAGAGAGATCTCTTTTGCTAATTAGACTTCCTCTCCTGCTCCGCTTAGTGTGGGGGGCCCTCAGGGCTCGGTTTTAGGACCCTTGCAGTTCTCCCTCTACACTATCTCTCTGGGAAAAATAATCAGTTCTTTCGGTTTTAAGTATCACTTATATGCTGATGATACCCAAATTTACTTGTCCACCCCAGTGCTAACCCTTGAAGTTCAATCCCAAATCTTTAAATGTCTGCTCTCTATCTCTTCCTGGATGGCGCACCGTCGCCTTAAACTCAATCTATCCAAAACGGAATTAATAATTTTCCCCCAAAAACTAGGACCTAGTCCACCATTCTTCATCTCTATTGACAATATGGTCATTAACCTAGTTGAATCTGCACGCTGCCTTGGAGTGATCTTTGACTCCTCTCTTCCCTTCCATCATCACATTAACAATGTCGCTAGGATCTGTAGTTTTTTCCTTCGCAATATTGCCAAGATCTGTCCTTTATTCTCTTTCTCCACTACTAAAATGCTCGACTACTGTAACATTCTACTGCCTGGACTCCCGGCCTCTCATCTCTCTCCTCTCCAGTCTATCTTAAACTCGGCAGCTCGGATCATCTCGCTCTCCTCCAAAAGAGAACCCGCAACCCCGATACTTTAGTCCATAGGGTGGCTTCCCATCAAACAAAGAATCATATTCAATACCCTGCTTTTAACCTTTAAATATCTTCGCTCATCTGCACCTCCCTACTTATCTTCTCTCTTGGTCCCTTATGTCCCAGGCCGTGCCCTCCGTTCCTCACAACATAGTAACATAGTAACATAGTAATTAAGGTTGAATAAAGACATTCGTCCATCAAGTCCAACCTATTCACCCTCTTTAAATATATATATATATATTTTTTTTAACCCTACCTAACAGTTGATCCAGAGGAAGGCAAAAAAACCCAGCTAAAAAGGGGGAAAAAATTCCTTCCTGACTTCAAACGGCAATCGGAATGTATCCCTGGATCAACCAGATCTATATGCATTAATACCAGTAATTCTCAATATTTTTTAGTTTTAGAAACTTATCCAGGCCTTTTTTAAAGTTATTCAATGAACTTGCCATTACCACTGCCGGAAGACAGTTCCACAATTTCACCGTTCTCACTGCAAGGAAACCTTTCCCAACCTGAAGATGAAAATTCTTTTCTTCCAACCTTAGAGGATGTCCACGTGTCCTCTGATATGACATATTAGTGAACAATGCACCAGAGAGTTCATTGTATGGCCCATTAATATATTTGTATAAGGTAATCATGTCCCCACGCAAACGTCGCTTCTCCAATGTAAACAGCCCTAACTTGTCTAATCTGCCTGCATATTCGAGCCCCTCCATTCCCCTTATTAATTTAGTTGCCCTTCTCTGAACTGCCTCAATTTCCAAGATGTCCCTTTTGTATATGGGATTCCAAAACTGCACCGCATATTCCAAATGAGGCCTTACCAGTGCCTTGTAAAGAGGGAGAATAATATTTTTCTCTCTTGAATCTATTCCCCTCCTTATACAATACAATATCTTGCTAGCTCTAGCCGTTGCTACCTGGCATTGTTTGCTATGGCTAAGTCTGTTATCTACCAGAACCCCCAAATCTTTTTCCATTACAGATGCACTTAACACAGAGTTATTTATGGTGTAGGTGGCACAGGGATTATTAAATCCCAAATGCATCACCTTACATTTATCAACATTGAATCTCATCTGCCATTCTGCTGCCCATTTTGATAATCTATCTAGGTCTGCTTGCAGCACTTGTACATCATTGGAAGTTTCCAAAGCTCTGCATAGTTTAGTGTCATCAGCAAATACTGAGACCTTGCTCTCAATGCCCTCTTCTAAGTCATTTATAAACAGATTAAACAGAAGCGGCCCCAGTACAGAACCCTGAGGCACTCCGCTTAGAACTTTAGCCCACATAGATGTAGCTCCATTAACCACCACTCTCTGTTTGCAGTCCAATAACCAGTTCTCTATCCATGAACAAATGTTTTCTTCAAGGCCAACAGTCCTCAGTTTATACATTAGTCGCTTATGTGGCACAGTATCAAAAGCTTTTGCAAAATCCAAATATACCACATCCACTGCTGTGCCTGAATCTAGCTTCTTACTCACTTCTTCATAAAAACCAATTAAATTTGTCTGGCATGATCTATTTCTCATAAATCCATGCTGACTACTACTAATACGATGATCCCTGGAAACAAAGTCAAGGATATGATCCCTTAACAAGGTTTCCATCACCTTCCCTACCACTGATGTTAGGCTTACAGGTCTATAGTTTCCAGGCTGTGAACGACTACCTTTTTTGAATATTGGTATTACATTGGCTTTTTTCCAATCCAGCAGCACATCCCCAGACAAAAGTGAATCTGAAAAGATAAGAAACAGTGGTCTAGATAGATACACTATCTAGACTCTTCACAGACACCCAACTAACACTGCTGCCTCACCCCTTAAACCATTCTCTCTTGCTGCTCCCTACAATAATCAGAGACAAATACTTTTTAACACAGAACATAAATATAAGATTTCTGACTGAGGAGCTTTTGAGGAGCTATAATTAGTGTCTATAACAATCAATGGAACATCCATGAAAAATTCCATTTCAGAAGCCTGATGATGTCTTAAACACTCGATCTTTGTTTTTATAGTTTCTGATTTCCTACAATTCACAAAATAAAAGCTGCCTTTAGCTCACTTTGGTTCTTTCTTTTTATTCTGCCACATAATGTAAAGTTATTTATTGGTTTAATAATAATAAAAAAATGGCAATGGCTTTGAAATGATAGAATTGGCAATATCCCTGCACCAAAGAGTTTCAGTTTTAATCTTGCTTGAAACAGACACTGATATTTGAGATGAAGAACGAGGTTAGTGGTTAAAGTGTTAGGCTTAAATATACCAGTTTGTGGGTTTCATTTTAGCCATTCCACTTAGATTGAGTGTGATGTCATGCAAATCATTTTACCTCTCATATTTGGCTTGCCACCTGCACTTCAGAGTAAAATGTTTTCTTTTTATATTTTGGGATTTTATTGGGCAAAGGGGAGCTTACCAAAAAAGTACAGGTTGGCTTTAATCCAGTAACTGTATAAATCATTTTGAAGTGTGTTTGAGGTGAATGAAAGTTAAAATATAAATGAACCTGAATGGAATCTGTATGTTCCAATCAACAGTAAGCCGTGTCTCGATTGTCTGAATTCAGTAGAATAGAGAAGAATCAATTGGCTACCTGATATCACTGCAAAATGTTAGTGTTGCCCCCTCTCTCTGTCTGGTCACAACAAGACACAAATATGCAAATGTTTAGTAGGTTCTTTCGTGCTCTCCTTCTCCTCCTTCTATCCCTTCCCAATAGTTGGAAAGTGAAGAGTGCTATAACACGTTAGTATTCATTGAGATGCAGGGCTAAACTGACCATTCACATGGGCAATATTCAGCAAATCCCATCAGATCCAATGAGATTTGTTGAACATTGGCCATGTGTATGAATGGGTCGTGTCTGCATCACGGTCTATTGGTCCGAAATATATGTATAGGATATTCCTTATAAATACACGCATTCTGGATCTTTTTGTAGATCTGAATGAGTGAGGCTGGGTATACATGAGTCAGTTGGCCCAAAAAATCTGTGCTGTTTTGTGGGGGGCCATGACTAATGTTGGTCACCCATGCATCTAGATGTACAAACGGGTATGTCGGTAAACTATGGCTGATCATGTAGTCTCCTATGGGCAGCACGATTGGTCGCAGCAAACTTTGTCTGCAGCTACTTTTGCCTCGACCAGTTATTCATCCTGGCCTATCTTCATTAATTCTGATGAAGTGTACTTTATTAGAGTGGGTCTAATAAAGTACACTTAGACTGGGACAGTCTAATTAAGTACACTTCATCAGAATTAGTAATGGCTTTGGACTTGTTTAGACAATAATGTGGGTGAGAAGTCTAAGGCTGGGTACACACTGAGGGACTATTAGTCCCAACGAGTGCTCACTACGAGCGACCATCGGTCGTGGCAAATTCATCCGCAGCCGAAAATGCGAACAATCAAGCGTTCCCATAGGGAGCCGCACGATCAATCATAATTTTCCGACACGTCCGATCAAACCGAAAGTGCTGTGAAATGTTTGGTCGCCTGAAAATATTGGCTGGTGTGTACCCAGCCTAATGCCTGGTCTATTGAACAATAAAAATGTAACCCTTAATCTTCTTTACTAATTACTTAAAGGGAACAATGCTTTAAGTAAAAGCCAACATTGACTGCTGGGCCAGATGATGTTAGCTCTAATGAAAAATTTAGATGGCCTGCTAAAATTATAAACTTTCAGCAGCAAAAAAAGAAAATACCTGAAAATAGCTGGGCATCAGTGGCCTTTATAGCTCTAGCCCCTTACTAAATGAACATACACCAGTCAATAAAACCC
The DNA here is from genome assembly GCA_019447015.1 of Hymenochirus boettgeri. NCBI lineage: Eukaryota > Metazoa > Chordata > Amphibia > Anura > Pipidae > Hymenochirus > Hymenochirus boettgeri. The sequence goes on from CM033469.1 coordinate 127,980,903, forward strand.
TTCTTTCTCATCCTTATTAATGACCTCAGACAAGCTCAGAGTGATTCACCAAGACAGAGATTGTAGAATTACCTACTCTTTATCTCTTTGTACTAAGGGTAGAGAGGTGAAGAACAACATAGACTGTCTTCTCTAGTTAAAATTCTTAGCAACTCAGTGGGTTTAATCTTCATGTAGAAAGCACCTAGATTGGCAGGCAATTCATTGTTTTTAATAACACTTAATAAGCAAAATATTTTTTATATTTGTACCTGAAAAATGTCTGTACCTCTTCTTAAAGAGGGAATAAACACAATCAGGGTTATTCAATAAACGTTCTTATCGTTAAAAATGGTGCTAATTTTGCCCCAACCAATCAGATGTTAGCTTTCAAATGTTAAATAACATCTAAATTGGTTGGGGCAAAATTAGCACCATTTTAAACGATAAGAACTTTTATTGAATCTCCCTTAATATTTCCTTTAAACTTTAGGTTTCTTTTAAAGCACCATGTTTTTATAATATGAGTTTACATGTTTTTTTTAATGTGCTTGCACTGCAACACAAATGGTGAATACATATGTTCCAAAATTAGATAGGAACATAAATGCATAAGTGTTGCTGCTTCCATTAAAAAACATTTGTTTGTGAAAATATAGCAATCTGAATGCAAAACCTGCACTTAGGACCAATGCCTTAAACTCAAGCAGAAGAATTTCCAGAGGTGCAGAGGAAGGTGCAATAGGAGATACTGTTGTTATGTTCTTTTTCGTTCTAAAACACTGGGCTCTTTTATAATTGATTTGTATTTGTATTACAAAGGGACAGGTATTACAAGGGTAAATAATTGATGACATATAAATATTTAGTATGTAGGAGTGTTTAAAAACTCTCTCTAGGAGTAAAGAGCATTCAACAAGTTGAAAACTCTAAATTCTGACTGATACCAATGTGGTCTGGTGCTAAGAAGGCTAGTTTTATATATATATATATATATATATATATATATATATATATATGTATATATATATACATCTTCATAGGAGATTGCATTTACTTTTTAAGAGATACCAATGTGGTGGGAGGTATAGGATATTACATATAGGAAAGGTATATATGTATGCGTGTTCTATCTCACTATTACCATTTAAATGACCATCAGTAAATGTATATAAAGAATAGCACTGACTTATATTAGGTACAACACAAAATATACAAAATACATAAACTTACTTACAGAGCTGAGATCTCTATTTCAACATGGAATGGTAAAAATGGGAGGTTAACCCACACCGCTGCGTCTGCTCCATGTGAAAGGAAGTGTAATCCTAAAAAAGTTTCTTTCTTCTACACAGGATGTGATGTGTATTATAATGGACATATACACCAAGGCTCCTTATATACCACCTCCAGCTTGCAGGTGGGGTCAGTTAGTGATAAAAGACAAGACATCCCTGCTCTCTATGGCTAAGAGGAGAGAAAGTGAAAGTAGATTGTGGTGTGTGCTTTGGAGAGACATTGACTGCAACATAAGATCTTGTGTGTAAGACCCTGTGCATAGGATCCTGTGTATATTAAGCTATGGTGGCTGCTACTAATAGCATTTCAATTAGAAATTGAAAAACACAAACTATACAAAATACATAAACTTACTGACAGAACTGAGATTTTTATTTTAAAATGGAATGGTCAAATGACAGCTTAAACCACACCCCTGTGTCTGCTCCATGTGAAAGGAAGTGTAATCCAAAAACAGTTTCTGTCTGCTACACAGGATATGATGTGTATTGTAATGGACATATACACCAAAGCTCCTTATATACCACCTCCAGCCTGCAGGTGGTGTCAGTGAGTGATAAAAGACAAGATATAAATATCTTGTCTTGTCTGAATAAGCGTGAGTGAGCACAATGATGTCAGAGTCTTTTAGCAGTTAACAAGTGACAGAAACACTTAGAAGTGACACGACTTATTGCATGCATGTGTGTCTGACTGTTGTCATGAGTGTGTGTCTGTTGTGATGTTTGTGTGCAAAAGTGTCTGACTGTTTATATGTGTGTGTCTGTATGCATGGATTATGCATTAATCTCGGGGTGGGGCTTTAGGGAGTGGGTACCCTCACTGAAATGTGTGGGTACCCCCCCTGAAATGAGTTTTGGTAGAGTGGGATGTCTGACACAAAATCCTGTGGGAAAGATCCTGTGTGTAAGAGCCTGTGTATAAGATCCTGTGTATAAGATCCTGTGTATATTAAGCAATGGAGGCTGCTACTGATAGTATTTAAATTAGAAATTTCAATTAGATCTGTATAAAAGAGTATATAAAGGATAAATCCATTTCTTTAGGTAAACTGGGAATGAAAAATGTTTGTTTATATGTTAGATTATAAGGGCAATGCTATTATAATAACATGATGCTGTGAGTACCTTGTGTTATATGAGGTACCATCACCACTTGCCTTGGTGAATACAAATAAGTATTAACCTAGCATGTTTAGTTTCAACCACACAGTGTGGCAGGATTGCCTGGGTCTACTCTCAGACCTGCAGAATTATCCTATTTGGCTCCTCTGGAAGCTGATAAATACAACATGGATTGGGGTAATTACGTATGAGGTATGATGGTCTAAGTGAGATGCAAAATAAATGAATTAGGAACACACCAACACATGGTCCACCAGGGAGACTTACTCATCTGGACCCCATTAACTCTTACAGAACTGCTGGGATATGCACTGCATATGTACCCATTTGTTCTGTGGGCCATGTTTATATTTGTTAGGATCCATGTCAGAATCATAATCCACACCAGATGCTTCCATGCTCTTTTTTTTTTTATAATGTTAAGATATCCATTAACAACATGATAAATAACACAATTGACCATCTTGCTAAGGAAGGACTGGGGAAAGGCTGATTTATACTATACTATTGTGATTGCTATGCAGCACAAGTAAAATAATAATCATGTTTAAGTGATAGACATCAATTAATCCTGTACCTTTAACCACCTAGAAAATGGTTCTGTTTGGAAGCCTCTCCACTGAGGAAAAGAAAACAAACATCTGTAGAACAGCAAACATTTTCAATCTGGTTAAACTGACTTCTAAAAATACTGTTGATGTTATCTTTGTGATAATGACATCATGCTTACCTCCTCCCTTGTGCACTGTGATAAATACAGTAATAGCCACAGATGCAGGGGGATAACCAATTAAAGGACAAGTACACCCATTTTTTCACTCACCTTATGTCTTTCTCCTAAATTTTAATTTTCCTTTTTTTGTCATTTGTAAACAGTAGATTTTTTCACTTTTTCCAGTCTTACTTCTTAATTAAGTTGTTTTACACACTGGATTTCAGTCAGATTCTAGCTAAGTCGGTGTCTGAGGTTAATTGGGATATAATCCACCCCCTTGGTGGTTTTCTATAGGGTCAACTGTAACATAATACTACTAAGTGGTAGCGCATCGATTGTAACCCAAAAGTTGTGTTGTGAGCTGCGAATGGTACAATTGTAATTCAGTGAACAGGATGCACATGCTACTCCAAAGGACATATTGTGTCGCACTGTTACAGTAAGGTGTACGAGCAGTAGGGATTAGCATATTCCATTACACTCCGGTGTCAAAGTCTGGTGTGCATGCGTTTAATTATGATGATTGGTATTTCTAAATAAGAATGCTATTCCCTGTTCAGATGTAATAGAGAAATGTTCTGGTAAAATATGGTTTGAAATACAATTTTAAAAAATTGGTGTGCAGATATAAATGATGTGGTTGAAGACTAATGGATGGAACTAAGCAAGAAACCCATTTGTAAGGTTCTCTTTCAAGCCACCAAATCCAAATAAGGAACAAGACGCCTTATTTCAGGAAAGCTAGTTTTTCTTTTATCATAAACTGGAATTATTTGTTTTTCAGGCAAGGCAACAGCTTAGAAAGGAAGTAAACTATTACACTTCCTGTAAGGAATAAATATAAAACTCATGTGATAGAAGGAAGAAACAATACAAATCTTTAGGGAGCATGAGAACATAAATGGTGCCAGAAACATGGTGTGCCATTGCATGGTTAAGCAATTTAGGTGTTATATTAGAGTTAGGGCAGGATAGCGAAAGTTTGGGGCAAGTAATGTTGTGGGACAGAAAGAATTACACCTGAGGTTTGATTCCCTGACAAAGCACTTCACAAAAGGCTTATGCAGTTCTACAGTTTGTAAGAAAAACAGCCCTAGGTCTATTGAAAATAATGGAAACTGGATTAGGGAGGGGTGTTTTATACTCATATCCTTAAATTTTATAGCCTCCCCCTTTAAACAAAGGGTACATTATTTACTATTATCTATGAGCATTTGTATACATGGATATATGTCCTTCCTATTATATAAATTAATTCATAGGCTTCTAGGAGTTTGGTTTTACTAAGTGAATAAATGGGGATAACTTGTGTATAAATTTAGTGAGGAATATTTATTATAATATAAGTAGGAATATGTAAAGGATAGTTGGAGTAACATAATTGTAAAAGTAGAATTGAAAGTTAATTACCTCTGTAACTGTAGAGAAATCTCCCAAGGTAAGATGGTATAGCCTAGATAGAGATTAAATACCCTTGCCTACTGTTTTTGGTGATCCCCATGTTACCTAATTTGAAAAAAGTGCACTAGGTATGGGTGGGCATGTTTTCTACCAACAAATCATAAAAAAAGTTAGGTTTAGTAGAAATGTATGTATGTATGTATGTATGTATGCCAGAACATTGGCTGACAAAGAGCATGTGATTTAAGGGATGTCAGTTATGAGTCTCACCCAGGGCCTCTTCTCTAATGAGGCTGAGTAAGACATTTGTCTCAGGCGGTGCCTCTGGGGTAAAGGGAAAGGAAGCGGAAAACAAAAACTGACCCCCTTGCCCACCTTCGCCCAAAACTGATATGGGGATCACTAGTAATTTACCCCTGTAGGGCTGGGAGCCTGTTAACTCTGCAGAACCACAGTGGAAACTGCCCTTTTCCAAGCTGCACAAAATGCTGTGTGGGGCACTTATATTATAGTTATCTGTGTGGGGGCCATTTCTATTTCTAGTAATTCAATCGTTCCTTTGACTGTTAACCACCAGCTTCCCAGTTATCCACTTTCTATTATCTATCAATGGGATTATCTATTCATCTATATCTATTCATCTACCTGTGCCCCCACCCCCTTGTAAAGTTTGATTTTACCAAGTGTTTAGCCATGCCCACAACCAGATGCCACACCTACTTTACCACGGTGGCACGCTACGCGCGCCACCTAATGCAGCTGGGAAGCGCCATTTTGCCTCAGGTGGCAAAAAAACTAGAAGTGCCCCTGGTCTCACCATTTGCAAGGTTTAGATGTTGGATGTGAGGAAACATTTTACCACATGCTTGGTGATTGAGAAAGAAAACTTTGAGAAAAAACTTTTCATAGATGTGTCACTTTGACAATAACATTGGGAACTGAAGTTTTTGCTGCTGAGAGTTTTAGTTTTATTTTGACTGTGGGATTGTTGGTTTTCACTTCACCTTCTCTTCTCTGCAAACTTCAAATTTTCCATTGGGATAAAAAAGGTGAATGGGTGACTGGTGCACTGTACAGGGGGTCACAGGGGCATATATACAAAATATACACAGAAATATTCTGTATCTTTGTATAGATTGTAATATAATATATAAGATGCAAATTCCATTCAGTGCTCATGACACTTGTTTTAAAGGCTTCTACCTTTTTTCTAGTTAAATTGCAGTTGCAAGCAGTAGAGCGTGGAGTTGTATGGATCAAAGGAATCAGTTCAAATCGCTACCTTGCTATGAAAGAAGATGGAAGATTAATAGCTCTGGTAAGTGAATACATTTATACTCACATTTTAATAGGAGCATTATACTCATGCAGTAACATACTTCTTTTTAGCTCCTCCCACAATTATTGTCACTGACAATTAAGACATTTTTAACATTGGAGAACATATGTAAATGAAGGAGAGGGAGGAGCTTGAAAACTCAGTTTCTACCAGAAAGGAGTAAGCTACTGCATGGGTATAATTGTCCTTTAAGATTTTCAGTTTAAGAATTTACAGGGTTATTCAATAAAAGTTCTTCAGGGTTATTCAATAAAAGTTCTTATCGTTTAAAATGGTGCTAATTTGGCCCCAACCAATCAGATGTTACCTTTCAAATTTTAAATAAGATATGAAATTAATTTTCATACCGTAATTCACATTGAAAAACATATTATTTGAAAAAAATGTATTTCCTTTGTTGACAGTGTATGTTTTTAACATGTGGAACTTCATTTACATCATTGTCTTGTATTTTAACATAACATGTCAGTAATACAGTGATTGGTTAAGGCAAAATTAGCACCATTTTAAATGATAAGAACTTTAACTGAATTTCCCTTAAAGGACAACTAAAGCCACAGAACAACACTGAACCAGAAGGCAGAAAAAACCAGTATAAAACCAGTAATCGGTGTTTTACCTCTCATTTTGATATGGGAGCTGGGAAATTTACCTAAATAACATATGGTTTGTGCTTTATTTCACAGCATTCTAATATCACACAGTTTGGTCAACGATCATTATGTTCTGCTCATGCTCAGTCCTTATCTATGTCAGAAACTTGTTACAGTTGATTACACCCATTAATAATTTCTAGCCAATCATTTTACAGGACAGATAAAGCAAGGAAGCATGTGACTGAGGTCAGGAGGTGTGGTCTGACACTGCACATACACACAGATACTTCATACAGTTCTTAACAGACTTACATTTACTTTAATACAATTTACTGGAGTGGGATTTTATATATATAATTGGTGTTTTTAGAGGGGTTGTTTTCAGATTCTAGAGTATATAAAATTGGGTTTACTTCTCCTTTAATATTTTTTTTAATTCAAGTTTGTAGAAAATTTGATATTCTAAAAAAAAAATCTTTTTGATTTTCAGAAGAAATACTTTCCCGTATATTTAGTTTGTTTCTTTCTGTTAATAGGATAAATTTGCAGACATTGCTAATTAATTCCTTTGTCAATCTGAGATGCCTGCAAGTCTGGATTGGGGCTTGGGGCTGTGGTATAAACACATTAGACTTAACGTTTGGCATTTGTTTTAACTAATCCAATACAAAGATAAAAATGGTAAATAATTATCAGGGTTATTCAATAAAAGTTCTTATAATTAAAAATGGTGCTAATTTTGCCCCAACCAATCAGATGTCAGCTTTCAAATGTTAAATAAGATCTGATTGGTTGGGGCAAAATTAGCACCATAAGAACTTTTATTGAATCTCCCTGTATGTGTTTAAGTGATAAACATTTTATTATTTAATAATTTCTTGTTATAATTGTAATTCTAATTATTATTATGGAAACCATGAAAACTCAGACATCATTCATGCAAGTGTTGATTCAAAGAGACCAGTGGAGCAAATAAAATGATCACAGAGCCTTTGGCACAATTTCTTCCCACAGCTAAAAACAGAACCAGCCTGGTTAGATTTTAATACACATTAATGTACAAAAGACTCTTTATTCTCATTGCAGGAGACCTGTTGTCTGTTTGACTACAAGCAATACACATAAAAAATTATTCCACCATATGAAATTAATTTTCATACCGTAATTCACATTGAAAAACACTTTTTAAAAAAAAAAAATATATTTCCTTTGTTGACAGTGTATGTTTTTAACATGTGGAACTTCATTTACATTATTGTATTCAGAGCTCTCTCTGCGCACCGAAACTTATATAATCAGTGTAGTATAGTTATAGTATTTGAGGTTGAATAAAGACATGTGTCCATCCAGTCCAACCCATCTAGCAATATCCTCATTTCCTGTCTAACTGTTGATCCAGAGGAAGGCAAAACCCCTCCACCAAATTTATAAAGGGGGAAAAAATTCCTTCCTGACTCCAAGTGGCAATCGGAAATTTCCCTGGATCAACTCTACTTTATAAATCAATACCAGTAACTTGTAACATTCCTTGTTTGCAGAAACTCATCCAGCTTTTTTTTGAAACTGACCAATTAACCTGCCATAACAACGTCCACTGGAAGACAGTTCCATAGCTTTACCGTTCTCACAGTGAAAAACCCTTTCCGATCTTGAAGCCTAAACCTTTTTTCTTTAAGTCTTAAGGAATGTCCTCATTTCCTCTGACATGTTATATTGGTGAACAATGCTCCAGATAGTTTATTGTATGGCCGTTAATGTATTTATACACAGTAATCATATCCCCACGCAAGCACCTTTTCTCCAGCGTACATAATTGTAACTTTTCCAGTCTCTCTTCATATTCAAGCTCCCCCAATCCTCTTATTAATTCAGTTGCCCTTCTCTGTACCCTTTCCATTTCAAAGATGTCCTTTTTGTACACAGGATTCCAAAATTGCACTGCAAATTCCAAATAGGGCCTTACCAATGCTTTGTAAAGAGGAAGAATAACATTTTCCTCCCTTGAATCCATACCTCTCTTTATACAAGACAATACCATGCTGGCTCTGGCTGTTGCTGCCTGGACTGCTTGCTACATTTAAGTTTGTTATCCACCAAAACTCCAAGATCCCTTTCCAACAGGGATTCACTTAACACAGAGCCATTTATAGTATAAGTAGCACAAGGATTTTTAAGTCCAAAATGCATCACCTTACATTTATCAATATTGAATCTCACCTGCCACTTAGCAGATGAGATTCAATGTTGATAAATGTAAGGTGATGCATTTTAAGTGTAAGTGGGGTTATGTGCATGTCAGCTCATTGTACCAGTTTTACCATGAAATTTATCTCTCTGTACTGACTATTCGAAAACACCATTCGAAAAGATCAGAGTCTCCCCCCCAAAAAACAGGATCACCCACTTGTAAGGTCAAAAATGAAAAAGACATTTAATCACATCCATAGACAAGGCAGCTAGAAAGTTTAGGGAGAGAGGAGCCAAAAGGAGCAAAAAGCCCTCCACTGAGCATAAAAATGGAGAAACAGAAGGTGTTTCTCAATTTTTATGCTCAGTGGAGGGCTTTTTGCTCCCGCTCCCTAAGCTTTCCAGCTGCCTTGTCTACTGTATGCCCAAGTCCTACAACATAGAGCCATGAATCTGGATCTTGCACTGAGGAGATCTAACAAGATCGAAACATGTCATGTCAGATGATTGGCTCTATATATTAGGCTATATTTCACTTTAGCCCGCAACCGACATTTGACCCAGCCGAGCGTTCACTCATAGCAAGCGATTGGTCGGGACAAATAGTCCCTTCGTGTGTACCCAGCCTAATTCTGACATTGGTGTTTTCATGTATGCTTCTTCCCCCCCCCCTTGGTACCACTGGATTATCAGTGTTCCACATGGTTGTGTACATGGGGTGCACTCTTCCAGACTAGTGTATCTGAACGTGCACTATTCCAGTTTTAACATACCAGTACCAACTTTTTCCTTACACTTAAGGCTAATTCAATAAGAGGTGCAAAATATTGACTACGCTGTTAATTTGCCTCAACCAATCAGTTGTTGTTTTCTGGTCTAATACAGTTAAAAACATTTGGTAACATATGATCAATAGCTGCAGTCTAAGAACACTTTTTTTTGCACCTTGCACGTTTAATAAGGCCCAATATATTTATTGTATAAAAAAATTAAGTAACTGTTATACATCAATATGTTTTTGTTCAGCTTACTTATTAAAAATAAAATTATATATATATATATATATATATATTAGCATGTGGGTATAGTATTTTTTACGTGCAGGTGTGTGTTTGGCTTGATGGGGATAGGGTGAAAAGAAGTGCACAGTTGGTAATGTACATCAGGTATTTAATAGTTATGAGTTGAGGAGGTGACATTGCTTGAGGGACGTATAGCACATGTTTATAGCAAAACCTTATATACAATGTTATCAGTTTTTCCACTACATGGAATTTGCAGTGGGGAAAACATGTTCATTGCAACGGAATACTGCAGAACTTGAGTGACTGGCGTCATGCTGTTGTGCTGTCTGTGAGCGTTGTGTTTTTATTACGTGTGCTCTATTTTTTGCACATTTGTTAGCAGTATGTCACTTTGTTTGCACTTTAACTCGTTATCACTTTATATTGACTATTAGATCCCAATCAATAAAGTTACTTTCTGGTCCGAATTAAGAGCGCCATGATGTCTTTGTTCTTTTTGATGTAACTGTCTGTGAAATGTGTAACATGCGGGCAGTGTGTGTCTGGTACTTAGGTCAAGGTTATGCCTTTGTAGTCCATACTCCCTAGCCGTCCCAGTTAAAGTAGGTAGATGAGGGCACCTACTGTGGTATGGCCATGGGCTTGGTGTTTGGGGAAATGCCTTTGATTTTTGAGGACATAGGTGTGATTGGGGGTGTACCTGTGACCGCAATATCTGGTTGTGTGGTCACAACATTTGGGGACACAGTGACGTTCAGGCTTCTTTTTGTTCAAATTGGGCTGCCAGCCCTGGTTTTGATTAATTTATTACTGAATTCTGGTCATAAATGGACCAATATATATCTATACATTTATTTTATGGGGATAAAAGTGTAAAAGTGTATATGTAAATATTTTCTGAAAAATTTAAACAAATAGTATTTTGTTTAAAAATATTCATGCAAACAAATGTAGAAAACATAAAAGCAATAGTTCTATGATTTTAAATTGAAAGTTTACATTTTTATTTACGGTAGTTACTTTTTTTAAAGAAATTTTATTGCAGAAATAGGGCTTCAGAAAACCTATTCCAACATGAAACTTGCTTGCTTAGTTGTATTTATAGATGAGGTGTAATGAACACTGTGTTTTGTGGTGCTTGTAAAAGTAAGGTCACTTCACGGAAATGGATTTTGTGTTCTGGCCATGTTCAGAAAGCATGGGATAGACCTCATGAATTGGCTGAAAGACATTACAATAGACTTGAAGACTTTCCCAGTATTTCCTGTAACCAGCAATACTTCTGGGTATATTTATGCTTTGCTAACTCTGACCTGCATTACCATGTTGTAATGTTCCAGCAGAGTGATTTTGTAAAGGGAGGGAAGATTTTCTACTTCTTCCAGACTACTTTTGCTAGCTTATTAGAGCTCCTTAAAGTCAATTACTAGAACGTCTACTGTGTTTTGTTAATTGTAATGCATGCCTTAGATTTTCTTTTAGCATTGCATTTTCTTTCCTTTAAGCTGGGTACACATGCCAGTTTTTTGAAAGATGACAGACCTGTCAGTCATTTTCAAAAATCACGATCCGCACAGTTGTTACACTGTGTGTACTTAGCTTTAGTGTTATTCTCAATACTTAGGACTCGTGACCTGCTCCTGTACTGTGCATGCACGCTTGAGAAAGGGCACAATGAGGCTCGAAACATGTTGTGTTACACATGTTAATAAACGTGCCGGTTGCAGTTAAACTGCCTGTTGTCCGAGTGTTACCTCTATAAATTTGAATACAAGATTTTGCACATGTTCAGAAGGAAGTAAGAAATTGCTGCAGCCAATCTTAAAGGGCATCTATAGTGAGAAAATGAACTTTTTTTCTTTCTTTCCATGAGTTTTATAATTCCCCCCAACCCCCAGAGTGTCATCACTGTTCAGATTCCTTCTCTGTCCTGAGATATACAGGTTAGAAGAATACGTGATTGCATTCCTGTACTCCTACTAGTACTGTCAATCAAATCCCTGTGACGTGATCCTCTTCCCTGCTCAAGTCCCTCCCTCCTCCATGCTCTGTAATAAACATAGAGCATTAGCAGGGGGAGAGAGGTAGATTTGATGGCAGAGTTAAGGCTGCACTTGACCCCCTTTCTTGATAGACTTCACTATTGATGATGGGTCACAAAGAGAGAGATCCAGGACAGATTGCTTTCTATTGGCTACTGTGCGTGGGTGTGTTTTTCAGGATGTTGAAATTTTAACTCCTACTACACATGATAAGCTTGTCGGTTAGTTGGAGTTGAGACATGGAGGAGGTAACAGAGGGGAGGGGGAAGGGGGGAGTGCTGCACACAGATCTGACACCATGGTTATACAAAGTCACTTACAGAGATAGGATTAAGGCAGCACAGAGTACATGAATTTAACTTTGCAATGGACCAATATGTTTTTTTCACTATAGATGCCCTTTAAGAGGTTATTACTTGGCTACTACATAAAAACACAAGATAGGAATACTAATTTCTACCTTACATGAAAATATAGAATCACTTTACAGTGTTTTTTTCAAAATGTCTGGCAGTGTAGTAGTGGTCCTTTAAGGCTGTGTACACACAAGCAGATAACTAAGTGACCGTCCAATGTCTAAAATTATCTGCCTGTGTGTACCTACTCTAAAGCTGGGTACACATTTGCACGATTAGAAGAAAGTGACAGACATAATCTGCAAGATTCATTCAGTCATTTTTATCAATCTCGCTACACACAGTCCCGAAAGTTCTCCCTATATAAAACATATTTTGCAATTTTTATGCCCCTGTAATGAATGGTTCTTTGCCTTATAGGCCATCTTTGTTGCAGGATCTGTCATTTTGGGACATTAGAGTTTTATTGGTGCACTGCAGCTACATACTTAATTGGTTGCCTCAGATTTTAAGATTAAAGGACAACTCCACCATCATAATAACATATTTTAGAATGGCCTCTTTAAAATATGTTGATATATCATAGTTTGTCCTATGAATTCATTACTATATGCCTGTTATGCTTCTGGGTGCCTCATGGAAACTGAGCAATTAAGAAACCTGTACTGAGCCTGTACTGAACCTGGGCATGCTCAGAAGAGGCAGATATGGGATTAACATTCAGTCATTGGCTGTGATGTCAACTGTCAAATCCATAACTGACAGTTACTAACTAGAAGAACCAGGAAGCAGAAACAGGGGAACAGGACATTGTGCAGGATTTCAGGTTAGATTTGTATATTTCAGATTTCAATCTATTACCGTTTAGGGTTTTGGGGGGTGATTTCTCTTATGTAAGTTTTCATTTCGGTGCTGGACTTGCACTTTAAATGCCTGTGCTAATAATCTGCAGCAGCTAATCAGATGTTTAATGTTTCTTACTGTTCTACTGCAATTAGATAACTGTCACTATAGATTAATAGCACAGCCAAACTTTTGTACCTCTTAGTAGATAAACTCTAATCTCCTGGCAAAAAGTTGTCAGAGTCAGCATATAACCACAAATTCAATTCCCTGCATAAACATCCAAAAATAAAGCACTTATACACCCACACATCAGTCTGGCAGGACTACAATACAAACGAGATGACTTGACCCTTAATACTTATAATTATACTCATCTATCTTACAAGTTGTATTTAATTCTAAAAAACAAGCAACATTTTTATCCTCAATTTTTGTAATCAATACAAACAATTACCCAATCATTTTAATCTTCCTAAATCAAGTGACTGCATGGAAATCAACTCTGAGTCCATTTGGAAAGTATAATATGATTAAAATATATGTGTCAGTGTTTTTCCTGGCCTTAGCTTTTTGGAGGTATACACATGACATCTTTTCCATGTGGTTTACATTTATTTGCTAAATATAACAGGTTTGCCTTTACTTGCAGAGAAGCCTAGGCCTTCGAATACTTTGGAAGGTAATTGATCCTATGGCAAATAAGCTACCACACACACACAAAATAAGGCTCTTAAATTTATTTATTCAAAGATAGGAGATAGTAATAAAAAGGGTAAAATTAGCAAATTCTACTGAAAAAAGCAGATACATGACTAGTGGCTTTTCATATACTCTCAGTAACCTTGGCTTAGAATGCAGAGCACGCATTGGCAGCATACTCTCTATGGAATGTAACTTTTGTGCTTGGAATTATTAGTGCTATACTACAAAACCAAATGTTAAATCAAGTCCTCCATCATCCTTAAATTCCTAAATTCTGTCTTTAACAGATATATTAAAATGTTTTGCTTATGTTAGAACTGGCTTTCTTTCCTTTCTATTCATTCTGAATGCTTGAAGCTTATTTTAAAGATGATGCACAAGAAAGTCCGCAAACAGTTTGCTGAAGATAAACAGCCTAAGGCTGAGGCCACACTGCACCGCGCTCCCGCAAGCACGCGAGAGCGCGTTGCTGTGCAATCGAATCCCCCTTTGATTTGCAATCAGAGCATATGCGATTGCGCAAAAAAATGAAAAACGAATGCTCCGATTAACGGATCACACATGCAGTGCACAGCAGCGCACTAGTGTGGCCACTTTACGCTTAAGAGTGTATCAAGGTGGCCTAGCCCTTAGGACATGGATTACTGGAACCATGTCCTGTGGTCTCATGGGACCAAAATAAACTTGGTTCACATGGTGTCAACAGCAAACAGGTGAGGGGTACAAAGACAAATGTGTCTTGCCTACAGTCAAGCATGGTGGTGGGAGTGTGATGGTTTTGGGCTGCATGAGTATTGACGCCAATGGGGAGCTAAAGTTCATTGAGGGATTAATGAATGCCAACATGTACTGTCATATACTGAAGCATGATCCCCTCCCTTAGGAACTCAGGGCAGTATTCTAACATGATTTCGACCCCAAACACACCTCCAAGACAACCTCTGCTTTGCTAAAGCAAACCTAAAGCATCTGTGTGGGACTTCTCAAATGGAAGGTGGAAAAGTGCAATGTCTCTAACATGGAAGAGGATTCCAGTGGCAACCTATGAAGCTCTAGTGAACTCCATGCCTAAGAGAGTTAAGGCATTGCTGGAAAGTAATGGTAGCCACACAAAATAATGACACTTTGGGCACAATTTGGACATTTTTCACTTAGGGGTGTACACACTTTTGTAGCTAGCGGTTTATACATTAATGGTTGTGTGTTCAGTTATTTTAACAATCTAATACAAGCTGTATACTGACTACTTTATATTGTATCAAAATCTCATAACTTCAGTATTGTCCTATGAAAATTTGTAAGGGGTCTACTCACTTTTGTGACTTACTGTGTATATATTTATTTATATATACTAGGTGCGCTGGTGCCTGTTGCACTGCGATCCAATTATCGGAGCACATTTGATCATGATTTTTGGTGCAATTCACATGCGTCCCAACCCCTGAAAATCGCAGAGCAAGCAGGCACCAACGCACACATATTCCGTGTGCAATAGCTTGTTCAAACACGTACTCAGTCTGGCCTCGGCCTCAAGCACTTATTTTCTTGTACCTCTTTAGAGGTTGCAGGTTGCACATTGATAATAATTTTAATATAAGGAATAATACATTTATCAAACACGCACACATAAAAATCATTTGATTACATTTTTTTTAAAAAAAAACACTAGTTTCAAAAACAATTTCTGCATGTTTCCTTTTGGTTGATCTAACACATAAAGAATTTCAGTGATATGTTTGGCTAGACAGTGTAAGAAATATGAAAGGAGTTGGTTTAGGAACGGAGTTTTCCATATTCAAGGTGAGTTACTAGAATTAGGAAACATGGCAGAAAAACATGGTTTTTCTGTTTGGAATACGGAAAGTTCCATTACCCCAGCCTCCTGTTTTATACCTTTGAAATTAAAGGAAGCAATTTAATGGCTTTCAAATTGTTGCTGTTTCTTTAACTGAGTTTCTTTCTCCATTAACCCCTTTCTACCTCTTTTTTTGTCATCCGTGTTTTTTTTATAACTTTGTTTTTTATTAATTTTTATGCTTATAGATAGATGTGCAGACAATAATATCCACATTTATATCATAAGTAAAATTAGTATATAATAACTTGGCATACAAGTTAACATAAACAATGTAATTAAATTAATATTAAAGGGCATGCCCACCCTTTTCCCCATAGTTTGCTGTAGTGTAGGGCTCCCGCCCCCAGCCCCAACCGCTATAGTACTTTTTGCAGAAACTCCCCCGAATTGTACTTATATTAACTCTCTCCTCCGACATTCTGTCACGGCCCTCTGCTTGCATGAAACTGAAAGCTGGGGGCCGGACCAACAGCCGCGTCCATGATTGGCTGAAAGGCAGCCAATCACGGACACAACTTCCGGCTATCCAGAACGTCAGAGGAGAGAGGTAATGTAAGTAGAGTTTGGGGGAGTTTCTGTAAAAAGTACTATAGCGGTTGGGGCTGGGGGAGGGAGCCCCACACTACACAACAGGGTTTTGTGCTAGGGGTAGGTAGAGGAAAACGTGTGGGAGAGGGAGGGGGGGGGGGAGGAGAGGGTTGCAGTGCGCATGGCAAAATTCTCCCGGAGGAGAGACAGGAGGCAGAGTCCTATATGGACTCTGCCAGGCTCCTGGTGGTCAGTTTTTGGGACTTTGGAGGGACATTGCAGGGAAGCCATTTAGAGCAGGGATGTAAGGTAAGGATTTTACTACACTACACAGTGGGGCCAGTAGTGGGTTAAATTCTAGTTTTGTGGGTGGACATGCCATTTAACTTAGCTACTGGAAGTGTTTTTTCCAAGGTACCTAACATATCTCATTTGAAAGGTTTCCAACTAATGCAGGGTCTCCATACCGGAGGTCCCATATAGCCTATACTTTTTTAAAATGTACATTTTAACCTACAATCTGGCTGTATTCCACTCCATATCTCTTACATCTGATATTTGTTGTAATATTTCTTGGGATGAGGGTGGATCGGTTTGTTTCCTGTGTAAAGTTAATAAGTATCAGACAGCTGTAAACATTTGATCACATAATTTCTTCAGAGCATCGGGTACATCTTGTGGGGGAGTAGGTAAGATAGAGTTTACTATGGTTTGGACTTGTTTCAAATAATCTGTAAGGGCTGGACAGGTCTAAGCTGGTGTGTAATGCAATTGTAGCATTATTTTATATATATTTTCTTTGTAGGTGTACACAAGGATGTAGAGCATTTTTCCATGTATTTCCCCAATTTTTCCATCTCTATTTGTATTCCCATAGCTTCTTCCCATTTACACATATATTTGTGTTTATGAAACGGATATTTGGGAATTATATTTATCATATTATATAAATGTGAGATCATACCCTTATGTTGTGGGCCCCACATGCTTAATGCTTTGTATGTGGTGGGTGTAGTGACAAAAAACATCTTTGGAGAAATTTTGAGGGATAGTGTCTGATTTGCAGGTAGAAAATCGCTGAGGATGGCAACTCGTGCTTCATCTGCAGTTCATGGAGGGGCCGTATCTCTCTAGAGATTTTATATGTTATATCTCTTAGCAAATAAAGCTTTGCTGGTGTCCATGGCTGTCTGGTTTTACAGTACCTGATAGGCATGTCATTATAGCAGGATTGCCTAGTATGGGAATTAAACTGGATTATTGGGACAATAGTGGCCATTTCTCATCTCATGGTTTGCATAGCATAAAATAATTTGAGTTTGGTTGTTCCACCTGTTGTATCCCCAGGAGAGCTGCTGGTAATATAGGAGTTAACCACTGGGATTCAATTTCTGCAAATCTAGGTAGTTTCCCATGGTGGAGCCAGTACAAAGTTTGCCTTAGTTGAGTGGCCAATTAGTATTTGTGAAATGAGGGGTACGCTAGTCCACCCTGTGTTCGTTTTGCAATCAGTGTTTAAAGTGAAATTCTATGAGCCTTATTGTGCCATACGAATACCGTATATACTCGAGTATAAGTCTAGGTTTTCAGGCTGTAAAAACAGCCTGAAAACAGAACCTCGACTTATACTCGGGTCAGTCACTAACCTGAAAGGAGGAATCCAGCTTCCGCATCCACTCATGGCCGCATCCACTGACGTCACTACACGGTGCCGGGAAATGAGACCGGCACAGAGTAGTGAAGTCAGTGGATGCGCCAGTCAGTGCATGCGGCAGCCGGATTCCTCCTTTCAAGTTAGTGATGGTGGCTGGTCTCTGATTCCTGGTATTTGGCCAGGACTCACCTGCCACAGAACCTGGAAAAAGTGGTAAGGCTGCATGAGAGAAGGCTGCATGAGAGAAGGCTGCATGAGAAGATGGGTGCAGAGCAATAGGGTTTTATTCATGGGTGTGTGGGGGGAGAGTAAGGGGGGCATTTAGGTCAGAGACAGGATAGTTGGTTCAGTATGTTGCATGTTCCCACTGCATAGTTTGTAACTACAACTCCAGCAACAAGCATGCTGGAATTTGTAGTTTCCAAACATCTGGAGTGCCAAGGAATTAGAGTTAATTTAAAGGGCAACTAATATCTGAAAACAAAACAGAATCAGGCGAATGGTATCTATTGTTAAATAGATTGTCTTCTGATTCTGTATTGTTTTGAGGCTTTAGATGCCCTTTAAATGGACAGCAGAATTCCCATATAGTACTCCCATACAGTAATAACCATACTGGATTTGACTATTACTGTATTGCTGTATAGGAATGCTGCTGTCCATTTAAAGGGCAACTAAACCATCAAAACTACAGAATCAGAAGGCAGTAGTGGTCATAATTTCTACCCTCGACTTATACTCAAGCCAATCAGTTTTTACTAATTTTTTAGGTAAAAATGGGTATCTCGACTTATACTCGGGTCGACTTATATTCGAGTATAGGTAGTATGGTTAGTTTCTGTATGTCTCAATGCTTTTTGTGATACTGGGATTGGGAGAGTTTGAAATAAGTAGTTTTGGAAGGATAACCATTTTGACCACTGTCATTCTTCCAAACCAAGATATGTGAAGGGGTTTATGTGATTGAATGAAGGTTTTGATTTCTTTAAATATAGGAGTATAGTTGGCTATGTATAAATTGTGGTATGATGGGGTAAAAAATCCTAAGTTTTTCAGGAAGGATGTTCCCCAAGGATACATCAAGTTTAATTCGGGGGGGGGGGTGGGTTGACATGTTAAGAGTAAAGCTTCTCATTTATGTAAATTTAAAGGGCATCTATACCGAAAAATGGTTACTTTAAATTGACCATAACTGGAAACTATAATTCTTCCCAACCACCACTGTATAATTTTTTGGGTTGATATGCCCCTTATTTCTTTAGATATCCAATCTAAAACTTCTTATATTTCAGCTGTCAATCAAGATCTTTGCTCTCAAAAACTATTGTTCTGTGAGTAGTTTTACTGTAGCTGAAAAGGTGACAGAGTTTTGACAGTTGGAATGCTGTATGCTGTGTGCAGGCTTGACAGTTGGTTTGTGGGGAAAAAGTCAGGTCGGATAGACGTGGGAGTGGTTAAAAGAGGTAGGGGGGATACTGCTCCTAAACAAAAAGTGTGCTGGATTGAAGGCATGCAGCAACACACACAAATCAGAGTAAGCGCTACTTACATGTATTCAATTATAGATTAGGATGAGGCAAAGTAATTTTTTCACTATAATGTCCCTTTAATTTATAACCTGAGATTTTGGCACATTGTTCTATAGATTTCTGTAAATTTGTCAGGGATGTCATTGGTTTCATGAGTGTGAGAAGTATGTCATCTGCGAATAAAGGGGTTACATATTTATTGGGGCCTACTGAAATTCCTGTAAAGTCTTGGTTGTTCAATAAGAGGGTTTCCTCTTGTTTTCGGTTATAAAGTCTTGGTTGTTCAATAAGAGGGTTTCCTCTTGTTTTCGGTTAGTTATGCATATCCAGTTAATTATCTTTCTTGTACCTGCTTGTCTTCTATTATGCATATCCAGTTAATTATCTTTCTTGTACCTGCTTGTCTTCTAAGGATGAGTTTGACTTGGTCACTGTGGATTATGTTAGTCAGTTAGGGAGATAGTCTATTAGTTAGTATTCTTGTAAATATATTAAGTCAGAATTCAGTAATGCTATTGGCCTATAGTTGGAGCATAAGGCTGGGTCTTTTACTGGTTTAGTATATACGGTATCTAGAAATATCAAACCGTGTCCATTAAATCATTCAATATGTATTTTATATTGTCAGGGAAAGTGCATTTTATCTTTAACCTCTCCTTTAAATATTTACATTAATTCCTTATCCAAAATAAGGGCTTCCGTCTCAATTTAAATAATAAAATATACACTCAGCAAATCAAGGAAAAAGTTAGGGTATGTAAATGTAATCCTTTTTAAAAAAAATAACCACAGTCTGTCACATTTTTCTAAGGGCTATGCCACACTAATGTGTTTCTCACGCATTTCCGAACATGTTTTGTGATCTGTGAGCGTGTGAGAATTGCATGGCAGCGTATCACACTACGTGTAGCCTTTCTATGCGCTGCAATCTGTTTATGAAGGTCAGGCAATTACCATTTTTTTGCAAATTGTATGCACTCCAATTTCAGATTATTACAGAAATTGTAACACAAAGGCACGGTAATAAGCATTAAACGCAGTACTTTGCATTTACACGTTTTATGCGTTACTGTATGCTGTAGTGGGACCGCAGCCTCAGTGACTAACATTTCTGTGTTAGAATTTTTGTTAACTTGGAAAAAAAATAGTAATTCTGAGGGAAAATAATCCTTATTGATCAAAATTATTAATATCAGTTCTGTTGAGTTTTCTTAATAGTACATATGACAAAATACATCATTATTTCAGGCTGAGTATTACCATTAAAGGATAACTGTATTGCCTTTTTTTTAAAACTGCTTTCAAAAGAGTAATGGTATGCAGCCCTCCCCATGTTTTTTTCCTGATTCCAAACTTCTCTCTGCCTTCAATTAGCCACATTGTGAAGGAGGCGTAACAATTCTGTCTGCCTGTAACTGTCACTCAAAACTAGCAGTGAGAAAACACTCCTCCACCCATCCTTGATCTGCTTGATTATGTAGGCTGTATCCTAGCAACCGAACAGTTCAAGTTTGTTTGACTGGCAGAGGAGGAGGAGAGAGGTTTTAACAGACATTCCCACCAGCCAATGACAAGTGATGTTAATCATGGCCCTGGGCCATCTAGGAGGCGGGCTTTTAACACTCATATTTGCTGTGTGATATCTAAGGGAAGGCAGCATGGCTGTAAATGAGAGTAAGCGATTTCAGCGGCTGGAAGTGTGGACATGTAATGGGGGAGGATGTTTTTTTTGGGGTATTGTTGTCCTTTAACCCATCTGTGCCAGCAGACTTCCCCAAAGTATTGCAATTAACAATTTTAGTGCCAGCAGAGTATTACCATTAACCCTTCAGTGCCAACAGACTTTTCTATTAATACTTTCAGTGGCGACACTTTCCCCAGAGTACTGCCATTATCAGTTTCAGTGCCAGCAGAGTATTATCTTTAATCCTTTTATCTGCCAGCATTGAGATGATATACAGTATGTACCTGCTTTCCATGTTTCCTCCATTGCAATATTCACTCCTCTCCTATTCTATATTCTAATTGGAGAGTTAGGTAGAAGGAAGAAAGAGGCAGGGATAGGGATCTCATGGCTGCTAGTCACAGGGGTCACTGTTATTAAGTCTGCAGCAGCTTTTACCTGGCATTTTAGAACTGTTCTCCTCAGTACTATTAGCTCATCCTCCCCCCTCCTTCCTTCACCATTCAAGTAGAATGTGTGGAGTTCAGTCTACTAAATACAATGTTACAAATTACAGCAGAACAAGGAGAGCAGTTCTAACAATGAAAGTACAAGCTGACAGGGAGATACTAGGGAGAAGAATAGGCACCCTAGCTCTTTGCCTATGTGCGCTATGCCTAAAAATGGAGGCATACGTTTAACCCTATAGTTTACCTTTAAAATATGGATCCACAAAAAACTGTTCACAGCTGTGCTGTCTTGACTCTCTTTCATTGTTCTCATTTCAGAAGTGTATTACGGATGAATGCTTCTTTTTTGAACGACTGGAGGCAAACAACTACAATACTTACCGGTCTCGAAAATACAGCAGTTGGTATGTGGCACTAAAGCGAACTGGGCAGTACAAAAATGGATCCCACACCGGACCAGGACAGAAAGCTATACTGTTTCTTCCAATGACGGCAAAGAGCTGATTTGATAGGACATTTGCATTATTTAATGGGAATCATTTTCTATTTTAAAAAAAGTAAAAAGATGTTTGTATCTCTTATTTATGTGAGTATTGGTACATTATTCGTATATGTGTGGGCTTGAATAAACATTTAAAATGCTAAATGACAAAATAATACATTCAGCTTTTTAGGGACCTATAGAGCCATTTTTATAAAGGCGCGGTATCGCTAAATAACGATATTGTGATTGCACTTGTATGATTGCCTGTAGAATACCATTGTATGTTTGTATGCTTAAATGTACAACCACGGCCATTTATTTACGACTGCACTTTTACGATAACCCACGGTACACGATACCGCGGTTTAGTAAATATGGCCCATAGTTTCCAACCATACAAAGGTTAACTAGTCTCTTATATAACACTAAATAAAAACATTTTAAGTTACATGGAAAACACTATCCCCTTTTAGCTAACAACCTTTTGGCTCTTCCTTGGTCATTGGGTAAAGATGTCTTGGTCATCTCTCTAAAATACAAGGGTCTCTGATTGGAGAGTTTGAAGTAGAGGTTGTAGGGCTTGCTTTAGTGAAAGAATTGACACATACATGTGGCTGATAATTGAATTATTTTAGTATATTATTATAATCTACCAATAGATATTTTTCAGGTAATTGCATACTTCTTAAGTTTCGTACGCAGGCTTAAGATGAATAATTCGAGGTAACCATTTGGATCACCAAAGTGGGATGATAGTCCAACATTACCATAGTTTAAGATTAATTTTCATTTAATCTCTGATTAAGTTAATATTAAAGTTCTACACATGCATTCCTAACTTATATACCATAAAATGTAATTTGCAGTGAAGGAGAATTCAAATGTGAAGCTTATATAAGGTTGTTGTTTCTGTTATAGGTTTCTGGTAGTCTTTTATGATAAAGAGAATAGAAAAGTCCTGAGTACACAGCTGGGAACGTTCTCATAGTTAGATCAATGTGATGGAAGCCTTCTTTATATCCATAGAGTAGAAGTCTAGCAATTCTGCTTGTGATGGGGGTGGTATTGCTGCAATAGGCAAGCTCTTGTAGGTCCATCCATTCACACTTTAAACATTCCTGAGGGCAGAAGTTTATTTTGTATGACAATGGTTTCAGGCGACAAACTATGTACAGATCAGACTTTCCAAATGCTCCAGGGTGATTATGCTGCTGCCTTATGCTTAATAAGGACTTAAACTCTGAATGAATGCCAGTCTCTTCAAGTACTTCCCTAACTGCTGTGACACCTATAATAAAAAGAAAGAGGGGGGGGTCATGTTTTATGCTTTTCTGGTCTTTGCTAAAAGAAAATAGTATTGATCTTTGTTAATACTTTTATAGAAGACTGCAAACTATTGTTTGAAAATGCAGTGCAAACTGTGATGTTACATTTGATCCTGTTTTTTCATAATGTATAATGCAGGCAATTCTCTCAACATCTGTTTCTGCAGGCTGGCAAACTATTGTTGCATTTGCATGTAGTCTGCTGCTGCTGTTGTGCATACTTTGTTCAATGCAATGTGTGCAATTCTGCTATTTTTTTTAAATGGAAAGTTATGTGTTTCTCTTTTCATAACCATTTAAAATGTTACCTAATAATACATTATTCCCTATCATTGTCTCCATCACCAGTACCACTTTTGGCCACCTTTATTTTAGGTGCCAATGTGTTTAAGTCTAAGCAGGCCGGTAAAACGTGACTGTTAAGGTAGACAATGCATAATGTGGCACATTTAATGCTTTAACTTTGTATTTAAAGTTACTCTCCAATTTCTTTGCAAGTTTATTTTGCCACAAACACAAAAAGAACCCATGTGAAGGCTTCACTAAGGGACAGTTTTAAGTACCTCATAAACTGCTCAAATGTGTTCTTTGACTTCTAAGATAAAGGCTTAAGACCAAGTAGGGATACAAAATTGTCCCTTTTGATGTGTTCTATCACAGGGATTCTCAGTGTGCCTCCAGATGTTTGAAAACTACAACTCACAGCCTTCCTCAACAGAGGGAAGTCAGGGAATGTTCGGAGTTGTAGTTTTAAAACCTACATCTGAAGGCACACTGTTTGAAAATCTCTGCCCTATCATTTGAGATGCCATTTTTAGTATTGTTTAGCTTTAAAGGCCACGTTGGTGCCATGCATAATTATCATCAATGTGACCTTAATGAAAATGTTAGAATCATTCTTGATCTTTGCTTGTTTCATAATTATGTCCAGCAGTATGTTTGAAAATGGTACTCATACTTAATACTTTCTTTGAAACCATGATGAAGGAAAAAAACTTTTTTTTAAGAAAATGTTGGTTGATGCTCGGAAAATGTGGTCTGGAAGAGAAAGAAATGTGTCCTGAATTTAGCTCCAGGCAATGAGTTTTAAAGTTTTCATTTTCTTAAAAAGAAGTGCAGGTTCTTTGCGTGCTATAAGCAGAATTATATGGATAGATCTATAATAAGTCTGTGTGTGTGTATCAAGCTAAATACCTACCTATGTCCTCCCCTTGATCAGATAGTCCTCCAGGAAATTTCCATGCATTTATAGTCTGGAAGGGAAAAGAGCCATTGTGTTCATTATTATCATTTAGTTAAAATTGCCAATTATGTTTTTGTCACTCAATTGGTCTAACACACAGAAAATGCATTAAGGTAGTACTCTAGTGGATCTAAAGTACTTATGGTAAGTAGGTAGTATTGGCATTTCCTACCTCTTAATATAATTTCTTCTAGGAGTGCCCGCAAAAAGAAAACGGCTTCTGTCAGGCTTCCTCATCACTAATTTTAATACAAGCCCAGGAGAGATGAAAAATATATGTGCTGGGGTTCTTCAACTTAATGATATTGGGAGGAAGGAATAATCATTTCTACCTCTCTGCCTCAGGTACATTTTATTTGTAAAAAGTAACATTTTACAGTGTAATTCCCCTTTAACACTGCTTTGTGTCTTTCTTCTCACATTAAAATTGTCATGCTGCTTATAAAATAAAATCACAAGTTCAAGCTGCCAGGAATACCTAGCAAACTGGCTAGGCTAAGTATTACAGGTGAATTGCTGCACTTCACACAGTCTTATAACCCACATAGCACCCATCTGTTGGTAAGAAGATCACATTTCTTTTTTGTTTCTTCATCAACACAGTAGCCCACAACAAGTAGCCCACACCTTCCTTTTTCAAATGCTTTTTTGCCTGTTTCAAATATCAGACTTCCTAGCTTTATATAAGAAGTGGAAATAATCACCATCTGTTATGCACAGTTGGTGATAAAAGGAGGGGCAAGGAGCAGTAAGGGGTGTGGGTCACCTAAAATTTTTATTTGTTTACATATTAAATATCTTTTCCAGAAATGGGCATAAAGTAATCTATCATAGGATTCCATATTACTGTTCACACTTTCTGCAAAAAAATAAGAGGATAAAAACAGAATGTGCGTTTTTGGTCTATTATTTAAAGACCTCAGTTTAACTTACAGCCGCCATACATCCATCGATATCATTGGCTGATAATGTCTCTATGATATTATTCAGCATTTCCAATAACAAAAATGGGCAAAAAAGGGCCACACACGCTTTAACTACTGGTAATATGGCCACCATAAATGTCTCACTAGTTTGTTGAACAATAAAATGTCTCTGTGCCATTTAATGTTTAGTTTGTTTATACTGAAGTACTGTATGCACTTGAAACAACTATAATGAATGTCACTGTCCTGCAACAGTAGTTTCACTCAAACACTCTTTTTCTTGCATTAGTTACATTAATGTTGCTATAACATTGACATTACCCTGCATTTGTAGAAGCAGTAGAATTAGCAGCATCACAAGTTTAAAAACATTTAAAGGAGAAGTAAACCCAAATTTAAGGGGACATTTTAGCAGCACCATAGTGAGAAAAGCCAGTCACATTAATGTGATAGACGCAATGTGCAAGAGTTCAGAAGGAAAAAACCCTTCAATCTGTATCACATGATTGTATCTGCTGGCTCTCCCTCTAGTCAGCATGCTGTTTGGAGCAGGGATTCAGTGTGAAGTCAGAGTGCTAGGACGCTCGGTCTTTAAAAACATGCAGAGTTTAAGAAAGAATCGGAAAACAGTAAAAGGTGCTACTGACTAAAGCTGAGTACATACAGTCCAGATGTATAGCAGATGACAGACAGGTTCTATTGGAAGATGTCTGTCATTGGCTATAAAACTGGCTACACACACTTATGATGCTCTCCCAATACTTTGTATGGGGAAATCATTTGTGGGTGGGACCACCAGGCAGTATAAATACTATAGAGATAGATAGAAAAAACTGTGACTGTGGGATTGGATGTGTCTCCCCAACACATGTGGCCAATTAAAGATCATGCCCATCCCTAAAACTAAAATTTAGCCTCACACTGGCCCCACTGTGTAGTGTTAAAAAACCCTTACCTTACAGCTCTGCTCCAAATGATTGTCCTGCAGTGTCTGTCCAAATTCCAGGAAACTGAAGAGTAGGATCTGTCTTCCTGTGTAAAAGGTTTCCGACACCTCAGGACAGTGGCATGTGTAGGGGAGCCTTTTCCCCATTCCCTCCATCCCTCTCGAGCCCTCTTTGCTGCCGGATGCCCTACCTCTAAAAGCTCTTAACATATTGTTGAGCACCCTAGCCCACCCCAAACCGCTAAGTCTGTTTGTTAAATAAAGCTGCAGAACTCTACTTACAATCCTTCGTTCCCCCGCTTTCTGTATTGACGCAGCCTTGTCTCTTATTGGCTGCATCTCAGCTGCCGATCCAGCTCCTGCTTGCGGTTCCGGCAGGCAGAGGGCCGAGATCAGAACTTTGGGGGATGGAAGGATTTTAAGAAGAGTTCTGCACCTTTTTTAACAAAAAAAAACCTAGTGGTTGGGGGTGTGCTAAGGTCCTCTACAATATATATAACAAAGTTTATTTTGCAGGTGGGCATGCCCTTTAAAGGCCAATCCCATACTTTTAGTGTTACTGCATTTACCTAGCCTTACTGCATCTTGAAAACAAAGGATGTTAAAAATAAATTTCCTCTCTCTGTATATTTCACCCTCAAAAGAACAGTTAGTGCAGATAGAAGGATTAGGGGCCAGGTAATGATTAGTTTAATCATCTTGCAGGAATTAGAGAGTATGACTGGCCTTCTCTCAGATGGAAAAATAATAATATCAGGCACATGATTCATACAGTAATAGCCTATTTTAACCAACTTAATTACAGTGACCTAGTAGGTTGCAAAAACATTCCTAATTGTTTTAAAATCAATATTAATACAGTGCAAGATATTTCACATGAAATAAACACTAACATTGGCTTTATTAGAGGATGTTTTGTTTTGTAAACTCACTTCAAATGTACATAGGTCAAGGAATGTTTTAAGCACTAAATGCAAGTTATATTGATGGAAATGTTTAGCAATAACTTATGATCTAGGGATGAATTCAAAGGTAAGGCTGCAGGCTTTAAATTTAACCCTAACTTATTTGAAGACCACAGTTGACAAAAAATGAGGAAGCATTCAGGGTTGCACACCCAAACCTGCAACACAGCTAAATGTTAAATAGCTCATTTCTATTATTCTGTGTGAACAACTAGTACTTGTTTGTATTAAACACATACAGTATAACTTATATTTCACAAAACATAAAAGCGTAAAAATATGAAACAATGCTGCTAGTCATAGAAATACTTGTAATTTGCAAAAGCTGCTATCTGAAGGTAGAAATGTGCCTTGTACAAGATTTATTTTATCAAGATATTTTATGAAATGTTAGTTTTAATAAAATATTTAATCAGCTACCTACATTTAATGTGTAGTCTGTTTGTGTGTGCACTGAAAGCAGTGACATGGATTGTAACTAAAACAAATTAATTATAATGTATTTCATGCAATAAATATAATAAAAGCTGAATGGCAAACAGTTTCTGCTGCCAAACACACACACAAATATATATATTTATATATTCCTTTGTGTTGCTCCTAGCATTGTGTATACATGCTAAAATTGTGGCTTTACTGTGTGGTAGGAAGAAATACCTGATCATAAAGGAAGAACACAATGTGTATAAGCAAAGAGCTGGTGATGCTGGGGTGATATTTGAATCAGAAAGGATTGTGTGCTGAGTGAAATGAATGTATTGTGTCACCCGAGGTATTTATAGATACCACACAAACAGCACTGCCACCAAGAAGTGGGCTTAATTATACAGTTTGGTACTTTTTGAATCTATGAAGAACTCCTTATCCAAGGCAAGCATGCTCATACGCATGATACATGTATAAAAACAAATATGCAGAGAAAGAATACCGGTAAATGTTCACAATAAAAATAAACTAAACAAAACTATATGCATTGTAAAATTATAATAAAGTGATATCAATAATAAGGTGCACAGGTGCATAACAAATAAATACCACCTTAAAAAGTGCTAGTGCTTAAGATAAATATAATGTAACATATTGTCTTCATCAAGTATTTATCACCAAAACTTTTGTTGCTTAATTAAGTACAATGAATAATAAAGTGCTAATGAAAAGACCTGATTTCCATTTTATAAAATAACATCTAAAGCAATTAAAACCACATAATATATTACAGGTAATTGCTAGCTGTAAAAAAAAGTTCTATTTACAAAACTGTATTTTTTGGGAAATTAAAGGAATGGGTAAGCCAATATTTTGTCTAATATCAGACACTCATTATTATGCTGGCCATACGCTGACTTGGCATTACATTGATTTGATATAAACGTCAAATTGATTGTAATGTAGAGCAGACAGTAGTGTAACCTGACAATATTTCTTGACCAGATCATCACTTGCAATCAACTTTATGAGTTGTCAGAAGTTTGCAGAATTGTCTAATGCATTTAATTGTGTATACCCAGCATAAGTGCCCACGATTTCCTGTGAGATATCAACCCTATTTCTGATACTTCACCCATTCCCGGGTCTGCATACTTTATTTCGATGGCATGTATCAATTCAAAAAATGCACTTTCTGTGCAATGCACATTATGATTGGGCCTAAAAAACAGGGCATACTATTATGTTACAGCCTCATTTACTCTGAGAAGAAGCAGAAGATGGGGCTAAAATAGTGTTGGCTGATTGAAGACCACACTGTGTTGGCTGATTGGTGTGGCCTCAATAAGTGCACTGGTTCCTGTTGCGCCATGATGCGATTATTGGAGAGCATGCAATCATGATTTTTGCTGCGATTTGCATGTGCCCCAATGCAGTCTTGGGACTGCATGATTATATACTCGAGTATACACCGACCCGATTGTAAAGCGAGATACTTATTTTTACATGAAAAGTAAAACTGATTGACTCGAGTATAAACCGAGGGTAGAAAATATGACCACTACTGCAAACCTGTAATTAGTAAAAGTGATTAGAAAATAAACATGAGTAGCAGAATCCAGTAACCAACTATTCCATGGCACTCCAGATGTTTGCTAAATACAATTCCCAGTATGCTTTGGTTGCTGGGAGTTGTAGTTTCTAAACATCTGGAGTGGCAAGGTTCAACATTAATGCTCCCTAGAGTATATGGTAATCAAAGTTATTTGGCCCCATAATAAAATAATACCCAGTAATACAGTATATGGTAAGGTAAGGTTGACTTTATTTATCCACAGTGCCTTCCCCCCACTCACCCCTTCACTACCCAGACTTAATAGAGCACCCATAAACCCCCCATACACCCAAAGTAGAAGAGAAGCTTAGTGTATGCTTCTTACCAGCTCTGTTTATATGGTAGGGCTGAGGTCTGACAGTCAGACGACATGCTCCTAAGTCGTTCTCCATTACCAATATGAAGACTGAAATGATGTGCGCTGGACGTGCATAACTTATGTGCCCGAGCACTGTACAAGACTAATACAGCTCTGGTCTCCTTCCTTTTGTGTCTCTAGTCTTCCTCCTCTGATCTGGTAAGAATGGTGTGTGACCCAAATATAAACCGAGGATTTTAGATTGTCAGTCTAATTTTAAAATCAAAAAACTTGGTTTATACTCGAGTATATACGGTACATATGAGGATTTGTTTAACTATTTTTGTATACTAATCAGATAAAAATGACATCCAGGAAAAAAAAAATTCAGATTTAAGCGGTTCAATTACTTAATCTTAAAATATGTGTAAGGCGTGTGATTTCAGATTGTAATAAAAAACTGATTTTGGCTATATATTTCTATTTTGGGAATTATCTGGTGTTGGCACTAGTCAGAGCTATACAATTTAAGCCCATCTGCGGGCCCACGTATAGTAAAACAAATAGTATACATCCCTGCTGGCAAGGGTAAATATGATGGATGTGCAAAATATTAAAATATTTTTATAGCACAGATAGTTTCTTTTGTATAAACATTGTTTCCCTTTATTTGTATTTTATTATCCACCTGCTTATTTATGCACATAGAAATCCCTTTGCTCATGAATTCATGTAGGGGCGTTTCTAGCCATCTTGGTTCCGTAGGTGCCCTCACACCCATGTGCGCACCATGTGCATACCCCCTAGGAAAAAAAACCCCCATTGGCCAGCCAAACTGTTGCAGGTGGGCTTCCCCATTCAATTCCTTCTGAGACTGTCAATGCTTCTGTGGATGTTTCTTTATAGTGGGACCGCTTTAGAAGTTGGTAAGAGCTGCACGCTGTACCAGGTAGGGCAAGAGGGTTTGTATACGCAGCATCACTGACCACCAATGAATTACCAATTGGAAAGTCGGAATAGGTTTTCAGTTGATGCATGGTAAGTGGTGCCAGAAATTGTTTCCAGCTGGGTGGCATGGAAAAGTAGCCGGGTGTGGCAGAACATGGAAGTTTAATGAGATCAGAGATGTTTAACTCTTTCAGTGCCAGCATACTTTCTGGCTGAAGCCACACTAGAACGCTCCCGATTGAACAAACGTGAGTGCTGGTGTCTACTTGTGCGTGCGATTTGGACAATTTGCCCTTATTGGAACCATCTTCAGGATTTATTAATGTCCCTATTCCTGCTTACTGAGCTCTATCACAGTGTAGTAGGTACAGCAATTACTATTACTGTATATAAACCTAGTCTCAGCAATCACCTCAGGCAGCTGCAGAGTTAATGTTGATATGGCTCCCTATGCTACTGTCAATCACAGGGCAGACCGGATACAGTCCTGTGCTTCTCACTTACAGCTTAATTAACAATGTAACAGTCTATATAAGTCTATGGGCAACAGGAGAAATGGAACGTCAGACTAGACAGTGCAGGCAGAAAGAGGGTATTAACAACACATTACCAGTTGGTCAAAGCGTCGGCTTCCTCTACTTCAATTCCTGTAGTGGGAGTCCATTCACCTGGCGCTCCGGAACACTTCCAATTTCGTAAAAATCATAACAAAAAGAAGGACGGACTGCCAACAGCTACAGATAAAACTTAGCTTTTATTGCCGAACTGAGCATACTTCACAGGGCAGGACAAACACAGTGCCCTGAGCGTTTCATGCCGAACAACCCGTCACTTCATCAGAGGGATACTCCACACCTTGAAAATAACCATATATACCCAACAATAAACAAGCAGCACCTGCAAACCTGCTGCTTGTTTATTGTTGGGTATATATGGTTATTTTCAAGGTGTGGAAGTATCCCTCTGATGAAGTGACGGGTTGTTCGTCACGAAACGCGTCAGGGCACTGTGTTTGTCTCCCTCTGTGAAGTATGCTCAGTTCGGCAATAAAAGATTAGTTTTATCTGTAGCTGTTGGCAGTCCGTCCTTCTTTTTGTTATGAGAAAGAGGGTATTCCAGGCATCTGTAAACCCCCTAAACATGCCCTTGTATAAGCATGAGGCCGCAGGCCAAGTGCTTTTATAAAGGACAAGGAACTCAGAGCTAACTTAATATAGTTATATTACACTGTAAGGTGTGCATTGTACCTTATATATAATGCTGAACTTAGTATACATCTCCTTACAATTGGTTTATTTATTCACATCAGTCCCTGCCCCCAAAATCTTACAATGTACGTACTTTCTCAAACACACACAGCCTATAATTAGGTCTTTATGACTGTGGGGGAAACAAGATATTCCAAAGGAAATCGACACATGCAGAAGGCAAACACACACATGCCTTGCAGATGTGACCCTGAACACAGTGCTGTAAAGCATCAGTTTGAGCCTAATTATTTAGATAATTGCCAAAGTTGTCTTTAAAATGATCTATAATTTTTAACAAGGTATTGTTTTAAAATATAAATAAGACTTTTGGAATGTTTATTATTTCTCTAGCTATTTTCTGTATGCAATGGAATTGAAATGGGTGGATTAGATTATTTCCATTAATAAAAGATTATAAAGCATTATTTTGCCAAGCAGGGGTGCCTTATTGCCAGACATCAGAAATATCCTGATGCGTTACACTGTACTTAATGGAAAGCTTACTAATAGAACATCAAACAAATGAAGCCATCTACATAGATCTTGACTCAGAAGCTTTTAAAAAATTACCTTATTTCGATCTTGTACAACCAACACTTTTCCTGTATCCTCATCTAAAACTGCACCTGAAAAACAGAATACTGTATAAATGTACTTTAAAGTTCAATGATAGTAAGTTTTTAGGAAAAACAATACTGGCTTAGAAAACCCCCTGCGATATAAACACCTTATTAAAGGAAATTTTTTTTATTATTTTGAATAATTTAAACAACAATTTGCAAAAATGTCCTTTTCTCAAGGATATTCGAGAAGAAGGCTTTTCTACTCCATGCTCTCCAGTGCTGTGACTAATGGCTGCTCATAAAAGAAGCAGAGAAGGTGTGATCCTGGGAGAGCGTGAAGAGGAAGAATGTCCTGAAGAGAGGTAAGTATTGCAAATTTGGGGTTTGGTTGGGGACCCTGGTTGAAAATATTAAATGTTTTTAAGGAGGTGAGCATGCCATTTAAAAACTATTTTAGGTTATTTAAATGATTTAATTATATTACACACACCTACAGTAGATATTGTACATTTGGTCGTTATTTTTGCAAAATCAATTGTTTTAAACCCCACTGATATAATTTGCTGTGGTCCGTACTGAGCTGCAATTTTAAGTTCTGCAACATTTCTTCCCAGGATGTACATTTCCTTGAAAATTTGCCAACAGTTATTTATAGTGATTGGCTGTTAGAGGGGTCAGCATGCTCAGATCTCTACTAAGCAAATTAATGATCCAAGGGTATGAAACATAAGGGGCACTAATAGGGGTCCAGCAAATAGGAAGTCACTACTTCTATCTATTAATGGATGGTAACTGAAATAAGTATTTGTGCTGAACGTCCCCTTTAACTCTTCTAGTAACAATGCAACATTGTTACATTAAATGTTTGGGACAGAATTGTTGTTAAGCATTTTACACAATCTACTGTATATGGCTTAATATGCCTAACTTCACATACAAGACGTGTTTGCATCTTTGAAAACATGATCCTGTCTGTATTCCTTGATTAGTTAAAGCTGCGTGCAAGACCAGAAAAAAAAACAATTTTTTTTAAAGAAACCTTTAAAACAAGGAACACTGTATTATTTACCTGCAAGTGTTTGAAAACCATACCAAAATACATAGAACGCAACTGCATAAATACCGGTAAACAATGTATAAACGTAACTGCAAGTAATCGCAAAAAAACATGCTCTTACATGTCTACTGGCAAATATTGGTGAGCTATGCTTATTCTGCCCTCTCCTGGATATTACCATTACTACTATAAAATCATAACATGAGTTGTAGAGTAATTTCCATTTCAAGTTAATTATAATGAAGCTTTTGATTAGATTAGATACACATTAGATAAATGTTAGGAATAATTGTTATATAATCATTCCAATTAAAATGTATTGATTTATAAACAGACTGTTCTGTTTTTATAGAAACGGAAGGGGGAGTGACTGAGACCCCTGTACAGCAGAAGAACAATGTGCGGCTGTTTCGGCCAAGTATTAGTAGCTGTATTCAATCATCTATGATTTCAAACCTAACGGATGTTTCGCCTGACTGATAGCCAATACATTTGCCAATAGTCGGCAGAAATGGTCGTTCGTATACCATTGTGTGTTGATAGGTCAGGCCCCGCAATTGTGTGTATGGTCCTTAAGGTGTACAAGGCTTTTATAATATTTATATAGTTTACAATAAACGATAGGTTAATTCATTGGAATGTGCACATGTACAAACCAGAGCCTGGCATTTGGAACAGAATAAGACATACAGCTGCAGAATTAAATCTGCAGAAAATCACACCAGTGGTTTATAGTCCTCTTTCTGTGTTCATTCTGCCTTCTATATTACAGTCCACCAGTATGGCATAGCATACCTAAAAGTATACTTCACACACATAGGCATCAGTATTAACTGATCACCGAAAAAAGTACAAATTTGGTGTCTCTGCTCTCCTGTTGACCAATTCACCTGGCTCATCTTTAAAGATTTCTGGCATATTAGCTAATTGAAATTAGTTCCCATAGAAGCTCCAAACACTGATCAGTGCACTTACAAAAATTGCATTTTTATTCTCTATTTGCCCCAATCTAGATTTATTTAAATCAATGTAATTGTAATGTAATTGATTGGGCTACACACTAAAACAAATATATATATTTTAGTAACAAACCAGCAACTCCAACTTGGTGTGTAGCATATCCAGGCAAATTGCTTGGCCCATCTTTTAACCAGAGGCTGAGGGTAGACTCATCCTGTTCAGCATGATGAAATGTAAATCCTTCAGCGGCAGCAGTGGCTATAATTTTGCTTTGCATGATTGGAATGTGTAGCCACACTGCAATCCTGCCATCAGCTCTCCATTGTTTAATGGACTCTAAAACAAATGTAAATAATTTTAATTAACCCATCCCACATATATTATATGTCTTTTATTAAATTCCTGCAACGCACAGGAATTGCGCACCAAATCGCAAGCGTTATCGCACGCGATCGTGTGTGCGATGCTTGTGCGTTTTGCGCATGTGTTTTCACCTTTTTGCATTATGGAAACACATGCGTTAACGCCCCAAAAATGCTGAACGCATGCGTTACCAAAACGTGAACGGACGCGCAATCGCATTCGCATCAGAAATCGCTGCAATTTTCGCATTCCCCGCGATTTCCATTTTAGCAAAAATCGCGGGCGCAAACACGAACGCGTGCGCAGACGTGCGAAAAACGCGCTAGTGTGGCCTAGCCCTCAAACTAAATTTTTACATTCCAGAACGTAAATGTAACCCACTGAAGAACTGGATAAAATAACTGTGTGTATGTACAGTGACTGGACCCTGATCTCAGTCATGTGCACCCCTGCCTAATCTGTCCTGTAAAAAGTTCCTGAAGTATTTTAGGACTGAGCATGTGTAAAGAACATAATGGTCAGTGACCACACTGAGTGATACTGGAACACTGGGAAATAAAACACAAACCCCATGCTAGAAAGGTAAATTTCCCAACAACTATATCCAAATGAGAGGTGAGACACAGATAACTGCTTTTATATTAAAGGGTATGTCCACCCTAAAATGTATTTTTTTATATCCTGCTCCCCCATGTCCCCCAGCCCCAACCGGGTATTTTTTATATTCAGAAAGCCCCCCAAACTCTTACTTACCTCTCCTCTTTCCCCCGCTGCGCTCCCGGCCTTCTGCTTGCAAAATGCAAGAAGAGGGGCGGGACCGGCAGTCGCGTCCGTGATTGGCTGCCGCTGTTCTTCCTTCTAAATGAGTTGTTCTGAGTCTTTTAATTGTCCTTTAAATCCCAATGTTCCCATTGAATCCAATGCAAATTATATCATCAGAAGCATTGGAATTTCATCAACTTGATTAAATCAAGTTTTGTTTTTAATTAAAAAGACAACAAATGTAACAATAAAGCTGGGTACACACAGTACCAATGTCTGAAAGATGACACAGTCCCAAACGTTCTCCATATATAAGTATAGGGAGAACATTCATGATTGCCACACTCCCTATGGCCAACTACCTCTATTTTAGTACCAGGGGCTAACCGCGACCAAGGGAGATTTTCGGGATGTAGAGACCATTCCCAACACTGGCGATTGCAAGATTTTCCGGTTGATATTTATCTTAGACGTGGCATTGTATGTGGTTTTAAACAAAACAATCTCCATACAATCTAACACGTTTCGTAATATGAGGAGGCAATTGATTAAACGTGAATGGAAGAGATTGCCTAGACACGACGGCCATGATACTAGATACAGCTATGGTAAAGAGTGATGTCTAACCTTGGCACTGCAGATGTTTGGAAGCTACAAGTCCCGGCATGCCCTGTTGGTGCTAGAAGTTGTAGTTTCTAAAAATCTGGAGTGCCAAGGTTGGACATCACTGGCCAGTTACAATCTGTTTGGCTGCCTTAATAGTACGGAATGGCAGTGAAACAGATGACAATATGGAATGTGGGGGGTACACTTGCCATGCAACCAACTCCCGAATTCGGATTCCCCTAAGACATGTGCTGGATCCAGCCGCACCGTCACCCCCCCGTACTTGTCCACCTCTCCCCGGAGTCTCTCAGGCAACGGAGCCACCCTGACTAGCGAACACATACACCTTATCCTAACCACCCGACTGCAAACGCTCACTCCGAGCCTCTGCATCCTTCCTGCCTGTCGGGATCACATCTCACACGGGAGCCATGATTGCTGCGGGCACACTGTAATGGCAGGCTGATCATCGGTCAATCAGCTACAGGCTAAGTCCCAAAAGCATGTGTACCGACTGCTGTTGTACGGTCTACTAACAAGGTTTACTAATGAAACACGATACATTTCCCCATTATGTCTCACAACCCGATTTGCCAGGTTCGTTAATGGTAGACACACCGGCAAATACAACAACAAACAAAGCCAGCCAATGGCTACAGGACGTAAAGCGTTTAACGTAATTCTCCCTATCGACGCGCTTGTTTCTTTAAGGTACTATGGAACTCTTCTCGGGGACTGCTCTTCAATAAGAATAAATACGGCCCGTTACGCTTGCGTTGTATCCTGACCCAGGAAGTTGTTGAGCTGAGGGCTGAGCACGCGCTTGTTTGGCATATCAGTGTAGCGCCAGTCTCTCAGCGCTACCTGCGGTACCATGTCTTCTAAAAGGAGGAGTAAAGGGGGAGATAAAGCGACACCGAGTTCCCAGTGTCCAGACACACAAACGCCAGCGGATTTCTCAGTATGCAAAGTGACTGAGTTCTTAGATAAAGGTATACTGGCACTCAATGGTAGTTATATGTCAGGGGGTCAAACGTGCGGGAAACTACAACTCTGGGGGCCGTAACTTTGACATCCCTGGCTGCTATATGTGTCAGGGTTTGAGGTGAAAGGAACACATCGTTGCTAATTAAAATAAACACGTTTAAACACACTGAGGGATGCATTACTTTATAGTTGTCATTCATCTTTCTTCGTGTGAATGGGAGCTGCCATACTGTCTGTTCCTGTTTGTGTGTATAAAACACTTGCCAACAGAGCCAAAGGTGATGCAATTGCTAATAGAATTGCCAAAGGGACAATTTGACCAGTAAACACGGAATTATTTGGGATCATTACTGGAAATGATTCTATTGAAGAATCAAACATAATGGAGACACCATTCTATAGTGCCCGGGGCAACTTTTGCCATTTAAAGTTGATAGTACTGTGTCCCACTTCTGTGTGCATCAATATATATTATTAAGCACTACATGTTTCAGGTATCAGGTACCCTTTCTCAAGAGTGCATATATGTGAGTATTTGTATCCGTTTCATGGCTAATATGCACACTTGAGAAAGGCTACCTGATACCCGAAACGTAATGGTGCAGAAACTACTAATAAAGTCTATACAGCACAGGCTGTTTGCAACTGTCCCGATCTACATATATCTTAAGTTTAATTACAAGTTTTGTGCAAAAGTTTGCATCCTGGGAAGAAAGACCAGTGCAGAATCTGAAATGGCAGATTACAGCAAAGCATTATGAAGTGTATAAATTCCATTAAAGTTTCAAAAATGAATATGATATGTAGAATTCCTAGGTATATGTAATATAGATAAATTTTTTAAAAAAAACCCCCCCCCCCCCCACTGAATTTCCCCTTTAAGCTGGGTACATGGCAGATTCCATTGGAATCTGTTGGTACTTTGTGAAAACTTGCATATATATTTACCTGATAAACCTCCCTACACTTTCTAAGATGATCGATCGTTCAAGTTATTATTGTGATTGCTCCAATCTGAATTGCGACTTTGCCACAGTACTGTGGGATGATTTTAGAGTTGTTGCACAAGCAAATAGCGAGTTAACAAACATTTGATTGATTGCACTGTATTTCTTCAATGGAAGACAATGTGGTTTCCTTAATGCTCCTTTTGCCAGAAGCCTAATGGCTGGCATACATGGGTTAATTTCTCAGGCAGTTTGATTGAATTTGGCGAAAAAAATTGACCTATGTGAGGTATCTATTCAATAGGCTCCTATGGCACTATTAGGCATTCTGTTGAATAAAAGCTGAGCGGTAGATTTTCCTAAAATCCCATCAGCTGCTGCATAATCTTTAGCATATTTCTAGATGAAATCCTCTCAAGATAGATGGTGCACAGTGATGCAGTAATTTTAATTTAGAAATGTATCTATTGGCTGCAACATTGTGCAGCTATCTAATGTAGAATATTTCTATAAACAAGGCAAATTTTGCAACATTTTAATCAGCAGTTTTTAGGTTATAACTCCTTTTCTTTAAAGGAAATCTACATCTAAAATAACAAACTGCTTCTTTATGACAAAGTATGTATTTTGTAATGTTCACATATTCTACTGTCAGACACACAAAATAAAGTATACTCTAATTTTAACTATTTCGAGTATTTGTTTTCCTTAATCCAAATTTTTTTTTAATAATAATTGGTCAAAGAGCATTATCAAAGTAGACAAATATGTGAGGGTATGACTATATGCACATGGTCTTAAAGGGGAACTGTGGTCCAAAAAATGACTTTAGGCAAATTGATAGGAATTGCTCTCCTGAGAATTATTTAAATTTATTTTCATTGTTTATTTTGCATATCTGTTGTATTCAATTAGATCAACTGGACTTGAAATGTAGTTCTTGAAGATGATCTAATTGAATACAACAGATATACCATGACCTGGATGAATGAGAACCTTCACAAGTTTATTTTGCATAGTTTTGAAGATATTTACATTTTTGTGTGTGATATAGCAGCAGCATCACCAGGTCCCCTGCACTTCCTGCTTCCTGCTCTGAAACCATGTCATTGGATGGCATTTAATCTGCCCTTTGTCTCCTTCTCCCCTTGCAGCCCCCCTCCACTTGCAAGCCCCCCTTGTCCCTCCCACTCATGGACCCTCCATTTGAAGGCCCCCCTTGTCCCTCCCACTCATGGACCCTCCATTTGAAGGCCCCCCTTGGCCTCTTTTCCTTACAGTCCAATGTGGCCCTGCCCACTTAGCCATAGCCCCACCCACTCACGGGTGCCTTAGCCCAGGCCACTCGCGGGTGACGTGGGCCACTCAGACCCCCCTTACCCCCCACCAAAACTGTTTGAAAACAGCCTTTTCAGGCAGAGTCAGAACTCTGAATTGCAATGTGCAGACCATCAGTTTTTTAAATTTACATTGTGGTACATCTCCCCCATAGTTCTGTAAAAATACTCAACCAAATTTAATCGGGGGTGTTTGTAAGCTTTTTTCAAAAATGTAGTCAGATTTAGAATGTGTACCCATCTTTTTCTAGCTGAAGACAAAGTTCCTAAAGCCTACAGATGTTCATTTGTCCAGCTGGGACTTAACACCATGAAGGCGATAGCAGCATGCATTGGCCGCCCTGTGTTGCTTACAAGTTCAAATGGGAGACAGGAGGTAATTACTTTTCCTAATTTCTGTACTGTAAGTCACAGAAAATGAAGCCCTAACCATGCTAAAGGGTATTCTCACTCTTATTTGTGCATTTTCACCAATAAATTGCATAGCTATACATGCAGCCAAACTAAAGGTAAAAGTAATTAGAGAAATTAACAAAGCCTTTGGTACATTTAAAAGGTATATCCACCCCCAAAACAAAATTTTGCAAAATTTATACTTTTACAAATTATACTTAAATATACTTACAAGCTCTCATTCCCTCAGCTGCCTTCTTCCTGTCATCGGTACTTTTTCCGTGCACAGAAGAAGAACAAGGGGCTGAACCGGTAGCCACGTCTGTGATTGTCTGAGGCATTGCGTCTCTGTCGCAGGACAGAATGGAAGCAAAAAAATATAAATTTAAAAAGCCAGAAAAATCAGCAGACTGTATCATTCCTGGTAGTCTGTTTGCAATTTTTGCTGACTGGAAAATAAACTAAAGGGTAAAAGCTTTCAAAGGGACTTACATATTATTTTGAAGACCTCTATATAGAAAATTTGTGGATAGAGACAGTGCATACTGGAGTCAGGAGGAGGTATAGCCAATAGGTGCAAATGCTAACAAGGCTCTTTGAAGACTACATGGGCTTTATGTTGTACTGGCAATAACACAGAATTTACTAGTAAAGTATCTTACAATTTATAGGTTATGCATTGAATATTCAATCTTTCTGCTTCTAGTAGCTTGAGTGACATTACCTGATCCTCTATTCCTCCACTTTCCCCAGGAGAGGAGAATGCTCAATTCAGACTTGGGGCTAGGCCACAACAGCGCATTTTAACATGCAATCTGATCTCGTGTTAAAAAGCGCACACTAGTGTTGCCCATTTCTGGCCACACTAGTATGTTGCTGTGCATCTGCGATCTGTTAATCAGAGCACATGCAATCTGCGTTTTTTGCGCAATAGCAGCGCACGCGTTGCATGCCTGTTTCCAGGGAGAGCTTATTGTTGAACATTTGCAGCAATAACGTTTTACCTAGCAATGTGATATAGGGTTCGTTTTTGAACTTTCGATGGAAGGCTTTTTTCAATTAACCCTAACATGTTTTGAGACCACAGTTGCCCTTTA
Source organism: Hymenochirus boettgeri (assembly GCA_019447015.1). Taxonomy (NCBI): domain Eukaryota; kingdom Metazoa; phylum Chordata; class Amphibia; order Anura; family Pipidae; genus Hymenochirus; species Hymenochirus boettgeri. Next base: position 128,021,714 of record CM033469.1, read on the forward strand.
AGGGTAAAAAAAAAACAGTTTTAGTTTTCCTTCTTAAACATAGAATAACAAATTATTTAAAATGACTAGTGAAATAGTGTAACTTTTTATCAAAGTGGAAGTTTTTCTCACAAAATATAAATCAGAGAAAAGGTCAAGGATGAATCAAAGAAAAAGTAAAGTTGAAAGTCAAATCTAATGCAAAAATACTATTTTTTTTAACTATCCCCCCCACTGGCAGCAATGATTAAGGGATCATAAGCTCATCATTGGGAGTTAAAAGTAATTTGTAAAATGGGTATAAAAGTCAATGAGTTCTCCTTAAAACTCCACAACCTAAGATAGTTATAAGCTTCAGTACTTCCACACTATCCTATACGCATAATTACCTTTGCAGTATCCCTTGTACCAGCCCACTTCTTACACACCTGCCTATCCAGTTATTATACAACATTCCTTAAAAGGAATGTGTCATTTAAAGTATTAGCAGCTGCGGGTAGGGTGCTGGAAGTTAGAGGAGCAGCGAGGGCACCTAAGAGGAGGATTGTTCTAACTACCATTTTCACTACAGACATTTTCCATATGGACTAGTGCTCCTGCACCCATGCACTAGTCCATAAGCTCTAGTATATGCATGCCATCCCTTAAGTCTGCTTAGAAGCCTTAAACCAACTCTCAAGGACTTTTCAGAAGAGGGAAGAGCTCTAGTTTCCTCCCAGCTTGTGTCTGGGTATTGCCTTATTTTGAACTATTTAAAGGGCATGTCCACTTTCAGACAATTTTCCTCTAAAACCCTATTATCACAATGCTTAACTGGCTACATGGCATTTATGAAAGAAGATATTCACTATCAAGTTGGCCGTTCTCTCTTCCAATTGTGTCTTTCATGACATTACAAGCTTGTGCTGCTATAAATTTTAGGAGGAAGCTTATTTTAGCCAGCAAAAGTCATTTGCTAAGTCATTGCAGTGGCTGATGGTTGACACCTAGAAAAGTGGTGGACTTAATGGTGAATGTATTTTCTGGAATACCAGGAGCCAGGTAATTATTGCAGTACTAGGTTTTGAGTGCTTTAAAATAAATATATCACAAAAAACAACAGATTTAAAAAACAATAGATGTAATATTGCGAAGGGTTATGTTTGCAGTCCCAGAAATCCAGCATTATTGTGAATATTACCAAAAAAGTTGCTTTTTTTATTGACATGACTAAGCAAACCTAAATGAATCTTGCTTTCTGTAGGTTTGCACTGCATGGCCTGTTTCTGGTTTACCTACAGCAAAAGTTGGTCTCTCTGAAACAGCTCAGAAAAACCTAAAGGTAAAGCCTGGAGATTCAGTTACTATCCAGCCACTGACGGGCCCTGTGCTGCCTGCTGAAGAATTTGAAGTCTTGCTCAGGTAGAATGCAAAATATTCTTTGATAGTAATTTTATCCCATTCCTACCTATCAATATCGGAACATTTTTCCATTTTCTTAGCTCAGAAATTAACTAAGATACTTGCACAGTTTTCCACAATGTGAAAGAAATAATGCAACTACAATTAAAATGTTTGTTATACTGCTCTGAACTTTACCATTAAAAGTCAAAGCTATTAGAAATATAAAACTACTTGTTTTATCACAAGCATAACACTTCATACAATTTATTACCCTCTAACCATTTGAGCAGACGTTCTTTTTCCGCTTTACATTGGTCTAACTCTGCCTTCCACTGGAAACTTTCTTATGAATTTGTAGTCACTTCTGTTTAAGATTAAAGTTTTACTTTCATCATTTTTAAAGTAACTCCCTTTACTGTTGACCTCTGCATCAAGTAGTCACAAAGGGTTACTGGATGTCATGGAATCTTAACTTCCATCAACTTTATTAATATTGTGGATTTATATAGCGCCAACATCTTCCGTGGTGCTTTACAGTTGCATTAAAATACATAAGGAAAACATACATGTTACATACAAGGGTAGTGCAAGTAATACAAAGTGCAAAAAATGTAAGTGCTGGTCCAGCAGCATTCAGTGTGGTAAGTTACAGCATTACTGTGGTACAATAGGATGGAGGGTCCTGCCCGAGAGCTTACAGTCTAGAGGAGATGGGGATGAGACATAAGGTGAAGCAGATCAGTAGCTGTAACTAAGTTGTCAGTGGAGTATAACTAGTAACTAGGGGGTCAGCGATGGAGTCAGTAAGAGGGGTAGAAGTGTCCAGGCCCAGATTGTAACCTTGCCTGAAGAGATGAGTTTTGAGGTTCCGTTTGAAGATAAGAAGTGATGACGAGTGACGTATAAAGCGAGGAAGAGCGTTCCAGAGCAGAGGGGCAGCACAGGAAAAGCCCTGTATACGGGTGTGGGAGGAGGTGATTAGAGCGGATGAGAGGAGAAGATCATTAGCAGAGCGGAGGTTACGCCATGGGTAGTATCTGTTTATCAGATCAGAGATATATGGGGGGGGGCTGTGTTGGAGAGAGCCTTGTAGGATAAGGTTAGCAGCTTAAATTGGATCCTTTGGGTGATGGGAAGCCAGTGGAGAGATTGACAGAAAGGGTCAGCGTGTGAGAAGCGTGAAGAGAGGTTAATGAGCCTGGCAGCAGAGTTAAGGATTGATTGAAGGGGCGCAAGTCGGTTGCTTGGTATACCGCACAGGAGGGTGTTAAAGTAGTCCAGCCGAGAGATGATAATGGCATGAACTAGAATTTTGGTAGTGTGAAAGAAAGGGACGAATGCGTGAAATGTTTTTGAGCTGTAACCGACAGGAGTTGGGCAGGGTATTAATGTGGTGTTTAAAGGAAAGTTCTGAGTCAAAGGTTACTCCCAGGCATCGCACGTGAGATGTTGGGGAGATTGGCGTGTCATTGATGTGGATAGTAATGTTAGGTAGGGGGGTCGATCGTGAGGGTGGGAAAATGACAAGTTCGGTCTTATCCATGTTGAGTTTGAGGAAGCGGGAGGACATAAAAGCAGAGATGGCATTTAGGCAGTCAGGGACCTGGGATGTCAGAGTAACGAGGTCAGGGGTGGAGATGTAAATTTTGGTATCCTAAGCATACAGGTGGTATTGGAATCCAAAGGAACTAATGAGCTGGCTTAGCCCAAAGGTGTAAACGGAGAAGAGAAGAGGGCCAAGTACTGAGCCTTGCGGTACCCCCACAGGGAGGGGAAGAGTGGTGGAGTTGGAGTCAGAGTGTGAAACACTGAACATCCTACCTGAGAGGTAGGAGGACAGCCAAGAGAGTGAAGAACCCTGGATACCTAGGGAGGATAAGATGTGAAGCAGTAAAGGGTGATCCACTGTATCAAAGGCTGAAGACAGGTCAAGCAGAATAAGTATGGAATAGTGCCCTTTAGATTTAGCATAAAGCAGATCGTTATCAACTTTGGTGAGAGACGTTTCCATGGAGTGGTTGGGGGCGGAAGCCAGACTGTAGGTGATCAAAAAGTGAGTTGGCAGAAAAGTGATTAACCAGTTCAGCGTAGATGTGTCGTTCAAGCAGTTTTAGATGCAAATGGGAGAAGAGGAACAGGCCGGTAACTGAATATGGCAGATGGATCCAGAGAAGGTTTTTTAAGAATAGGGATACAATAGCATGTTTGAATGAGGAGGGAAAAGTACCTGTGGATAGGGATAAGTTAAAAACAGACGTTAGGGCTGGTGTAAAGGAGAGATGGGGGATGAGAAAGGAGGGAATGGGGTCAAGGGGGCAGGTGGTGCGACGGGCCTTGGAGAGAAGGATTAAAAGTCTGTTCGGTAATGGTGGAAAAGTTGTTTAGAACTAAAATGGAGGTGGTAGAAGGGAAGCCAGGTGGAAATGTAGATGGGACTGGAGGCTGTGGAGTTAAGCCAGAGCATGCAGAAAAAGCATTTCTTATATTAACAATTTTTTCTGTGAAATAAGAGGCAATTTCAGCAGCAAATAAACAGGGTGTAGGAGGAGGAGGTGGCGGACAGAGCAGAGTTGAAAACTTTGAAAAGCTGTTTTGGATTGTTTGGAAATAAGGGAAGAGAAATAGGTTTGTTTGGCTGAAGACAAAGCATTCCTGATCCGATAAAGTGCATTTTTGAAATGAAGAAAGTTGTGGGTCTCCTGCCTTTTCCTTTTTTTTAATCTGATTCGTGAGCCAAAGTTGCGGGTTAATGCAAATGAGGCGAGAGGTTGTTAAGGGGTCAACAGTGTCCAGGGCGGAGGAGACAGTAGTGGAAGGCAGCAAGTTCAGGGTCAGAGAAGGAGGCCATATTGGTGAGCGGTAGAAGAGGAAGGGAGAGGGGTCAAGGTTGTGCAAGTCTCTGTATCTATTTGTGTATGTAGGAGTTGGGGTAGTGGCCGGGATGGATGAAATAAGGTTAAATTTGAGTAGGTTGTGGTTGGATAGTGGAAAGGGAGAGTTTGAAAAGTTAAATAAGGAACATAGCCGAGAGAAGACTAGGTCAAGTGTGTGTCCATTACGGTGAGTCTCTGTGGACAACTTTACTGCATGTAATGTAATAAAAGATTTGTTTTAGTGTGAACAATAAATTTACTTCAGCGGCAACAACAGCCAACAACCCCCCCCAAACAAAAACAATTTGGCAAGACATTTACAGCTAATGTCTTGCCCCAACCAATCAGGTGTTATCTACCATTTGAAAGCTAACATCTGATTGGTTAGGGCAAAATAAGCACCATTTTTAACAGTAAGAACTTTTATTACATAGGCCTGGTAGTATATACCTAATACAATAATATCTGTGATGTGAATATCTATGATTTTGATTAATATTAAGGTATTGAGTGACTATTGTCCATGTCTATGTCATGGAACAATATTTGTTCCATGACATAGTTTTGTTGCCACAGCAATTACAATTATTCCATATAAAATTTCTTAATTTCTTTTAATGGGCATGTCCAACATAAAAAAAAACATTTTATAATCATGTAGAGCACCCCCCAAACCTCATTTTCGCATTATGTATAATTTTTAAAGATGCCTCTGAAGGGACTTACCTGACCTGGTCCCTGAACGCTTCTCCTCTGCGGCGCTTCTTCCTTGCTGTGGCTGTCACTTAAGGCACAATTTGATGTCACGCCCAATTACATTACAGCCGCAACCAGGAAGTAGAGGGGCTGTCAGCACAGAGCCTCACTGCTCCTGTTTTTTGCTCGAAACAGGAGCAGAGGGCAACACCCAGGCGGCGAGGGACCGGGTCAATTAAGCAGTTAAGTCCCTTCAGAGGCATCTTTGGCATCTTTTGGGGTATAGTATTTGCAGTTGAATAAAGACATATGTCCATCCAGTCCAACCCATCTAGCAATATCTTCATTTCCTGCCTAACTGTTGATCCAGAAGAAGGCAAAAAAAACCCACCAAATTTATGAAGGGGAAAAAAATTCCTTCATGACTCCAAGTGGCAATCGGAAATGTCCCTGGATCAACTCTACTTGTATAAATACCAGTAACTTGTAACATTCCTTGTTTGCAGAAACTCATCCAGCTTTTTTTTTTAAACTGACCAATGAACCTGCCATAACAACGTCCACTGGAAGACCGTTCCATAGTTTACCGTTCTCACAGTGAAAAACCCTTTCGAACTTGAAGCCTAAACCTTTTTTCCTCATGGGGATTGTATCAAAAGCCTTTGCAAAATCCAAGTAAATTACATCTATTGCTATGCCAGAGTCTAAATTTCTACTTACTTCCACGTAAAAGCCAAGCAAGTTAGTTTGACAAGATCTATTCCTCCTAAATCCATGTTGGTTATTACTTATAATGGCAGTCCTCTTGAACATGTTCCCTTATTAAACTTTCCAGTATCTTCCCCACCACTGAAGTTAAACTTACAGGCCTGTAATTACCCGGCTGTGAACGACTACCCTTTTTGAATATTGGAATAACATCAGCCTTTTTCCAATCCAAGAATTATTTTTTTTTATAATAATTATTTTTCCAGAAAGAATTCTTTAGTTCTTTCTGTACAATATCCTCGGTTAACCAAGTGCACTTCAATCCTTTATACCATTATTGCTACTATACTCTATGAAATCTGTACTTGGATCTTCTATAGTGTATACAGAAGGGAAAAAAATATACAAGACATTTGCTTTATTGCCATCCTCCGCAACTAACTTATCCCCATTAGTTAATGGTGCCACATTCTCAGTCCTCATCTTACTATTGATATACTTAAAAAAAATCTTTTGGCTTAGTGATGCTTTGTTCAGCTATCCTAACTTCATTATTAATTTTAGCTAGTTTGATTGCTTTCTTACACTCCTTGTTACAGTTTTTATAATCCCTAAAGGCCCTTTCAGTTCCCTCTGCCTTAAAGGTTTTAAATGCCTTTTTCTTCCTTTCCATTTGCCTCTTTACATCAGAATTCAACCACATGGGATTTAATTTTATTTCCCAAGGGTGTGAACTGGCTTAACAGTCCACTTCTGTTCAGTACATTTAACTGATAATGCATTATCCCAGTTGACATTCTGAAGAGTTGCTTTTAACCAGGGAAAATTTGCCTTCCTGAAATTAAAAGTCTCTGTTAACCCAGCACACTTTTCCTTTCGATAACATACTCCAAATGACACTATTTCATGGTCACTATTCCCTAAACCTCCAGTTACCTTAATATCTATAATGCACTACACAATGTTAGATATTACCAGATCCAACAGAGCTCCTTTTCTAGTAGGAACTTCAACCACCTGTGAGAGAAAATTATCCTGCAGCAAATACAGGAACTCATCACCTTTTTCTGTGTTGGCAGTTCCACTACACCAATCAATGTCAGGGTAATTAAAGTCCCCCCATAATGAGCACACTCCCAAAACTTGCAGCCCTTGCCAACTGCATATGAAGTTGACTCACCTCCTCTCTAAATGACTATAAAACATTTTTTTTACGCTGGACAAGCACCTTTAAATTGATGCTGTATTTATAAAGAACACTAAAAGTTAAAGCAAACACACAAACAGTAAAATTATTATTATTTGAATTTTGGATTTATATAGTTCCAACATTTAATGTGGTGCTTTACAATTACAATGATACATTCATATCCAGCCTTGCATCAAAAAGCCTACAACGTAAGCACTTTTTTCACACAAACATCCCACCAGTATTTCTTTTATGATTGTGGGGGAAACTATAGTGTCCTGAGGAAACCCACGCAAGTACAGAGAGAACATACAAACTCCTTTCAGATTTGTCCAAGGGATGATTCAAACCCAGGCCTTCAGCACTGAGCCACCAATACCAGTTTCCACATTTTTATTTAGTAAATAAGGCATGTTATAGTAGTGCATTTAGTGCAAGTGTGTGACAAAGAAAAATAATTAAATAAAATCTTGAATGGTATGATTTCAACATGGTAACAGCACCATCTTGTGGAAATTAAGTAGAATGATGTCAGAATCAGATCAGACAATCAGTGATTCAGAAAAATAGTAATGCAGATTGTGATAGGCAGTCAGGTGCATTGGGCAGTTTACGTTACTGATTGTTGCGGCCTTCATTTTGAACATCCAGTGACACCAACAATTGTATATCTGTTCCTCTTTGTATAATAATACACAGGTGTGTGCAGATTGTTAGAGCAGATTTGCCTGTGCAGTTTTTGTGAAATGCATGTTCACCTCCCAAATTAAAATTTAATTTAAGGTAGTTCAAATAAAAAATCCTTACCTTACATCTTTGCTCCTTATGGCTCTCCTGCAGTGCTTGTCCAAATTCCAGGAGAGTAGGAGCTGTCTTCCTGTGGAAAGGTTTCTGCTTCCTTGTCCTCTGAGAAGACAGTGGCATGTGCAGGGGAGCCCCTCTCAGCCAATCACAGCTGTGGCTTCTGGTCAGGCCCCCTGCTTGTAGTTCCAGCAAGCAAGGAGCCGGATCAGAACGCCATGGGATTAAAGGGTATCTTTACTCTAAAAAAATTGAATTTTCAAAAATAGTACCTTTAGATATTAGCACTAGTCCACTTCACAGTAAAGTTCTGCCTTGTTTTTTAGAAATCTAATATGGCGGTTGGGGTTGGGCAGGGATGACCTATTTTAAAAAAAAAAATTACAGGGTGAAGTTGCCCTTTAATAAAGGTTGAGAATTTCTATACTACATTTTAAATTCAGTTTTATCAGATGCTTTTTTTTTACAAAATTGTTCCTGGTAATCTAAACTTAAGAAGCAATATAAAATCTGAGAGAGACAATGCACTTGCTTTATTCAGAGTCCTTGTATATCTTTATTTACTGTTACAGAGAGAAACATGTCAGTGGCATTAATACAGAAGAACTGTCTTGTTTTTTACTGAGGCTCATGGGTAAGATGTTTAAACATTTTTTTTATTCAAATTTACCAAGATAATCTTCTAGCATTAAGAAAAATAATAAATTTTTTTGTATTATGCAGCAAATCTATATTCTTACTATAGATTTTTGACCTTCGCCAAATACAGAACCAATTGTGTACTTAAAGTCCTATATTAAAATTTTAGGGAATGTTCCAAAATTGTAGCTGGTTTTAGAAAAAATTATCTTTAATTTCATTGATGTAAAATCAATGTCGGAATAACATAATATAATGAATTAATTAGCAGTTTGAACAGATCTTTTGGTTGATTGGGCCAAAATATTTTTGATCTAATCGATTACTCTCAAACGATCTGAACAATCGATATGTTTGTAAATCACATAAACTGAAGGTGAAGGAAGGAGGATGAACTCAGCTAATAGTACTGAGGAGAGCAGTTCTAAAATGCCAGGTAAAAGCTGCTTCCGACTTTTTACCAGTGGCCCCTGTGACTTAGCAGCCATGAGATTCCTATCCCTGCCTCTTTCTTCCTTCCACCCAACTCTCCAATTAGAACTTAGAGTAGGTGAGGAGTGAACAATTCAATGGAGGAGACAGGGAAAGCAGGTACATAACATCATGTCCATGCTGGCAGCTGGAAGAGTTAAAGATAATACTGTGCTGGCACTGAAAGTGTTAAAGTCAATACTCTGGGAAAGTGCAGGCAGTGAAAGTATTAATAGGAAAGCCTATTGGCATTGAAGAATTAATGGTAATACTCTGCTGGCACTGAAAGTGTTAATGTCAATACTATAGGGAAGCCTGCTGGCACTGAAGGGTTAATGGCAATACTCTGAAAAAGTGCTGGCACTGAAAGTATTAATAGTAAAGTCTGTTGGCACTAAAGGGTTAATGGTAATGTTCTGCTGGCACTTAAAGTGGTAATGGCAATACTCTGGGGATAAATATAAAACTTTAAACGTACCGAGGTCCTCAGCGCTCACTTTTGTCTCCTGGATTTGGCGTTCCAGCATGCGAGTCTCCCATCCAACATAGAGGTCCCAGCAAACCTTGCGATACTATCATCAGGCAGTTAATGAAGGGGAGCAACTCGCTCTGTAACTAGGAAACAGCCGCCATAGTAAGGTGTAACATCATGATTTTATTGTCCAACAGCAAACATATTTTCAACACTTAAATGGTGCCATAACAAACAGATTATATAGAAGGTAACATATGGTCTTACGCGTTTCACGGCCAAATGGCTGCTAAATCAGAGGCCAAGCTAAGTGAAATGAATAATAACGTGGTGAAATGAAGATATGTCATCTGGATCTTCTTCCAATGCTAGTCCAGGGCTGTAACTGATAATTTAGTTAACATAGCAGTCGGATCTTTAAATGTTAAAACAAAGAATTAATTTTGTAAATGTGGATATAAGACTATTCTATTGTAAAATAACGAAAAATCCAATATGTGAACGAAAATAGTCTAGCCCCCCCAGACACTTATTTATGTTGGGAAACTCACATGGGGTATAGTAATGAATTGACACCTACCAGTAAATAATGAAACCTATTTCCAGGCTAGTAATGTGCCCACTAATGCATTATCGCCACCTCAGACTTGACTTATTTTTAAACTTAACACCAAAAAATACTTTTTGAAGCTTTATAAATACAGACAAGCAGTTTTCACCATTATGTGTAGTAATCTCTTGTAACCAGCAATGTATCAGAATTATCACCATATTTTACAGGGTAACTCTTTTGAAATAAAAAAAATGGTATAAAGGTGATACCTTTATTGGCTAACTAAGATAATCATAGCAAGCTTTCAGAACATTTGAGTTCCTTCTTCAAGCTGATTACAATGAAGCTGTGGTGCTCTCTGATATATATACAACATTCAGCTTATAGATCAAATAACCAGAAAAAAAGAATATCGGTGTGGAAGGTGTTAACAAAGTCATATAAAAGGGATTGTACATGCGATTGCGCATGTGTTTTCCCCCGATCATTGGAATCGCGGCAACGCACGGAAAACACATGTTTTCGGGTGCGATTGCACTTGCGAATTTTGTTCCGCATTTTTAATCGCAATCACATGCATTTTTCTATATGTAATGAAAAAAACGCAACGAAATCGCACATGAAATCGCATGCGATTCTGTGTGCAATTGCGTTTGTGTTGCAGTGTGGCCGTGCCCGTATACCACTTTTGTTATTTTTATTTTATTTTTATTTCAAAAGGGTTACCCGGTACACCACCTTTTCCTGCACCATATTTTAGAAATCGTCCTGATTTGTCTAAACGGTTTGTATATTCATTTTGGTTCCTAGATGGAAAGATTATTTTACCAGGAAACCTACTCATCTTGACCTTCTATGGAAAACCGTTGAGCTTGCAGATCACAACAGTGAAAGGATTTGATGGTGGAAGACAAGAAACATTGCCCAGCATGAGTTTTGAACATGAGGCAACAATAGAAAGAACTAATCTTGATACAAGCACCGTAGATATTTCTTTGCACCTTAGTGTGCTTGATATTGGAGGTAGCCAGAATAACACAACTAGCACTCCTTGCAGAGATGATGTGTGCAGGGTTTCTCTTTCTTCTGTAGACACCATGAGTGAAACGTCTCTGAAAGACGAAGATACTGGTGGTCATCAATCATCTCAGAGTACTGAATGTGCACTTCCTAATGACATCTGTAACAAAATCCTAATAAATCCACACAACACATCTGGTTTAAAGAATAATAGTGATACTTTTTACTGTATTTCTTCTAAATCTAAAATAAAATACAAAGAGCAGAAGCCTATGTTGGAGTCTAAGGAAGAGGAAGGAAGAACCAAAGTTACCTATGATATGATTGGTGGTCTGAGGACTCAACTGAACGAGGTCAGGGAAATGATTGAGTTGCCTCTGAAACAGCCAGAAGTTTTCAGGCATTATGGTAAGGCTTGTAGACTGACTTTTAATTTTTGTTGAAGTACTTTATTTGATCTAATTAAACTGAGGGGTAAGCTATTTCTAGGAAATGTAGACTACAGGATAGCCTTTAGTGTATGGAGCTGCTGTTTGAAGAGCATTTGTGCTGAAACATATAAATAATAAGCAAAGCTACAGTTTATAAAATATGGAAATCTCTATAATATATCATATATTTTCACAAAAGCATTACCGTATATTAGGATAGCTGTGGCTGTAGCCCATATCCAAATGTACCAGACTAGAATTGTAGGTCAGCCTAAAATTGTGCTCTAAAGAACTGCGTAAAATTGGTGTTTGGTGCCACTTGTATAATTCCCACACCACCCTATATATTGTATGGAGACCACTGTTCCCCCTTTAGTATTAAATACGAGCACAAATCAGAACTATGATGGCAAAGCATAATTAAGGTTTAACACACATTTTTAAACCACTAATGATTACCTATTTCTTTATGTTTCTCAAGGGGTTCTTCCTCCACGAGGGGTGCTGCTTTATGGTCCGCCAGGAACAGGAAAGACACTAATAGCAAAAGCAATTGCTAATGAAGTTGGAGCCCATGTCTCTGTTATCAACGGTCCAGAAATAATTAGCAAGTACGTTCCAAAATTTACATTTTATGGTATTTCAAATCGAAATCATTGTTCATCATTGTTTTATTCATTGATTTATTCTCTGTAAGCAGTCAGTGGCTTAAGGCAGCCATACACACAACCAATATTTAATATTTGATCTTATTGGATCTGAAATGGTTTGGTGAATATTGGTAAGGTGCGGTTCCAAAAATGACCAACCACTGCTATCAACATTGTGGTTGGTTGGGATGAAAGGAAAATTTCAGTCGGCTGGTAATGGCTCCTTTTACTTCAAGTTGAGGGAGCCAATCTGATCAGCCCAAGTATGGCTGCACTGCTGCCATTTTATGGCATTTTATTATAAAAAATGCCCTGCTTTTTTGTGGATACATAGCTTAAGTGGAATCAATGGAATGTATGTTATATCACATATGGCATTAAGTTGTATAGCAGCTGTTACTCACATTGTTAAATAAAAAAGCATTAACAGAAGCCATACTCACCCATAATTAGTGATAAATCCCATGTATTATTAAAACATTTAACAGTAGACTTTTTTGGAATGCTTATAGTGTCTGCTAAAAGCAATCAAGCTAATTCCCGCCCCACCTAACCATTCATTTCTGATATAGAGGATGTAGAGTGCTATTACACACTTGGTAACTGTTAACATATACCCCTTGCAACTGAGAATGAGTGTATTATTATTCCTACTATTGAGTTAGAAGCAAAAGATTCCATTTTACAGACCGCTGTAGTTATTTTTACTTTTTTTTTTTTTTTTTTGGTAGAATGCAACATAATATCTCTATTTTGTCTAGAAACCCTTTGCATCTTTGGCTAGCCGATATACATTTAGGAAAACTATTCTACATACAGTAGAAATGTTTGTCTGTTGTATCTTCTGGTAAACAGATTGTCACACTCTTTTCTGCTGGACAGTAATTGAAAATTGAAAGCTGTCAAAATTATGATATGCAGAACAGCTTCTTCCACAACCCATTCATTTGGGCTAGACTGAAAGGAAGATTATCATCTGTACATGAAATGAAAGATTTGCATATTCCTTTTCAGCCTTAAGACTTTCTAAATAGCCAGGACCTACACAAACTGGGAATTTCCTCTTTATAGCAACATGATAATAATGCCTCATGCAGATGGTAATATGCTGTATAGAGTAAACAATAAGCATCGGCACTAATACTTAACGGCTATTTTTAACGCTTAAAAATAACGCTTGTTGCAGAGTGTGCCTTCCTATTGGCCTCGTTGCCGACGGGGAGGAGGGGGCGGAGCCTACCAGAGCAGCGTTGATCTAAGACTGGTGTAAGTTACGCGAACCCAGGGGTGAGGAACAGCCGGTTCAGGTCCTCACTCCGGGTAAAAACTAGTATACACAGAAGAGGAGCGGAGGGAAGGTGAGTATAATTGTCCTTTAAAAACTAACATCTGATTGGTTGCTGCAAATTAACAACACAGAGAAACCTTTACACCTCTTATTGCATTAGTCTAATAAACTGAACATTTTTTAACATATATGATTCACAGTAATTGTCAGTTCTTCAGGGAGGTTCAATAAAAGTTCTTATCGTTAAATATGGTGCTTATTTTGCCCCAACCAATCAGATCTTATTTAACATTTGAAAGGTAACATCTGATTGGTTAGGGCAAAATTAGCACCAATCTAAGTTTTATTGAATCTCCCTGCATGTTCTCTATATTGACTCAAAAACACAAAGGTTTTTCAGATATTTATTTCAGTGTAATCAAATACTAATGCTATATGCAAAAAATAAAACCTTACTTGTATTTTTCCTGTTCTGACATTTTTTATTTTTGACGTGTATTGTAAAAAAAAACAACTAAGTTCTGCTCTTCCATTCTAGGTTTTATGGGGAGTCTGAGGCGCGACTGAGACAGATATTTGCTGAAGCATCTCAACGGTAATATTCTACCTTGTTACATCATGTTCTATTTTTATGTGATTGGTTTACGCATTACTCTTTTTTGGGTTTATTTTAGCTCTCCATCTATTATATTTATTGATGAATTGGATGCTTTGTGCCCAAAAAGAGAAGGAGCGCAGAATGAAGTAGAGAAACGTGTAGTGGCTTCGTTGCTCACACTGATGGATGGAATTGGCTCAGTAAGTTCTTTAAAAGATTAGATAACCCACAGTTCAATTATTTTAAATGTGAAAGATACAGTATTGGGATATCAAGTTAACTGACTGATCACTTCTTTAAATGTCTAATATATTTTACCCTAAAAAACCCTAACACATAGTTATTTGGTTGTCTTCAAGTTTTTCCATATAGTGAAGGTTGTTTTGAGAGTTGATGTTCGCTAATTCTGAAATTTTTCTCTCAAATGAGACACCTTCATTAAAATGTTATTGTGAAATTTATACTCGCCTATTGCTTGAATAAAAAGGATATGGGTTTTGAACCTCACATATAAGTCCTTGCACTGGGTTTCTAAAATAAATACTTGTTTTCAACTGCATTGTTACCTGTAGGGTGGGGCTGGAAAGAGACAAAAGAAAGGCATTTTTTCTTTCCTGTCTGATTGGATGGGGTTGTAGCTAATTGGTTTAAATGGCCTGAGCCTGAGAAAAGGTTAAAAAGATTACTATTTCTGTTGTTGTGTATTGCTGTTGCTGTGTATTGCTGCTTAGGACAGGTGTGATGGCCCGGATAGACTCGTCTCTTGTTTTAGGGACCTGTTTGTATACTAAATCTTCCCTAGTGGTACTCACAACTCTTTTTACCCTTTGGGTAAATGCAGGTTTAAAAGTGATTTGGTGGTTCAGGACATTATTTTGGGTAGATGGGGGACACCCCCTATCTTAGACTTGAAGCTTCACTTTGCTAGGGGTCCTTTTTATATGTTGGTAGCTGCTGTTCTATATTTATATTTGATATGTTATGTGTATTTTTATACCTTCAATAAAGATGGAAATTGTTTTTATTATAGGGGTTTATAAGGCTGCTTTTAGTTGGGGACACTGTTTGTCCTGGATGTCCATTTCCAGCACAGGAGGGAGATAGCAGTGGATGTAGTATACTTCGATTTTGCTAAAAGTTTTTGATATTGTGCCACATAGGCAACTAATGTATAAACTGAGGACTGTTGGCCTAGAAAAAAACATTTGTACATGGATAGAGAATTGGTTATTGGATCGCAAACAGAGATTGGTGGTCAATGGAGCTACATCTATGTGGGCTAAAGTTCTAAGCAGAGTGCCTCTGTTTGTAAATGACTTAAGGTTCGTACACACGTTATGTGCGAACGTTCGTTTCAGGCGATAATCGGCCCGTGTATGGGCACTTTATCGGCCGAAACGAACGTTTGTTCGGAGATCCGCCAAGTCGGTCGTTCGCCGATCCCTGACCATCTCGGCCGATTATCGGCCAAAAGAATGTTCGTACACAACGTGCGTTGCAGGCCGGGACCCGCAATCTCACGTGTGTACGAACCTTTAGAGAGAGGAATTGAAAGCAAGGTCTCTATGTTTGCTGATCAAGTAAGTGAAGGTATAAGTGTAGCTTACAAATAGCACAGACTCCAAGCTGTAAAACAATATGTCTTTATTAAACAAAACATGTTTTAATAAAGGCATCTTGTTTCACAGCTTGGAGTCTGTGCTATTTGTATGCTACACTTATACCTTTACTTACTTGAATACTGAACCTGGACCAGAGATACCAGGAAGTGTAGCCTACAGCATCTACGTTGCTCTTTGGTTTAGAGGGTCCCTATTCACTTTCTATGTTTGCTGATGACACTATGCAGAGTTCTGGAAACTTTAAATTACATGCAATTGCTGCGAGCAGAGCTAGATTATTAAAAATGGGCTGCAGAATGGCAGATGAGATTCAATGTTGATAAATGCATTTGGGGTTTAATAAGGTGATGCATTTTGGATTTAATAATCCTTCTGCCACCTACACCATAAATTACTCTGTGTTAAGTGAATCTCTAATGGAAAAAGATTTTGGGGGTTCTGGTAGATAACGCTGTAGCAAACAATGCCGGACTGCAACGACTAGAGCTCCCTCTTTACAAGACACTGGTAAGGCCTCATTTGGAATATGTGGTGCATAAACAAAAGGGACATCTTAGAAATGGAAGCAGTTCAGAGAAGGGCAACTACAATAATAAAGGGAATGGAGGGGCTTGACTATGCAGACAGATTAGACAAGTTAGCAACGTTTGCGTGGGGATATGATAACCTTATACAAATATATTAATGGGCCATACAATAAACTCTGTGGTGCATTGTTTACTTATCGGTCATATCAGAGGACATGTGGACATCCTTTGGAAGAAAAGAAGTTTTATCTTCAGGTTAGGAAAGGTTTCTTTACAGTGATAATGGTGAAACTGTGCAACTGTATTCCAGCAGATGTGGTAATTGCATGTTCATTAAATAGCTTTAAAAAGTGGGGTTGTAAGGAAGGAATCCCCACCCCACCCCCACCCCCGTTTTAGCTGATTATTCTTTCTGCCTTCCTCTGGATCAACTGGTTAGGTATGGTGAAATAATTGGGCTTGATGGACGTATGTCTTTATTTAACCCTAACTTAAATGTACATGAAAGTAGAATTGTGATGAGTTTAAGTAAAAGATGCATATATTTAAATTAATGAATGACTGTCCAAATACACCTAAAAAGGTACATTTCTGTTGGGGGGGTGACACATGGATGACTTGCCAAAATCTAATACAGCCTTTGGTTGGTGAGGCCAACAAATGGTATAATAGGCTCTTTCATCAGCGACGATTAAGTGTGGACAAAAACCTGCCTGCAGCATTCTTCAGCATTATGTTACAGTCGTATAGGGCAGGCATGTCCAAACTGCGGCCATTCATTTGATTAAAAACTGCAACTGCCAGAATTCCATGTGCAGTTGGGAATGCTGGGTGTTATAGTTTCAAACTTCTGTAGAACCACAGGTTGAACATCTCTGCTATAGTATAAAAGCCTAGGGCTACTGTATATTGCAAGCAATGTTCCCTCTAATTTAAAATTGGCCATGTGCTCAGAAATATATTTTTTGTATGAACCAAGGAAGCATGTGACTGAGGTCAGGAGGTGTGGTCTGACACTGCACATACACACAGATACTTCATCCAGTTCTTAACAGGCTTTGATTTACTTTAACAGTTTACTAAATTGCCATTTTATAGTTTGTTGGTGTTTTTAGGGGGGTTATTTTCAGAAAAAAGGCAATAGAGGGTCGCACTCCAAGAAATTAGAACAATTTTATTGTGATCCACACATCACACGTCACAACGTTTCGGGGGAGTACCCCCTTCTTCAGGTGATAAAGTGCAACTGTGCTCAGGGAAAATTTAAAGACTGTGACTCCATTTGGTCCCACCCACCAATCTGGGGGAACCAATAGCAGGTGTCTGTACAATCAATACAATTTGTGTCATACATAACTGTAATTAACCATATGTTATACATATCTAGTGTCACATTGTTTACAATAAACAACAATCCTTAAATATACACTCTATATAAGTGATATATGACTAAATAAATAAATAAATATAATACTTATATATGTAAAATCCCTTGGGTAACCAAGTGTATAAAGTGCTTATCAAGTGCGAATAAAGTGCTGTTTAAGAACCCTGTCTTCCATCCTTGTCTCTAAAATCATCTGTGCTATGCAAATATGTGGAAGAAGAATAAAAAAAGTAATAATACATAATAAGTCATAATAAAACATGGGCCTGGCTGTAAGATAATTTTATAAAACAGCACTTTATTCGCACTTGATAAGCACTTTATACACTTGGTTACCCAAGGGATTTACATATATAAGTTTATATTTATTATTTATTTAGTCATTATCACTATATAGAGTGTTATTTAAGGATTGTTGTTTATTGTACACAATGTGACACTAGATATGTATAACTATGGTTAATTACAGTTATGTATGACACAAATTGTATTGATTGTACAGACACCTGCTATTGGTTCCCCCAGATTGGTGGGTGGGACCAAATGGAGTCACTTCTTTAAATTTTCCCTGAGCACGTTGCACTTTATCACCGAAGAAGGGGGTACTCCCCCGAAACGTTGTGACGTGTGATGTGTGGATCACAATAAAATTGTTCTAATTTCTTGGAGTGCGACCCTCTATTGCCTTTTTCCTGCGAAGCTACTGGTTCCAAAGGGAAGAACCCACAAGGCGTCTGCACCCACAGTTGGACAGAGTGCACCTCCACCATTGTTTATCTATTTGGGTTATTTTCAGATTCTGGAGTATAAAAAATTGGGTTTAGTTCTCCTTTAATTGCCAGATGTTGGCTTTTATAAACAAGCTGATAGAGAAGAACAGTGTGGTAATTTGTGAGATTTTCTGAAATGATTTGAATTTACTGATTCATTATTCCATGCATTTTATAGTAAGTGATTGAAAAAGGCAGTTGAGGCTAACAATAGGAGACTCTTATCTTTGGTCATTGCAGTATGTCTCTTTTAGAAACTAATGTCCATTATATTCTTGTGAATTTTAACCTTATTGAGACTTTTAAAGGACATTTATACTCATGCAGTATCTGACTTTTCCCCCCCTTCCACAGTCATTGTCAATTCTTCTATCTATTAATAAAGGAGAGGGGGGGGAAGGGGTTTGAAAATGGTCTGCTTTATATCTGATAGCAGTCAGTACAAATCTCTTTTAATGATATATTGATAAATGAAAAACACTTTTTTTCAGGTTGTGCCTTGGCCAACACCATAGACCAGCATGAGGATAGTAAATTTTAAATAATATATTTCTAATCTACATCTTATATGGAAAAGTTGCAGGCAAGATGTTAAACATTGCTACTATGTATGGGGCTGCATTTACTTTTACTGCATGTCATTCTTTCCTTCTTTTTGTTTCCTACTGTTGGCACTTTAATTTGCAGCACATCAGGTTTTTAAAAGCACATGTCACCCCCTCTTGTACAGTCAACATTTTAAACAGTTCAAGTTTTTTGTAGCTCACATTTCAAGCATTAATATTGTCTTTATTTACAGTGGTTGGCAAAAGTATTCGATTTCCACATTTTGTCACATTACTGCCTCAAACATGAATCAATTTTATTGGAATTCCACGTGAAAGACCATTGCAAAGTGGTGTACACGTGAGAAGTGGAACAAAAATCATACATGATTCCAACATTTTTAACAAATCAATAACTGCATGTGGGGTCGCTTATTATTCAGCCCTTTGGTCTGAGTGCAGTTAGTTGCCCATAGACATTGCCTGTGAGTGCTAATGACTAAATAGAGTGCACCTGTGTGTAATCTAATGTCAGTACAAATACAGCTGCTCTGTGACGGCCTCAAGGTTGTCTAAGAGAATCTTGGGAGCAAACACCATGAAGTCCAAAGAACACACCAGACAGGTCAGGGATAAATTTATTGAGAAATTTAAAGCGGCTTAGGCTACAAAAAGATTTCCAAAGCCTTGAACATCCCCTGTTCAAGCGTCATTCAGAAATGGAAGGAGTATGGCACAATGTAAACCTACCAAGACAAGGCCGTCCCACCTAAACTCATAGGCCGAACAAGGAGAGCGCTGATCAGAAATGCAGTCAAGAGGCCATGGTGACTCTGGACGAGCTGCAGAGATCTACAGCTCAGGTGGGGGAATCTTCCATAGGACAAACATTATTCGTGCACTGCACAAAGTTGCCCTTTATGGAGATGGCAAGAAGAAAGCCATTGTTAACAGAAAAGCATAACAAGTCCCGTTTGCAGTTTGCCACAAGCCATTGTTGGGACACTGCAAATATGTGGAAGAAGGTGCTCTGGTCAGATGAGACCAAATGGAACTTTTTGGCCAAAATGCAAAACGCTATGTGTGGTGAAAAACTAACACTGCACATCACTCAGAACACGCCATCCCCACTGTCAAATATGGTGGTGGCACATCATGCTCTGGGGGCGCTTCTCTTCGCAGGGACAGGGACGCTGGTCAGATTGATGGGAAGATAGATGAGCCAAATACAGGGCATCTTGGAAGAAAACCTCTGGAGTCAGCTAAAGACTTGAGACTGGGGCGGAGATTCACCTTCCAGCAGGACAACGACCCTAAACATAAAGCCAGGGCAACAATGGAATGGTTTAAAACAAAACATATCCATGTGTTAGAATGGCCCATTCAAAGTCCAGATCTAAATCCAATCAAGAATCTGTGGCAAGATCTGAAAATTGTTGTTCACAAACGCTGTCCATCTAATCTGACTGAGCTGGAGCTGTTTTGCAAAGAAGAATGGGCAAGGATTTCAGTCTCTAGATGTGCAAAGCTGGTAGAGACATACCCTAAAAGACTGGCAGCTGTAATTGCAGCAAAAGGTGGTTCTACAAAGTATTAACTCAAGGGGCTGAATAATTACGCACACCCCACTTTGCAGTTATTGATTTGTTAAAAATATCTGTTGTATACAATTAGATCAACTAAACTTCAAGCCAAGTTGATCTAATTGAATACAACAGATATTCCATGATCTGGATAAATGAGAACCTTCACAAGAATTTGTTAAAAATGTTTGGAATCATGTATGATTTTCGTATCACTTCTCACGTGTACACAACTTTGTATTGGTCTTTCACGTGGAATTCCAATAAAATTGATTCATGTTTGTGGCAGTAATGTGACAAAATGTGGAAAACTTCAAGGGGGCGAATACTTTTGCCAACAACTGTAGGTGTGGTTTGGGGGTGTGGCCTATGGTCAAGAGTGGAGTTAAGGGCTCTGAGGCTCCTGAGATACGGCCCTGACTATGTATCTTTTATATGGTCATGGAACTTGTCTGTAACCTCCTCAGACAGAAATTTAAATATAAAGGAGGTGTTACATTGTTGTTTCATTTCATGAATGTCAAGTAAATTATATCCTTATAAATAGTGCTTAGTTATGTTATTAGTTATAATTGGTGCATAGCTATGTCATCAAACAATCAAAATGGGTAGATTTATGGTCTAAAATGCAAAAAAACAACTTTCTGCTCTTAAAATTGTGTTCCTAGTTATCGGTTTACAAAATAGGTCTGTGACTACTTTAGCATTCAAGATCCTAAATTCAATGTCTAGGAGTTCAATATTGCCTTGGTCATTCAATGGGAAAAATAAATAGTCCATTTGATATTATTACAATATCTTAAAGGGTATGTCCACCCTAAAAATTAATTGTTGATATATGTGTGCCCCGGTCCCCCCAGCCCCAACCGCTATATTTATTCTTTTAGAAAGTGCCCCAAACTTTACTTACCTCCCCTCTTTCCTCCGCCGCACTGCCGGCTCTCTGCTTGCGAGAAAATGCAAGCAGAGGGGCGGGACCGGCAGTCGCGTCTGTGATTGGCTGAGCGGCAGCCAATCACGGACGCGGCTGCCGGGAGTTAATTTCGGTGGGGGGAAAGAGGGAAGGTAAGTAAAGTTTGGGGAGCTTTCTAAAAGAATAAATATAGCGGTTGGGGCTGGGGGGACAGGGGCAATCATATAACTAAAGGGTTTTAAGCTAAGGGGAGGGAATCCTGAGAGGGAGGGGGAGAAGGGCTGCAGTACGCATGCCAAACTTCTCCCGGAGGCCAGGTAGGAGGCAGAGTCCTATATGGACTCTGCTATCCTCCTGGTGGGCAGTTTTTGGGACTTTGGGGGGGGACTACAGGAGAACCTTATGGAGCTGGGATGTGAGGTAAGGATTAAACTACACTATATGATGGGGCCAGTAGTTGGGGGATTATAGTTTTGGGGATGGACATGCCCTTTAAAAAATCATGAAATCTTCCAGGTATCTCCTCCCATACCAGGATGAGGTCATCTATAAACCTATAAATTACTCTTATATTGTTCTTAGATTATTATGCCCAAAAATGAAGTTGTGCTCTCAACTGCCCATAAAAAGCTTTGCATATGATGGAGAGAATTGCCCCCCCCCATCTATGCCCCCTCTTTTGTGGATAATACAAAAAATAATACCATTAAAGAGGAAGTCGTTTTGTTTTTTTTTCCCCGGGTATTAACTCACTTATGTTGCTAACTGTTTATACATTAATGGCTGTGTGCTGAGTTATTTTGAGGGGACAGCAAATTTATACTATATAAAAGCTGTACATGGACTACTTTACATTGTATCAAAGTGTCATATCTTCAGTATTGTCCCATGAAAAGATGTAATAAAATATTTATAAAAATGTGAGGCGTGGTACTCACTTTTGTGAGATACTGTAAATAACATGCTCATTCTACTATATTTGTCTAATATTGACAAGTTAGATCTTGGGAACCAGATGGAACCGAAACCAGGTGATAATTTGTTGGGACAGTTAAAGATGAACACAGCAAATAAGAATTTTTCATTTTTTTTTTACCTCTCCTTTAATATCCCGACATGATATATTATTTGTGCAATACACAAGTTTTGTTTTTCAATCGAACACCTAAGAATTTGGCACTTCAACAGAAATATAAATTTAATTTCACTACAAAAAGTACCTTAAAGGAGATGGTAATTATGTTTCGACTTTCTATACAGGAAGACAGTGAAGGTCAACTTTTGGTGTTGGGTGCTACAAATCGTCCACATTCACTGGATCCTGCTCTCCGTAGGCCTGGAAGGTTTGATAAGGAGATTGAAATAAGTGTTCCCAATGCCCATGAACGACTTGACATTGTGAAGAAGACCCTAAGGAATGTCCCTCACAAACTAAAAGAGGAAGAACTGGTACGACTAGCAGATAACACCCATGGATATGTAGGTGCAGACTTGGCAGCTTTATGCAAAGAAGCAGGTAAGATTTTGTTCATTAAATGTTATAAAATTCACATTTCCAGTAATATGTGTGTTTACTGTTTATATTGCAGGTTCACATTTAGCAAAGAGTTCTGGAAAGGAACTATAGTTGTGCTTGATATTTCCATAAATGACAAATGACAAAGTAGATATCTTCTCAAGTATAGCAAGAATCCTGCACAACTGTGATGTAATGACATACAGGGTTATTCAATAAATGTTCTTATTGTTTAAAATGGTGCTAATTTTGCCCCAACCAATCAGATGTTATCTTTCAAATGTTAAATAAAATCTGATTGGT
The DNA here is from genome assembly GCA_019447015.1 of Hymenochirus boettgeri. Lineage (NCBI taxonomy): Eukaryota > Metazoa > Chordata > Amphibia > Anura > Pipidae > Hymenochirus > Hymenochirus boettgeri. The sequence goes on from CM033469.1 coordinate 128,044,631, forward strand.
TGGGGCAAAATTAGCACCATTTTAAACAATAAGAAATTTTATTGAATCTCCCTGTTAAAGGGTATCTCCACTGTAAAAAATGACATTGGCTATTATAGCAGTTTATAGCTAAACTAAGTCATACCCGGAATTTTAGGTCACTCTGTTCCTTATGTGCTCCGATCTGCTTCCTTTACACTGTACAGCTGCAAGATTCCTCTGCCGATATGCCCGTCTGCCTACTATTTTGCCGACGCGCTCCTGTTGGACATGCGTACTAAGTCCCTTCCGTAGTCGGGACTAGCTGACCTTGCGTCTACTGCCGACAGCCAATGGGAACGTAGGCGTCATATTCCAATGGCAGCAAGAGATATCGTCACGAGCTCCTCCGGGACAGAGCAGTGTGTGTGTGTGTGTGTGTTTCCAGATAGATAGACAGACAGATATGGATAGATGATTGATAGATAGACAGACAGATATGGATTGATAGATAGACAGACAGATATGGATAGATAGACAGACAGACAGATATAGATAAATAGATGATAGATAGATAGACAGACAGATATGGATACATAGATAGACAGACAGATATGGATACATAGATAGATAGACAGACAAATATGGATACATAGATAGACAGACAGATATGGATAGATAGATAGACAGACAGACAGACAGATATAGATAGATAGATAGACAGACAGATATGGATACATAGATAGATAGACAGACAGATATGGATAGATAGATAGACAGACAGATATGGATAGATAGATAGATAGACAGATATGGATAGATAGATAGATAGACAGACAGATAGATAGACAGACAGACACAGACAGATAGATAGATAGATAGATAGATAGATAGATAGATAGATAGATAGATAAATAGATGATAGATAGATAGATGATAGATAGATAGATGATAGATGGTATTGGCTTTTTGTTTCTTGCTCCAAGGAATAGCATCTCCCAGATCCCACTGCAATACAGCTAATGACACTCCCAGCATCCCCTCTGAAATACACCTTCTGTCTCCCAGGCCCCCCTGCAATACAGCTAGTGACAATCCCAGCATCCCCTCTGAAATACACCTTCTGTCTCCCTTACAAACACACACACCTCCCCCCCATTTGATTCCTATAAATTCTATTACTTTTGCAATTGTTAAAAAAAAGTCTCCTTACATAAAGCTGTGTGGCTGAACCTTATAACTTCCCCCTCTGTCTCTCCCTGCACATCAGCTGTGAATTGATTGTGCAGAGACAAGGAGGAAAGGCTTTGTTTATATCAGGCATCACTGGGGTCAAGTGGGTGTGGCAGAAATCATGAATATGCATGTGATGATGCACATTGACTGACAGCCTGCCCAGCACAGTAGCAGACACACCCCCAGGAGCTACACAGCTTCCAGAGGCTGCTGCAAAGCAACAGCGCTGATTTTTGGGGAAAAAAGGTAGGAGGGGGGTTGGGGGAAGGTGAACTTTCATATAGGGGAAAAAAAAAAAGTTTTTCCAACAGTGGAGATACCCTTTAATGCCTTATGGTGCCCATACACCTTGCAAATACCAGACAAATCCTGTCAGATATGAGTACTTGCTGAAAACGATGCAGACAAACATCTGCCATCGGAATTGCTTTCGGTCGCTTCGACCTGAACATTTTCATTTGATGATATTGCCTCTCTCTGCTATAATAGAGTAAGCCAATATGATCAGCCACGTATGTGGGGGCATGGCCGAATGATCCCCAAAACACATATAGGGATTACCCGGTTCAATACCAATGGACGGTACTTATGTGATTGGAATTGCATGTGTATGGGCACCTTTAGCCAAGGATGTCAAACCTGTGGCCCCCCTCTACTTTTTTGTAGTTTACAAACATCTGGAGGGCCGCAGGTTTGACATACCTGGACTAAGCCATGACAGTCTGTTTTACCAACAGGTACTATAAAGTTATGACTGACTGGTCATTTTACTAAAATCCAACAGTACAAACAGCAGGTACTGCTGAATATTTAAGTTAAGTAGCAGCAACATTACCTTTTATGTGATTAAAGGGGAACTGTGGTCTCCAAGGCCAGGTTCCTACCTTTAAAACGAGCCATCAACCACCTCTCTACGTGCTGCACAGCCCAAAATATAAAGAAAACACTGATCAGAAAGTTAGGGGATGGGAGGTTCTGAATCTGTGGTCAGAAATACTACTTCCTCCTCTAATCTGCAGTTGGCACATGCTCAGTGCATGACTGAAGGGTAGGAGGGGAGTGGGGAGAACAGCACAGCCCACAGCACTGCTTTTTTTAATGCTTCCCACTTGCTGGCCCTTCCCACTCACGGGCCCTGTGTCCACTCCCCTTGCAGATCCAACCTGGCCCCTTCCCTTGCAGCCCCCTGTGGCCCTCCCACTCACAGACTGGCCCCGCCCACTCACGGGTCCTGTGGCCTCTCCCCCACTTGCTCCTCAGACCAATACCCTCCTACCCCCTACAGAAGACTGTAAAAGCAGCCTTTTCAGCAGAGAAAGAATCAGACAAAGTTTAAAACTGCTGATACTTTCTCTGCTAAAAAGGCTGCTTTTACAGTTTTCTGTAAGGGGGGGGTTATTGGTCTGAGGTGCAAGTAAGGGAGGGGCAATGGGGAGCCCACAAGGGGGAGAGGTCATTGGGTCCCATGAGTGGGAGGGGCCACAGGAGGCTGCAAGGGAAGGAGCCAGGATGGGTCTGGAAGGGGAGGGGCCACCGGACCCACGAGTGGGAGGGTCCACAGTGGGAAGGCCCACAGGGCTCGTTAGTGGGAGGGGCCACAGGAGGCTGCAAGGGAAAGTCCCAAGGGGGCTGCAAGGGAAGGAGCCAGGATTAGTCTGAAAGGGGAGGGGCCACAGGGCCTGTGAGTGGGAGGGGCCACAGAAGGCTGCAAGGGAAAGGCTCAAGGGGGCTGCAAAGGAAGGGGACACGTGGCCCACAAGTGGGAGGGACCACATGACCAATGAGTGGGCAGGGCTACAGAGCACATGAGTGGGAGGGGCCACAGGAGGCTGCAAGGGAAAGGTCCAAGGGGGCTGCAAGGGATGGGGCCAGAGTGGGTCTGCAAGGGGGGAGGGGCGACGGGGCCTGCGAGTGGGAGGAGACACAGGGAAGAGGGAATGTCACATGGTTTCAGAGCAAGAAGTACCCTGTATCACACATAAAAAATTAAATATCTTCAAAACTATATAAAACTACATTTTTGGACCACAGTTACCCTTTAAAAGCAACAAAGATGGAGAAAGGTTTTTCTATTGAAGTTTGAAATGACAAAGAGATGCAGAAACAGGATGAGCTGGATGAAAGAATCCATAAACACTAATAGTGGATGCAGCAACTGGCATCTAAGCAAAATGTTCTTTCTGCAAAGCAGCACAAACAAGCTTTAAAGGGCATCTATAGTGAAAATAACACATTGGCCCTTTGCAAAGTTAAATTCATGTTTGTGCTGCCTTAATCCTATCTCTGTCAGTGACTTTGTTTACCATGGTGTCAGATCTTGTGCAGCACTCCCCTCTTCCCCCTCCCCTCTGTTACCTCCTCCATGTCTCAACTCTGGCTAACCGACAAGCTTATGATGTGCCGTAGGAGTTAAAAGTTCAACATCCTGAAAAACACACCCACGCACAGTGGCCAATAGAAAGCAAGCTGTCCTGGAGACACGAAGAAGAAGGAGAACAGTACAGTTTACGATCTCTCATTGTGACCCATCATCAATTAGTGAAAGCTATTAAGAAGGGGGGTCAAGTGCATATCCATCAAGCTACCTCTCTCCCCCTGCTAATGCTCTTATCTCTATGTTTATTATAGAGCAGGGAGGGGGGATCACGTCACAGGGATTTGATTGACAGTCCAAGTAGGAGTACAGGAATGCAATCACGTATTCTTCTAACTGGTGTATCTCAGTACAGAGGGAATCTGAAAAAAGTGAAGACACTCTGGGGGTTGTGAGGAATTGTAGAACACATGGAAAGAAAGAAAAAAAAAGTTCATTTTCCCACTATAGATGCCCTTTAATTGGCAGAGCAGTAGAAATATTAATGTACGGTAAAATGTCTATTTCATTAAGTTATGGGGGAAAAAAGTGAAAGCCACACCTCACAAAATGAAGCACTGCAGATTGGGCTCCTACGTTTGCTCGAAGCGAGTTTGCAACAGGAGCGGGGGGCTGCACCTAGGCGGTGAGAGACTGTATTAGGTGAGTCCCTTCAGGGGCATATTTGGAAATTATTGATAATGCGAAAGTGTGGTGTGGGGGGAAATGGGGGGCTTTCTCCAAAGCAGTAAAATCTTATTATCAATCAGGAAGGGCTGTAAAGACACGCGGTTGATAATAAGACTTTACCGCTTTGGAGAAAGCCCTAATGGCTTTTTCAAAAGTTGAAAGGGGGGAAAATGTCCCCAGGATGTCTTGTGCCGTTTGGATTTGATGGAATTTAATTCATTTCTGAATTTGCCTGTTGGTTGTTTAGGGTATTGGAAAATTTTCACACATGGTACAAATCTACTCATTCCTCTGTTCCCCATTACTTACTAATCTATCTACCCGACATAATTGACTGTAGGGGATAGACTTTTTAATATGTGGCGGGTTCTGGCTAGTATAATGTAATATTTGGTTGCGATCAGTAGCTTTAATTAACAGATCTGTGTTTAATACATCCTCCTTAGAAACTAAAACATCTAAAAAATGTATATTGTTAGTGTCATGACATAAGTCCAATTTAATTGAGAGATGGACTCCATTGAGCCTAGCGTGGAACTGCGACAGGGTGGTCTCATCACCCGGCCAGAGGATGAACACGTCATCGATATATCTCCACCATGCCAGACAATGGGCACGGTAGAGATCATCACGATAGACGTGCTCATCCTCAAAGCCTGCCATAAAGGCATTGGCATAGGCCGGGGCGACGTTTGACCCCATCGCAGTTCCACGCACCTGGAGGCAGAATTCATTTTTGAATTCAAATTAGTTTTTCGACAATATAAATTCTAAGGCTTCCATGAAAAACTGTACATCAAGCGTCATATACTGCCCATTTTCAACAAGTATCTTGCGAACAGCGGTAAGACCGTCAGCATGTGGTATCGATGTGTACAGACTGGCCAAATCCATAGTAGCAAGCTGTACATCATCCCAGTTCTCCACATTCAGACTTTTCAGCTTACCTGTATCTCTCAAATAAGATTTAGTTTCACTAATAAGAGGGCTCAAATTTTTATCCAGCATCATAGCCAGTGGAGTAAAGGTGGAATCAACCCCCGAGACTATAGGACATCCCGGGGGTTGATTCACATCTTTATGTATTTTGGGAAGAGTATATAACTTGGGAATACTTGGGTAAGTTACCACTAAATAACCAAATAATTCCTCAGAAATCACCCCTTCACATACATAACATTGAAGAAGATAGACATTTTCTAAAAGGGATAGTGGGATCACCTTGTAATTTCACATAAACATTGGAGTCTAACAGTTTTCCAAGTTGTCATAGTAAGACCGATTTAACACAACGACCGCTCCCCCCTTATCAGATGATCTAATAACCAAATCTGGATTGGATATCAGCTGTTTCAAGGCCACAGTCTATTCTCTGGTCAAGTTATGAAACATGACCTGACTAAATTCCTCATTCTGAGTAAGGGTTTGTATATCTGACTGCACCAGTCTAATGAAAGTTTCAGCTGGGGAATTGGTCATAGACTTACTCCTCTGTTTTAAACCCACACCTTTGGTCGTTAAACCGGTGTGTTTCATAGGGATATATGGTACCTCACTTTTTTTGTGAAAAATTAACCTTTAGACGGACAGCATGATAAAATCTGTATAAATCTATATCCAGTCTAAAAGGGTCATAAATAGATGTCGGACAAAAGTTGAGTCCCTTAGAAAAGTACCTTTGTGTCAGTATCAGATAATTGGTATTGAGACAAGAAAAAGGAGGTGTGGTTTATTTTTGTTTCTGTAAATTCAACATTTAGTCATATCATGTGTCTAATGGATATGTATAGGGTTTTCTATGCTTTTACCTATTTAACCTCTTGTATGCTGATGGTAAATATAGTGACTCTCCCTTGGATGTTATGTCACTTCCTGTGAGACAGGATATATATTGTTAATGAATGATACGTTGTATTAGTACTGCCCATATCTTGAGAAAGGGGGCTGTGTCTCTCGAAACTTTGCTAGTGTGTGGGCAGAATTTTTTTGATATGATATAAAGCCTTATTATCTGCATTTAATCTGGTGTGCGACTCTATTTATAACCTTGTAAATACTATAGGTACATGACGGAGTACCTCGAGATCTGCACCCACTATCATTGAGGTTCGTGGTGCTGCTGCTTTCTGCACCCTATTATATATATATATATATATATATATATATATAAAAGATATATATATATAGTGTAAGCGTGATAAAAGGCCACTAAACCAAGGCCGAAACGTTGCTAAACTTTTTTTGCACTATGCACTATTTTTGAAATAAAACTTGTGAACAAGACCTGTGGAGCGTTGGTTACTACCTGTTTTTTCATTTTATATATATATAAAGAAAGACGGAGGCACTCACAGGACTTGACGAACAACGTTAGTGTTTATTCAAACATGGTCAGAACATCTGACAACAGTGCTACAAAAGTTTAAATACCTTAATCATCCAATCCGTGTGAGTGCAGGGGTGTGTTCTCTTGACGTCGTGGTAACGTCAACAAATGGGTGCAGCGAGGTGTGTAACCCGAAGGTAAAATAGAAAAGCGTGTATCGGAGTCACGCCCACACATTATAGAAAGCCGGAGACCCTGCTAGCAGTGAGGTGCCAGATCTATAGGACACCGTGTATTATGGGACAAAAGAGGTGTGGGCAAAAATTCAAATCGAGGACATCACCTCGTGCAGATAAAGTGCTAGGGTGCAGAAAAGTGACAATTGCTTACATGACAGACTCATTAAAAGAAATAACTTATGGGGAACACTACTGAAACTTCTAGGCGTAACTCATGGCTTGAAGGGGCACCTATGAACAGACTCTAAAATTAAATCACAAATATGGCAGAGCTAATACGAGTACCTGTGATGGAGTCCAAAGGAGTAAGAATCGAACTAAAATATGGGGCAGCAATAGGGATAGATGGATGGCCGGAACTCTACACTAGCCCTAAAGGAAGATAGGTGGTCGGAATTCTGTACCAACCTTAAATCTGCTCATGACATTTATTATATATATATATATATATATATATATATATATATATATATATATATATCCCTTATATTATATAAAATTGTTTTTTATCTCCATAGGAGATTGCATTGAGTTTTTAGGAGCTACCAATGTGGTGTATCACATCCTGTGTAGCAGACAAACTTTTTTGGATACACTCCGTTCCATGGCGCAGGACCCAAGGGGTGTGGTTTAAACTGCCATTTGACAATTCCATTTTAAAATAGGGATCTCAGCTCTGTAAGTAAGTTTATGTATTTTGTATATTTTGTGTTGTACCTAATATAAGTCAGTGCTATTCTTTATATACATTTACTGATGGTCATTTAAATGATAATAGTGAGATAGTACACACATACATATACACCTTTCCTATGTGTTATATATTGGTATTGGTAGCTCCTAAAAACTCAATGCAATCTCCTATGGGGATATAAATATATTTATATAATATAAGGGATATATATATATATATATATATATATATCATGCAAATCCTTGGATTTTTTCTTAACAGGAAATTTCGAAATTCTTCTGTTATGCTTATTTGATTTTTTTGTCAACCTTGCATTGGATTTCTATTAACCTGTATGCAAATGCTTATTGTTGGATAAATATTTTCATATACGGTAATTGCTGCTATGTGCACTTCCAGTTTTGAAATCTAATTATCTGGAAAAGGAAAATATCTTAAAGTTTGTCTTTAAATTAAATAGAGCCAGGTCAAACGTGACGCAAAGAAGATGTCTAGATTAAAAATGTAAAAGAATTTTCCCTGCCCTTTCCCTGATGGGTTCAGCTATGCAGTGCAATAGCAACCCAGTGAGGCCCTGAAAGCATTTTTAATGTCACTGCTCTGTTCAGTACACTTTGCACAGCAATGAAGCAATTCAGCCATTGATAAACAACAAGGCTTAATGTCACCAGCAACTATTATTAGAAATTAATTGTGGGTTTTTCAGAAAAATGATCATAAGGTTTTAGTGCTTTAAGCCACATAGCAGGCTGCCCTTTGAAATTAATAAAAGTACACGTAATTGTAAAAAGGTAGGCGTTATTTCCCAATAAAATTCCCTGCATGTAACTCCTGCACTAAATCATGGAGTAAAATAATTTAAATCTGTTCTTTATGCTCTCTCTTTGGGATATATGCTTTTTTATGGTATTCTCAAACATAGTGAATTAATTCTAAACAGGCCGCTACTTACCAGTAATTTTTCCAGATCAGCAAGTGTCATGTGTGAAACTCATTTGGGGTTTGTAGCATTTCAAAAAGCACTGAAGGGAAAGCTATAAGCCCATTAAACACTGCTTAAGGCTATACTGGTACTTTGTTGCTAATTTTTTGCCTCGGCTAAATTAAATGAATACCAGTAAATAAAAACCAATAGCTATGGTTAGAAAAGCTATGGTTAGCATGGTAAATAAGCTTTGGATTCATATTGTGGGACTTGAAACAGTGTTTAAATGTAAGAGAAAAAATCTGACCCAGGTGTAAAGGTAAACTTTTTTTTCCATTGGTTTCTAGAAAACCTTGCTGTCCCCCCACAACCCCAATCTCTGAGGAAAAGTCATGGTGTTGGGGTGTGGGCAGCAAGCTTTTCTAGGTAAGTTCTTATCTTTTTTAAACATTAGCTATTCAGACTTTTTTGGTTTTACGGTCATGAAAAAGATCAGACCTTTTTTTGAAAACCCGTAGGAAACATTCATTATAGAGCAGGGAATAAGCTTTTGTGATCTCTGGCTGGCAATCCAGCTTTCCTAATATAGGGATTTATTGCAATTGTTGCCTTCTAAGGCAGCTTTTGCAGCTGCATCAGGATGAATGTAAATAGAGCTTGATTTCTTCAAGAAGGGGATTCATTTGATTTGTTTAGAGTGAAAGGAAGTATTTGGTTAGTTATGCTTAAAATTAATCTTCAATATCCGCACGATCTGCACACCATTTTGGCGTGCTGTTATGAAACACTGGGCCTCTCATATGATAGCATCATGGGGGCCAGAAAGGTTTGAAGGCATTGTTTAAAGTGTAAGACTAGACAGTGTGATTCTAATTGAATCCAGACAGGACTGCTTTACTTGGAAGTTCATTATCATGTAAAGGAAGGAGGGGGCTGTGCAACGGGGGAAAATTTGTTGCTGTTATTCTTCTATGTTTTGTTATGAAGAGTTATGCGTTTAACCTTTAGACCAAGAATGTCAAACTTTTGACCAGCTGTAAGTGAATAATGGCTGGCTTAAGATTAAGAGTTTTAGTTAAACAACCTCTGCTGGAGGGCCTTAGCTTTGATACCCTGATTTTCATTTGTTTTTTTCCCAAATAAAGAAGTAGTGTTTACAGTGATTTTCTTTTCTCTTGTACTGCTGAGAAAAGTTTCATTCTTTTTTCTGTAAAAAAGAATAAAACTAGAATGGGAAATTTTAAGTATAAACTGTAAGTTTGGCTTAAAAGTCTACATTTTGGAAGGGAAAGTGTAGGTCTGTGCGGCAGGTCTTTAGTTTTAAAACTCAATAAAATTGCTATGGCAGTGAAAGTGGATATTTTTATTTTATACCTTATTTACCCTTTAAGTATGGCTGCCACACAAATGAAAGGGTAGGTCAGTAGGTGTGTGTACCTGAGTCAGGTTGGGGCTAAAAAAAAACTAACTTTTTTGATGATTGGTCAAAATTTGTTTTTTTACTTTAGTTACCCTTTATGTGTGGCTGCCATGGAAATGGAATTGTACTGCAGGTGTGCATACCTATGTCAGAGAGTTTGTGTCATGTAAGATGATCTCATCCCCTGCTCACACATAGACTGGTACTTATAAGATGATCTCATCCCCTGCTCACACATAGACTGGTACTTATAAGATGCCCTCATCCCCAGCCCACACATAGATTGGTACATATAAGATGCCCTCATGCCCAGCCCAAACATACTGGTACATAAAAGATATCCTCGTGCTGAACACACAGAGACTGGTACATATAAGATAACCTCATCCCCAGCCCACACAGATTGGTACATATAAGATGTGCCCAGCACTGCCCACAAAGACACAGAGGCATTTACCATGAGCAGGGCTTGAGTGGCTGCATGAAAGTACTCCTCCACACACCCGCATGTTTTTAATTTAACAGACTGATGCCTTTATAGGGGACCACAGGGGCATGCCATGAGCAAACTTTAGTTTGCTTCATGGTAGGCATACCCCTGCTCCTACAGGCACTCCCATACCTTCTCAGAAACAAACACTCACACACTCTCTCTCAGACAGGCACTCACACACTCTCTGGCAGGCACTCCCACACTCAGGCAGGCAATCACACACTCTTACACACTCTGTCAGGTACTCACACACAGACAAGCACCCACACACAGACAGGCAATCACACACAAACAGACAAACATACACTAACACACAGACAGGAAAACACACATCAGACAGAAAAGCAAACACACACACACAGACACTCACACAGACGGGCAAACACCAAGACAGATGGGCAAACACACAGACAGACAGAAAAACACACAGACAGGCAAACACCCAGACAGACAGACAGGCAAGCACACAGACAGATGAACACACAAATAGACACATAGGCATTCACACATACAGACAGGCAAACACCCAGACAGACAGGACAGTTAGGCACTCACACAGACAGACCCCCCACCCCCCCTAGGGAATGTTACTAGAGAATGTTACTCCAGCTGCACTTGGAACTAGCTTTCACCCTTTCCTACTAGCAGCCCAAATAGCTCATCTATTTCCTCCTCCTCTCTTCCCTGTGCACACATCAATAGCAGGAACGCTCTGTCCCACTCAACACCAACATAGCCACATGACCCCAAACAGCAAAACACGCTTCTAAAACATAGCCTGGCTTCTTCCTGCTCATTAGGGACGGGGAGAATGGTCAGAAAGATCATGTACCTGAAGCCTGTTTTTGCACCAGCAGACCAGCATCAAGTGAAGTACTGGCCAACCAATCGGAATGTGCAATTTGCTGAATCTGCACTCTGATTGGCTGAAACCAGCACGTCAATATTAAAAGGGTGTTAAGAGCGAGTGAGCGAGGGGAACTTTAAAAATTAAAAAAAAAAATCATAGAAACGGAAAGCTGAAAGAAAAGCCGGCCATTAGAGGCACAAACAGAAAATCCTGCGGGACTCCAGATTTATGCCTTAAAAAGAGGACGAATCTGGGTAAACTAGGACGTCTGGAATCCCTAGGTTCAGAGGATTTTCCCAGATAATGGGGGCTAGTTCAGCTTAAAAATTCAACTCTAATTTATATCATTTAAGATGCCTATCACATACAAGTTTGGTCGCTATTTTGATGGAAATTAATTGTGTGCCAGCGATCATACAGTTGGACCGATAGGTCGCGATGCCGGCGGTGGTAGTTCTTTGACTTTGCAACCCTATCCATAGACATTGCTGATATTCATTAAATCTTGTCGGATACAACTGGATTTACTGAATATCAGTAATGTGTATGAGAAATCAGCTGACATTAAAGTCATTCAAAACACAGCGCAAACGCGATATTTAATTGCTGTCGCAAGCTGCACGGGTGTCTTTTGCACTACCTGCGCAGTTGGCGCCAAGGAGGAGTTAAAGTCCTGTTTTTTTGCATCCGTTAGCGCGACTTTAACTCCAGAAGCCTTCACAGGACCTCCTTGTAAATCTGTCTGACAGTTCCTTGTCTATATGAGTCTGTGACAAGCACATGATGTGCGGTGTATAAAGCCTTGAAATGTGATAGAACAGATAGGAGTTGAATATGCGGTCGGCTGTAAATTTTTTTAAGGAAAAATGGCTAGAATTGATCCAACCACCTAAAATAACGATAACATGTATGCCGTGCTTTACAGTGAACCATTCTCTGTCATTCTCTGTCCTTTCTTCTACCTGGACACATTAGGGAGAAGAAAAAAAGTTTTCATGCTTGTGGCTAGCTTTAAAAATGATTTAGAGGATTAGGGGTGGGGCTTATGATGCAGCGGATGATGCTCTGTCCCAGCAGTGGGCATGCTTTTGAGTGAGATTTGGGGGTGTTGTATAGAGATGTGCAAAACCAGCAAGTTCAGAAATTCTGAAAGTTCCAGAATTTGAATACGAACCCATAGTTCAACTGATGTTCTTCTTGAACGTAATGTTTTTGAGCCTTTGCATTATATCGAGGGTTTCAGGAATCGTTTTCTAAATTAGAGGGTTACCAATATCGACTTACATATTCAAGGGTTACCAAAATTGAATATTCTGAATTTGAGGGTTACTGAAATCGGTCGTCATAGTTGAGGGTTACTGAAAATCGGAAATTCTGAGTTACCATATGTTTGCAAAATTGATTTTTTGGAAAAATTTAAAATTCTAAATATTTGAGTTTAGAAAGTTTCTAAAGTTTTCTTCGATAACCTCAGATTCAATTCAAAATCTATTCAAACCCACAATACACCTCTATTGTTGGTGATAATGCTTTATACTGCTGTAACTTTAGACTGCAGCTAGAATCATGATCCTGAAGTTATTATAAAAGTTGGGTTAGTGCTCATTTTAATAAAGGCCACTTGTATGGAGACCACAGTTCAAGTTCACTTTACCCTTATCTGCTTGTTTTAATTAAAACATCAATAATTGGACATCCCTGATTTTATTTTTTTTTTCAACACGAAGACATTGCATTATTCAAATCTCTATAGGCACATTTAAACTGTGTGGTGTTAGAGAGTGGCTGGTGAGGTGTTTATTTCAAATCACAGAAATCATAATATTAGTTGTAGAAGACGTATGCAACTGTAAAGATTCAGACAAATATGTTTATAAGCTGGGTACACACAGGCTTTGCAAGATGTTTGTCTGTCATTGACTCCCTATAGGGGAGTCAGCCGAGGGAAATTTTAAGTCTTTCCTGAACGACCGCGAGGCCGATCCTAACGTTCGGTGGCCACGTTCTTGTTCCTGAAAGAAGCTACACACAATGCCGATAAAGCACCAAAACCGAATCGCTAGTGTGTGTACCTAGCTTTAATGTTTAACAGCAGCACTCCATACAGAGAGGCATTTACTGTACATAACACAAGTTAAGAATTTGAAATTCAGTATCAACATTAAAAACTCCAGGCTTAACTTGTCTTAAGTTGGCTATTTGCATATTTGGAATTTGTAATTATATTTTTATTGTATAAACAAAAAAGGAAGAACACAGGAATTGTTTTTGATTATCTCTAATTATAAGAAGTAAAAAGGTCTGGAAGCTGGGGAATCTGATCAACGAAAGTGCAAGCTTTCCTTGTAGGCCTTAGGGCAGGGTTGACAGGTGGATACCACCAATAGACTCTGTGGTGTGCACTCAATCAGCATGTTTCTTCTTTCAGCAACTAATTGTTGGCAGTAATCTTTGAGTTTCATCGCTGCCTGAATTTTGTTGGTCAGTATCGCCTTATCACTTTTAAAGGGCAATCCCACGCCTCTGATGAGAAAAACTGTGTATAGGAAAATCACCCCAACTGAGAGCTGTAACACTAAGATGAAATGCTGCCCAATGTTCTGTTACTCCTGTATCTGCATCCATTCCAGTTAGCTGTCATTCATGGATGTGAGAGCTAACATCCAATGTCAGAATGCTTTTCCCCTAGCTGCCTCCTCTGAGCATGTGCAAGCTTGTAAAAGAGCTTGGAGGGAGGCAGAGGAAAGGGTTTAAAGAACATATAATTTGATGCATAGCGGGATAGTCCTACATCTGTCAGCTGTGTTACTGCAAAAGTTGGGCATGCTACAGCTTTCTTATGTTAAGGCTTTAATGGAAGAATGTGGTTTAAACATTTTTGTTAAAGGTCCTCAATCTTTTCCTCATTCTTCTTAAGAATTCTTTTATTATATGTGGCTTGCTGAGATTGGACACCCAATATTTTTTCTCCTTTTTTTCTATAGTATTATACATGCCTAAGCATTAAAGTGGTAATTTTGCCAGGCATGCCTGGCTTATTTAGAGGAAGCTAGTATTGTTTTTAGAACCATGACATTTATTTTGAAAGCTCAAGAGAATGCAAAGAATTACTCGTGAACATTCCTTAAAGGGTATGTCCACCCTTAAATGTACCTTTTAATATGTTGTTCTCCCAGCCCCAACCGCATATTTTTTATTTTCAAAAAGCTCCCCAAACTCTTACTTACCTCTCCTCTTTCCTCCGCTGCGCTCCCGGCCCTCTGCTTGCGAGGAAATGCAAGCAGAGGGGTGGGACCGGCAGTCGCGTCTGTGATTGGCTGAGCGGCAGCCAATCACGGACGCGGCTGTCGGTCATTCAGTGCAGCGGAGGAAAGAGGAGAGGTAAGTAAGAGTTTGGGGAGCTTTTTGAAAATAAAAAATATGCGGATCCGTAGGTTCCATGTGAGTGGATTCTGAGAGGTTAAATAGCCAAAAAACATCCACTATCGGGATATTTTTTCATAGAAAAAAATGATGTATAATATTCCCTAATTTACTTAGTTTTCCTACTGTTTTTTGTCTAAACCGATTGAGGGCAAAAGCCTGAAAATTCTTCTTGTATAGAAGGCAAGAAAAGTTAAAATTCCTCATGCACTGAAAGTGTTAATAAGGGTTAGTAAATGGTACTTTCATAATTCTTTGTTTCATTTTCTAATTTTGAAGCATGTTTTAAGTCTGCTGCAATTTTTAGTTTATTTGGACTCTTTTAAGCCTATCTTACCCTAAGCTTGAACAAATGTATTGTTGCATTATGTTCATGGGATTTCCTTTTGTTTAGCATGTTATTTAATTTTTGTTTTAAATAATAGCATAGTACATAGATTTTATCACTTCAATTATCAAAAATAATTAACATATTTGCAAAGGATAAAAAAAGATCTTATTTATGGTATATCCTTCCTTAAATGTTTCTTTTTCCGGTCTCCTCTGCATTCTAAAATCCAACTGGATTTGATTGAAATTGTTCAAATACCTAATGGTTCAGTGCTAACTGCAAATCAGGACCTTAATGTGTTTGTTGCTCATAGCAGCCCTTTATTCTAACTGCAAAAGAACTTTCCAACCCTCAATAAATTGAGAAAGTCTTGCACATCTGCCCACATAATATTTCTTAAGCCAAAAATACGTCCTGGCATCTAAGGACCTAAGCCTGTTGTCAAGGGCTGCATTCATACTCAGTACATGTATAATTACATTTTAGGAAATTGTAATTGTTGAGAAAAGAATTATGCCCCCTTCAAAATGTATAAATGTATAACACATAACAGACATCCAAATAAAATTGAGGCTACTAGGAAAGAAAATGAGCTAACCACAAAACCACATCCTAACTTAGGATGGTAACCTAGGGCAAGTGGACAAATACTAAAGGAAAAAGGAGATTTTAGAATGATTGCAGCAAGCGCATATTAAATCCAGACAAAAAAAAAACAGCAGCAAAATTATTTGAATGCATATTTTTTCTCTGTCAGCTAAGAGATTTCTGGTACCTTAGCAGCATTCTTTGTTAAAGTGGAGCAAGAGAAACTTAATTCTGTTTCTTTCTTGATTTGGGTATTGTTGTTTTAATTATTACTTTTAAGAAATAAAACCCTCATGCCTCCACATACTGCATTTCATGTTTTTGTGTAAACATAAACTCATTTCCAAAGCACTAGAATAATTTTAAGAAAACAAGGTGAAGTATTAGAGAATAATGGATCATGAGCTATATGTTGCTAATTAAAGCACAACTATTGTGCCAAAATCAGCTAACTTAACACTACAAAACGTCTTCTAGATTAACCTTGGCATGAATGTTTAGGGTACTTTTCTGAAAGCTAAAAGGTGCAGATGTATACTATCTGAAAAGAAATCAAGGATAAACTATGATAACAGTGTATCTAAAAGGCCCCATATACAGTATCACACCATTGGCATTGTTCTGCTAAAAAAAATATTGCATGCCTGGGGAAGAAATCAGACAAATATGGGATGCCCAACAATACACTGTTTATTGACTGTATGGTATTTGAATATCCCAAAAGCATATGATGGGGATAGTTGTATGTATGGGCTCCATACGTGTTTTTAGCCCAGGTTTTAGCCATTTGCACATCCTAAGGGCAAACACAAGGTTTTAAATAAAAATGATGAGAAGCACACCTAAAGGCTATTAATCCACATCTGTACGTCTTCTTAGGAACATCTTGGAATAGGTAAGTATAACAAAAATGGTGTATGGGGGGGTTAACATATATATAAAATATTGATTAGAGGGTCCTGGTTTCAGTTTGAAACTGCCAGTCAATTTTTTTAAAAATACATTCCATGTATTCACCTCTATTTCAGGATAGATATGCCATTTAATGCTTTTGGTTGGCAAATGGTCCTGTATGTGACCATTTGACTCTACTGTGCATTGTTTAAAAAATAACTTTTTTTGCAATAGTGAACTATTCCTTTTCTACATTGATTGAAGCCCGGGAGGTTAAGGAGCTATGCCTTACCTCCTGTTTAGATAGCCAGGAAGGAACTTCTGAAAATCTTACATTTCACGCGATCCAGCAGGGCCGCTTTGACAGTTCCCGACTGCTTCCTGCTTCTGTTATGCTATAACGCGCATGCCCGATAATGCGCATTATAGTGTAACAGAAGCAGGAAGCATTCGGGAATTTCAGAGCAGCTCCGCTGGATCGTGTGAAAGGTAAGATTTTCTGAAATTCGTTCCTGGCTATCTAAACATTGATTTAAGAACGGGAGGTAGGCATAGCTCCTAACCTCCCTGGCTTCATCAATGTAGAAAAGGCATAGTTCACTATTGCAGTGAACTATTCCTTTGTGTAATGGGTACAAAGGAATACTGTTACCATTTGAATTTCATATAACCCCAAAATACTGAATTTCTTTACCAATAGCTGTAATAGTCAAGAAAGTCTCAGAGGGGGAGGTCTTAGAGTTTGAGGGGAAATTATTTATTATTCATTTTAGAAACAAGATTTGTATGTTAAGATGGTTCAATACATGGATGTGCAGGATGATATTTCTAGGTACATAACCCCCACCACTGTTCACTTTTTTACTCATTAAACTTTGTATAAACTTGACATTTAGGCTGGCCTCTACACTCTGAATTAGCCTATTAATAAATAAGATTTACAGCAACATTAAACAAAACATTCATTACAAAATATTGGCATTAGATGGCAGTTATAAAGGAAACAAGACAGACATCATTTTTTACAATAGATTTGGTGCTGAATGACTGGAAAACATCCATTTCTTCCTCTTTCCAGGAGATGAAATATAGAATTTGAGTGGAAACATTTTACTTTTAAAGACTTTGTATTTCTTTTTTTAACTTTCCAGGGAAGCTTATGAAAGTAAATGGACCATACGCTTCTATTTTTAACTTGCAACATGTGAAAAATGAAATCTTACTCTTATTTTAGTTACAAACTTTGCTGGGTTGTTTGTTACTTTTAGAAGATGAACTTTATTGCATTTACTCTTTGTAATTTTACTCATTGGAGAGGAAGGGAAATTTATCTGCTCAGTTTGCCTTGCAACTCTGCTCTCCTCTATATAAGTTTTATGTAGTGGCCCATGGGTTATTCAGGCATGAACAGCTTTTTTTTAATTGGTGAATGATGATAGGAGGATTTAAGGGAAGTTCAGTGCAAATACATTTGCTTTTTTAATTAAAAAGAGCAGTATTTTTCCATGCGAATGTCCTTAACCTGCCCATTCAGCATTTTGTCTGTGTATAAATAAATGTTTCCAAAATACTGACTTCCTATTTGCAGGACCCCTAATAGAGACCATTCAGTAGAAATTACTACAAGGTAATGTGCATTCTGGGAAGAAGAAAGAACGTTACAGAACCTGAAATGTCAACTCACTAATGTCAACATCAGGAAATAGCAAGGGTATAAATTCAACTAATTTTTCAAAATCAGTTGAATTTATAACTATTTAGAATAAATAGGTATGCATAATAAAAACTAATCATTTAAAAAATAATGATATTTTCCACTTAACTTTCCCTTTGAAGAACATGTCCACTCCCAAATCCATCTTTTATATTTGGGTACGAACAACCCAATCACTAAAACTAGTAAATTTACAAACCCCAGAACAGCACTTTAATAGAGATATTCAGCCTGATTGCTACAGCAAATAATTGAAACCTCCAGCTCCAGTTTAGACCTGCAGCCTGCACTCAGTGAAGCCAGGAGTTCGGGCAGAATATCTTTATTCAGGTATTGTTTTGGGGTCTTGTAAGTTTAACAGTGAGTTTAAGACTGGGTACAAACCATCAAATCACTGTCGCCATGACTGATCATGCGGATCATAGAATATGCACAAATAAATCCTCAAGTTAACAATAGGTCTTAAATCCTTATTTAAATATAGATTGGCCAATGGTATTTTCAAACTTGTTTCATCCAATTTATCTACAAAAGCCTGGATTCTGATGGCTTAAAAATCTTCCAATCTAGCAGTTCTTACCTGCAATGTTCCTGTGGCATTCCTCGGCCAGATTACACTTTATGATTGTTACAGCTGTAAAGTTGATCAGGAAATCTGGTTTGGGAAACGTTGCAGCTACATTACTAGTGTATGGGCACCTTTAAGCATATCTATCCTCCTTTGCACCAGATCTGTCCTAAAGACATGTTGTTTCAGGCTATTGGTGGGATGATTATCACTCAGTTTATGGTGCCTGCCTATCCAATTT
Organism: Hymenochirus boettgeri; assembly: GCA_019447015.1. Lineage (NCBI taxonomy): Eukaryota > Metazoa > Chordata > Amphibia > Anura > Pipidae > Hymenochirus > Hymenochirus boettgeri. Next base: position 128,063,574 of record CM033469.1, read on the forward strand.
GCCTGATATTATATTGAGATAAGTTTAAATATCGGGCAACCGATATTATCGGCCATGATCAAAGATAATATTGATTCTTCTATGGCCATCTTTAGTCTCTCTAGTAAGTAAATCAGTGTGACTTTAAGACGGAATGGCAGATTTCTCTCTCATGGAATTGCTCTGTATATGTATTAATAGTTTTAGAAAAGTATGCTACAATTTCTGTTATTACAAAAAACCTCCAACTTTTCCTAACTTTCACGTGTCCTCTAAAATGACCCCTAGTAATGAACAATACACCAGAGAGTTTATTGTATTACCCTCTAATATATTTGTATAAAGTGATCATATCCCTACTTCTCTAATCGGTCTGCATAGTCAAGCCCCCCCCCATTCCTTTTTTACAAGATGTTTACTGCATATTCCAATTTAATTCTGTTTTTGATACACAAGGAAATATCCTATATCCTATAATAGCTCTATACTTTGCTACTATGCACATGTCTAGTAGGATCCATATACTACAATTTTTCCCAGCAAAGATTCAAATTTTTTGTGGTGAAATAAGCATCTGAATGATGGTCATTTGAAACAGGCATCTTGAATGCACAAAAAAATAACTCCAAGCTCATGCGCACAAGAAAAATAAAATGAAAACCCTGCGTTGCTTCACAAAAAATTATTTGAATAAATTGATTAAAACATACCAAATACATGAGAGATCTATTAACATTTTCTGACCTGACCAGTCAGGTTTTAATTGTGTTTTTTCCAGATATCGATCATCTCTTTAATCCCCCCAAATAATCAATTTAAGAGTTATTTGATCTAGAAAATCTGATGAAATAATTGATTGGGTTTATAAATATACTAGTCTAGTGTATACCCTTTTTAGAGAGTTCATGTAAGATTTGCCAGACAATTTAAAGGACTGTTGCTAAAAATTGGTATTGGGAGCCCTGTTTTAAGGATATGTACACTGGGAAATGTATTTTGTTTTTTTAATTGCCCATTACTAGAAAGTTTAATTCCCAACTATCACTGTACCATTTTTTTGTTGATCTATTTTTTTTTGTCAATCAAGTGACTAGTATCATAAACTGTTTTATGTGTAGTTTTGCTGTAGCTGGAATGATGGCAGTTGGTATGTGAACTGCATGGTGTGAACTTCTCTTTCCAATGCTGCCTCATAGAGATTAATGAGCATGCTTGCCCTTACAGAGAGTCAGATAGTCTGGCAGGATGCTGGGGCTGAGCTTGAGAAAAACAGGTACTGGATTGAATCATACAGCAACACAAATACATACCGTATATACTCGAGTATAAACCGACCCGAGTATAAACCGAGGTACCCAATTTCACCTAAAAATCTAATAAAAGGTTGACTCGAGTATAAAACGAGGGTAGAACTTGGCAATCAAGATGTTTGGAAACTACAACTCCCGCTAATAAAGCATGCTGGGAGTTGTAGTTTCCAAACATCTTGAATGCACCCTCACTTGGCATCAAGATGTTTGGAAACTCAACTCCCAGCATGCTTTATTAGCTGGGAGTTGTAGTTTCCAACATCTTGAATGCAAGTGAGGGTGGCATTCAAGATGTTTGGAAACTACAACTCCCAGCATGCTTATTAGCTGGAGTTTTGTAGTTCCAAACATCTTGAATGCACCCTCACTGGCATTCAGATGTTTGGAAACTACAACTCCCAGCTAATAAAGCATGCTGGGAGTTGTAGTTCAAAACATCTTGAATGCCACCCTCAAACCCAGTTAAGTTTGATCCTGTGGGCTCTCTTCATCCAGGATCTGTGGACTCTCCTCCACCAAGGGCTTCCTAGGACTGTGTGCTGGTAAGTTCCTCTCCAGTTCCTCTCCGGCAGCAGCGTCCTCTCCATTCTGGCAGCAGCGTCCTCTCCATTCCGTCCATTCCGGTTCAGGCAGCCGCACGATCAGTCCATTGACTGGCGCGCCGGCATGGCGCACAATTAGTGATGTCAGCTGGCGCCAGTACATGGACTGATCGTGCGGCTGCGGAATTGAGAGGACGCTGCTGCGGAATGGAGGAGGACGCCGATCTTCTTCAAGGTGAGTGACTCGAGTATAAACCGAGTCCGAGTTTTCAGGCTGATTTTTCAGCCTGAAAAACTCGGTTTATACTCGAGTATATACGGTAAGAGTAAGTGCTGCTTGCATGTATTCATTTATAGATTTAAATGAGGCAAGGTCATTTTTTTTCAGTGTACAATTCCTTTAATAATGCTAAGGATAACTACTGTTATAATAAGAGTTGATTTATAAAACACTGGAACATTTCTTAAAGTTGGACATTGTGCAACTGAAGTTTTTTTGTTGTTGCTTAGACTGTGTTTGGGTCTGATGGGAAAAAAAAATGAAAACTGGTTAAGTCAAATGATATTAAATCTTGAGTCTCATTATTGTACACGAATTTAGCTGTGTTAGCTCAATTTACATTTAGATCGACTTGTTAGTAAAGTGGTTGAACTTTTGATGAATCGATCATAGAACCTCTCACAGGATAGATTCTTTAAACTTGATTTGTTGATCAAAATGTGTCCAAAAACTTGTCAGATACTTGTACAATTGACTGAAATTTTGACTCGACTGATTTTAGTAATTTTGATTACTTTTGGTCCAATCATATATGGCAAGCTTAAAAATGATGTACTATGTGAGTTTCTGGGTTATTCATTTAAATTCATGATGGGAAAAAAAAATGGAATTGTCTAAAATAAACTGTTTTTCCCCAGTGGCATTAATGACATTGATTATATTTAAAACATCCCACAGCATATACTGTAAATGCCTTTGTTTGGAAAGGCATTATTACTATTGTACATCTTTATTGAAATATAGGTAGTCATGTCAATTCTTTAAACTTGCAAGCTACGTTTTTATATAATATTGAAGGTTTCTAAGAATTAATTTGCATTTATCTGGTGGTTATGAGGACCTGTGTACTGTTACAACTCGTCTGCCATTGCCATTGGGCGTCTTTAGATAATTAGCTTAAAAATATGATCTGCGGTCACAATAGGGAAGATATTTCTAGTATTTCCTTTGCCTGCAGCCTGTAGCTTTCCTCATCCTATCCAGCTGGCCTCCTGGAATGTTTTTATTGATATTGTACCGTATCCTGTTCATTATGAATGTGCCACATTACAGGAAGTCTGAATTGCAAATATTTGTGATTCTGTTACAGGGCCTGGGGATTGAAGGCAGGTGTTCATGCCCTTTTATAGCTCGTATTTTTCCCTCTTTGCAGGCACCAGATGCTATATAGTATAGTTTTATTTGCTGGACTGTTAAAGAATATCAGGTCTCCATAAGAGCATTTAACAGATGGTGTCAAATATGTTTTTCCCATCATATTTATATTGGAAATAATTGATGTAATGTTAATCTGCTCCTTTTATTTTGTTTGCCCTTAAACCAGTTTAATTATTTGAAGGAAAATGTCAATATGTGGATGGTAAATGTGCATGTTCTTTGTCCTTTGATAATGTTGCTGTGGATGGTAATGATGTGTGTTTATTCTGTGGAAGGTAAAAATATTTGTTCTGTGTTCTTTGGTTGTAGGTTTGAATCTTCCCATGGACACATCTTTGTTTGTATGTTCTCCCTGTGCTTGTGTTTCCTCTGGGTATGCTGGTTACACCCATAATCATACACATATACTCATAAATACTGATAGGTTGTATGAATGAAATAAAGTGCTTAGGTTGCATTTTGTTGTATTTTGCCTTTCCACATTCTGCGATGCAACACATTTAAATATAATGATGCATAAGTGGGCTAAGACATTTTTATGAGCAGATCTTTATAATGACAGATTGCAACAGGTGTTTCATGCCGTTGGCAAAACACTGATGTAATATTAGAAGTGCACTTATAATAACAATAAGGCAAATGATAGCCTTTTGATGTATAAAGTTCAAGTAATAAAATGAACGTCATAACCCATGAATGAATTTAGCCAGCCGTAATGCTTCCCCATACATAATCTGCAACTGGTGAAATATTTAAATTCCATACCTTTGAATTACCATTAGCAACTTTACCATTAACCCCGACTGGGGCTCACCGATTAGTTTTAATGGGCATGTCCACCCTTAAAAAACTGATGACCTGTTCATTATCTGGACGCAACCCCAACTGCTATTTTATTTTAGTTTATTGCAATCATTTGTAACCAGATATTTCATGAAAATATTTATTCCTTTCTTGCAAAGGTATCTGCCTCCTCCCTCTGCTCAGTGAGCTTTTTATAAGCTTGAACATGTGCAGAGTATGCAGTAGGTGAAACAGCAGTCAATTATTGGCTGTGATGTCAACAGTCACAGCCTTAATTGACTGCATGGAGGGAGGGACCAGCTTACTCTACCAGAATGGGGACAATAATTATCTTTAAATATGTGGTTAGTAATGCAGGTAATAAAGTGCAAAATATATCAGTTGAGGGTAGGTAACCGACAATTGACCATTTTTTGTTTTAAGGGTGGACATGCCCTTTAAATAGTGCATGTCTGCGTTAATGAAAAGTGGAGCACCCAGATAAACTGTATCTTCTGTGTTGCCCTATTTTTACTTATTTTTCTGTTTTACAGCAGCAGTAATAGCACATTTTACAGTTATGTTAGCTTAAATGTGCTTATAATAACAAATATTTACATCCTATGATATATTTTGCGCATGTATTTGTTTGCATGGGTTTAATGTATAATTTGTGGGGTGGTGGGCACCCAATGCAAAAAGCAAATTTTTAGTTTTTGCACTACTTTGTAGAGTGAAAACAAATGCCTTTTAAATGGAGGTGTTATGCTACCACTCCTTAACTTCTGGGTTCCCGCAATGCAGTAAGTCTGGCTAAGTGATTACTGCATCATGGGAACCCGAAAGGTATGCGTCCAGGTATCTAATGCATCTCCCACTTTTGAGCCTTAGTTTTAAGGTAAGGCTCCACTTTTAAGTTTCAGATTGAGTTTTGTGATCGCATTTCCAATATGCATTGCCAGCCTCATTATATATGCATTGATGCCTGAAATATAGAAAGAGATAGGCACGCAAATTTAAATTAAAACATACAGAAATGAAACGCTTTGCAAAAAACACAATGTTTAAATGGAAACATCATTATTTTCAACTTGTTTATATTATATATACCTTAATAATTCAGTATAATTCTCTTTATTTTAGAAAAAATAAATTGGTTTAATTTCCTTTGTTACGCCCTCCTGTGTCAGTAATGAACTGCCATTTCAGACCCCGCAATGTTCTTCTAAGCAACTGATCGCCTAGGGGGCTGAGTCAAGGGGCAAGACCATAACACGCAATATCTGGAAGTCAGTACTTCGGAAGCATTTATTTATTCACAGATAAAATGCCAAAAGAGCAGATTAATGTTAATGAAATGAGAAAATACTCTTTGGGGCAGATTTATCTAGAGCTACAATCTCTCCGAGTTAATCTCACAAACCAAATTTAATAAGGGTATTGCGACTGTGGGTAAATCACGAGAGTGACTTTAACTTCTCCTATTAGCTGATGTTAAAAAGTTGTGTATACAACATATGTGCAAACCTGTTATTGAATTTATTGCGCCAGCTGTGCACGTGTCTTTTACGATACGCGCTGAAATGGTTAAAGGGCATGTCCACCCCTAAAATTATAATTTAACCCATTACTGGCCCCACTCTGTAGTGTAGAAAAATCCTTACCTTACATCCCAGATCCAAATGTTTGCCCTGCAATGCCCCTCCAAAGTCCCAAAAACTGTCCGCCTCTGAGGCTTCCTCTGTGGCATGCTCTAACCAGCCCTCCCTCTCCCTCCCTCCCGTTTTGGTCTCCCTCCCGCTAGCACAAATCCCTTTTAATATGTTATAGTGCTAGCTCCCCCAGCCCCAACCACATTAATATTATTTGCAGAAAGTCCCCCGATCTTTACTTACCTTCCCTCTATCCACAGCCATTCTGAACTGCCGGCAGCCACGTCTTGGCTGCCTCACAACCAATCACGGACGTGGCTGCTGGTCCCGCCCCCTGCTTGCAGTTCCATGCGAGCAGAGGGCCGGGCAGAGGATAGAGGGAAGGTAAGTAACTATCGGGGACGTTTCTGCAAATAATATTAATGCGGTTGGGGCTGGAGGAGCTAGCACTATAACATATTAAAAGTTTATTTAAAGGGTGGACATGCCATTTAAAGTCAGGCTAACTGACTTATAGTGCACTATTTTTGTTATGAAAGCATTTATTTGTACTGAACATCCCCTTTATAACCTTATAGTTTAATAATTTAATTTAGTTTTTTTATGTCTTTGGCACAAGATACAATACATTATTTTGATGGTATTACTTAAAGGGCAATTCCACCTCCAAAATGATAATTGAAATTTAGCTAGATCACCCTTTCTCCTAAAACGTTGGACTGGTTTGTGTCTGAATAAAGTAAAAGGGATTAATTCCCTTATAACACATGTTTATCCATGTAGAGTTCTGGTTCCTTTTTTGTGCCACCGCAAGAAACAGCATTAAACATCTAGGCCCAAAAAGAAGCTAGTGACCAATTTACTGCCTCTGCCAGGGCTGCTCAGTTGTCACCCTACAGATGGTCAAATTGTGTGGTGTCAGATGTTGGGATAAGCAAAATAATATGTAATGAAATATTGTTGTAAAGTCTAGCGAATAAACAGGTGGGTCTGTGCTGAATAGACACTGGACTTTTTAAAGTTATGGGGTTACATACTGTTCTATACATATTGTGGTGTATCTGTTGTATTCAATTAGATCAACTGGACTTGAAGTTTAGTTCTTGAAGACATTTCGCTAGTCATCCGACGGGCTTTCTCAATTTAGAATGACTGTGGCAATTATGTAACCTGGAAAATCCCAATTAGCATATCACAGCCAGGTGTTAAGGGCGTGATTGCATAGTGGCTGAGAGGTGTTATAGGAACACCCAGGGTAAGGTGTCAAAACAGCATTGTACATGGCAGACAGTTGGTGTCGACCCCCCCACCTCTATTTAGGCTTGGTTTCTTTATTTTCACATAAATGGCCTCCTAGACACCTCTCTTGAACCTGTCAAGTTCCTTTACCAATATGTTAACATTACAATCTTCAAAGGTATGTCCTTTATCCTTAAGATGTAGGTACACGGCTGAGTCCTGAGCCGAGGAATTGGCTCTTCTGTGCTGGGCCATCTCGGAGATCCCTGCTACATATGGGATGACCATGTTCTTTCTCCTGTCTTGCTTTTCCCCTTCACTGTTGGTATACGTGTTCTTTTCTTTCCTTCTACTTCTTTTGACAAAGGCCTAGTCTGGATATCCACAAGTTTTAAGGGCTCCTCTGAGATGTTTAATTTCTTTAGCCTTCGCCTCTGTGCTAGTGGGGATGTTCTCAGCTCTGTGTTGCAGGGTTCTGATGACACCCAGCTTTTGATCTAAAGGGTGGTGGGAGTCAAACATCAAATACTGATCTGTGTGGGTTGGTTTTTTGTAAACCTCTACTTCCCGTTTACCATTTTTCTTGACTTCTACCAAGCAGTCCAAGAAAGCCATTTTGTTGTTTTGTACCTCTTCCCTTGTAAATTTGATGTTTTGGTCTACCCCATTAATGTGTTCTGTGAAGGCTTGCACTTCCTTCTGGTGGATTTTAACCCAGGTGTCATCCACATATCTGAACCAGTGGCTGGGTGCTATGCCCTTAAAGGTATTAAGCGCCTGTTTTTCTACCTCCTCCATGTAAAGATTGGCCACAATGGGTGAAACTGGAGATCCCATAGCACATCCATGTTTTTGCATATAGAACTTATCTCTGTATAGTATAGTATAGTATAGTATAGTATAGTATAGTATTTGAGGTTGAATAAAGACATACGTCCATCCAGTCCAACCCAACCCATCTAGCAATATCCTCATTTCCTGCCTAACTGTTGATCCAGAGGAAGGCAAAAAAAAACCACCAAATTTATGAAGGGGGAAAAAATTCCTTCCTGACTCCAAGTGGCAATCGGAAATTTCCCTGGATCAACTCTACTTTATATTTGAACAGGAACTTCAAGTCCAGTTGATCTAATTGAATACAACAAATATACTTTGGTGGGTAACATACATTTACATAGGAAAGGGTGGAAGTGCTAAAGTAATAACTGGTGCAGTGTCAACAGTCCTATGTTGTGCTGTGCTAAGAGAGATAGGAAGAGCAGTTAGATTTAAACTTGTTTATTGAGGGTTCTTGACCAGAGGATGGGAGCCACAAGAAAAAAAGGTTTAAGGTGTGAATGGGGAGTCTATATAAGAGATGTTTCTGTGATGAGTAGAGAGTACGGACAGGGACACATGGGGACACAAGAGAAAAAAATATCTCCCTGCAGCACAGCGAAGTTTATAAATCACAGCAGATCCATGTCCAATCCAACAGCCCATATGTACTGTACCAGGCCTAGGGTTCTTTAAAAACAAATCTGCGTCTTTGCCATTTCTGGCTCAATAATTTTGCTCTGCTCTTACAACTCACAATTTAGTTTACTAATCTGCTGTGCAATTTAAAGTAAATAAACTGTTTGTAATATTGTTTGCTTGGCTGAGAGTGAGGAAGCTATAAATTAAATGTAAGAAGCTTAAAATGGCCATTTTCAGTATTGTATATTACCTATAAAGTTGAATAATTTTTACAGTATGTGGATTTCTGAGAATCATTACTTACGTGTGGGGTTTCTGTCAATAATAATAATGCAGAAGAATTTAAAATGTCAAATATTTATGAAAAACACATTTTGAAAGATGCAAGTAAGCAATATTACTACCATAAATCGAGCAATTCAGGTCCTTACAAGGTGGAAAATTGCCTGGGATTTATGAATGTTTATATTTATTTCTGCATATGAATAAGAAAATAACTATAGCTGTTTAGGTACCTGTGAGGAATCAGCTCTGCTAGTGTTCTTTTTAGGGTTTTATTTTCTTTTATTCAAAAGTTTAATTTTTATTTCCTATCCTTAATGTACAATGATATTGATACTACAAAAGATTAAATTTCCTGGTCTGCAAATTTCTATTGCTTTTTTTTTTTTTTTCACCTAGACCTACATCATTATACTCAAGCAGGGCAATTTACCCAGAGCCGCTATGGCTCTGGATAGGCTCTGGGTAAATATTGCAAACGCGATTCAGTATTGTGTTTGCGCACATTGTTATCGTCGGTGTTAAAATCATGCTCTAAAGCCGGCGCAAATGTGATATTGAATCGCTAATGCCGGATGCGCAGGTGTCTTTTACGTAACCTGCGCATCCGGCACTGTTAAAGACGTAAAGTCGTGCTAAGCAGTAGCGAACTGCTTAGCGTGACTTTTACTCCAAAAACCTGCAGAGCGCCGCTGAATAAATCACCCCAAAGGAGTGTCCAGGCAATTGTCTATAGAAGAGTATTTTTTGCTTCTTTCTATGGCTAGTAGAGAGCTGGTTCAGAAAAAATGTCAAGAAGTTGATAACTGTTAAAATTTTACAAATCTCATTTTTTTTTATTTTGAATAACTGCCACAATTCAGCTTAATTGTTATTTTCTCAATAAGGCATAAACTATATTAATGTAATATGTTGTGAATTCCAAGGGAAACGCCAACTGTCAGTAAAATTAACAAAAATATTTATTTTGGCAGTAAAACAAAACTTAACAAAAATATGATTTTAATCCCATTATATCAAAAGACAGCTCTTTCACAACTTCTTATTCAACATTAATGTTGGTACTGCATAATATTGACGCATATTACTAGGAAAAAACATATTTCTGAATTTTTAACATTCAATAGATATATACTAATATAATTTTTCAGTTTTTTCCCCATGTTCATTTCCTTAAATGGCAAAAGAAAGGTTCTGAAATTTAAATGAATTAATGTTTTTCTTTACAGGCTTGAACGCTTTGCGGAGAAAACTTAGTGAACTCTCCAGCCCAATTGACAGTGAAATGGCCGGGTCCGTAGTGATCACTCTGGATGATTTCTTGCAAGCGACGAATGATGTTAGGCCTAGTGCCATGAGGGAAGTTGCAATTGATGTGCCAAATGTATGTGATTTTTAGAACTTTCTGAAAGCCAGTTTTAATCCTTTGAGTGTTTTTATGGGAAATTGGCAACTAGTCACAGCATATCTTTATTACAGCTTAGAAATACATTTTGGAATACACAGGTTCTACTAAAAACTGAATTCTATTTACTTTGCTTTGATTATGAGTCTTAATACAAACTTTTTATGTAAATACACATAGGAATTGATATATCCTTTTTGTAAAAAGCTGTATTGGAGGATGGATAAAGTCCAGATTTCCATTTAAGGCTTCATTAATTGGCTTTAATCATTGGTGTGTCTTGATGTTTGTCCTGCAATCTCAACAGAAAAAAAAAAAAAAATTCCCTATAAATACTCTACTACTAGAATGGGGAAATGGAAGAGGGGGAAAATAATCTCTTTCACAAATAGAAATTCTTTTTTTCCTGTATAGTTTCAGATTCCTGTAATCTGATGCCTTGAACATAAACCTTTTTTTTTTTTTTTTGGCTTTCCAATGCACACATCTGGAGATGTTGTTGCGTGTCTAGTCATTTCTGAGCAATTAATCCTTGCAGACTTTTTTACGTTAAACCCCTGTTCAGTAAAGACTTAAAGCTAGTTATATAAGCAGGTGATCCCGATGTGTTGCCTTTTGGAAACAGTGGGATTAAGTTTCCTTTGTGAAAGTGTTTGAAAGTGTGTTAGCTATTCTGTTTGACATTTAAAACCTAGGTCTAAAAATATGAGATCACATACAGTATGTACCAGAGTCTGCCTATCAACTAAAAATACGTTTTGTTCCGCTTTCTTTTATGTTGATTTTTTTCTACCAATCTACAAGCAACACTTGGCTGGGTACGCATGGGCAAACTTTTCATCCTCACCAAACATTCTCCGCTAGCGAGCAGTCAGCTGGGAAGAAACACTGTTAGTGATACCGTATATGTCGGTGTGGTTGACAGTTTGCAGCGACTGATTGTGCAGTCCATATGAGAACGCGTGATCTGCATTGATTTTCCGACATGTGCAATAGTCCATTCGGTTTGCTCAAAACCTTAAAGGCCATGTCCACCACCAATATCAAAATTTGCATTTAGGTAGCAGGCACCCCAAAATCTAGGATACATTATACTTAACTTTTTAAATTCTGCTTCTACAAGGAGATATCCATTACAGTGTCTCCTTGCTAGCTTTCAGACTCTTCCAGGTTCATGCTTTCACTCCTGAATGCTGCAAATGCTCAATGAGCCAGCATGAAACTTTTTTTTTTTAACAAACTTAGAAAGTGATGCAGCTAATGTGCTGTGTCGCTATGCTTGTGGATTCTCTAGTGATGTAGTCTATGGATATTTACTCCCTCCTGGGATTTACCTGAAGGTAAGCAAAAAAAAGGGGAAGGGATAGACTAATAGTTCCTTCCACTTGCTTATTACAATCAGATACATGTAGTGGAGTTAGGAAAAGAAGCGTTGTCTGGATGATCTACATATGTTTTTAAGGTGCATTGGAGACATAGACTGCACATGTTTACATTAACTTGTCTGAATCCAGTTTGGGACTGCAGTTTGCAGAATAAAAAGTTGAGACCAGTTCCCCTTTTGTATATTCCCAGATGTTCCCAAGTGTGCTTATGCAGTAGATTTAAGAATTTATTTGAGACTTTTCTAAAAATCAGTTGCCATATTTATATATTATATGGTATTCTGCAGGTAGAACAAATTGAGATTTTTTTTTTTTAAAGGGATCCCATTGCCATCATGTAATTAAGAGCCTGACGGTTTGACTTCTGTCATAGGAAAGCTTTTAGAAGATCTAAAATTTGATAAGATATTTTTTGATAGATCACAACATTAAGTAGGCCCCAGCATCACTATATAATAATATCCCTAATTATGTGATACCGTGTGTGTGTCACTGCAGTTCCTATGGACCCACCACTATATGGAGATGGTAAGATCTAGAGGGAGATGGTAAGATTGTCTCTGCAGTTCCTATTGACTCACCACTAGAGGGAGAAACACCAGAAACAAGCAAGGCAGAACACAGCAGTTACACAGATTACACAGGTTGCTTGGGACAGAGGGGGACTCTGGCCTTGGGACACTGAGGGGGAACTCTGGCCTTGGGACATGGAGGAGGGGGGCTATGGCCTTGGGACACTAAGGGGGCACTCTAGGCTTCTAGCGCCCGTTATTGTAACGGGCTTAATGTCTAGTAGTTATATAAATAATACAGGATGCCTTCTATGAATAGGCGAAATATAAGAAATGCGTTACTTAGTGACACAGCAGAGTGATTTTTAAAAGGATTTATACCACTGCACCTTCCCATTATAAAATTTCACACTTATATATTATTTTACCATGTTTATCCAAGGTTTAAAATAATAATTATTTAAGTATCCAGGGTTAAGAATACAGCCCGTTAGATACAGTTAGGTGAGTGTTTAACCCTTTTGTTTATAGTAAGACTGCAGCCCAAATAGGATGAATTGACAGAATGCAATTCCTTTAATTTCATAATCTGTTGATTGTGAATCAAATTAAATAAATCCATTAGTTCTCTAAGGCTTATGTTTGTGTTTAAAGGGCATGTCCACCTCGAAAACTATGTTGTTTGTTTTTTTTTAATATCTTTTTATTGAGTTTGAGATGAGCAATTTCAACATACATTGTTCTTGTACATAAGTCAATTGAAAAGGATAAGAATGAAAAAAAAAATCTGCATGGAACATTTCAATATTATAGTAATACAGAGAAAGTTGACCTATGCATTATTGATATAGTTGACTATTGGAATAGTACAGTCAGTTTTGTATACTCTAAGCAGTTTTATGATATCTGTTAGTAGCCATCTCAAAATTTTAACTTACTACCGCACATCTGCGGAACTTTTAACCTTCAATTAACTTAACATAACTTAACTAAACGCCTTGCCTTAAGTCCAAAACTATAAGTTAACCCACTACTTCTGCCTCTCAGCCAATCACGGACGTGGCTCCCAGTCCAGCCCCCTGCTTGCAGTTTCATGCAAGCAGAGGGCCCGGGACGTTATGCCTGAGGAAAAAGATAAGGTAAGTAATGATAGGGGGAGTTTCTGCTAAAACTAATATAGCGGTTGTGGCTGGGGGAGGAAGCCCTACAGTATAACAAAAAATCATAAAAAGGGTTGGACATGCCCTTTAAAGGAAGTTTTCCATGTGTTACATTTAAAACTCTTGTTTCAGGTGACATGGTCTGATATTGGAGGCATGGAAGATGTTAAACTGAAACTAAAGCAAGCTGTTGAGTGGCCATTGTTGCACCCAGAATCATTTATTCGCATGGGGATCCAGCCACCAAAAGGAGTGCTGCTCTATGGACCTCCAGGCTGCTCAAAGACAATGATAGCAAAAGCGCTTGCAAATCAAAGTGGTCTTAATTTTTTGGCAGTTAAAGTGAGTATTAACATGTAATTTTTTCATACACCTCTTGAAAAATCAAAAATGCTAAAAATGTAGCTAATGCTAAAGAAAGCATTGTTTTATGTGTTGAATGTGCTCCTACCCAATATGGAAACCATCTGTGAACCCTGGTGGGCAAGTACTGCTTTAAAAAAATAATTAATGATAAGTTCTTTCTCTGCTCAAGGAGATTTTTTTATAAGCTTGAGCATGTGCAGAGTTGAGGCAAGTGAAACAGCAGTCGATCATTGGTTGTGATGTCAGCAGTCTTGTACGGATGTTACATGTTTTTTTTATAGTTTTATGCTAGTTCATTGTCACATGTGTATCGATGGTCTAGCGTTTATTTATATTTATGACCTATGTTTTATATGTATGACTTGAAAGGAATTTTCCCATATTAAAGGACAATTATACCATAAAAAATTAACCTTTTTAAAAATGAAAAGTATCTGAGGCAAGAAGGTAGGATTGATTATTGCTACCTCCCAATACTGTTTTGTTGAGGAGCTACAGCACATATATTTCTAATCTGCCATGTTAGTGCCCTAGGCCTTACTGTATTAAAGATACAGGAAGCCTGGGAGAAGCAGTTTCCTTTGAACAGCCGCTCCACTTGGAAGGTAAAAAGTACCAATCCTACCTCTCTGCTCCAAGTACTTTTCATTTTAGCTGTTTTTGTAAAAACTTTATACTCAATATAATTTTCCTTTAAACTTTTTTATCATACCCTTGCTATTTACTATTATTACCAGGTACTGTAATTAATCTAAAGAATCTAACTCAGCAGCCAGAGAACAAGTTTGTACATGTTTTATCAGTTGTTACAATGCACAGCGTACTGCTTCTGCCAATTAGACTGAACCAATCTGTGGATTGGTTCAGTCTAATTAGTCAGATAAGAAAGCCTGTGGTTATGAGGTAGAATGTGTATGTAGTTTAGCACATTCATAAATCGTATGTACATATTTACTATTTAGTATTTTTGTAAATACTGTGCAATGACAGTCTAATTGGTTAAAAAATGTAGGTACATTGGGGTAAGGGGTGTGTGTTTTATTAATTTTTCTTAAAGAAAATAGTTCACTTCATGGACAAGAGGGTGGCTTCTGCAGTTCTAAATTATTATTTCATAACAAATATGAACATAATCAGATTGGTTTATAAACAGGCATGTACCCAATGTTACTTAAGATACTAGTTTTAAGGGGTTGACAGCCTATGGCCAGCAGGATTAAACACTACAGTCTTGAAAAACGTTTTTAATCTTGCCACAATTCATATGTGTATAGAATTTATCAAATACCATCTGGAATTTAGGCTATATTGTCTATATGAACCTCTTCACCAGCAAGGGCCTGAAGACAGAAGTAAGGTTTAGAATAAAGTCCGAAAAAAGACTGGTCAGACCATGATGGCAGGACGAAAGAGTAGTCTAGGGCATTTTTTTCATAAAAAAATAAACTACATAGGAAGAAATAATATAACCCCTCTATTAGCTTCTTTTCACATGTAAAGGTGTTCATACATCAGTTGACGTTCCCACAAAGTTCGTTATTACAATCTAATTCCCAAAACACGATCTGGATTGGAAATGTTGACCTTAAATTAATCAAATGTCAAGGCAGTGTATAGTCAGCATGAAAGAGCATGTCCACCTCCTCCAAACTAAAATTTTACCAACTACTGACCCCACTGTACAATAAAAAAAATCCTTACCTTACATCGCTGCTGCTTGTGGTTTGTTTCATGGTCATAAATACAAATGGTGATACCCCCAACCCCCCACACAGACACAGGTACACCCACCTACTGACCTACCTTTCCATTCCCATGGAAGCCATATTTATAGGGTAACTAAAGTCAAAAAAACTAATTTAGATTTATCCTCAATAAAAGTTAGTTTTATGGCTGTAAATACAAAAAAGACATACCCCCTCAACCAGACCCAGGTACACACACCTACTGATCTACTTATACATTACTGTCGCAACCAAGGGTAACTAAAGTCAAAAAAGCTAATTTTGATCAATAATCAAAAAAGTTTGTTTTTTTAACCCCCAACGTGATACAGGTACACACACCTACTGACCTACCCCTCCATTACTGTTGCAGCCATACTTAAAGGTTAACTAAATGAAAAAAAAAAACGAATTTTTAAAAGTTTTTTTAACTTCCAACCCTGACACAGGTACACACACCTACTGACCCACCCTTCCATTTTCATGGCAGCCATATTTAAAGAGTAACTACAGTCAAAAAAACACATTTTGACCAATCATCAAAAAAGTTAGTATTTTATCCCCCAACCTGATATGAATACACACACACACTAACTGACCTACCTTTAATGCATGTGACATATTTAAAGGGTAAGTAAAAAACAACAATGTCCTCATCATTGACATTATTGAGTTTTAAAATCTGCAGCACAAACACACAAATTATCTTCCAAAATGCGGTCTTTCAAGCCAAATTCAAAGTTTATACTTAAACTTTCCCTTTCTAGTTCCAATTGCTTCTCCTTAGACTGTTCTACTTGGCCTATATGGAATTGGAAACAACCTCTGTTAGAACTTGGAATCCACAAATGTTCTTTACTGAAGTTGGCTATATGCATGCAACCTTGCTGCAAAATTATGGTATTGTGGAGTTATTAGCTCCCTAAAGGAAGCTGGTAATAACGCAACAGAAGTTTTCTATATGGAACCCCAATGCAAAAGGTATTTAATCAGGATTGGTTGTTTTTGTTCCATAAACATGGGTGATAATCAATAAATACCTTTGGATTTGATGGCATTTTCTACATATCAGCCAAGTGAATGAATGAATAGCAGCTTTTCACACATGGAGTACAGGAAGGGGAAAAAGCCAAGATAGGAGAAGCTTACATCACACATGAAGGGAAATAGGAGGGATTAAAGTAATACGTAAACATGTCAAAATGTGCCATAATAGGATTTTGGTCACTAGATGGCAACATAACATAATATGTATAAAGGAATAAACAATGGCAATTGTTTTCTAAACATATATAACAAAATAAACAGCAAGGGCTCACATGTTCTATCCATAATATATTAATATTGATACAAAGCCAGAATATAAACTAAAGGTTTCTGCCATTTAGGAGCCCTAACCAACCTCCTTCTCCTCCCAACAAGAGGCATTTATTTGCACAATTATTTCTTTATCTGCTTTAGAGACTATGAGCATTTTTATAAAGGTGCGGTATATTTAATTACCGCTACTGTGGATTTTTCAAGGAACCATCTGCATGTGGTCAAAAAATTATTAAAGGGGGAGAAAATACAGAACAATACTGATATTTTAACACTGCAACATTATGTTTGTTATTATTTTCAGGTGACTTACATATTCTGTAAGAACAGAGGCAATAAAGTACACAATCCATTTTTGAGTTTGTTGTAGTTTAACCAGTTGAGCAAATATATTTCAAAGTTTAATAGCAAAGAAAATGTTGTAGCTGTTACCAATGATATTTTCAGGTCAGGGGCCATGTTTGAGGTTGTAGGGCCCAGGGCACATGCTCCTTCTATGCAGCTCTTAAACTATTCCTGGATCCGGAAGAAACGGGGGTTTGTATATTGAGTTTATGACTGATAAGAATAAAAAGTAAAACAGCACATAGCAGGAAAGATAAGAAGCCAATTTGAGTTTCTTGTCAGATACGTAGAACAGCTGCATAAATATTTGAGTATGAAACATTGTTTTGACATTTTGTAAACTTGAAAAAGTAAGGAAGCACTGATTAAAAAGCGACTGAACTGCATGCTAAGCTACAGAAAAAGAAAAGAACCATTTTGTTTACATTACCTTTCCAGTATCAGACACGTTCCTTAAATTCAAACAAATTACTATATATGGACTTTACATAAACTGTCTCTTTCAATTTGTTTGTGTGTAAGTGTGGGAAGTTTGTAGATGCACTGATATGTTTTTTTTTTGTTTTTTTTTTTATTTATAGCCTGAAATGTCAGGAAAAGAATTAACATTCCTGCTTAATAGAAGTAAGGACAGCATAGGGTTATTTTAGGAAAGAGAGCAATAGCCCAGTCTTTGAAAAACAGTACTGGTTAGTATTAAAATTTTTGCTCTTTCTTTACTATTTGGGTGGCTCAGTGATAATGATATGCAACTGGCAGTTATTGTTTATCTACCATTGTTTGACTGCTTAGTAATGCATGAAAGCTTAAGGGATACTGGTTGGATGCTGATATTTCTGAAATTGGGTACCACAGTATTTGTGAATTAGCTCTAATTTCAACCCAACTTATTTTTTCCCTCTAAACCGTGCGCTTGTGCACAGCTTACCAAAAGTTAATATTTAAGGTTACTTGCAGGCAGGTGCTATGACACCATAAGTTCCACCCTTTTTCTGGCATTAGTCCAACAGCAATTTAAAGGGCTTGTGAAGGTTCTCATTATCCAGGTCATGGTATATCTGTTGTATTCTATTAGATCAACTGGACTTAAAGTTTAGTTCTTGAAGACATTACACTAGTCATCCGACTGGCTTTCTCAATTCAAAATGACTTGTACAAGAAGCTGTTGGCAATTATGTATCCTGGAAAGTCCCAATTAGCATATCACAGCTGGGTGTCTGAATGCAAGTCATTCAAAGTGATTGCATTGTGGCTAAGAGGTGTTAAGCTAGGTACACACCTACCGATTTTTCCTCCTGACCGAACGTTCGATACTTTCGACCGGTTGGCCAGGAGGAAGGACTGTCGGTCGCAGCAAAAGCAGCTGCGTCCGATAGTTACCGCGACCGATCGGACGAGGTTTTCCACCATATCCGATCGTCCTTTCGTCCGTTTCGGACGAACGGTGGATCGGACATGGGCACATTCGGATGCAATAATTTCGGTCCGATCGACCGATACACTGAACTATCGGTCGATCGGACCGAAATATCTCATCGTGTGTACCCAGCTTTATAGAAACTGCCCAAGGTAAGGTGTCAAAAGTTTGGTCCTTAAATTAAAGGGACACTATACTGAAAAAATGACTTTGCCTCATCTTAATCTATAATTGAATACATGTAAGTAGCACTTACTCTGATTTGCGTGTGTTGCTGCATGCTCTCAATCCAGCACACATTTTTTTAGGAGCAGTATCCCCCCTCCCTCTTTTAACCACTCCCACTTCCATCCGACCTGACTTTTTCCCAACAAACCAACTGTCAAGCTACACAGCATACAGCATTCCAACTGTCAAAACTCTGTCACCATTCTAGCTAAAGTAAAACTACTCACAAAAGAATAGTTTTTGAGAGCAAGGAACTTGATTGACAGCTGAAATATAAGAAGTTTTAGATTGGATATCTAAAGAAATAGGGGGCAGAAAATTATACATTGGTGGTTGGGAAGAGTTATAGTTTCCAGTTATGGTCAATTTAAAATAACCTATTTTTTGGTATAGATGCCCTTTAAATTAAAAATTTGTTTATAGGTAAATCACCACCCATACCCCAAAACTGCAATAGTTATACAGTTGAGAGATGTAAGTCTAACCTGAAATGCTGTCTGATGCTGATGTTCTGTTACCTTTCTACTTCCTGATTCTTCTAGTTGACAGCTGTCAGTCATAGATGCAACAGATAGCATAACAGCCAATAACTGAATGCTATTCCCCTAACTGCCTCCTCTGAGCATGTAAAAGCTTTTAGTTTGGACACCTCCCTGAGAGGCAGATGGAGGGGGAAGAACATTATTTTGCTTGCATAGCAGATTAAATATTATAGTTTTAGTTTTTGGGGTTGATTAACCTATTTACAAATTTATTTATTTTTTGGAGGGTGAAATTGCCATTTTAAGGAAGAGGAAGCTAGGCTGTGCATGCCCAGGATAGGTTTTTGTAACTTTTTTTTGTAAAATTTTACAAAAAGGATGTATGTTTTACAAAAAGGATGTATATTGTGAAATATTAACTTTTGACCTTTAAGGCAACAATTCTGGGTGAATTAATATTATTAATGTGTTGTAATAATAAATCTAGCTGCTATATGTATTTAAGAAATTAAATTGCATTGCCCAGTTAATAATAATAATTATAAATAATAATAATATGCCTAATTTTTTTTTTTTTTTTTTTAAATCCATTTACATAATCCTGTTTGTATTTAAAACATTAAAAACACTTGGGGAGATTTAATTAAAGTTCTTATCGTTAAAATTGGTGCTAATTTTGCCCCAAACAATCAGATGTTATTTAACATTTGAAAGCAAACATCTGAATGGTTGGGGCAAAATTAGCACTATGTTTAATGATAAGAACTTTTATTGAATAACTGTCCTGTCCCCTATTACAATTCCAATAAAGTAATCATAGAGGCCTACTCAAATCCCTCAGTCTTTATCAGCTCTGGCAGAAAACCTGCATCAACATATTTGTAAATTGAATTTGTCTCTTTAAGAATAATTAATCTTTATTTATAGTTTATTTAAAATTGCTTGTTTTGTCTTGCTGAAATGACTGTATCCTATTAAGCCCCGACCACTAGAAATGATGTGGAAGTTTTGTTTGGCATTTGCGAGCAACGTATGACTCACTTATTAATGACTTCCAGAATGAGTGTTTGTGTTTCCCATGGCATGCTCAGGCCATTTGGATGTACCCGAAATTCACAGCTTTTGAAGTTTTAACTGTTTCCAACAGCTTCTCTAGCAGACTGTAAAAGTTATTTTGGCATTTCAGTTAAGGGTGCGTTGAATGCGCAGAGGATTTAAAAGAATTCATAACTGAGAGCAAATTTGCACAATAAAAGAATATATTTTGCCAAAACATATTTATAAAAAAATAAAAGCAGGCAAAACACGTAAAACCTGTTCTGAATATAAATACACACATTCTTTTAATAAATAGTTACAATGTATTGCCCTGGCAGCATAATATACCTGTATGTCCATAGGGGGTTTCAGTCTAAATCATATTGTTACTAATTACATAGTTGCATAATTCATTTTAGGTTGAATAAAGACAATAGTCCCCATCCCAACAAAAAAAGTACATTTTCCTTCATCCAAGTAGTGCTTAACTCCAAGTACACCAAGTAAAACAATGACACAACTAATAATACATGTCCACACATAATAGTCACCAACTGTAACCCTGGATATTCTGCCTGTCCAAGAAAACATCCAAGCCTCCTATAAATGTGTTTAGAGATTCTGCCAACACAACATTTTCAGGCAGAGCATTGCTGTCCTCACAGTGAAGAGCAATTTGTTTTCACTGCTTTTCCTCAAGTGTATTAAGGGGTGGCCTCTTGTATTTACCTCTATGAAAGAATTGCTCATTGGCTGTAGTTCAGTCTAACGTATTAATAAAGGGTTATCATATTGCCTCACAAACACCTCTTTTCCAGGGAAAACAAATCCAACTTTGATATTTTATCTTTATAACTCAAATTGTCTTTGTCTCTTTAGTTTATTTGCCCATCTTTTTACTTTTTCTAATACTTTGATATACTTTCTGCATACTGGTGCCCCTAACAAAAGATCTATACAAATGCAGAATACCTTCCTCATTTTATTCTATGGTGTTTATAATAAAGGAAAGTATTCTGTATATTGTTTTCACAATAACTCCCAAGTCTTTCTCAATTGAGTTAACTCCTAATTATATCTTATTTATGGTATTACTATCATTCATTTTTGTTGTGCCCAAATGCACAACTTTGCATTTCTCAATATTAAACCACATTTGCTATCAAAAAATAAGCTCTCATAGACTCAAACAACTCCACACAGAAACTGGTACACACACCTGCTGATGCATCATACACCCTCTCTTTCATTTTCATGGCAATCATATTTGCCATTTTGTTACGAAATTCCCCCGTCTATTTAAATTAATGTTAGCATTGAGCCTATCATGAGAATTAAGCATTGTTAGAAAGATCATGCTCTCAAAGCCTAACACTAGGTAATTTATAAATCAGATACTGTATTAAAGGTAGAAATACGGGGTAACGTTAAAATATGGATCAATAAAGAGGAACAGCTAGGTATATATCATACCGGTGCTAAGAATGGTATTAAATAATGTATACACAAAAAAGTGATTAGATAGTGGCAAGAGGTGTTATAGGAACGCCCAGAGTAAGGTGTTAAAACAGCATTGTACATGGCAGACAGTTGGTGTCGAACCCCCCCACCTCTATTAGGCTTGGTTTCTTTATTTCACATAAATGGCCTCCTTAACACCTCTCTTGAACCAGTCACGTTCCTTCGCCAGTATGTTAACATTACAATCTTCAAAGGTATGTCCTTATCCTTAAGATGCAGATACACGGTGAGTCCTGACCCGAGGAATTGGCTCTTCTGTGCTGGGCCATACGTGATGCAGTTGCTGTTTGGTCTCCCCCACATAACAAATCAGAGCATTCTTCACTGCACTGCACTGCATATATGATGTCGCTTTTCTTGTGTTTTGGTATTGGGTCTTTCGGATGTACCAATTGCTGCCTCAGTGTGTGTCGGTTTAAAGCAGACAGGGATACGATGTTTTTGAAAATTCTTCTTAATTTCTCGGAGACCCTCGCTACATATGGGATGACCATGTTCTTCCTCTGTCTTGCTTTTCCCCTTCAATGTGTTATTCGTGTCACACCCTTAACACCTGGCTGTGATATGCTAATTGGGATTTTCCAGGGTACATAATTGCACAGATTCTTGTACAATCATTCTGAATTAGAGAAAGCCAGTGGATGACTAGCGAAACGTCTTCAAGAACTACATTTCAAGTCCAGTTGATCTAATTGAATACAACAGATATAGATTATCGAGACTTTCCCTAACCTTTTATAAATTTTTTGCAAAACCCTCTATAACAAACCCCAGGCCACAATTGAAAATCCTGGCTATAAACCAAGAATCAATTCAAATTGGCAAGGTACTAGACAGGGATGCCCATTACACCAGACCTATTTCCAATGTTTCTATGCTGTCTGCACGGCATGTTATATTGGGAGGGAATGGGACTACTGGGTAATTACTACAAACATATAAACGAGCCTCAAACAATCGGTTGCAGGCAGATAATAAGGAAGGGAGTGGGGTATTGCTTACTTATGTAATGAGTCTGGTTAACTTAACTGGCAGAGTACTCCCTGTTGGCAAATGTGGAGACTGTGTATGCGTGCACTGCTTACAACTGTGAATGGGGCACAGGGAGTTAAAGCTAGGACCGCCCCAAGGCGAGAGAGAACAAGGGAGGGTTCATTTAAGTTGAGAAAATGGCCTTTCATTTTTACCCAAAGTTCCCATTTAATGGTGCCTCATCTTATGGACTAAATGGCTAAGTGGGGTTCCACAGGATTCTGTGTTGGTGGCCCACTTTTTAAAGGACATTCCACCCTGCAGGAAAACTTTTATATATGGAGGGCATCATGCCCACTCCCAACTGCTGTGTCAGAGATTTTAAATAAAAAATTCAGAATGCTACTTACATCCCCTCGCTCCTGCGGCGCATTGATCTGCCTCCCTGCTTGACAGAATTAGCAAACAGGGCCGGAGACAGCCAATCACAGACTGCTGCTGTAGTCACTGGAGAGTGCACCATGAGAGAAGGTCTGTAAGTAGAGTTCAGCTTCTTTTTCTAACAACCTGACATGGTGGTTGGGGGTGGGCAAGGGTGCCCTAACTACAGAAAATGCTTTTAATACTAGGTAAAGGGCAGCCAGGATGGATAAGGAGGGTGGAAGATCCCCTGTGCATGTGGACTGTCCTCTCAGAGGACAAGGAGGAGGCAGAAACCTTTTAAAAAAGGAAGACAGCTCCTAATCTGTCCTGGACTTTGGACAAGCACTGCAGGCGAACCATAAGGAGCAGAGGAGAAGGTAAGGATTTTTTTGTTGGAAGCTTATTTGTTACAGAAGGAAGGCTTCTGCAGACAGAGCTACCCAGGGTATTGGACAGTTTCCATTGCTCCCTGTGATGGAGCCAAGAAAAAAAGCTGTCCATGCAGATGTAATAAGATAAAGTTAGGCATAAGCTTTA
This sequence comes from Hymenochirus boettgeri, assembly GCA_019447015.1. Classification (NCBI taxonomy): domain Eukaryota; kingdom Metazoa; phylum Chordata; class Amphibia; order Anura; family Pipidae; genus Hymenochirus; species Hymenochirus boettgeri. Next base: position 128,087,092 of record CM033469.1, read on the forward strand.
AAGGGTTAGTTCACTGTAAAAGCGAACTTTGCTTTTAAAGTATGAAGTGAAGTAAGGGAGGTAAACTAGCTAGTCTTACCTCACGTACTTCACGGGGAAGTGAAGAGCGGTCCATCTCTGGTTCCTGACAGGTCCCGATCGCATGCGAAACGCGTGCTATAGTTTACTTACACCCGGAGGCAGTTGTTACGTCAGAGGATCCAGCGGTTGGTTGCGCTGCGGGTAAGCTAGTTAATCTCCCGACTTCACTTTATGCTTTAAAAGCAAAGTTCAATTTTACAGTGAACTATTCCTTTAACGGACAATATGGCTGTCTTCCAAAAAAAAAAAAAAGAAGAGACCATTTACTACAAACGAACCGTCAGTTATCTGTCTATTTCTCTACCCATCGCTTGCAAGCTTTACAGCATGATGTGGGGAGCATTTATCCTGTAAATCCCAATATCAAAAACTACCTTATAAATACTGACAACTCTTTAGACTATTATTCTATTTAAAAATACTTTTTCTTGCCACAACAAACAGATTAAGTACACTTTATGGCAAGTAATAGGCAAAAAACAGTAAATGTACAGCAGAAGAAGATTCTTCTATACAGTATATGTATGCATTCATTTTTTAGGGTGAAGTACACACGAGAGAATTTTTCCTGACCGAGCATTCACTGCAAGCGAGACATCGGCCTGACAAATCACTGTCGTCACGGCCATGATTTATCAGCAGGTCCAATCGCCCATTCGTCTGATCGGATCGAGGTCGGTAACGGGCCACCTCAACCCACACCATGAGATCTTTCTAGCAACACAGACAATACACGGCAATATGGTCGGTCGGACGAAATTGTATGGTGTTTAACAAGCCTATATAACATGAACATATTCCGCTCGATTTACATTTATTTAATCCATTTACATTAGGCCCTGCCCGAAAAACTTACAATCTAACCAAACCGAATGTGTTTAGGATTGTAAGGGAGAACAGAGTACTAGATGGAAGCCATGGAGAACACAAACTCAGGGGGAGGCCAGGGGAGGTTTGAGCCTATAACACATCAAAGCATCAGTGCTAACTAGTGAGCAAACATATGCCACGAGTCAGTAAAACTTTGTAATTTTTTAGGTACAGTGCTACATTGGGACTTAAGTAACAAAGACAGCAGCTAACTTCAGGATTGGGTTTTTATGCACAGAAAGAGCAAGAGAAAAAGTAATACTTTTTCCCTTTCCTGATCTCCTGCTGAATCAGTTAGCATGCAGTGACAGAGAAATAAGATTATATTTTATAGAATGAATAGTTTCTACATGTAGTGTGCCAGAGGGAGGGACTGGGTGATTGACAGTTTTTCACTGACTAGATGTGCCCCACCCCCTTAAAGACGTTTAAGAGTTAAACTCAGAGCTAAAAAAAAAACTCGATAAAATGAGTCTTCTGCTTACCTGACGAACAGCTCTCTCTGATTCTCCAACATACTTATTCATCAGTTCTGGACCTAAAAAACAAAGTCTCATTCTGCAGAAACAACATAGCACTTGTATATTGGAACATTATTGACTTCATATTTGCAGTTCTGTAAACCATAATTAAGACTACTTTGACAGAGGCAAACCCATTGCAGCTTTTACACATGTTTTAAGACCAATGGCAAAAGGATTAAAGGGTATCTCCACTCGTTTTTGGAATCCAGTTCTATTGAAGAACGGGAGATAAAGGAGCTGTGCCTACCTCCGTTCTTCAAAGAACACACAGGAGCCAGGAGAGAAGGTAAGAACTTACCCGCTCGCTCGCTCCCCCGGCGCTTGGTCGACAGGTCCCGACGGACTTGTCTTCTATGCGCATAGATCGCGCATGCAGCATAGAAGACAAGGTCCGTCGGGACCTGTCAGACTACGCGCCGGGGGAGCGGAGGTAAGTTTTACCTTCTTCCTGGCTCCTGTGTGTTCTATTGAAGAACGGAAGCTAAGGCACAGCTCCTTACCTCCCGTTCTTCAATAGAAATGGATTCCAAAAACGAGTGGAGATACCCTTTAAAAAAATAGAGGTCTTAAAGAGCTCAAATACACATATCATTAAGTATCTCAATCTGGAATCAAACTGCCGGACATCATCACAAGCTAAATAGCATCTAGGTTCTTTTCTACACATGTTATGGGTATGTCCCTATGTTTTGGACCTATGGAAGGAAACAAATACTTTCTGCTTAGAATATTCCATACTCAATAAGTTTGAGACACATTTTTAGGAACTGCTACCACAAAAAAAAAATTTAGAGAACCATATTTTTAGCCTCCAAAAACTCTCTAGTTCAACAATGAAAAACACCTAACCTTCTTATGGTGGTCATAGATGCATCAACTTGTTTGTACATTCCGGAGATTTACAATCATATTGGCTGACAAAAATTTTTTTCAACCTGATACAAAATTTCGTACTGTTGTCAAACTTTTGCCCATACACAGGCCAACGTTCATACAATACATGGATCGTACAACAAATTCTCTTTACCCCATATCAGTTTAGTTGTCTGTCTCTGCACTCTTCCAATATATTGATATCTTTTCATCATACTGGTGCCCCTTACACATTTATACAGGGGAAGAACTATGCTTTCCTCTATACTCCTCCCTTTAGCGAATACATAAAGAATACAGGAAGTATTTAATTTATCATTAGTTACTACTGATCCAGTGGCTAATCACGCTCCACTGCCAATCTATTTACAGCCCACCAATCACTTCACCTTATGTCTCACCCACCTTTTCTCTAGACTGTAAGGTCTTTGGGCAGGATCCTCATTCCAATTGTATCACAGTATTGCTGTAAATTAACTATTACTACTTTGTTTACTTACATTATATGCATTACCCTTGTATGTAATATGTGTGACTTTGTATAATATGTATTATCCTTGTATGAAATGTATGACTATGTTTTTGTAACGCGCCATGGAAGATGTTGGTGCTATATAATAATAATAATTTAAAATCTGTTTCCACAAAAAATCTTGTTCTATTGAGTCAAACCCTAACACTATTCCGTTATTTATAACTAGCTGGTTTTTGCCCAAGTGCATAACTTTTTTCAACATTAAATCTCATTTGCTATAAAAATCATCAACAAAGTTAGTTTGTTGACAAAATCTTTTACCCACCACAGAAAACCGGTACACACATCTGCTGATGCACCTGAACACCCACTCCACTCAATCCATTCAATTTAAAGGACAAGCCAAACTAAAATTTAGATTTAAGCTAATTACCCCCCCCCCAAACTAGACTACACAAGGTTTAAACCACTCTGTGGGGCTTCTAAGTATACTAACCAGCACTTGTTCCCTTAGCTGTATTTTACTGCTGCTCTGTGCCTTTTCTGTGCAAGGCAGCAGAAGGGGCTGGCTATTAATAATGAATATTAAGAGATAAGAAATACATTTTGATACATAGAGCAGTGTACATAGGTCACAGAATTGTTTTAAGTGTAATAGATCATAACAAACAATCTACTTGTCAGTGTGATTAATTTATTTTGCAAACACCTTAATACAGTATACACAAAAAACTGGTAATAGAAATACCAAAGTACCATTCGTAACCCAATCATATAGATAGGGGCACTCACGCTGTTAAGTACAAACATATAAGTCATATAGACTGAGATAGACTAAAACAGTCATAAAGAATGCGGTAAGTGCAACATGAGCTTTATTCTGAATATCTTAAAACCTAGACATAACCCTGAAAACCCCAATACACAAAAACACATGTACATATATAAATATAATATACTAAAATCATGCCCTAAATCAGCTGGGAAAGATGAATAAAAATTGTCCAACGGGTATGTGTGGAGGCACATCAAGAGTTAATGGAAGCTGCAAATGCTGTGAACAAAATAGACAACCAATATCCAAATAAGTTAATACATTAAAAGACGGTGTAAATACGATCTCAACCATCTCAAAAGACTGAGGGGCCAATGTGTAGCTGGTAAACGGTATGTTGACAAACTGGAGTCCTCTATGCGTCCATGTGTAATCTATCTTGCAAGAAAGTAACAATAAGCAGCAAATTGCAACATCATATCAAGAGTTGGGTAACGATGTGTCTCCAAGCGCTCCCAGTTCAGCTAGTCGGTAGAACACAGCAGACCGGGGGCGGACACCAGGTGAAAAATACAATATTCACCTGATCCTGACCCAAACCCGGACCGAGTGTCTACCTCCCGCTCCAGGCAACTGCCGAGGTGTAGTTACAATGTAACTGCCCAAAGATATACACATGGCAAAACAATACGTACCCTAGCTGAAAGAACACTGGAACAGTTAGGGAATCCAACATGTGAATATGCAGAGCTCTGTAGCTCGCATTTCTCTGAGGTACACAATAGCGACCCAGGATCGCTAAAAATTTGTGGCATTGAAAAAATCCCAAACCCAACAAGGGGGGGACTGGAACCGTAGGATCTACAAAGGGAAGCCATGTGGATCTATAAAATGGGGTCCAGATCCCCAAGGGGACTTAATGAGGAATTAATGTGTTAATATGTTTAATAAGTAGATCATACCTCATCATTCCATATCGTTCTTTATGGTGGGTGTAGATCAATTAGCTAGCCAGTGCTATGTACTATATTTGTAGACAATTAATATCTGGTTGGATTATATTAAATGTGAGGGATTCTATGACTGTCACTTTAAATGTTAATTTATCTCCAGCCGTCATAGTTATTGACTCCCTCAGCCCTTAACACATCTGATTCCTTAAGGGTATTTAAACTTTGAGTCAGCACGGTCATGTGACCAGAAGAAGGGGCAAGATGGTCCCGAAACGCGCGTCGGTCAACTTGGTGTTTGTACCCTAAGTACATATGCTGGATCCAACACGTCCCCTGCTCGGCAGTTGCCTCGGTCTGGGTTTGGGTCAGGATCAGGGAATATTGTATTTTTCACCTGGTGTCCGCCCCCGGTCTGCTGTGTTCTACCGGACTAGTGAACTGGGAGCACTGGGAGCGCTTGGAGACACACGGAGACACATCGTTACCAACTCTTGATATGATGTTGCAATTTGCTGCTTATTGTTACTTTCTTGCAAGATAGATTACACATGGACGCATAGAGGACTCCAGTTTGTCAAACTTACCGTGTGGACCCTCAGTCTTTTGAGATGGGTGAGATCGTATTTACACCTGTCTTTTAATGTATTACTATTTGGTATGGTTGTCTATTTTGTTCACAGCATTTGCAGCTTCCATTAACTCTTGATGTGCCTCCACACATACCCGTTGGACATATATTTATTCATTCTTTCCCAGTTGATTAGGGCATGATTTTAGTATATTTATTATTTATATATGTACATTGTGTTTTTGTGTATTGGGTTTTCAGGGTTATGTCTAGGTTTTAAAGATATTCAGAATAAAGCTCAGTTGCACTTACCGCATTCTTTATGACTGTTTTAGTCACTATCTCAGTTATATGACTTATATGTTTGTACTTAACAGCGTGAGTGCCCCTATCTTATGATTGGGTTACGAATGGTACTTTGGTATTTCTATTACCAGTGTTGATCATACCGGTGCTAAGAATGGTATTAAATAATGTATACACAAAAAAACTGGTAATAGAAATACCAAAGTACCATTCGTAACCCAATCATATAGATAGGGGCACTCACGCTGTTAAGTACAAACATATAAGTCATATAGACTGAGATAGTGACTAAAACAGTCATAAAGAATGCGGTAAGTGCAACATGAGCTTTATTCTGAATATCTTAAAACCTAGACATAACCCTGAAAACCCCAATACACAAAAACACAAGTACATATATAAATATAAAATATACTAAAATCATGCCCTAATCAACTGGGAAAGAATGAATAAATATTGTCCAACGGGTATGTGTGGAGGCACATCAAGAGTTAATGGAAGCTGCAAATGCTGTGAACAAAATAGACAACCATACCAAATAGTAATACATTAAAAGACAGGTGTAAATACGATCTCACCCATCTCAAAAGACTGAGGGTCCACACGGTAAGTTTGACAAACTGGAGTCCTCTATGCGTCCATGTGTAATCTATCTTGCAAGAAAGTAACAATAAGCAGCAAATTGCAACATCATATCAAGAGTTGGTAACGATGTGTCTCCGTGTGTCTCCAAGCGCTCCCAGTGCTCCCAGTTCACTAGTCCGGTAGAACACAGCAGACCGGGGGCGGACACCAGTGTGAAAAATACAATATTCCCCTGATCCTGACCCAAACCCAGACCGAGGCAACTGCCGAGCGGGGACGTGTTGGATCCAGCAATTGTACTTAGGGTACAAACACAGTTGAACGCGACGCGCGTTTCGGGGCCATCTTGCCCCTTCTTCTGGGTCACATGACCGGTGCTGACTCCAAGTTTAAATACCCTTAATGAATCAGGTGTGAAAAGGGCTGAGGGAGTCAATAACTATGACGGCTGGAGATAAATTAACATTTAAAGTGACAGTCATAGAATTCCTCACATTTAATATAATCCAACCAGATATTAATTGTCTACAAATATAGTACATAGCAACATGGCTAGCCTAATTGATCTACACCCACCATAAAGAACGATATGGAATGATGAGGTATGATCTACTTATATAAACATATTAAACATTAATTCCTCATTAAGTCCCCTTGGGGATCTGGACCCCATTTTATAGATCCACATGGCTTCCCTTTGTAGGATCCTACGGTTCCAGTCCCCCCCTCTGTTGGGTTTGGGGATTTTTTCAATGCCACAAATTTTTAGCGATCCTGGGTCGCTATTGTGTACCTCAGAGAAATGGCGAGCTACAGAGCTCTGCATATTCACATGTTGGATATCCCTAACATGTTCCAGTGTTCTTTCAGCTAGGGTACGTATTGTTTTGCCAATGTATATCTTTGGGCAGTTACATTGTAACATACACTCGGCAGTTGCCTGGAGCGGGAGGTAGACACTCGGTCCGGGTTTGGGTCAGGATCAGGTGAATATTGTATTTTTCACCTGGTGTCCGCCCCCGGTCTGCTGTGTTCTACCGGACTAGCTGAACTGGGAGCACTGGGAGCGCTTGGAGACACACGGAGACACATCGTTACCAACTCTTGATATGATGTTGCAATTTGCTGCTTATTGTTACTTTCTTGCAAGATAGATTACACATGGACGCATAGAGGACTCCAGTTTGTCAACTTACCGTGTACCAGCTACACATTGGACCCTCAGTCTTTTGAGATGGGTGAGATCGTATTTACACCTGTCTTTTAATGTATTAACTTATTTGGATATTGGTTGTCTATTTTGTTCACAGCATTTGCAGCTTCCATTAACTCTTGATGTGCCTCCACACATACCCGTTGGACATATATTTATTCATTCTTTCCCAGTTGATTTAGGGCATGATTTTAGTATATTTATATTTATATATGTACATTGTGTTTTTGTGTATTGGGGTTTTCAGGGTTATGTCTAGGTTTTAAGATATTCAGAATAAAGCTCATGTTGCACTTACCGCATTCTTTATGACTGTTTTAGTCACTATCTCAGTCTATATGACTTATATGTTTGTACTTAACAGCGTGAGTGCCCCTATCTATATGATTGGGTTACGAATGGTACTTTGGTATTTCTATTACCAGTTTTTTGTGTATACTGTATTAAAGGTGTTTGCAAAATTAAAATTAATCACACTGACAAGTAGATTGGTTTGTTATGATCTATTACACTTAAAACAATTCTGTGACCTATGTACACTGCTCTATGTATCAAAAATGTATTTCTTATCTCTTAATATTCATTATTAATAGCCCAGCCCCTTCTTCTGCCTTGCACAGAAAAGGCACAGAGCAGCAGTAAAAGACAGCTAAGGGAACAAGTGCTGGTTAGTATACTTAGAAGCCCCACAGAGTGTTTAAACCTGTGTAGTCTAGTTTGGGGGGGGGGGGTAATTAGCTTAAATCTAAATTTTAGTTTGGCTTGTCCTTTAAATTGAATGGATTGGGTGGAGTGGGTGTTCAGGTGCATCAGCAGATGTGTTACCGGTTTTCTGTGGTGGGTAAAGATTTTGTCAACAAACTAACTTTGTTGATGATTTTTATAGCAAATGAGATTTAATGTTGAAAAAAGTTATGCACTTGGGCAAAAACCAGCTAGTTATAAATAACGGAATAGTGTTAGGGTTTGACTCAAGAACAAGATTTTTGTGGAAACAGATTTTAAATTATTATTATTATATAGCACAACATCTTCCATGGCGCTTTACAAAAAACATAGTCATACATTTCATACAAGGATAATACATATTATACAAAGTCACACATATTACATACAAGGGTAATGCATATAATGTAAGTAAACAAAGTAGTAATAGTTAATTTACAGCAATACTGTGATACAATTGGAATGAGGATCCTGCCCAAAGACCTTACAGTCTAGAGAAAAGGTGGGTGAGACATAAGGTGAAGTGAATTGGTGGGCTGTAAATAGATTGGCAGTGGAGCGTGATTAGCCAGCTGGATCAGGTAGTAACTAATGATAAATTAAATACTTCCTGTATTCTTTATGTATTCGCTAAAGGGAGGAGTATAGAGGAAAGCATAGTTCTTCCCCTGTATAAATGTGTAAGGGGCACCAGTATGATGAAAAGATATCAATATATTGGAAAGAGTGCAGAGACAGACAACTAAACTGATATGGGGTAAAGAGAATTTGTTGTACGATCCATGTATTGTATGAACGTTGGCCTGTGTATGGGCAAAAGTTTGACAACAGTACGAAATTTTGTATCAGGTTGAAAAAAATTTTTGTCAGCCATATGATTGTAAATCTCCGGAATGTACAAAAAGTTGATGCATCTATGACCACCATAAGAAGGTTAGGTGTTTTTCATTGTTGAACTAGAGAGTTTTTGGAGGCTAAAAATATGGTTCTCTAAATTTTTTTTTGTGGTGGAGCAGTTCCTAAAAATGTGTCTCAAACTTATTGGAGTATGGAATATTCTAAGCAGAAAAGTATTTGTTTCCTTCCATAGGTCCAAAACATAGGGACATACCCATAACATGTGTAGAAAAGAACCTAGATGACTATTTAGCTTGTGATGTGATGTCCGGCAGTTTGATTCCAGATTGAGATACTTAATGATATGTGTATTTGAGCTCTTTAAGACCTCTATTTTTTTAAAGGGTATCTCCACTCGTTTTTGGAATCCAGTTCTATTGAAGAACGGGAGGTAAAGGAGCTGTGCCTTAGCTTCCGTTCTTCAATAGAACACACAGGAGCCAGGAGAGAAGGTAAGAACTTACCCCGCTGCTCCCCCGGCGCGTAGTCTGACAGGTCCCGACGGACCTTGTCTTCTATGCGCATGCGCGATCTATGCGCATAGAAGACAAGGTCCGTCGGGACCTGTCAGACCAAGCGCGGGGGAGCGAGCGAGCGGGTAAGTTCTTACCTTCTCTCCTGGCTCCTGTGTGTTCTATTGAAGAACGGAAGGTAAGGCACAGCTCCTTTTCTCACGTTCTTCAATAGAACTGGATTCCAAAAACGAGTGGAGATACCCTTTAATCCATTTTGCCTATTTGTCTTAAAACATGTGTAAAAGCTGCAATGGGTTTGCCTCTGTCAAAGTAGTCTTAATTATGGTTTACAGAACTGCAAATATGAAGTCAATAATGTTCCAATATAACAAGTGCTATGTTGTTTCTGCAGCTAATGAGACTTTGTTTTTTAGGGTCCAGAACTGATGAATAAGTATGTTGGAGAATCAGAGAGAGCTGTTCGTCAGGTAAGCAGAAGACTCATTTTATCGAGTTTTTTTTTTAGCTCTGGAAGTTTAACTTTTTAAAGGGGGTGGGGCACATCTAGTCAGTGAAAAACTGTCAATCACCCAGTCCCTCCCTCTGGCACACTACATGTAGAAACTATTCATTCTATAAAAGTAAATCTTATTTCTCTGTCACTGCATGGCTAACTGATTCAGCATGAGATCAGGAAAGGGAAAAAGTATTATCTTTTTCTCTATGCTCTTTCTGTGCATAAAAACCCAATCCTGAAGTTAGCTGCTGTCTTTGTTACTTAAGTCCCAATGTAGCACTGTACCTAAAAAATTACAAAGTTTTACTGACTCGTGGCATATGTTTGCTCACTAGTTAGCACTGATGCTTTGATGTGTTATAGGCTCAAACCTCCCCTGGCCTCCCCCTGAGTTTGTGTTCTCCATGTGCTTCCATCTAGGTACTCTGTTCTCCCTTACAATCCTAAACACATTCTGGTTTGGTTAGATTGTAAGTTTTTCGGGCAGGGCCTAATGTAAATGGATTAAATAAATGTAAATCGCAGCGGAATATGTTCATTGTTATATAAGGCTGGTTAAACACCATACAATATTTTCGTCCGACCGACCAATAGTGCCGTGTATTGTCTGGTTGGCTAGAAAGATCTCATGGTGTGGGTTGAGGTGGCCGTTACCGACCTCGATCCGATCAGGACGAATGGGCGATTGGACCTGCTGATAAATCATGGCCGTGACGACAGTGATTTGTCAAGGCCGAGTGCTCGCTTGCAGTGAATGCTCGGTCAGGAAAAATTCTCCTCGTGTGTACTCACCCTAAAAAAATGAATGCATACATATACTGTATAGAAGAATCTTCTTCTGCTGTACATTATCTGTTTTGCCTTATTACTTGCCATAAAGTGTACATTATCTGTTTGTTGTGGACAAGAATAAAGTATTTTTAAATAGAATAATAGTCTAAAAGAGTTGTCAGGGTATTTATAAGGTAGTTTTTGTATATTGGATTTACAGGATAAATGCTCCCCACATCATGCTGTAAAGCTTGCAAGCGATGGGTAGAGAAATAGACAGATAACTGACGGTTCGTTTGTAGTAAATGGTCTCTTCTTTTTTTTTTTTTTGGAAGACAGCCATATTGCCGTTAAAGGAATAGTTCACTGTAAAATTGAACTTTGCTTTTAAAGCATAAAGTGAAGTGCGGGAGATTAACTAGCTTACCCGCAGCGCAAACCACCGCTGGATCCTCTGACAGGTAACAACTGCCTCCGGGTGTAAGTAAACTATAGCACGCGTTTCGCATGCGATCGGGACCTGTCAGGAACCAGAGATGGACCGCGCTTCACTTCCCCGTGAAGTACGTGAGGTAAGACATAGCTAGTTTACCTCCCGTACTTCACTTAATACTTTAAAAGCAAAGTTCGCTTTTACAGTGAACTAACCCTTTAAAGCTTATGCCTAACTTTATCTTATTAACATCTGCATGGACAGCTTTTTTTCTTGGCTCCATCACAGGGAGCAAATGGAAACTGTCCAATACCCTGGAGTAGCTCTGTCTGCAGAAAGCCTTCCTTCTGTAACAAATGAAGCTTCCAACAAAAAAATCCTTACCTTATTCCTCTGCTCCTTATGGTTCGCCTGCAGTGCTTGTCCAAAGTCCAGGACAAAGATTAGGAGCTGTCTTCCTGTTTAAAAGGTTTCTGCCTCCTCCTTGTCCTCTGAGAGGACAGTCACATGCACAGGGGAGCTCTCCCACCCTCCTTATCCATCCCTGGCTGCCCTTTACCTAGTATTAAAAGCATTTTCTGTAGTGTAGGGCACCCTTGCCCACCCCCAACCACCATGTCAGGTTGTTAGAAAAAGAAGCTGAACTCTACTTACAGACCTTCTCTCATGGTGCACTCTCCAGTGACTACAGCAGCAGTCTGTGATTGGCTGTCTCCGGCCCCTGTTTGCTAATTCTGTCAAGCAGGGAGGCAGATCAATGCGCCGCAGGAGCGAGGGGATGTAAGTAGCATTCTGAATTTTTTTATTTAATAATCTGACACAGCAGTTGGGAGTGGGCAGTGATGCCCTACATTATATAAAAAGTTTTCCTGCAGGGTGGAGATGTCCTTTAAAAAAGTGGCCACCAACACAGAATCCTGTGGAACCCCACTTAGACATTTAGTCCATATAGATGAGGCACCATTAAATGGGAACTTTGGGTAAAAAATGAAAGGCCATTTTCTCACCTTTTAAATGAACCCTCCCTTGTTTCTCTCGCCTTGGGGGCGGTCCTAGCTTTATCTCCCTGTGCCCCATTCACAGTTGTAAGCAGTGCACGCATACACAGTCTCCACATTTGCCAACAGGGAGTATCTCTGCCAGTTAAGTTAACCAGACTCATTACATAAGTAAGCAATACCCCACTCCCTTCCTTATTTAATCTGCCTGCACCGATTGTTTGAGGCTCGTTTTATATGTTTGTAGTAATTACCCAGTAGTCCCATTCCCTCCCAATATAACATGCCGTGCAGACAGCATAGAAACATTGGAAATAGGTCTGGTGATAATGGGCATCCCTGTCTAGTACCTCTGCCAATTTGAATTGATTCTTGGTTTATAGCCAGGATGTTCAATTTGGCCTGGGGGTTGTTATAGAGGGTTTGCAAAAAATTTATAAAAGGTTAGGGAAAGTCTCGATAATCTATATCTGTTGTATTCAATTAGATCAACTGGACTTGAAATGTAGTTCTTGAAGACGTTTCGCTAGTCATCCGACTGGCTTTCTCAATTCAGAATGACTTGTACAAGAATCTGTGGCAATTATGTACCCTGGAAAATCCCAATTAGCATATCACAGCCAGGTGTTAAGGGTGTGACACGAATACCAACAGTGAAGGGGAAAAGCAAGACAGGAGGAAGAACATGGTCATCCCATATGTAGCAGGGGTCTCCGAGAAATTAAGAAGAATTTTCAAAAAACATCGTATCCCTGTCTGCTTAAACCGAACAACACACTGAGGCAGCAATTGGTACATCCGAAAGACCCAATACCAAAACACAAGAAAAGCGACATCATATATGCAGTGCAGTGCAGTGAAGAATGCTCTGATTTGTATGTGGGGGAGACCAAACAGCAACTGCATCAACGTATGGCCCAGCACAGAAGAGCCAATTCCTCGGGTCAGGACTCAGCCGTGTATCTGCATCTTAAGGATAAAGGACATACCTTTGAAGATTGTAATGTTAACATACTGGCGAAGGAACGTGACTGGTTCAAGAGAGGTGTTAAGGAGGCCATTTATGTGAAAATAAAGAAACCAAGCCTAAATAGAGGTGGGGGGGTTCGACACCAACTGTCTGCCATGTACAATGCTGTTTTAACACCTTACTCTGGGCGTTCCTATAACACCTCTTAGCCACTATCTAATCACACCCTTAACACCTGGCTGGGATATGCTAATTGGGATTTTCCAGGGTACATAATTGCCACAGATTCTTGTACAAGTCATTCTGAATTGAGAAAGCCAGTCGGATGACTAGCGAAACGTCTTCAAGAACTACATTTCAAGTCCAGTTGATCTAATTGAATACAATAGATATACCATGACCTGAATGAATGAGAACCTTCACAAGCATATCTCGATAATCTAGTATACTGTACAGATATGTCCATCCTAGGCTAACAAAGACCTTTTCAATATCAAATGTGGCTCGCAAAGGCAATTTTGTTGCGTACGTATGTTGTCAACGGCTTATCTGCCAGGTATGAACCCAACCTGGTCTCTATGAATGATAGAGGGAAAAATAGTATCTAGTCTTGCGGCTATGTCGCTATTAGTTTTGTATCTTGATTGATTAGGGATATTGGCCTATAGTTTCTAACTTCGGTGTCTACTTTGTTTGGTTCGGGGATCAGAGTAATGTTGTCAGCAATCATTTGTGGGAGAGGGCCACCCAGGGGTGTCTTTCTAATGAGGAAAAATGAGCAAAATGCTCAGAGCGGCACCCCTGCTAAATATGAGACAGGTTGCAGGCAGAGCTCACTTTAATTTTTTTTTTTTAGAAAAAAGAGGCAGGCAAGGCAGAAGGAAAATAAACATAGCGCCTAGTAGTAAAAAGGGGTGAAATTCAAAAGTTTGGCTCAGGTGGCAAAAACCCCAGAGACACCCCTGTGGCCACCTGATTGGATGTGGTTCTATAATCTCTCTAGATATGCAAAGAAGGTAAAGAACTTACCCGCTCACTCGCTCCCCCCGCGCGTAGTCTGGGACCTGTCAGACTATGCGCCGGGGGAGCGAGCGAGCGGGTTAGTTCTTTACTTTCTCCCCTGGATTTTGATTGTTTTATTGAAAAACGGGAGGTAAGACACAGCTCCTTTACTTCCCATTCTTAAATAAAACTGAATTCCAAAAATGTGTAAATATGAGTGAAGATACCTTTTAAGTTTACCATGGCTGGACTTATAACAGATCGAATTCATAGAGACATTGAAATCTCCCATAAATTTTGGGGTTCCTGAAGATATGCTTTGAAATTTGACTTGAAAGGAGAGGAGGAATTTGATTTGATTAGTATTTGGTGCATATAAAGTTGGTATATTGCTTTGATGGAGCGATGAATTATTAGATATCGACCTTCCTCAGCATGCCATATTTCATGCATCTCTAGATTAAGCGAATTGTGAAATAGTAATGCTACTCCATTTGTTTCACATGTTCCTTTAGATAAATAAAATCTATGGTATTGGGAGTACAAAAATTTAGGTGCTGGAGATTGTGAAAAATGCGTTTCTTGGAGCGCAATAATTTGCAATCTGTATGGCTTGTAATGCTGAAATGCTATATTGCGTTTAATATAGGTATTCAAACCACATTGTGGCTGACTATAGTTAAGTCAGTTTATTTTTGCGATTGCCCAGCCATCGCTATAAACTTCAGAATAACAACATATTGTTGACACGTCCCATACATACATTTTTAAGGCTACTAATGTATATGATATATGATATATGATATAAAATAGCTAGATCTAATATATGGTGCGGTAAGAACAGGGTGGTACCCTAATTTTAAAAACAGGGTCAAGAATAAAATTAAAAAATGGTAAAATACAAGTTCTGGCCTCAGGTGAGTGAGGGACCCTGGATTCGGATCCATCAATTGGTAGCATTTCTGAGAATCTACACTTGGTGTGGGGAGTTCTGTGTGCCACTCGACCAGCTACCTAAATCTGCAACATCATAATAATAAATATAAATTGGGAGGACCCATGCATATAGAAGGGCAACGTTAATAGAGTGGGGTTAATTCACATTTTTTTCCAGAGGGAGAACAAAGCTGCAGAGGTTTCTTATTCTTTTTGTTATCCTGTTCAATTTATTTTTTCCATTTGATGGAACAGATTTCCATCTAAAGATGGATTCAACCTCCCATTGAAGTTAGTTGGTCCTTGGGGATGGGAAATGTTAGCTGGAGTGTTGTAACAGAGCTCCGTTACATTGTGGCTGCCATCTTTGAAGCTCACAAGTGCCCCCCTCCTTTTAAAGGAGTCCTGTGGTCTCCAAACGAGTTAAGGTTAAAGGGTATGCACTCAAAAATATTTTACCATTTATTGGAAGGAATAATTCTTCCAAACTGTAATTTACCCCATTTTTTTGTTGCTGTCCCCTTTTTAAGATAACAGTATGAATGATCTTACATTTCAGCAGTCAATTAATCCTTATTATCATAAAGTCATCTACTGTGTGCAGTTGTGCTGTAACTGGAATGGTTACAGTTGGTATGTGTGAATTGCATAGTGGGAAATGTCATCTTCCAGTGCTGGATGATATTGATTACTGAGCATGTTCAGTTTAAAAAAAAATAAAATTCAGGTCAATAGAAAGGAGGAATTGATTTAGAGAGGGAAGGGGGTTATAAGCTTGAGCAAAACAGTTACTGAATTAAAGGCATGCAGCAAAACACACACCTCAGTATGACACATATTATCCATTTTATAATTCACTGTGACATACTGTCACCATTAAAGGAACACTAAAGCCAAAAAAATAACTATTTGCCATCCGTTTGTATATCACAGGGAGGTGAGAACGCTTATTCTCACCTCCCTGTGAATATTATTAAGCTTGGGGGATCTGGAACTTACCTTACCGCCGCTCCACTCGCAGCCTCTTCTTCACTGAACAGCTGTTCTCTCCCGATCACGCGCCCTATCTTTTTTATTTGCGCGCATGCGCCTGAGATAGGGCACGCGGTCGGGACAGAGCGGCTGTCAGTGAAGGAGCGGCTGCTAGTGGATCAGCTGTAAGGTAAGTTCCAGGTCCCCCGAGCGTAATATTATTCACAGGGAGGTGAGAATAAGCGTTCTCACCTCCCTGTGAATAATACAAACAAATGGCAAATAGTTATTTTTTTGACTTTAGGGGAGTTTAGTGTCCCTTTAAAGTTTTATTCATTATTAATCTGTAAAGGATGGAGTTAATAAAAAGTGAAATGCAACTACTAGCATTTAATTAAAGTTTAGTGTTTCTTTAAAGCTTTCACAGCCCTATTACGGTAAGCCAACAAATATAAAGTATTGTTGAGCTTCTAGTTAGCAATCCTAGATGGCTTTGTACTCTGTACAAAGGGAAGAGAATGTACATTTGTGTCATGTTATATATCAGTTAACTAAAAAGGCCTTAACTTTATTGATAAATTAAGTCATTTTATCGAACAGCTCTTATTTGGGAGTGAATTGGCAGACGTGATTAATATATTTATATTTAAGATGTGTCTTTTGTCTTTCATTTTTTTGTAGATTTTCAGAAAGGCGAGAACAGTGGCTCCTTCAATTCTTTTCTTTGATGAAATAGATGCTCTTGCAGTTGAGAGAGGCAGGTAAGAGCTCAGTATTAAAAAGGGAAAAAAAATGGTCTGATATTAAAAAAATCTTAATTTTTCCTCCACATCAACTGCGATTTTACAAAAATTATCTGTTTCAATGGAAACAGCAGATGAGAACCGGTAAACTGGAGAGTCTACAAAAAAAGTCCGGTGATGTGGACAAGAAGCATTTACTGTGTGATCCTATATAATAAAATGCAAGTGTGCATCCCTGTGTCCGTGTGTGTGTGTCCTGAGCAGGAGGTTTCCGACTCACTGTTAGAGGAGAGCTTACGTCACAATCTCACACAGGCTTCAGCTACGGGACTCTCACTCTGACTCCTCCCCTCCCTCCCAGTCACCAGCAGTCTGCAGAGATTTGTGGGTGGAGCGGCTCTGGGTCCTCCCCTCTGGGGAGGGGATGCAAGATCCAGACATTCGATCCTGAGATTCCTGACTAGGAACTTCACAACACAGTGAGTGTTAAAAAAAGTTTACTGAAGGAGATCATGCTAGGTTGGGAAGGAGAGGCTGGGGACAGATGACACTGCTATAATGTCATGTAACTCTATCTCCTAGGACAGAGATGGTGTGACCTGGGTCTGGGACAGAGAGGGGGACCCTGGGTCTGGGACAGAGTGGGGGAACCTGGGTCTGGGACAGGGGGGGGCCCTGGGTCTGGGACACTAAGAGGGAACTGTGGCCTTGGGACATGGAGGATGGAGGCACTCTGGGCTTCCAGCGCCTGTTATTGTAACAGGCTTAATGTCTAGTAGTTTAATATATGATGTTATTTATGGGAACTATGTCTCTTTCCATGGGGGAATTTATTTTTCTATATTGTGAACACAGCTTGTTCCATATTGAATTGCTAACATATGCTATGGTTACATGTGGAATGTGGTTTTAATTTGTCATTTTGCTCTTTATGCACCCCCTACTGTAAATTATAAGGATATTAGAAGTCACCAAGGAGTTCCGTGACCTATTCCCCCCCCCTTACTTCCCCCAACACCGTTTTCTCTCCACTTCAGGTTTACCTTTGGTAACATTGCCTCCCACTGGTACATTGCCTCCCAGTGAGCATCTCCCGCACCACTGTGGATGGCGCCGCACCTACCGTTCCTTTTACTTTGTGCACAGTGATGAACAAGCGCACAAGTGATTCAGAAGTCACTTGTATGATTGGAACCAAAGGTAAGTCTGAAGGAGAGAGAAAACGGAGGTGGGGGAAGTAAGGCAGGGAGAGAAGAGAGGGGAAACCACTTCCGGAAAGTTATATTTGGTGCCAATTAGCACGCCAATTAGAAGATTATTATTTACAGAGGAAGTCCATTGACTTCCATGGAAGGGGTGGATTATATATACTATTATGGTTTTCCACTTTTTGCTAATAGAGGAGTTTTTTTCAGACTTGTTTCTAGGGTGTGAACTTATTTTTTCCACTGCTGTTGTTTTTTCCTAAATATATTGTTGGAAAAAGTGGTCCAAATTGTCAGTATTATATTATAGAAAGCAACATGCTAACTTTGCCCCAACCAATCAAATCCTATTTAACATTTGAAAGCTAACATCTGATTGGTTGGGGCAAAATTAGCACCATTTTAAACGATAAGAACTTTTATTGAAAAACCCCCTTGATTTACAGAAGAAATCCATCAAAAACATTTTTCCTACCTTATATTTCTGCTTTTGGTGAGGTAGGGCAGGGTTAGTTAAAAAGCTTTCATTGCATATTGGCCAGGAATACTACTGGTTCTACTGGGGAATCATTAGAACATAATTTACTAAGATGTTCTGGTTAACTGGTTCTCCTTTTAGTGCTTTACAACAATGTAGGTCATATGAACGTTCAATAAAAACCAAAGACCAAAAAAACAATAATAATGATTATGCATCGTGCTGTAGAAGTAAAGCATGTGCTAGAGGTTATGCAACTTGTTCATAGCTTTACCCATTGGGGTGGTGGTTTTTATTTGTAAATAAACAGTTTTTTTGTGTAATTAGGTGATTTTAGGTGATAGTGAGAAGTATGGATCTGATGATGGATTAAAAATTAAATATAGTTAATCTACACCTCTAATTCAATTTACCAAACATATTCAAATCTGATCCAGACTTACTTTAGGGGTTGCAGGGCATGCTAATATAATAAAGTTGATACTCTTGCCTGTAATTCTGTACATACTCTGTTATTTTCCAACTTTTGTACCTATTTGGTACATTAAAACACTTGACTTCGGGGTCGGTCTTTTTTTATGTCATGATTACGCAATTCCTCTCTGTCCTTCGCTGGGCTCCTAAACTCATGTGTGGAGATGCAAGAATCAAAGCGCAATGCTGTGCATACAAATGGATGCGCACAGCCAGGGACATGCATGGATGTGCACATGCACTGGATTGGTGGCAGATTACAAAACCCACTAGAGATCTGATCTGGTTGTTTGTTCCTTGCTTATTTTCTTGTCTTATCTCACTGGCTCTTAATCCCTGGCTCCATTTGATGACTCTTCTCTCCAGCTTTTATAGTTGTAGGTGGCCACAACCTCGTGGGTTTTGACAGCGCAACATCCCTACCATTAGGGGCTCTAGTAAAAACCTGGTTGAACTTTGACTCTGCACTCCTATGCCTGCGGAAACCAGTCTCCTTGAATGTTGATTTTGCTGATGTATATGACAAGAAGGGTTCCGACTAAGTGTTTCAGTGCATAAATTAATACATTTATGCAACATTTGCATTTTAGTGATCGATAATTTTTATTGTTGATTTAAACTTGCAAAAAATAACAGGTTTATTTCCACATTGTTTTATTAATTTGGCTTGAAAAAGCCAAATTACTGTTCTTTCTATTTCTTCTTCTTTTTCTTCTTACGTTTTATTCTTCCGCTTTTTTGGACCGTATCTCCTCCCACAGTTTTTGAGCTAGAGACATGCAGGGCATATAGGAGAATTGTGCTATCTTCTAGCTAAGGAATCTGTGGAAGCGTTACGGCGTTATCGGCGAATTTCCCGACATTTTTTTCCCATAGACTATAATGGTCCCATAGACTATAATGGTAACAATCCTCAAATGTGGATATTTCAAAACAGTTTTTTTCATGATCATAAATACAAATGGTGATACCCCCAACCCCCCACACAGACCCAGGTACACCCACCTACTGACCTACCTTTCCATTCCCATGGAAACCATATTTAAAGGGTAACTAAAATCAAAAAAATTAATTTAGATTTATCCTCAATAAAAGATAGTTTTATAGTTTTTTTTATAAACACAAAAAAGACATACCCCCTCAACCAGACCCAGGTACACACATCTACTAATCTACTTATCCATTACTGTGAACAATGAACAAACATCAGGGAGCGGATCGCTCCGGAATTCAGGACTGTAAAGTCTGAGTCCTGAATTCCGGAGCAATCCGCTCCCTGAAGTTTGTTCATTGTTCAAAGTATCGTGAGACCCTGCTGAAGTCTCGTCCTGGGAGAGAGGATCCGCAAGATAGGACGCAGCACAGTGTGGATGTTACACGGACGCCGTCGGTGAGCGCTCCTAACCTGGACTCTGGTATGTGTTTTTCTACTTATCCATTACTGTGGCAGCCATATTTAAAGGGTAACTAAAGTAAAAAAAAACTAAATTAGATTTATTCTCAATAAAAGATAGTATTATGGTTGTAAACACAAAAAAGACATACCCCCTCAACCAGACCCAGGTACACAGACCTACTAATCTACTAATTCATTATGGTAGTAGCCATACTTAAAGGTTAACTAAAGTCAAAAAAACTAATTTAGATTTATCCTCAATAAAATATAGTTTTATGGTTGTAAACACAAAAAAGACATACCCCTCAACCAGACCCAGGTACACACACCTACTGATCTACTTATCCATTACTGTGGCAGCCATACCTAAAGGGTAACTAAAGTAAAAAAAACAAATTTTGACCAATCATCAAAAAAGTTTGTTTTTTTAACCCCCAATCCGACACAGGTACACACACATACTGATCTACTTATCCATTACTGTGGCAGCCATACTTAAAGGGTAACTAAAGTAAAAAAAACAAATTTTGATCAATCATCAAAAAGATAGATTCAATAAAAGTTCTTATCATTGAAAATGGTGCTGATTTTGCCCTAACCAATCAAATGTTAGCTTTCTTATTGATTGGATCAAAATTAGCACCACTTTGGGCTGGGTACACACAAAAGTTTTTTTGTCCCAAACAAGCGTTCACTACAAACTCATCATTCCCATTACTGAGTTTTAAAATCTGCAGCAAACACACATATTCCCTTCCAAAAGGCAGCCCTTCAAGCCAAATTCAAAGTTTATACTTAAACTTTCCCGTTTTAGTAGCTACAACAGTATTTTACTTGACAACAATGGGTTTCCCTTAAAAAGACAATTATACTTACCTTGTAGCCTCTTTTTCTTCCTATTACAAGTATCAGGTGTTTTAATCATCAAAAAATTGATTACACGTCAGCATTCCTCTGACCCACAATGCACAATGTGCTCTGGCCAATGATCGTTTCATGTACGGGTGCTTGGCTGACCGAAACGTTAATTTGGTGAGGTCTTGTTGATAATATGCCCAGCGAATTGGTCAATGAGACCAGACCAACATGCTCATGCTTCCGCCAAAATCAGTTTGGGTCTTTAGTATCGGCAACGTTTTAATGATTTGAAAGAGATGTCTACTGCATTGTCTGAACTAAAGGAACAATTTTCCAGAGCAAGTAGACTTTCTCACTGATAGCAACTCTACTCCACACACACACACATCTGTAATATGTCATTAAATATAAGCTCAGTACTGGGAAATACCAGTCACATCTGTGCAGATACTCCCCCTTACAAATACTTTTTTTCCATTCCTATTTTTATTTGGAGTGCTTTTGTTGTAGCTCTTAGGCATTCATTTAATTTAAATAGTTTTGGACAATGCAGCTTGGTAATATGGTGCCAAACGTGCTGAAAAACACATTTTTCTCCCCCTTGCTTCCTGATGTAATCATTTAGAGGCCCCGGGTGTTCGAGACCATTATTGCCAGTGCTCAGGATTTTCATATTTCAAACTGAAAGGAATCTGGCATGAAGCACTGGACATTATTTCCTTTACACATTCTTTTAAAAGGCCAGCCAAACCTTTTCCCTGCTTTTATATCAATAATATTTAAAGGAATAACAGATGCTAGTTTAACTCTTTATGTCTCTTTTTGTTCTGTCTTTTATATTCATAATAATTCTGTTTTAGAGTATTTTGTTGTTAAAGTGAACTCTCTTATGAGCTATCCCCCCACTCATAACCCAATCCCCCACTTGTATCTGTATGTTGTTTCAGCCACTTAGATTGTAAGGTCTTCGGGGCAGGGATATTATTCCTAATGTATCAAGGCACACCACACAATATTAATTTATCCATAATTTATATACTGTATATCTATTCTTAATCCTGTATGAAATTTTATTTCATTTTAATTTATCTGTATAATGGCTTGCACATATCCCCTTGTTTGTATATTTTATCATGTACAGCACTGCGTACCCAAGTGGCGCTTTATAGATACAATTATACATACATACATGTCAATTGAAGTATAATGCATTATTTCATAAACTGTGAAGGTAATGTTACATTGGAGTTTTGGGTGTATCAAAATATCCTGTTTGCCCTTTACAATAAGTTCTCCAGCAGATACAGTGTGTGTGTATATATCCATATGATATATACAGTTTTTCGGATATATTTTAATATACAAATGAATGCAAGCTTTTTACCAATTTACATTGTTAAATCTTTAGTGTTTTTATGCACTCATTTTCCTGTGAACTGCAGGTCTCATCATACTAAGCAGTTATGCTGACGATTAATACTTAACCCTTGTTGGTCACCTTAACTGAACTTTTTGTACATTGGCTCAGGGTACATTGACTTATTCTGTGGAGCATCAACATAAATTTTAAAGAGCACTCAGAGACTCGACTTATGAACTCTGCAGGCAGCCTTCTTTAGTATGCTTGATGTTGGGGAATTGCTGAAGTGCCGGTCTCAATTGCTTGGCAACGCAGACTGCTTAAAAGTAGAGAGATATAGCAAAGCTCCTTGATCATTTAAAGGTATATTCTCTCCCTGAAAAAGTAAATGTTTTTGCTTTGTCCTATTGTAAGATCAGATTTTGCTTTAAGATAAAACAGTACTTTCAAGCTTCATAATTGCACATGTCACCCCATCGGAACTAGGAAAACAGTTTACTCCCATATATTAAGTTCATATATTGTAAGTTCAAAAACATTATACACACATTAAATCTGCAAATTTGACCAACATTACCCTTTATATAATCCAGCCAGATGGAGAGGAACAAATAAACAGTGAGATAAGAAGAACAGAAAGGGAATAAAAATCCGTTATACCGATATCGATATGGGACTACAGATTATTTTACAATGCAGTCATGTAATAGCAGTATTTTAAAATCACATTGTAAAATGCATTACATTAGGAGGATACCATGCTATCACAGAACAATGTTCATCACTAGCATAAAATAATGATATTGGGAGGTATTTTTCAATTGCATTGACACTGTTTTGCAAGACCTTTATAAATAGGCTCTAATTTAAGTACTGTATATTACCAACAAAACAGCATATTTGGTTTTATAACAAATGGGTTCCAATTCATCAATACTATGCTAATACTAATAATAAAAAGAAGGAAGAAACAAGAAAGGCTAAAAGATAACTTACTGTAAATGAAAATAAAGGAAAGAAACAACCAGACATCTATATATGATGATCACCACCATATAGTAAACACATTAGTAACTAAGGGATACAGAGTTTATTGATAGTATATATTTGTTGACTGGGTGGTTCACAAATTAATCAATCAGTTTCTATGTCAAAATGCTTCTAAAAAGCTGTTCATTCTTAGTCAAACAATATTTTGTCTTTCATTATTAGTCCTCAGTGTGTATAAAGGAGAACTGTGATCTAAAAAACAGAATAGAATAGAATCTAGAAACTGCTGTTAAAAACAATGTAATTTTTAGATTCAGTAACACACGTGTTATGGAGATTCCTTACGGATCGGCGCACACCGGAATTCTTGGAGTCCACACTCATTAGTTAAATAAAACACGGCTTTATTGAGGCATATCACGCCTTACAAACTACAAACATAGTAAAAAACCCGCCTTACGCGTTTCAAGCCGGAAGGCTCTTACTCATAGGCATTGAGCCTATGAGTAAGAGCTTCCGGCTTGAAACGCGTAAGGCGGGTTTTTTACTATGTTTGTAGTTTGTAAGGCGTGATATGCCTCAATAAAGCCGTGCTTTATTTAACTAATGAGTGTGGACTCCAAGAATTCCGGTGTGCGCCGATCCGTAAGGAATCTCCATAACACGTGTGTTACTAAATAGAACCAAAGCGAAGGGTTCGGGGCAGGTGGCACCCAGACCACCAGAAGGGACTGGTGAGTACCATTATCCTTGAGTCATTTGAATGATTAAGTTTCAGCAATTGGGAAGAAATTCCAACAACAGGCACAGGGTTTGTTACACCTGTGCCTAATATTAGAACAAGTGAGTTTGATTTATATGAACACTCGCTATATTGGATACAGATTGCTTGATAGCATGCTAATTAGAATGTTGAAATTTTTAGATTCACCCTTGTTTAAGGATATGTACACCCCATACAAAAATCTATACTTACCACCACCCCCACACCTCAAACCCAGGGTTGCCATATTCATGCGGTTCAAGTTGAAAATCTTGTTTAGGGCTCCTGCACCCTTGTCTATTTAAGTCTATTGCAGAATTCATTAGAGCTTGCGAGTATGGAGGCATCAGAGGCAAAATATTTTCTTTAATATTTTTTTCTCAACTGACATGTATGGTACTGTTATAAATCAAGGTACCTGTTTTTACCTGAAAAATGAGTAAAATCTGATTGACTTCAGTATAAGTTGAGGGTAGAAATTATGATCAATTATGACCACTACTGACTGCCTTCTGATTCTGTATTATTTTGAGGCTTTAGTTGCCGTTTAAATGGACAGCAGAATTCCCATACAGTGGTCCCTTACAATAATAGCCAGATCCAGTATGGCTATTACTCTATGGGACTACTGACTACAATACAGAATCAGAAAGCAATCATTAAAAATAGATACTGTAACATCTACATGTTTAGTTAATACTGTTTCTTTAAGGCATAGAGGCAAGCTGGGAAAAAGGGGCAGTATCAGGAAGTAAGCTAGGGAATAGCATGGTATGAGAAAGTGTGATGTACCTGTTGCTCTGTTTGAATAAATCAAGTTCCCTCTACATTCCAAGTGTTTTCTTGCTCTTGAACAATATAACAAGGGAGACATAACAGATACCATCCTACTGATTCTGTATTGTTTTGAGACATTAGTTGCCCTTTAAATGGAGAGTAACCCTACACAGTAACCCCCAATTCCTTGCCACTCCAGATTTTTGGAAACTAAAACCCCCAGCATGCTTTATTTGCTGGCAGCTGTAGTTTACAAACATCTGCAGTGGCAAGCACTGCAAGGAGTTTATAGTTTAATACAAATCCTCTTGCAACAACTTATTTGGGCTACAAGAAAGTCTCCATACATGCAGAATAAAGATATTTCTTTAAGCATGCACTTGATGTGTGTATTTTAGATCTTGCCACTCTTAAAGGTTTAATTATTACATAATAATGTTAAGAGTCCTAACACTTCAAACAGAAGATGTCTGCATCAGATACAGATGAACTAGTATTCTAGACAGGGCAGGAGACAGATATAATGTCAATTGTGTTTCTAGACGCCTTAAAAAATTAAGTGAATGTTCTTTAAATCCTTTAGCTATCAGACTATTTTTCTTGGATTCATAAAAAATAATAATTTGAGGTGTTTTGCCTGCTGCAACGTTACAGTTAAAATCATAGTTACTTAAAAATGCATTATGGTAAGTCAACTTTGAAGATGAAAACCAAGCCTGTGACATAAAAACATTTAACCACATTCACAAGACAAAAAAGGTCCTTTTAAAACACATTTCTACTTGTAAGTACAGGCAACTTGATATGTACTCTATGGGTATTAATAAATGTGCCAGGCAATGGTTAAACAATGAAAAAAGGCATATACACTTATAAGATGTAAAAGACAACATTGTATACATAGTGCAGCAGGTGCAGAATGAATTGTTCATTCAGTACGCTTCTTCTGCTCTTTATATACTATCTGGGCAGCGAATAAATGTGGCATAAACAAAATACCTATTCTGATGACAATGTAGTGACATTACTCATGTACCATGATAATTAAAAAAAAAATCTCATATACATTTTGAGGATACCCTAAAACAGAGAGAGAATGAAACAGAAAAAGAAATAATAATAAAAAATAGTTCCCTTCCTGAATCACAGGCCTGCCACTGAGAGAATTTTTATTGTTTGTGCAGGAAAAGAAAGATACATACATCCACCCTGCAGTGTTCAACTGAAAATCATCTACAGCAGGATTTCTGCTGAATAGGCTTCTACAATTTCAGATAATTCCTTACAAATTGCAACAGACTTGTTTAAGGTCTCAGAAACAAATTTATAGCATAGGAAAGAAGGAGGCAAGGAAAAATGAATGCAGAGACAATTTCAACAGGTGTTTCCCTAAAAATCTCACCGTGGCTAGTAGGAATAGAACAGGAAATTGATCTCCAGAGGCAGCAGATTGTTAGCATCTCTAATGCATTTTTAAATTCCTACTGTGCAAAATCAGCCTGTAAAAACAGACCATTTCTAACAAGTTCCTTGTCTGAGCTCCTGCACCGTTCAATTTCAGATGACTTTAATGAGAACGCTGCTACATATTCCTTCCATCTGGTTCCTATTTGGGACTGAAATATTTCTACTTTCTAACTCATATACTTCTGTAGCTTTAAGACCAGCTGTCTCTTTTTTTAAGCATGATAGCAAGTCTTGGTGCATAACAAAAATAGCTATTTATTGTTGTGGCAAAATAATTATGGGCAAGATACACTTTACAATAAAACAAAGACCTCGCACTTCAAATAATGTATGGATTAAGCTCATTTAGCTTCAACATAACATTGGAAAACACAACTACTCAAACATCTTTTTGCAAACTTTTGTTCCCTATCCCTTTTTACTTCCACACTGATCTCCAATCTTTTACAGTACTTATATCTACTTCTTCAGCCTTTCCACAGAAATAATAGAAAGTAGCAGTAGTATCAAGGAATTGAAAACAAGACCAAGATCTGTAAATCAAACTACAGTATTTGCATCAGTTATGAATTGATTTTAAAACTAAACTATGTACAGAGTAATCAGCCTAGAAATTTCTATGTATGGTTTAAACTGGGTAGTAAAATAAAGTCAAAGGTTTACTGGGAGATAATCCCAGAGCCGCATGCACTCTGGACAAATCTCCCGGAAGAAGCTGCATGGCTCTTGTTAAGTATTCATTGCCAGCTATCAGCTATAGGCTTTCAGCTTCTGCACGAGTGTCCCTTCCGATATTCGCACAGCCGTCGCAACTTAAGGTTGAATCTATTTTGCTACTTTAACCCTAAAGAAAATGTGGCTGTCTGCAAATCCCCCTGTTAATGTGGTGCCCATAAACAGAGTAAGCAATCTAATTAACACCATAATTAGCATAAAGCAACAGAATCAGTTATCAATAAAGTTTTACCACCTACCCGATACCTTAATAAATTTAGTAGTATATCCTCTAGCTATTTAAATCACTTTTTTATACGGTAGCATAGCATTAATATCAACCTTTCTATAGCTGTAAAATAGGCACATTTGCCTGTATCCATAATTTTGCCATTAAAAAAAATGATATAATGATAAGTAGTCTATTATACCCAGAAGGCATAATTTAGGGTTTAGCCCCATCAGGCAACACATATGATCATCCAGAAATGTCAGCAACTGTTGCCAGTATCCTTGAAAGTAACAAGAAGGCACTATGAGGAATATATAAATGGTTCATTCTATCAGAGGCCTTAGGCAAAGGCCTGCTTCCATGCCATTAAGTCCTCCACCCATTGCTCCCCATCCAGCTGTCTAATATCATTTTCCCAGGTTGTTTTCTTAATGGAGATTTGAATGTGAGAATGAGAAATATGTAGGGAGCCATAATCTTAAGTTATCAATTTGGATTGGCTTGGTGCTTGGGGTAAAACATTAATAGGTTTATTAAAGGGCATTTCCCCAACTAAAATTTGCCCCATTGCTGGCCCCATTGTGTAGTGTAAAAAAAATCCTTACCTTTCTCCTCAACTCCTTATGGTTGTCCTGCAGTGCCTGCTGTAAGGACAGAAAAATGAAGAGTAGGAGCCTTTTTTGTTTAATGCGATATCTGGATAAGTAGCCTAATTTGCCAGAGGGGAGCAAAGGATCAGGGATCACTCAGAAATCTGGGGATACCAGGAAGGTAAGGAATCTGGTAAGAGATGTTGGAGGCTACATAATATAAACAAAAATCTGTGAATTCTTCCCAAGCCCGCAAAGCGCTGTAATAATGACCAGTGTATTTTATGCTTACTGGGACCCCATTAGGATTATGTGATTCCTTTGCAGGGACTTAGCTGATTTTCTCAGACATAGGGGCAAGAGTCTAAGTGCAACCAGGTTTTTACCAGAGCTCCTAATGGTGGAGATGTTGCACTACTAAGACCAGGTTGTGGCCCCCCTACACCTACAGCAGCAGGAGAGATGGCAAATGGTGCTGAGGATTCAGAGCCAGAAGGGTAGTTTAATGGAGTCAAGGATTCAAACCCAGAGATACAGGACAAGAAAAGAAGCAAGGAACACAGGAGCAGGAACAGTGAATTCTGGGTGCAGAATCGGGAACAAGAAAACTGGTGTAGGAACAAACATCCAGCGCTGATCTCTTCAACTGGTGGGTTTTTGAATTTGCCAGCAATCCACTGCAAATACCACATAAATCACCAAGCAGCCACAGCAAAGGGAGATTTGAGAGCTTGTTGTATGTTTGTGAATGTGCTCTTTCTACTGTTGTAGAAAGCACATTTAGTTGCAAAATGCAGTGGGTCTACTGTAACTCAATAGTGCTGTTCCTATGAAGCCTAACCCCTTCCGCTCTTTCCCTTGTACGATGCATACTCTGAGGGAGAGAAGCCAATGGGTTGTGGGGTATGTCCAGTGGGGCCAAGCCTGCTTGGCTCCTCAACAATGGTGGCAAACTGTAGTGGGTCTACTGTAACTCTATGGTGCTTTTCCGATGAAGCTTAACCCCTTCCCTGCTTTCCCTTGCACAATGCATACTCTGAGGTATTGAAGCCAATGGGGTGTGGGGTATGTCCAATGGGACAAAGCCTGCCTGGCTCCTCAACAATGGTGGTCAACTGAAGTGAGTATTGTATCTCAGTGGTGCCGTTACTATGAAACCTTATAACTTCCCTGCTTTCTCTTGCATGATGCATACTCTAAGGGAGAAAAGCCAATGGGGTGTGGGGTATGTGCAGTGGGGCCAAGTCTGCCTGGCTCCTTAACAATGGTGGCAAACTACAGTGGGACAACTGTAACTCAATGCTACTGTAACTCTATGGTGCTGTTCCAATGGAGTCTAACCCATTCCCTGCTTTCTCTTGCATAATGCATACTCTGAGGGAGAGAAGCCAATGGGGTGTGGGGTATGTCCAGTGTGGCCAAGTTTGCTTGGCTCCTCAACAATGGTGGCAAACTGCAGAACTTTAAATAAAATTCGAAAACAAACCGAACTTTAGAAAGTTCGGCAATCCCCTATAACATATAGGCTTTGTCTATGATTGGGATGGTTCCCTTGATTCTGTGGGTATGGACATGTAAATACAGTTCCAGCTACCCACATATCCTCTAGATCATTGGTTGTCCAGATATCTGTTCCTGGACATAAATACGAAATAAAGTAAACTTGTTAGGGAGCAACCAATGAATCAGGCAACCCCACAGGTATTGCTATTAACAAAAGTGCATTTATTGTGCACACAAATGTGCACAATAAGGGCACCGCCACACTGCAATGCAAACGCAATCACATGCGATTTCATGTGCGATTTTCGTTGCGCATGCGCGAATGCGGTTTTTTCATTAAGTATTGGAAACCGCATGCGATTGCGATTTAAAATGTGGAACGCAATCGCATCGCACCCAAAAATGCAAGTTTTTGGTACGTTGCCACGATTCCAATGATTTGAAAAAACGCAAACGCAGAAAAATCGCAGAAGTGTAGCCTAGCCCTAAATGCACTTTTGTTAATAGCAATACCTGTGGGGTTGCCTGATTTATTGGTTGTAAATTAGAGAGATGTAAGTTTCAGGCTCACTCTTCTGTAGCATTTCATTGCCTTAAATAAGATGTTGGTAATTGTAGAGTTCCTGCTTATGAAACTATAAAATACCTCCAAGATGAAGCCCTTTAGTAGTTTGCAGTTGCTGGTTATCTTTTGCCCAAGATCTGGTTTTGCAACATAAGCACTTGCAAGCTTTAACTAGGCACACAGCCTACCTATATATGGATCAAGATTAAATGGGACCCTAGGTAAACTCTATTTTGAGCCCCTCCATCTTTTGTAGCATGGACCCCAGACAGGAGCCCAGGTTACCTTTTTGATAATCTAGTCCTGGGATTACTTGTAGATTTTCAGTATCTTTAAGAGAAACTAGCAGCACATTTATAACTTGGTATGAATTTTATTGAATGTATGTGTTCTTCTACTATATTACACAATCGATTATTTACTCTAGAATACAAACCAGAGGCAGTTTGAACCTTAGTGTTAATTTATATGCATTTGAGAACAATATGCAAACGTCCAAAGTTTATCATTCATGTCAGAGTTCAGGCTTTCATGCTTCAAATATTTTCAAACAGTGTCATTTAATTACCAATCTTATTTATTCCTGTCTGCAAGATATGCCTCCACTCCAGTTGAAAATTGTTTTCCTTCGACTCCTGCTAAGCTCTTAGATTTCCATGTTTCAATGAAAGGAAATGACAGACTTCTGTTTTCTACACTTCTAGCAGTGCTACATAAACAAGTTCTAAAGCAATCTGCTTATACTTCTTATGCAGATTTCTTGGTTTCTTTAGAGGTTCTACCACACAATTATCTTTCTAGACCTCCTACCAACAACTAAACCGGCATCCGCTCCTGTGATTGGCTAAGGTGCAATGTCTTAGCCAATCATAGGAGCAGATGCTGGTCCAGCCCCGCCTGTTTGACTTCCGTGTACGGAAAAGGCACAGAAATGAAGCAGATGGCAGCCGAGGAACGAAGGCTGGTAAGTACATTTGAGGACATCTTTGGCTGCTGTAAATCTCACAAGGTCGAGGTTTACAGCCTTTTCCTACAACATATTCAAATTTAGTTTGAGAGGTGGACATACCCTTTTAAAAATTGCCTTCCCCCATGATACAATACCGGACGCAAACAAGATTACGTCCTATATCGCTTGATAGAGTAAAGGTAAGAAGCGGATGTTGTAGCACAAAACTTAACACTTTAAAAATTGTATCTGGTGCAAAACATTTGGAAACAGCACAGTGCCCTAAAATCAGTGTAAAACCCACGTTAACCCAATATCGGGTTAACGTGTGCTTTAGCCTTATTTTTGGGATATTGAATATTCCCCCAGGGTTCATAAGAGCTGGTACCCAACGGTCAATAAATTGGTCCAGTCATTTACCACACTTTCCCAACTGATTTCTAGACAAAATAGGTTGGTTGGATCTGACATATCGGTAAATCGCGACCAATCCTTCTGTCTTTCTACTTATGTGTACCATGCCTTACACTTGGAAATCTAGGTACATAAAGGCAATAGAGGAGACTCAGGCAACAGGCAGTGTAACTGCAACCGGATGATTTATTGCATGTGAACATGCAATACCTAGATTTGTAACATGCTGTTGAATGGAAGCATGAAATAGAAGGAGCTGGTCTGTTTGATTACTAGTATTGTGGATAATCCTGCTTTTCCTGTGAATTTTACACTTGGAAATGTTTTTGTCTCTATAATTATCCCATATACTTTTTAGATAATACCTTATTTATTTTATTATAAAAAGTGCAGGGGCAGTCATTCCTACTGAACAAGATACCACAATAACTAGTCAGCACAGTAATAAGAAAATAATTGCCACATTTGATGTAAAACAAACAATGTCATTGGGTAAGCTCAAACTTAAAAAGCAGCTTAGGGTAGAGTAATTTTGCTGTAGTGTACCACCATGCTATGATACTTGTGGTGTTGCTACCACATTAGTGCAGGTATCTTTATATGACAGTATATTGTTGAGATACTGATATGGTATTTCTCTCCTGCAGTTCTGCTGGAAACGTTGCTGATCGAGTGCTCGCTCAGCTATTGACAGAAATGGATGGGATTGAACAGCTAAAAGATGTTGTGGTTTTAGCTGCAACAAATCGCCCAGATCTCATAGACAAGGTAAGATTACATTGGTAAGATTAAATTGGTATTAAAGATTTCTTCCTGATATTGCTGTGCAGAATGACCCTAAAACATATTTGGCAATGGGTTAAAAGCATGAATCAAGTACAGGGGACATGAAAAAGGAAAATTAGCATAGTAGTACTGGCCTGGTAGATATCTGACTTTTTATGCAAGCTGCAGTCAAACAAATCATTGACAATACATGAAAAAAGCAGGAAAAGGTGGTTGGTGGATAGACTTGGTCAAATGGACTTGGCTGATGCCAGATTAACAAAAACAGACTAATTTAGGATTAGTCCTAATCTGATAGAAGGGAATGAATAAACATTAAAATTACATGATTTGTTTCAATGAGTATTGATTAGCAGTTTTCAGGTACTTGATTTCTTTATGAAGAGAATGATTCTTCTGACAAGCTGAACACAGTTGGTTCATTGGGGAAATCTGTGATTTATAAATTCTTTGGGTGTAAAACATCCATTCTTGTTTCTCACTCCACATGTATGTGTCTTTATCTTTTTCCTGCAATTATTTTTTCTTGCAATAAAGGCATAAACATCTGGATGAATCCTCCACCTTGAGTATCATGTTAGCATATTTTCAGGTTGCTTGCTATGTTCTAATGTCAGGATTTTTATCTAGATCATCAGGCACCTCTAATTCTCTGTTCTTCTCTATAAATAAGCAGTATCACCAATATAGCCAAGCAGGCCAACTAGAAACAATCCCTTCGAAGGCAAGTAGGGAGAATCTACATACCAAACTAGTTGTGTGTTAGCTTTATGTGCAAAGCTGTTTTTGCACATAATTGTTGTGGGTATATAACATAATTGTTTCATTGTTGTTGTGGGAATATTTTATTGATAAATTCAAAGCTATTCTTGTACCCAGAGGTTAGCTTTTGTAATGGAACATTGCTTTGCATTGTGCTATGTACTGTCTCCTGTGTAGAGCAAAAGAGACCTCCATCAAGTTGGGTACCTGAGTTTTTTTGGAGTTTATTTTATTTTTTTATTTACAAGCATCTGGATGGTTACCCATTTTTTGGTTTGGGTGACTTGAGTTTCAATGTGGGTAAGAGGTTGGCTCAGGTCTCTACAATCCATCCTCTTATTAACATACCATAAAATACCACATAATAATCAATTTTCAAATAATCAAGGAAATGACCTTGACAATCCAAGGAAGACTCATTTCTTCAATGAGTCCAAGGGCTATAGGAAACTTTTGTCATATATTTACCAAAGACAAGTGCAGCAATCCATATCGAAATATCCAAGCTTCTCAACTTTGTACAGCACAGACTGTTTCAGAATTTCCGCAATAGCTAACTAAGCCATGTGAGTAGATAACCATTAAAAACTATTTGTCTGGTTTGGCAACACAAGGTTGTTTTAGTCACAAACATATCCGTTTGGAATTTAGCAATAATTATCCAAGTATCTTTGTAAATACGCTCGTAAATTTCAATTTAGGCAACACAATTTTGATCTCGTTTGTTCTATTCATGTTTCAGCAGTTTGAAGTTAATATTTATATATTTATTTTATAAACAGAGCTAGATTAGTAGGTTCGTGTCACCCTTTTTTTTTTTTTTAAAGAAATCAGCTGCATTATTTGCCTACATTGGAAGGGATCTTTGTTGCTGGTCAAACAGTAAAGAATTAAAAGATTTAGAACAGATCATTTAGAATATTTACAAAGTTAAAATTAGCATAGCCAAATAATACCATATAATATATATATATAGTTTTCAGGAACTGGTGAATGTGGTAAAAGACAACAAGCAAAATAGCAAAAAACAACCACAAGTCAGCACTGAAATAAAACTCTGTGCATAGATGATATAACAGGGCAATTAAGCTCCCTATACTGTTTTTTAGGTGCTTTTTCCTGGGAACATTAATAGGAATGGGTCGTTTCAGGTGTTTAATGAGTCTTTAATTAATTGGCTACAAGTTTTCTCATTCTAGACTGGAAAAGTATTCAACAACATACCAACATGTTGCACTGACCATGTTTTAGGGGGAAAAAAGTATAAAATGAGAGATTGCTATTAAATTTCAATATTGTATTGATTCATTATGCTTCACAGTGCATGCAATAAATATATACAATTGTCTAGCAGCTGAAACACGCAGAGTTGGAAGTATAGAAGATGTATGTATTTGTTTGGTCGGGATCCATGTCTACAAGCTTGTTACCAAAACAATACTGTTTGTGGGATAACATGCACCAAGATGCAGGTTGTGGTGGTGGAGGGTAGTACTGTAAATCCACATTCTAATAAAATTCCGAATTTATGCTTTACATTGGGCATGATATATGCTAAAATACAGTGATTCTGTCATATATACTTGTATATACTGTCTCTGCTTTCATTTTACAGTGCATGGAACATGTTTACAATTATATGGCACATAAAGTGTACTCCTTGCCGCAAGTGGAAATTGCAACAAACAGTTATTTGTATTGGATATATTGCTTTATCTTATTTTTTCTTTTACTGTTCAATTATTATTCATTGTAGCATACATATACTGTTTAATATATTGTGTGTATATTTTACTGTTCAATATTCTAATGCAAAAATCATGCAACGGGGACAAAAATATAAATAAATACATAAATAATTATGTACATTAATATATATAGTGTACAATTGCATAAACCATGCAACATGAGGTGTTTAACATACAGATAAATAGGGAAGGGTAGAAGTGAGAACTTACAGTATGAGAGAAGTGAGAACTTACAGTATGAGAGAAGTGAGAACTTACAGTATAAATTTGAAACAATTGTATAATGTACTGGTGCTCTGAGAGGTAGGATGTGAGATTACATTTAAACCTAGTGATATGTATTTCTTTCAATCAAGAAAATTAACAGTCTATGTAATAAGTATAAAATGTAAATAAGCTTTTTAGCACTGTATTTCCATCACTAAAAAATGAGTTGCTAGAAGAAGAAATGGAACTTGCATGCAACCCCCAAACAGGAAGTGGGAAGTGGACAGAGTTGAGAAATGGGATTACTTTGTTTCTCATTGAGCTGGATGTAAGTGTCAGACACATTAGCTGAGATGCAAAGCACAAAGACTTGGTCTGCTGTCTGTGATGGCACCCTGGGGCCTTTGACAGCCTTTCTCCTCCTTATCATGGACTGTAGAAAAGATGCATCCTCAAGTGTCCAATTTACATAAGAATGACAGGATGTGATTGGACAAATGAAGATGAATGTAATGCAGTGATGTCAGTCAGGGCTATTGTCTGAAGATGGATGGGTCCTGAGTTCCATCCCGTTTCAGGAGCTTCTTCACAACACAGAGTAGTTACAAAAAGGACACCACAGTACAATGGTGCCCTATGAAAGCCAGAGAGATGGGTGTTTATATTCTCTTATGACCTGTCACTCACTGTGTTCTTGTTGGGCAGGAATTATTTTCTTTAAAATATACGTGATTGGATTGCATATATTTCATATTTTGGATGGAAAAACAGATAGTACTTTTTAGATTTAAGTTAAGTTTCATTTTGAGAATTTTAAGAGTGTTACAATGGGAGTAAGGTTTAATAGTGACCAGACATAGATTTGATCCATGTTTTGAATGGTTTTCTAGAATAAAAGAGAATGTTGTTAAACATATGTGCCCTGGCATTTCCCCCATATTTGCACATGTTTCCATTAGGGTTGTAGTACACAGGCTTTTTAAGAATGCTTGCAGACTGCCAGGTTATTAGGAAAAGACACATTACCTATTGGTTTGTGGTGCTGTCAGACAGTTAACTCACTATTCACTGCTCTATACCTGCCAGCTACTGCTGTACCCTGGGTGGAGGAAGCCTGTATACCACAACCTTTAGGCTCTCTGATTCTCCTCACCAATCATAAAAATAATTTATGATGGGACACCTTGATTGTAAACTATTTGGCATGATGTGAATTGTGAATCTAAACTCTCAAATTCTGTGGAATCTCTTTAGAACCATGTAAGGAAAATACCTGTATACATGTTTGCCACCCAGCTAACTAAAGGATTTTTAATTATTTTTTCCCACTTGATAAGTGGTTTTGGATGAAAAATATAAATAAGTTGATATATTTTTAAAAGACATGAATATGTTAAAAAGACATGAATGTTTTTCTCAAAATGCTTATTTTTAGGAAATAAGCATTTTTCTGTTATCTCTCTCTCTATTAGACATTCCCTTGACTCATTTTGCTTTTTACTAGGGTTTTTCTTCTGGCCCTCCTTGCCTTCTCCCCTACATTTACTGTAATTACCATCTGCACTTTCCTTGGCAACTTTTTGTTTTTAACTAGCCCCCCCATCTCTTTCCCCTTTCTGTTTGCTTATCTTGTTATCTTTTGGAAGTAGATTTTTACTTTCTGTTAAACCTTTGTTAAAATCAGTACTGCTTTGACCGGATTAAGAGGGTATAGCCCTCAAAAGCTTGTCAACTAAATAAACGGTTATTCCTTAGAAAAAAAAATCACAGTACTCTAATATGGCACTACATGTGGCACTACAATCATTTTCTGTACTATGACAGATGCATACACTTTGAAAAGGATGGTATTGCCAGGAGAAAGTGTAGCACATTTTATTGTCAGGTTTGTAGTGGTTCAAATGTATAGTGCTACAGCTCAATATTTTGCGTCAACTGACCACCTGATGCAACTACTTCTTGGTGAAATTTCACAATTTATTTGTGCATAAACGACAATACAACGTTTCGGGGAGCCACCTGCCCCCTTCCTGAGAACTGCACCAGGTGAGAGACGGTGTTTATTGACTTCTTTCAATTTGAGATACAAACTGCAGTTAACTATTTGTATTTACAATAACGGGCTTGTTATCTACATTACTAATGCAGGTAGGGAGA
This sequence comes from Hymenochirus boettgeri, assembly GCA_019447015.1. Lineage (NCBI taxonomy): Eukaryota > Metazoa > Chordata > Amphibia > Anura > Pipidae > Hymenochirus > Hymenochirus boettgeri. The sequence goes on from CM033469.1 coordinate 128,124,130, forward strand.
GAAAGGGAGAGGGGGGAGACAGATGCTGGATTTTTCTTCCTTTTTTTACCTTATATATTATATGGAATAATACGCTATCTACAGAATAATATACGGATATTACTTCACCACGGAGTTCCCTGACCTCTATAAAAGCACTTGGCCTAACAGCCTCATGCTTTTATATGGTCAGGGAACTCCTTGGTGGCGTAATCTCCTTATATTACACTGTTGGTAGTGTATTATCCCTTATATTCTATAATCAAATATCATGCAACAAAGACTCTTGGTCTGTGTCTCTGAGGAAGTGTGAAAATGTATTATGCCCATACCAAAAAATGCTTTTTTAGGCACATCATATTTGGACAGTTAAAGGGTTTAGTTTCTTCATCTGATGACCAATTGCAGTTTGCTTATAGATAAAATAGAACAGCTGAGAATGCAGTCTATATGGTCAATTTAATGTGCAAGCCTTATTTAAGGTGTGTACATACTTTAATGATAAAGAGACGATTCTATCGGATTTGATCGCCCCGTTATCATTAAAGTGTGCACCACTGTGTATTTCCGAGAATTTTTGAGGCTGGTGAGCATTCACCGTTGGCCTCTGGATTGAACGGACTTGACTGAGAATCTCTCTTTGCTGCGATCAGCACCCTGTACTAAAATATAGGGAGTTGGCCTCGGCTGAGAGAAATGTGGTAGTCTTGAACCTTCTCCCTGTACTTTATATACATTCGGGACTGTGTTTAGAGTGATCTTTAAAAAGGACAGACACAATTTAAAGATTCTGTCTGTCATCTTGTAAAGAGCTTTGCCATGTGTATCTAGCTTTTAATAGATCTAATACTTATGTAAATTATTTTTCTGCGTTTCTCACCGTTCCTGTCTTACACTTGTGTAATAAAAGTATGTGGTTGAGTATTGGTCAGACTCTTTTTGTAGAAGGATTGGTAACTTTTTATCAGATCAGCAGTAATGGTTCAAACTTAATCATTGTGTTTCCTCAGTGTGTACTATTAATACAAGCATGCCACCAAGGGTGTGTGCTTAGCCCTTTTTAATACTCACTTTTCAATCTGTAAGCTAAAAGATTTTGTTTTAAGATGGACTTCTCTTTTTTCAGCACTTTGGAGAGCAATATCAGCAAGTGGCCAACCAAGTCATAGCCCTCTAATTTTAGAATACCTATCACATTTAAAAAAAACTTTATTTTTGTGCTAAATGTTTCATAAACATACAGTATATACATTACTCAATTCAGTGGAGGATTATAAGTTTGCAGGTTTTCTGTAAATAATGATAGAACAAAGCAGATGGTTTTGTCATCAAATTATTTTCCATGTCTTTACTGAAATTTTGTTTTCATTTGCATGAGATCTTATAACAGTGCATGTAGAACAGAGAGCTCTTCCAGCGGGCAGCTAATAAATAATACATTCCAGGTGTTTAGTAGCTTTTTTTTAACTGCTGAATTGTCAGAGCTTTTTAAGAGATCTAGTAAATCAGTGCTTTCAGTTTCCAGGTCCAGGTATAATAAAACTGGATGGTGACAGCAGAAGAACACGGACACTTTTCGGAAAAGATTTACTGAGCTGTAGTGATTTGTTGCCTCCTTAAACTCACAACATATTTTAGTGTGCTTCATTAAATAAGTAATTTTCTGGTGGGAAATGTTCAAATACCTATTTTCTTAAATGAAGAATAATTAATAAATCATACTTTTTTTAACATGATTGTTCCAGAATTGCTGCATTTTTTAAAGATTAAATGATATCCATACTGTTCCCCCCTACCCTCCTCCCTTTTAAGGTAGGGACCTAAACAGCTAGGTCCTTACCATTGGGTATACTGGCAATCAGCTGTTTTACTTACCTCAAGTTTCTCTCTCCTGCCCGGCCCAGCTTTGCCCATCAATCTGTTGGCTACAAGACCTATAGGAAGATACACCCTGTAACAAGACAGAGGAGGCAGATGTGGATACTTGTCCTTTAAATGGACAGTTCAGTGGAAATTATCAATATTTGTTAAATTGTTAGTTTGTGGAATGCCTTCTTAGTTATTCTACATATTCTCTTCCATTTTGAAAAATCAGTTGATTTCATACCCTTTGCTGTTCCATGCTGATGACATGTGAGCTGACATTTCAGGTCCTTCTTCTTCCCCGGATGCACCACATCCTTGGAATGTTCCTAACAGTTATTTCTACTGATTGGCAGTTTGATGGGTGAAACATGCTCAGATCTCTACTGAGCAACTGAATCAATGCAGGCGCTGGGTTACGGGCAAGACCATAACGGTCTCTACTAGGGGTCCTGCAACCAGGAAGTCAGTATTTCGGTTGCATTTATACACAGACAAAATGCTGAATTGGCAGATTAAGGTCATTGGCATGAAAAAATACTGCTCTTTTTTCTGAAAAGTACATGTGTTTGCACTGAACTTCCCCTTTTTTGGGATTGCTGGTGTGGATAGGCCAATATTATGGCTATTTTTTTTTTATATATATATATTTGTTAGATAATTTTCTCGCCTCCTTTCATGTTCCCTCGCAAGTCTGCTCCCCGCCAAGTTTCCTCTCAGGTCCCCTCCCCATCACTTAGCAGGGTTGATCCTGATGCTTCATTTTTTGGGTGAAACGGACCTTCGTTTGGGCCTTGGTGCCATGTAAATGCCAGTTTTGGCCAACAAAGTGCCCACACACAGCACGATTGTCGGCCATAACGAACGATCAAACATATAGTGCATGGCGGGTCAGCACCTGCAATCACACATGTGTGTATGAAGCTTTAAGCAAAACACAACAGTATATCTGGAATAATAAACAATGTCTATATTAAAATATTTTACACTTTACAATTAAAAGTTCACAATACATATACAGTATGTATAAAAATATGTAACATAAAGGCACCGCTAAACGTTTCCCTAGAGCTTCATCAGGCCAATCAATAAAATATCCATTTGGATGGCTGTATGTTATTCACCAATTTTAAAGGATAAGTACACTGTAAAAACAAGTTAAGTGTAATTGGAAGCTGCAGCTTTAACTAATCATCTCCCTTTTTTTCTCTAGGTCCCTTCTGAGCCTACCTGTGCTCATGTTAAGTTCCTGACATCTTGGATCTTCATTGTAGTCTTCTTAGCTCAGCCCCCCAAGACTTCCTTCATCTGTAGTCCAAAAATGCACAGCGGAGCTGTGACGTCAGCGTGTGCTCAGACACACGTGCGTGACGTCATTGCGCTGCGCTGTAACAAGCACGGCGTGATGACGTCACACGCGCATGGAGCAAACTGACCGTGCATTTTTGGATTACAGAAGAAGGAGATCCAGGAAGTCTTGGGGTGAGGAGCTAAGAAGACAACAATGAAGATCCAAGATGTCAGGAACATTACATGAGCACACAGGTAGGCTCAGAAGGGACCTAGAAAAAAAAGCAGGGATTTTTTAAATTTTTTTTAAAAATGATACAGTAACTTACTGTAAATGGCTCTGGGACCTCGGAAATGTTCTGGGGAACAGACAATTAGATTCTTTCAGAAAGAATCTGATTGCAACAGAATCTTATTGGTTAGTATTGCAATCAGAATATTTCTGAAATAATTTGATTGTATCCAGTCAGAATTGGTTACAATCATATTCTTTCAGAAAGAATCTGATTGGTATGCTTTCTGGAAGAATCTGATTGGCCATCATCATCTAGAGATTTGCGGATTATAGTGAAAATTCGAAAGTCAGTGGAAATCCGCCTTTAAATTCAAGGGGGGGGGGGAAATGTGGAAATTTCCTCCTAAAATAATAAGTAGCAATGGTAACTTACTGTAAATGGCTCAGGGACCTGGGAAATGGTCTGGGGAATGCGTATCAATGCCCACAGTCTTTAAAAAATCTAGTTTTTTTTTTTAATACAGCTGTTTTACTTCTCCTGGTGCCCATAGACTGTTACCACACCGCTGACGTGGAACTCCGCTAATAGAGGGGGTAGTTGAAGGCTAATTTCTGTATAGGTTATGGAGCGCTAAAGTCGAGGAACATAGACTCAAACGTTTGATATTTATTGAAAATTCAATAATCATTAGAAGTTCGGAAGTTCAAAATTCAGAATAGTTTGGGTCCGCTCAAACTGTTAAAGCTAGGGTTCAAGTTCAATCCTAGTCTGAACTTCCTACTGTGCTTGTTCAGAAATCCCCCCTCCCACTTTAAAAATCTTGTGCTTGCCCCAGGATTTGATGCATTCCCAATGGGCACCAGGCACATACAGCACCAGAAGTGCACTATTATTGAGGGGTTGTAGCACCGACTGGCTCGTTATGTTGGCATTCAGACCACTGTCTTGGCCCTCCAGAGACAGTGGTCTGACCTTAAGAGGCAGAGGCCTTATTTACGAGATTTACGATCCGCATTGAATACCACTGCGGTAGTTTACTACCGCATGGTGTTCTACGACCGAACATTCGTTAGTTAACAAACGTTCAATGTAAATGTACGACCACAGCCATACATTTATGGCCGTGATTGTACATTATCGATAGCGCTGTATTGCACGTTTTGAAATAGGGCCCCTAGACCTCTAAAAGGCTTGGTCCAAAGGACTTATAGGGGGGTTAGTCCTTAAAAGGACTTTTGGGGTCCACATTGTGTAAATACAGGGGTGTAGGAGTCTCTCCAACTCCTATACTGTCAGGACTTCGCTAAACTCACTTTAACACACTGACAAAATGGTGCCTGTCTAGCTGCCTTTTATACCCAGGGGGTTGGCACTGATAAAAATAGCTGCCATTGGTAAATTTGGGACATGAAAATCCAAACCTAGAAAGCGGAATTCTGGAAAATCCACTGCATCTGCGGATTTGCAGATCCTCGGAGATCCGACACAGAACCGGATTTGGATCCGCAATCCAGTCTATCTCTAGTTAGTATACCAATCAGATTGTTTCTGAAAGAATCTGATTGTATCCAATCAGAATTGGTTACAATCAGATTCTTTCAGCAATAATCTGATTGGTATACTAACCAATTCTTTCTGAAAGAATCTGATTGTAACGAATTCTGACTGAAAAAGAATGTGATTGGTTAGTATACCAATCAGATTCTTTATAAAAAAAATCTGATTGTCTGTTCCCCAGACCATTTCTCAGGTCCCAGAGCTATTTACAGTAAGTTACTGTATAATTTCTACAAAATTTTTAAAAATTTGAAAGCGGAAAGCGGAATTCCGGAAAATCCGTGCAATCTGCGGATCTCAGAAATCCACTGCAGAACTGGATTTGGATCCGCCATTCGGCCATCTCTATTCCTCACTTCTATCTTCAAATCCAAAAATATTACTCTTTACAGCTAATTATAATTTTGAGTTCTCAAGCCAAACTCCTTGTGTGAATGTATTGGTATAGATTTTTAATTTATTGTATATCAATGAACAAAAATATCCTTCTTCTGAGTTACTATATAGATCATTTTTTATCTGTAAAATTGGCTTGCACTTATTCCCATTTGTATAATCTGTACAGCTCTGTGTACCCAAGTGGTGCTATATATATTGGCTAGGTGCTCAATGGTGATTAAGGACACTACCTTTGACCAGTGGCGAGGGAAAGATTTGGTAAGTATATCTGGATATAGAGACTGTACAGGGGTGAGGACTTACCTGCCTAGGTCCTAAACCTGGATAATTTTAGTGAACAGGAGTGTTGAGGAATGAGGGAGGTACGGTAAGTATACTATTCCTTTGAAGAAGGCAACACTATTAAATTCACCTATTGGATGTTCTCATAAATACTTCCCATAATTAGCATTTTAGTTCTTTCCATTCCTTTCCAGAATTTTTACTCAGCACTGTATGTAGGTACTTTATGTTTTCCTGATGTACACACCTGTTTTATTTACCATATTCGTTGGTGTGCTCCTGTAGGTTTTTTCTTTTTTTTAAATTATATCATAATTTTCTCCCCCCCCCCTTCCCATTGGAGCTGATTTTTTCTAAACATTTTGTTTCTTCAAAATAACTTTTTTTTTTCATGATGGCAAAAATTAATTAATTGAAATAATTTAGACATTTTTAGGTTCCTAAAACACGGTGTTATTGCTGTATAGCCAGATGTCACTGGTGTGTGAACTCTAGATAAGTAAACATTCCTTAAGGTGATGGTTATGTTTATTTCCTCTCTGATTGAGTGCTAGCTCATTTACATGCTTCTTTTAACTTTCCCTATCCATAAAAACATATGTATAATTCCTTAATTTAGCTACAGCAATTAGCCCTCATTTGTACTATACAGCATATGTGTTATTTTACATGATTGACAATTAGTTAGGGTCTTGGAATGATGCAATCTTACTGCCATATTTGAAAATGCAACACTTACAACATACACAGATATAAACTTTCCTTCTTGTCAGGTTAGCTTTTGATTAAACCATAAGTAATGTAGTGCAAGGTCCAGTTGATTTTGTCAGGTTTGCTTTTTGTTAACTTAACCATGTTGCTGGAGGGTGATTGCAAACCTCCCCTTAAAGCAGAACTAAACTTAATTTCTTTTAATCCTGATTTTACTGACATTTTCTGAAATGTACTTCTATCTATTTCAAGTTCACTGATGGCACGTTCTGCTGAAGTGCTGGGCTAGGAAATAATCAGACTAATGGGACACAGCTTTGATTCCCCATGCTCCCTTTTTTGGTTTTTATTATGTGTCTTGCAAAAGATAAACAGGGAGGTGTAATACAAGTTCTTATCATTAAAAAATGGTGCTAATTTTGCCTCAACCAATCAGATGTTAGCTTTCAAATGTTAAATAATCTGATTGGTTGGGGCAAAATTAGCACCATTTTAAACAATAAGAACTTTTACTGAATAACCCTGAAAGACTCTACATGTACGAAGTGTTTTACTTATTAGCCCTTGTGGCATAGAGGTAGAAAGCTTTCTTTTTAGAAAGACACAGTGTAGAAGGTTGCTGGTTGAATTCCCCATACTTTTATTTTTTGCTGAAATGTTAAATGTTCCGTTTCTTTCATCCATGCTAGCAAAGACATACACTGCAAAGATTACTTTTTTTTTTTGCATGAAAAGCAAAGGAATTTATCATTGTTAGGGATAGGAGCATTTGTAATGTGTTTACACACTGCAGTTTCCTTTGAAGTGTACTGCGTACACTTAGCTGGGTGTTCCCAGATAAGGTGAATTATGGGAGCTGACCCCTAGTACTCACAGGTTAATTTCATAAATCACCCAAGCATCCACAGCTAAGTTTGTTGTGTGTTTGTGAATGTGCTCTGTCTATTAGGACAGTGTTGTCTGGGGACTTTAGTTCTCCTTTTATTGTCTTCCCAAGCAATTCATTTTGCGTGCAACTTGAGTAATTTCTAGCTCTATAACTAAAATAATATCAATATCAGCCCTTTATCTTACAGTTCAGAATTACAAACTGGATTAATAGACATAATTAATACATTCAGTATTGCAAGTGATATTGTTTATTTTTACATAAAAGAAAATCACAATCTTAAGGAAAGTTGTTTAAAAGCTTCTGAATCTATAATCTATTTTAATCTTAATAGTATTACTTTAAAGGGGAAATTCTGTGGATTTTTTTAACTTATTATTTGTTGCACATATCTAGGTATACTACAAGTTCTCATTACCTGATTTGATATCTTTTGTATGTCCCGTTGTGGTCAGCAGTGACCTGACATTTCAGATTCTGCAACAGTCCTACCTCTTTCCAAGATGATCATTACCTTGAAATCAGTCATGTTTACCTTATTGCCTTTCTGAAGTGATAAACATGCTTAGTGAGTGAAAAGGTATGACCACAAATGACACTATTAGGGGTCCTGCATACAGAAATCAGTAATTTGGAAGAATTAATAAATGAACTGGATGGACAGGTTAAAGTTAGTGGAATGAGAAAATACTTTTTCTTGAAAGCATGTGTATTTGTGCTGAACTTATGTTTTAATGAATAACAGATTTGCGATGCATATGTTTGTACTCTTATTTTGCTATAACTGAATCTTTTTTCCTGGTAAGTTTATCCTTCTTTTGCATGGTTATTTTATGTGAAAAAAAACTACAATTCCCTTTGCTCTTTTTTTAAAGTATATGTCTTAAATAGTTTATGTCCTTAACCTGCCCATTCAGCATTTTGTCTGTGTATAAATAAATGCTTCCTAAATATTAACTTCCTGTTTGCAGGACCCCTAATAGAGAGCATTATGGTCTTGCCCTTGACCCAGTGCCTGGGTTGATTCAGTTGCTCAGTAGAGATCCGAGCATGTTTGACCCATCAAACTGCCAATCAGTAGAAACTACTCCAAGGTAAGCGTGCATTCTGGAAAGAAGGACCGTTACATAACCCAAAATGTCAGCTCTCTAATATTAGCAGAAGGGAATAGCAAGGGGTATAAATTCAACTGAATGGAAGAGGATATGTAGAATAACTTGGTATGCATAATATAAACTAAAAATATTTAAAAAGATATTTTCCGCTGAATTTTCCTGTAAAATGCTAGTTTTACTGCTTTAATCTTTTCAAACCATTTTGGGAATTTAATTCATAGGAAACAGCAAATAAGGGCAAATGCTTACCTGTGCTATTAATCTGCCACAACCAGTAGATTAATAAAATTTGGCTTTTGCAGATTAGAAGTGCTAGCCCATTTTCTCACCTTTTAGCTACCTAAGCAACATCATTTCTTCCAAATGGTAATGGTTTTTAGAGACAGACTAAGGGGCATATTTATAAACTATCGTTATTTTCGCCATTTCACTATCGCAATGACAAATAGCGGTATTTTTGCCTCATTTATTAAACCGCTCATTTTTGCTTTCGCCTTTGTGGAAAAGTATCACTGGGACGATGTGTGGCTATAGTTTTCACCTTATTCATTGCGTTGTGTGGTAAAAGAGAGATTGCTCTCTAGTGTAATTTCAGAGCTATTTTTGACACCTTTTTTTTTACTTAAAGCCATTTATAAATAGTTTGCTGAAAATAAGCAATACTAAAAAATGTGTCCTATTAATAAAAAAGAGAAAATTTGCCTTTTGAATTTTATACTATTTATATCTTTGGCTGAAAAAAACACCAAATGTGTTAGGCTATTTTTAAATAACAAAGATAGGTATTCAGTGTGTATTAACCAATTTAATACTACCGTACTTTGAAAAACCACCTGGGAGTATTACCTATTTACCATCATATGTGCTGAGCTTTTTCAGCATTATTAGTGCTACTTTTTGCTAGATAATTTTTGCTTTTGATGAAAATTCGCCTTTTTAATAACTTTGGTGAAAGGAAAAGTTGAAAGTTTAAAAAATTATGGTAAAGGCTGGTGGGGAAAAAAAATAATGCCCCTTTATAAATATGTCCTTCAGACCCCCATTTGACAACAAAAGCAAAATGTAGCGGTAATGACCTTTCGCCATTGGTTATCACTGCTTTATAAGTAGCGAAAAGTCCAAATTAGGCAAAAAGGCTGTGTTAAAGAAGGCAAAAAGTTTAACAAACCTTTATAAATATGCCCCTAAATATAGTTTTGCAAGTGTGGAGTCCTGAATTGTATTATCGGAGGGTTAGCCAGTGTGTTAGAATAAGATCAGAGATAATAGTCTGTGTTTAGGGTATTCAGTATACCTGAAGTGGTTGTAGCTTTATTTTCTAATTGTGTTTGCTAGATATTGCTTGGAAGTGTGTTTGATTATAGGGAATACCCCATAATGCATGGTCTGTAGAACAGTAGTAAAGTACAAACAGTAAATTATTATTGTCACTGATATAGGCTTACATGGAAGCCTTTTCTGCTCTATAGGATTGGCTCAGGTCTTTTAGTGGAATAATATGTATTTATAAAAGTGAGGGTCTCCAACAGCATGTATTTCTAGTAAAGCATAGTAAGGTAAAATCTGCCTAATGCTTTTCATGAACGAAATACAGTAGTACCATTCATGATTGCTATACTTCTTTTATAAGCAGATAAATTTAGACATGTAATCCTCTCTTAGCGTTATCCCATTAAGGTATATTTGTTATTTCTGAGTAGATACAGTAGGTATGCCACATAGGTTGATTTTCTTGTTTATATTGATGTAGGAATCATTATGTAAATGATATACATATATATGTGCTGCAGATATTTACACAGTGCCGTGTGAGAGGTATTAAAATTCCCAGAGACAATACAAGGGTGAGTTTATCCAACCATAAGGGTAAACATTAGGGAGGAGGAAGTGTTCTGTCTGAGTGGTTTATTGGATAGTGTACAGAAAAAGTTGAAGTACCCATAAGCACATTGGATTGTAGTGTTTGATCAGGCTCGTGAGACTTTCATGGAGAGGTTTGTTGATTCTTGATTTGAACCTATTGAAATGCTTCATTGGCTTGGAGAATAAGAATGTATAGTATTTGTCATATAATTAGGCAGTGGCATACCACTTGGAAAAGGTATTAGGTATGTAATTAGTACATAAAAAAACTGGAAATCCTGATTGCATTCAGAAGTCGAAAATTATTATTCCATTTATGAAAATAAGAATTTAAAATGTCATTTTAAAATAAGAATATTATTAATGTGAAAAGAAAAATTTAGCCTGAAATATTTTCCTTAAACTGCTGATAAAAACAATATATCACTTAGGCCACACTGCATTGCACAAACACATTGCCTTCACAAGCATTAATTTAGCTAGTTTTTGTTATTGTGTTCTGCGTTGCATTTTTTAAAGATTTGTTTCTATGCGCTAGCAATTTGCTTTACAAAGGGATTGTGGGTAAAACATTTTAATAATTGCTTTTATTTTTGCTACAATGTTAAGTAATATTGATTTCTAACTGCATTTCTGAGTGCTGCCAAATCCATTGCTAATCTGAAGCTAAACTGAAAATTTATAAAGTATTCTAGATAGACTTGGACAAACAAAATTATTTTTATCTGAAGCAAGACCAATCAGACCTAAAATATCTTATTATTACAAGTGTATTAGGCAATCACCATCACAAGAGAAAACAGAATCTGCATCATAGATTTACTAGAGCTGTGACAGTGTAAGAGAGCAAGGAGTGCAGAGTGACATCATTGCTTTCACAATCACTAGTTATCAGCCACGTAGAACACCAATTTTAGACAGAATATATAAAACCCACATTTTTATACTTTATTATCTGGAAATATTTCCCAAGAACACCAGTAACACCAGTAAAATAAAATTCCACTCCAGTAAATGGCATAAAAATAAATGTAACACCCCTGAAGAACTGAATAAGATAACTGTGTGTTTGTGCACTGTCACATGCTCCCTTGACTAATCTAGTTTATAACAGAATTGGCTAGACACTGGAATGATGGAAAATAAAGAACAAACCTTTTATTAGTAAGGAAAATTTCCCAGCACCTGCAACGTAATGTGACAAGAGAAATAGTTGACTGCTTTTATTGGTACATTGTTCACTGATAAGTCATTACCGAGGACTCCTAGTCATCCTTTAAAGGGCATGTCCACCCCTTTTTTACACTTTTTTTGTAGTGTAGGGCTCCCTACCCCAACTGCTATAGTTATTTGAAGGAAAACTCCCCCGATCATTACTTACATTGCCTCTCTCCTCCGACGTTGAGTCTTGGCCTTCTGCTTGCATGAAACTGCAAGCAGGGGGCCAGACTGGCAGATGCGTCCAGGATTGGCTGAGAGGCAGCCAATTACGGACTCGGCTTCCAGCTGTTCTGAACGTGGGGGGAAAGAGGCAGTGTAAGTAAAGTTTGAATAAATGTTTGTATGTCTTTATTCAACCTCCCTGTTACCACTACCATTACAATCAAAGAGCTCTGCCTTGTTTTCTGCAGATTTTGGCATGATTTTATATATATATTTATATAGAAGAAGAAAATGAGGCAGCACAACTATATGATAGAAAAAGTCTTATCTTCATTTATAATAGATAATGCAAATAAGGTACAGAGGAATAAAGGAATACATTATTTATTTATAATAGATAGTCACATCATAGTTAAAGGACAACTAAAGCCACAGAACAACACTGAACCAGAAGGCTGAACACCTTGATATAAAACCAGTAATCTGTGTCTTGCCTCTCATTTTGATACGGGCGCTGGAAAATTTACCTAAATAACATATGCTTGTGAAGGTTCTCATTCATCCAGGTCATGGTATATCTGTTGTATTCAATTAGATCAACTGGACTTGAAATGTAGTTCTTGAAGACGTTTCGCTATTCATCCGACTGGCTTTCTCAATTCAGAATGACTTGTACAAGAATCTGTGGCAATTATTTACCCTGGAAAATCCTATTTAGCATATCACAGCCAGGTGTTAAGGGTGTGATTGGATAGTGGCTAAGAGGTGTTATAGGAACACCTTACTCTGGGCGTTCCTATAACACCTCTTAGCCACTATCCAATCACACCGTTAACACCTGGCTGTGATATGCTAATTGGGATTTTCCAGGGTACATAATTGCCACAGATTCTTGTACAAGTCATTCTGAATTGAGAAAGCCAGTCGGATGACTAGCGAAACGTCTTCAAGAACTACATTCCAAGTCCAGTTGATCTAATTGAATACAACAGATAAATAACATATGGTTTGTGCTTTACTTCACAGCATTCTAATATCACACAGTTTGGTCAATGACTATTATGTTCTGCACATGCTCAGTCCTTAGCTATGGGAGACCCTTTTTACAGTTGGTCACACCCATTAATAATCTCTAGCCAATCCTTTTACAGGACAGATAAAGCAAGGAAGCATGTGACTGAGGTCAGGAGGTGTGGTCTGACACTGCACATACACACAGATAATTCATCCAGTTCTTAACAGGCTTGCATATACTTTAATACAAGTTACTGGAGTGGGATTTTATAGCTTATTGGGGTTTTTAGAGGGTTTGTTTTCAGATTCTGGAGTATAAAAAATTGGGTTTAGTTCTCCTTTAAGCAATGTCTCTTCATCTTCCTAGTTACCCAAATTTTAATATAAACCCTAATGAGGAATCCCTGGACTTGAGACACAATTAGCTGGTTTAGAAGTATATTGCAATTGCACACTGTAAGTCATAGAAATAAATATAGATATGTATGTATTTTATTTCTTATATAGCGCAACATGTTCCGCCGCGCTTTACAATTATTTACTCAATTCACATCAGGCCCTGCCCCGAAGAGCTTACAATCTAATCACTTTATGTACACATACAGCCTATCAGTATGTCTTTATGATTGTGGGGGAAACCGGAGTGCCCGGAGGAAACCCACGCAAGCACGGGGAGAACATACAAACTCCTTGCAGATGTGTCCAAGGGTGGAATCGAACTCAGGACCTCAGCGCTGCAAGGCATCAGTGCTAACCACTGAGCCACCATGCTGCCCCAGATATACTGTATATTATATAAAACCTCCAAATTTCTCTGCAAAAACAGCACATTTTTTGCATCCCCAATTTTATTCTACCGATTGGTGTATCGTTAATCAGGAAGTCTGTTATGTTGTGGTTATATGTTTTACCTTTCCTACCCCCATTCTCAAGGCCATCTTCCCTTTTTTCTCTCTTACTCAATGTTGCTAACCTGAAACTATTGCATTATATTAAGTATGCATATCAGAATACTTTATCACATGTTTATAACTAATACACAAGTGAAATTAATTTTATTTGTGGATACACAGAGCACAGTGGTATTGTGGAATATAAATGGTACTAATGAACTTAAGAAGAGGGATTCTGTTATTTTCTCCGTTGCTGCCCCCACCCACATACTCTTTCTTCCCACTCTATGTTGCTATATTGAAACAACTATGTTTCTTAATTTATGATATGCCTCCCCGGAAGATTATTTTATATGCCTGGTATTTCAATGTATGAACAGATTTGTTCATATCTATAGATAAAAATAAAATAATTTCGGGGAATGTAAGGGGCCTTAATGATCGGTCTTCTCTCTGCTGCTGTCCCTCTAAGCTAATAGTAGTACCTACTCATATAGTACCTGTTCTATTTATTCTAGAGGGGTCTCAGTCCAAGAATGGAAGTATATTTGTATAGCCATGGAGATTAAAGGGTATCTCCACTGGTTTTTCTAAGTTTTCGTAATCCAGTTCTATTGAAGAACGGGAGGTAAAGGAGCTGTGCCTTACCTTCCGTTCTTCAATAGAACACACAGGAGCCAGGAGAGAAGGTAAGAACTTACCCGCTCGCTCGCTCCCCCGGCGCTTGGTCTGACAGGTCCCGACGGACCTGGTCTTCTATGCGCATAGATCGCGCATGCGCATAGAAGACAAGGTCCGGCCGGGGGAGCGAGCAAGCGGGTAAGTTCTTACCTTCTCTCCTGGCTCCTGTGTGTTCTATTGAAGAACGGAAGGTAAGGCACAGCTCCTTTACCTCCCGTTCTTCAATAGAACTGGATTACGAATACTTAGAAAAACCAGTGGAGATACCCTTTAAGTCTGTGTTATATGTACTAATATTTTTGATCCACCAACTACATCAATGCAGCTATTTTCCACAAGCCAAAATACTTTGTATGGGTGACTTATAATAATGTTATGAATGGGATACTTGACCGTTTCCCTTCCACCCCCACTAGCTTGACCCCCCTCTCTAGGTATATGGGGGAAGTGTGGTCCGGTTGATATCTAAAGACTCCAACTTTTTATGGTCAGAGAATATACTTGTCAATCTACTTTCCATAATACATTATACAATACCTTAGACGTTCCCATAATACCTTAGATTAAATATTTGCTAGTAAAAATGGAATAAATGAAATCAAGAATATTACCCCCCATGAATCTTAATAATGGTATCCATACTCCTAGAAATAGTTTATTTTTTGGCTGATTCTTATACCTACTCCAGATACTATTGAGGAACAAATAGAGTTATAGCTCTCACTGCAACATGACCCGGTCCCCCGGAATATGCAATGGGAAGCATTTAAGATGGCCTTACAGGTGTTTTTAAATACCGAGATAGGCAATATCAAATGAAAAGCAGCAGGGAATGAAAAACAACTGGTCAGATCTTTACAAAAGGCTGAAAACTATTTTGAACAAGGAAACCAGTCAGCTAACTTGCTAGCTAGACTGTCTCATGGGCCAACAGATTAAAACTCAATCTTAGCTATATTGAACTCTTGAGGGGCAACAAGGTATTCAAAACCAAGATTTTGTAAATACCTTTCTATAGACAACAGTCAGGGAGATTTAATAAAAGTTCTTATCGTTTAAAATGGTGCTAATTTTGCCCCAACCAATCAGATCTTATTTAACATTTGTAAGCGTACATCTGATTGGTTGGGGCAAAATTAGCACCATTTTAAACGATAAGAACTTTTATTGAATAACCCTGAATATTTGTCAGTTTAGTGCTACTACACAACAATTTTTAAGATATATGAATAGTATATCCTTCCCCCATCTAACTGGGCTAGAAGTTGAGATCTCTCCCAGTGAACTGATAGACCTACAAGGGAAATGGCAGCAAGCAAAACACTGGGCCCAGAAAGTCTTCCATTTGTATAAAAGACACAGCGAATATATTCTACCCCTCTTACTAAATACCTATCAATATGCCTTTGTGTGTGGTATCCTTCTATGCTCTATGTATGATGCCCATATTGTCTTGATTCATAAAAAGGGACAGACCCCCTGGAATGTAGTTCCTACAGACTGATATCCCTACTAAATATTAATTACAAAGATACTGGCAAAAGTATTCGCTACTAGACTACAAATGATTATTACATCACTTATACACCTTTATCAGATGGGATTTATCCCTGGAAAATCTACATCTATAATTAGCAGTAAAACACTAATTATACTGTTTAGTTGCTCACGATAATGCAGGTACCCGCCTAATGCTGTCTCTGGATGCGAATAGCATTTGACTCAATAGACTGGCCATATATATGGGAATGTTTGCATAAATATTGCTATGGTTCTAAATATATTCAATGATAAAACTCCTATATATGCAACCCAAAGCAGCTATTCAAGATAGTATAAAATCAGAATAGTTTACACTGGCTATAGGCATGAGACAAGGATGCCCCTTGTCACCCAGTTTATGATAGAACCATTAGCACTATTATTAAGGAAAAATAATAGGCTCCCAGACTAGGCTCCCAAACCTTTAAATAGCAAATAGGCAGGAAGACACCAAGGCGCAAAGCTAAGTTTGCAAACGATTTATTCGTTTGCAAACTTAGCTTTGCGCCTTGGTGTCTTCCTGCCTATTTGCTATTTGAAGGATTTCATTCAGTGTGGATGCGGCCACACTGCAGGAGTGGAACTTCCAGCGAACTTAGGAGCAGCTGGAACACTTACCTGGTTTTAGGCTCCCAAACCTCACTTCTTAGTATGTATGCTAATCCTATCGAGTCCCTGCAAGAACAAATATTAAAAAAAATCAGACTTCTGCCCCTTTTCTAGCTTATATGTTTAGTGGGACAAGTCATGTATATTCCCACTGGATAAAAATCTAAATATCCCCACTCTTTTCTGCACATTAGTTCCAGTTGTAGAGGAATTCAAATATTTGGCTTATTATGACAACACGCTTACCTAAGAAAATTTATGACCAAGAATGTATTGGACTTAAAATCAAATAAAAAAGCACAAATCTGGAAACAATTCCCCATCAACCTCTGTTGAAAAATCGACTTGATTAAAATTGTGCTACTCCACAAGATAATGTATATCTTACAACATAGCATGGTGTATATCCCACTAACCTTCTTTAAACAGTGGGATAGTATTTTATTGTCTTTCTTGTGGGCATCTGGAAATGCCAGAGTTTACCTTAAAATCCTGCTAGTTGGTCTAGCTTTGCCAAATTTCTACTATTACTATATGGTAGGCCAACGTAAATATTTTATGACCTGGGTAATACCCCCTTCACCAGATACACAAGATAAATAATTCAACTAATAAAAAGCAGAGGTTAAATGGAATTAGTATTTCTAATATATGTTTATATATACTCTTCTTGCTCAGCTTTAGAATCCCAAGCAATTGTATTCAAATGGTACAGGTTTATTCCTGATGTCACTGTGCAAAACTGGGAGGATCTTGCAAACTTCCATACACAAGTATCCATATCAGCAATTTTCAAACTCACACAGTGTAATATATCCCACAAGGTGTATCTTACACCTCATTGTATATCCCTAATGGCTCCCAGACATTCACCAGAAGGTCTCAAATGTCATCATTCCCCAGCCAACTTTTGGCACCTTATATGTCTATTGGTCCAGGAATACTGTAACCAGATCACAGACACTCTAACTGAAAGTCTAGCTCAACCAGTACTGCTACATCCTATATTGTGCTTCTTATCTTGTATTTTTGAGAAAAGTAATAGTTATAAACTCGATGTCCCCCAATATAGCTACTATCAATCATTGGAAGTCTATGGTTACCTCTAGTAACGCTTTTAGTAGGGAGAGGGAATATATATTCAATAAAATATGGGGACTCTAGTTTTAATATATCGGCTCCCCTGTGTCGGAAGTTTAAAGCACTACAGGGGACTTGAAGGGTATCTCTAACCCCAAAAGAAAGGTAAGTGAACCCCCAAAGCCTAAACTGTATGCTCAAAAACCTAAATCTGCCCCTATATGTACTTACCTGCCTTTGTTTCCCCTGTCATGGGCCTCTTCTGATTCTTCCGTGCACAGAACAGCAGAAAGGGCTGGACTTGCAGATGTTTTAAGCATAGCAAAAGGTTTTTTTTTGTCCAAAAGATCCAAAAGAAGGGTAGTAGGGATACAAAAGGAGGGTAGTAGGAAGATGGGAGAGCTCCACTCTCAGAAGAGCAGGAAGTGTCAAGTATGTATTACACACAAACAGGCTTCTACTCTTAATTTTTCTGGAATTTCATCAGGCTTTGCAGGACAACCATAAGGAGCAGAAGAAAAAGTTAGTTCTCTATTAACACTACACAGTGGGGCAAATTTTGGGTGGGGGTGGGGGGTGGACATACCCTTAAGTTAAATTAAGATCAAGGTGTACACCTTTATATTTGTACACAGTTACAATTAAGCTATATGTGATGAATGTCAAAAATTTTAATTACTAAAATATTAAATATTTAAATATTCTTTCTCCATCTCATTTTTGGCGACTCTTGAGTTCCCCAGTTTTAGTCAATTAATTATACAGTTATTTATGTCCAGGCAAAAAATAACTTTAGCTATAAAACAATAATTTCCAAATATGCCCCACTGGCACTGTCAGTGACAGTCCGGGAGGCAGCCAATGGGAAGACACGCCTCCTTGCAGAGCGCGTCTTCCCATTGGCTGCCTCGCGACCTGTCACTCAAAGTGCCAATGGGGAGGATCAGACTGGAGCGACGAGGGAGATTACAAGTAAGTACTTCAGGACTTTTGTAAATTACCCAGAGGTGAGGACTTAGCGTTTTAGGTCCTCACCCTGGGTACTTTGCAGGAGTGGGGGGATAGGAACGAGTGGGAGGTAAGTATAATTGTTCTTTAAAGGGAGGATATCACTTTAAGGCTCTCCTGATATAGTATTTTTGGGTTCTTTATGTTGGGGACAGTTGTCAGTGAGACTGGGGGATATAAAAGGGCATGTCCAGCCTATGGGCATGTCACAGAAATGTTCAAAGCTACACTACTTGGTCACGGCATTCAGGTAATTGGACATGACGTCACGTCATGCCTTAACTGAGGCTGCGACCAGGAAGTAAAGTGTTTGTCAGTCGCTGAGCAGAGGAAAAGCAGCAAGGGACTGGGTTAGGTAAGACACTTCAGGGGCATTTTTGGAATATATGGATAATGTGAAACCTGAGTTTGGGTTGGTGGTGAACATTTCGATGAAAAGTTTATTTTAGGCTGGACATGCCCATTAAGGCTAGGCCACACTAGCTCGACTTTTTACACACTCATGATAGTGCTTGCAAGCTGTTATCATGTGAGAATCTCAGCACAGTGCATGTCAATGTGGGTGTATCGCTCTCCATTTTGAGCGTGCATGTGCTCAGAATTTTTTGGGGGTCACAGGGCAAACAGGGTAACACAAGTTAAATGGATGTCCTTGAACTAAGTACATAAAAATGATTTTTTGCTTATCTGTGTATTGCGGATGGGGGCGTACTGGTAACAAACAAATTTAGTGCACATCTTGTTTGCATGTAAATGTTGCTTTATACTTTTGTTTTGGAAATAAAAACAGTACTAAACATATTAAATAATAATTAAACATTAAAAGTTTAAAAGAACAAATATATTGTTGTTAACTAAGAAGAAGAGATACATTTCAATAAATAATACTACCTTCAATAAATAATAGGTACGTCACTATTATTATAACTGTTATAAAGAAGGGCACATTTGACAATTATTGTGCTGGAATGGCATAGCTGTTGTTAAGCAGCAACTAGACTTCTATGTATTTACATTCCTGAAAATATCCTGTCTGAGGGGCCCTTCTTTGGGTAAATTCACCCCGTGCTCTATACCAAGCTTTCCACACAAGATTTGGATAACCACAATAAATTTTAAAGTTTCTGGGATTTATTATCATCTTCATTCTAAAAACAGATGCACAAGGCAAAATGTATTTAAAATGAGACGGGAAATAAGGAAGAAAATAGAGCTCTGTGTTCCAAATGTATTGACTATCTAAGCAATGCCGAGTCTCTTGGGGATGCTGCAGCTGAAACTTTTGTGATCTTGGCAGCTTTTCCATTTGCTTTTTCTCTTCCTTCCTTCAGTAATAGATTCCTTGTTTCTAAACAACAAAAACAGAACTTAAGGGTCATTCAGAGGGATTTATTAAAAGCCGGAAAGGGGTAATTGTGCACAGACAGCCCTTACTTTGTAGCCTTGGGCAGACTAGGTGCATGATTTTTGGCACCAGGCAATTAAATAGATGAGGGAGCTGAAAACAGAACTCGTCTACTTGGATAGACAAAATCTTGTCTACACTGTCTTTTTCTCTACAGGAGACCAAACAAATTCCAAATTATTTCAAACATATTTTAGCAAACTGGAAAAAACCCAGACTGGACTGATATATTCAGGAAATGGTAAGATGCATTACTAACCAGATATTTAAGGATAATTATTGCCTCCATTCTGGCAGAGTAAGCTAGTCCCTCCCTCCATGCAGTCAATCAAGGCTGTGACTGCTGACATCACAACAAATAATTGACTGCTGATTTCCCTGCTGTCTCCTCTGCTGATGTTCATGCTTATAAAAAGCTAATTGAGCAGACCGAAGAGGCAAATAACTTTTTCGGAATGGAAAAGAATGTATGATTAATAGAGATGGGATCCGGGTTCGACACATACCCGAATCCGACACGGAACCCCTGGGTTCTGAAATCCGTCCGGATTTCGGGACTTCGGAACATATTTTTAAGAAGATTTTCGAATGTATGGAGCTATTTTTGCTAATTTTCGAAAATATCTTCAAATGTTCGAAAATACGATTGGGGACCACTTTCGAGTTTCCGATCGTATTTTCGAAGATCGAACGTTCGAGGCTATTTTCAATAATTTTTGAAAATACGAACGTTAGAAAATCTTCGAAAATACAATCGGAAACTCAAAAGTTGTCCCCAATTGTATTTTCGAGGATTTTCAAAGGCAATTATCAAAAATAGCTTACATTCAAAAATCTTTTCAAATTCGTTCCATTTTCGGATCTTCAGGATTCTCCTGAGATCTGGGAATCCGAAAACTAAACGAAAGTATGTAGCTTCGGCCATCTCTAATGATTAAATCTTGTTATAAATGCATATTTTTTTAACCTCACATAAAAGTCCTGCCTGCAGAACGATTCAGGTCTGAGCGATTTCCTTTTAAAGCAGTTATTCTGTTTTAAAGGGGCTTGGCTGTTTTTAAGGGGTGTGTTAAGAAAAAAAAACATTTAGAACAAAAAAAGGTTAAGAACCAGATTGCTGTTTCTGTTGTTGTGTATTGCTGTTTAGTATGGTCAGTTTTGTCGGGGCCACGCAATAAGCATCCTGCCCCATATATGGGATCTTGGTCCAAGGGACCTTAGTATGTGTCAGATGTGAATGGGTTGCCCATTTAGAATCTGAGGTCCAGAATCTAAAGGGGAAACTTGCAGCATTTCAGGGCTTGGCAGGGGCCAGTAAACTGGAGTGTGGAAATGGGGCAGATAAGGTTGTGAAGGAAGATAGATTTGGAAGGGTGACCAGGGGAAGTAGGGGGCGGTAGGTTGGGTCGCTTCTTTACAGCTAGTTGTTGATCCCAACAAATTTGCCATTTTAAGTGAAGATGTGGAGGACAACGGCTCAGAAGTAGCGTGTATGGAGCAGGCCATTCCCAAGAGCAAACATGGGACTGTCATCTCTAATACAATGGAGGGAGAACTAAGGGCCAGGAAGGATAGGCAGATGGTAGTGGTAGGGGACTCAATTATTAGAAAGTTAGATAAGGTAATCTGCTGCCTAGACCCTATATGCGGAACAGTGTGTTGCCTGCCCGGTGATAGAATTGAACATGTGGTGGATCGTGTAGACAGATAATTGGGTGGGGCTGGCAGTCTTGGTTCACGTTGGTGCCAATGACAAAGTTAGATGTGGAGGTGAGGTCCTTAAAAATTATACTACCACAGCCACGTGCTACACTAGGGAGGCAACGGGAGCTTAGGAGTATTAATGCGGGGTTAAGAGGGTAGTGTAAGGAGATGGGCATAGCCGACTAATGTATAAACTGAGGACTGTTGGCCTAGAAAAAAAACATTTGTACATCAATAGAGAATTGGTTATTGGATCTATTGAGTGGTGGTTAATGGAGCTACATCTCTGTGGGTTAAAGTTCTAAGTGGAGTGCCTCAGGTTTTTGTACTGGGGCTAATTCGTTTTAATCTGTTTATAAATGACGGGGCCATTGAGAGCACTGTCTCTGTGTTTGCTGATAACACTAAACTAGATAAGTAGATAACAGGCATAGCTGTAGCAAACAATGCCAGGCAGCAATGAGCTAGCAAGTTATTGTCTTGTGGAATAGATTCAAGAGAGAAAAATATTCTCCCTCTTTACAAGGCACTGTGGTAAGGCCTCATTTGGAATATGTGGTGCAGTGTTGGAATCCCATATACAAAAGAAACATCTTGGAAATGGAAGCATTTCAGAGAAGGGCAACTAAAATAATAAAGGGAATTTAGGGGCTTGAGGCACAGAAGGGGGGTGGGATTTTGCATGTACAATGCTGTTTTGACACCTTACCCTGGGCAGTTTAGATAACACCTCTTAGCCTCAATGCATCCACACCTTGCATTCAGTAGGTCCCTAACACCTGGCTGTCATATGCTAATTGGGACTTTCCAGGGAAAGCCAGTTGGATGTCTTCAAGGACTAAACTTTAAGCCCAGTTGATTTAACTGAATACAGCAGTCTTTTTATGAACTTTCTGTGGGGCAACAAAAGACCTAGAGTGCGACTGAAGCAACAACAAGCGCCTAAAGACCTGGCAGATCTAGCCCTGCCTGACCTCAAGGCATAGCAGTGAAGGAACGCGTCAGGTAGGTCACATGAGGGGCACCTTTGGGAATTATATATAATGCGAAACTGGGGTTTTGGGGTGTTGCTGTGCATTCATATTAAAATGTTTTAGGCTGGACATGCCTTTTTTTATTTGTATGCTTCTTAGGCAACTCTGTTTTTTCTTTCTGGAACAGCATAACGCATTAAGGAACCACCGTTAATACACTGTCAGTAGTTTGCTTTAGCCTGCTAAGACTAGTTCTAGGAGGATTTGTCATCAATAAAAGATTCTGAGGTTAATGCAATAAAAGAGGCAAAAGTCTTCCCATGCTAATGAACTGCAGCATTGGATGGTGCAAATTAATAACACGGAAACATTTGCATCTCTTATTGCATCATCCCCTCTTCTTCTGCACATAGCTTGTGTATTGCTTTATAACTCAACTCTAAGGAAAACATGTTTTCTGCTTTTAAATATTGTTTTAAGTGTTTAATATTCCTTTAACTTATTAGTGAAATTATGTTTTTTGGCTAAAAAGTATCAACAAAAGGGTTTCATGAGGGGATGCGAAATTACCACAGCGAGGAGTGTTGAAATGCTCGTATTTTTTTTGATTCACTTACCTGTTTCAAACCTCTAAAACCTGTTTTCAGTTTTAAAGTCCTTATATGGAGAAAGGTCAACTTTGTATGCATATTAGTCAGTCTAGCTCCCATTGCCATGTGTTAAATGGAAAGATACACTGCACATACAGACAAAGGAAGCCAAATGGCACATAAATGCTTACTTGTACAATTGTGCAATCAACAGTTCATGCCTTTGGCATTAAAGTAATCTTTTCCCTATTCTTTCATAACCACATAAGCAGTTATTTCCTGCTTTATTCAGCTGACTTTTGTGAAATTAGCTATTATTTCATGGAATTTATGACAGAAATATTTGGATTTGTATGAATGCAATTAAGTTTTATTTGTTCAGATGTATGAGGTCCAACTTGAAAACATCAAACACATCATTGCTGGGTTTTGCAGGATCTTCCAATAACTGTCTGCAGTGCAAAAGGATGTATGGAGAAGGAAATCATTACCTACTGGGGCCTTTTATTGGATTGTTGATTTCACCAATATTTTTCTTATTTATATGGAAGTATTTTTGAGAATTGCCTTTATGTGGCATGAAACTCAACCTATTTTAGAGATAAATAATTGTAAAATAGAATCCAAAGAATTCCACTAGGGACCTTTTTAGTTGCCAAATTCATTACATTTTCAGTAATGTTTCCGAAACAAAAGGCTGGCAAATGTGTATCTTTGGTATTGACTTGAAGGTTACTTTATTTCTAGAAGCCATTATTATCTAGTGTGCAGCAATATCGAAAAAGTTTCAATTATGATCGTTACAAAACATTTTGTGCTCCACCACAAATCTATTGGCATCAAAACCTTTTCACCCATCCCTTCCCATTAAAGGGAAATTATCATCACCCATAGTATAGTATAGTCATAGTATGGCAGGGCTGATCAAAGGAAAGATGCGATCTACAAGGAAAATCTGAAAGTGAGGGGGCATGTCCAGAGCCAGCTTTCAGAAGCCAGTTGCAGGTCCTCACCTAGCTTTTTAGATCCTCACCCTGGGTACTATCACTTGGATATTGAGTTTGGGGCATTCTCCTGGTAACAATATTAGCATGAACTGAACTCCAAAGTCTCATGTAACCCCTTTAGGTCATCTTCTGCCCACATTACTGACCACTGTCAATGTACTAAATATGTGTAAAAGGACAAAAAAGGACATGGATTTATATGGCAATTTGTTTTTACTGAAATGAGGATCTGAAAAAATTAAAGAAAAATGTTTATAGGGTAACTGTAGTCCAAAAGTGACTTGATATGGAATTGACAGGAATTGATTTCCTGAGTATTTTTGCAATTTACTTTCATTATTTATTTTACATAGTTTTGAAGATATTTATATCTTTATGTGTGATATGGTAGCTGCATCACTGCATTTCCTGCTTCCTGCTCTGAAACCATGTGAAAGCCCCTCTTCTCTGTGTCCCCTTCCTTCTTGTTGGCCTCCATTGCCCCTGCCTTGCAGTCCCCTCAAAAAAAAAATGGTGGCCCCTCCCACTCCTACTTCAGTCCCTGTAACTCAACTTTTACCTAATTTCTTCTGCACTGAGAATGTGGCAATCACAAATTAAGGAACTAGTATTTGTGACTGCAGATTCAGAACCTCCCACCACTAAGCTTGTGAAGGTTCTCATTCATCCAGGTCATGGTATATCTGTTGTATTCAATTAGATCAAATGGACTTGAAGTTTAGTTCTTCAAGACGTGTCGCTAGTCATCCGACTGGCTTTCTCAATTCAGAATGACTTGTACAAGAACCTGTGGCAATTATGTACCCTAGAAAATCCCAAATAGCATATCACAGCCAAGTGTTAAGGGCGTGATTGGATAGTGGCTAAGAGATGTTATAGGAACGCCCAGAGTAAGGTGTCAAAACAGCATTGTACATGGCAGACAGTTGGTGTCGAATCCCCCCCACCTCTATTTAGGCTTGGTTTCTTTATTTTCACATAAATGGCCTCCTTAACACCTCTCTTGAACCAGTCACGTTCCTTTGCCAATATGTTAACATTACAATCTTCAAAGGTACAATCTTCACTGCATTGCCGGCAGCCACGTCTGTGATTGGCTGACTCTCAGTGGCTTCCAGTCTGGCCCTTTCTAGTTTTGGCAAGCAGAGAGACGGATCAGAGTGCCATAGGAGCAAAGGGCTGTCAGTAGAGTCCTAATTCTTTTTTTTAGTAATCTTACATAGTGGTTGTGGTGGGCAGGGGTAGCCTACATTATACTACTATACTTTATCTAGGGTGAAGATACCCTTTAACTTTTTGTCATTACATAGATTTTTTTCTTGAATGGTTTAAGATGGCAAACCATTACACATGGGGACCAACTTCTTTTGGTGTCTGTCAGTGGCATTGCTATATTTAAACATTCAGGGCATGTACCCAGCATCTTCAAATTGCCCCGAAAGTTTTAACTCAACTTACCTTATAAAGGTGCCCAAATCTTCTTTTCCCAGTAGTATTTTGTGGCTCCACTATGACATCACGACATGCTTGCACCTATCAGCACGAAGATGTCACCGCACAACCACGTTGTACTTCTGGGAAATGCCACTCCTGTGTCCTGCCTCCAGCTGCTCCACTGCACATGTGTAGGTAATAGCCGCATAGCCCTATTAGGTTCTTACCTACCCGATGTGCAGGGCAATCCACTCATTATGTTAGTGCAGGCAGTGGCAGCATTTGGCATTATTATACTCTGCATATCTAGTAGTGCACATTACCAGATGCGGCCACTGCCTGCACTAATATAAGAAGGGGATAGCCCTGCACATGGAGTAGGTAATAGCCTACCCCTTTATATGATGAAATTGCTTCCAGTATGTAATGAAATTCCCATGGCTACCAGTATGTGATGAAATTCCCATAGTTACCAGTATATAAAGAAATTGCCAGTTTGCTGTCAATATGTAATGAAATTCCAATGGCTACCAGTATGTCATGAAAAACTCATGGCTACCAATACGTAATGGAATTCCCTGTTTGCTACCAGTATATAATGAAATTGCCAGTGTGCTATCATTATGTAATGAAAATGCCAGTTTTCTACCAGTATATACAGTAGTGATATTGCCAGTTTGCTACCAGTATATAATAAAAATTACAGTTTGCCACCAGTATATACTGAAATTGCCAGTTTGTTACCATTATTATGAAATACTGTGCCTCTGTGTCATTAATTTGTGTTTCTCTCTCTACACCTTATCTCTATTTCTCTGTCTTTTTATTTATAACTTCCTGGCTTTGTATCTATCGGTTTGTCTTTGTTTGTCTGTTTGTCTATCTCTAGTACCTAGTGGGTGGCTTAATTGGGGCAGGGAAGGGGAGTGTACTAAAAAAATTTCTGCACACTATGTGCAACACGTAGAGTGTCCGAAGGTGCCCCATATCTTGATAGACCCTAGAGATGCCCCTGCTTTCTGTCTAATTAAAGAAAGGGACCTGAAGCTGCTTAATGAGTGAAATCAGCTCCCTATCCTTCTGATCAGAGTGTTAAATTGCTGCCTTATCTAATGACAATGTTTTACAGTTTCACTTTTGTTCTCCTTTTAATAAGAGCTTAAAAGAGAATTGAATTAACTGAAAAACATGGGCTGAACTAACAAAACTAAGCATTTGTTACATAGTGGCTTTATATATATTTTGTGTTGGGGGGGGTATGTAGATATATGTTTGGGTCTATACACAAGTCCAAATGCAAGACCACATGTGGATTGATGAATGACGTACACACATACAATTATTGTCTTATCGATGCACATGCACACCCGCTCAGGCGTCATAATACCCGACACCGACAGTACAGAGAAATATATATATCTCAATCAGGAGTGCTCCTCCCACTTAAACATATATAGAATTGCACAGTACACAGGCAGTGGATATATCAGGACACCCTAGAACATGATTGCATATAAAATTTTCCTTTATTTGTAAACGTATTGAGTTGATAGCCCCTAAGGGCAAAAAAGCTCAATAAATATAAACATCAATACATAAATAGTAATCATCTGATATACAGGTATATCGTCATGCATTCATACATACACTCAAATATATGGGTCTACAAACACTTGGAATAAAGTGCAAGGTCAATATTAAAAGGTGTGTCCATATAGTGAAAGGCCAATGTAGAGAGGGTGGCCCCAAAACCAAGGACCCCCCCCCTATATATACCATCTTATCTTACAAACCAGTGGCAGAACACAATATGAAATGCAAGCAATAGGTCAATACTATACCGATACACATGTCAGTAGAGGATAGGAAGCAGGTAAAAAAAGATGTGCCGTCATGTGTACAAGGCTTTATAGTTGCTCAACACCAAACATTATTATTGTACTTGGCCACCTTCTGTAATGGCTTAATGACTGGTACATATAAGATGCGCTCACCCCCATCCCACACAGATTTGTTAATATAATATGCCCTCATGCCTAACTCACACAGACATATACATAAGATGTGCCCAGCACTGCCCACACAGACAGAGAGTAACTTACCATGAGAAGAGCTTAAGCGGCTGCATGAAAGGACTCCTGGACGCTGCTGGCCATTTTCTTCTTGTTAGGCCCCTGCTCATACAGGCACTCACACACTCTCTTTGAAAGTCAAACACACTCTGACAGGCACTCACACACTCTCTGTCAGACAGGCACTCCGTCAGGCACGCACACACCCAGAGACAGGCACTCACACACCCAGAGACAGGCACTCACACACAATCGCCGACAGGCACTCACACACAATCGCTGACAGGCACTCACGATCAATCACCTTTTGATTGATTGTGAGCAAATAAGTAAAAGCAGCCCCATTTGTTGAGCTTACTCATCTCCTCCTTTGCGTTGTTACCCTCTACTGCAGCCTCTGATGACACCATAAAAAGGACGTCTGGAATCCCTACTGATACACAGACCTTACTCTGTATACAAAGTACTTTTTTTGGATTGGCTAAGACTGGTTTTACACCATAGGTGTGATACTGAACAGACATTAAAGGAACTGTAAACCCATATAATCAAATATTTGCAGTCTTTGCCCTCTGTTGTTTTTATTCACAGGGAGGTGGAACGCTTATTCTCACCTCCCTGTGAATATATTTTGCTCAGGGACCGGAATTACCTTCGCTCGCTCCACTCGCAGCCGCTTCTTCACTGCACAGCTGTTCTCTCCCAATCGCTTGCCCTATCTTTTGTATTGGCGCGCATGCGCCTAAGATAGGGCGCGCGGTCGGGACAGAGCGGCTGTCAGTGAAGGAGCGGCTGCGAGTGGAGCGGAGCGAAGGTAAGTTCCCGGTCCCCTGAGCAAAATATTATTCACAGGGAGGTGAGAATAAGCGTTCTCACCTCCCTGTGAATAATACAAACGGAGGGCAAAGACTGCAAATACTGAGTTTACAGTTCCTTTAAAGTTTCTTTAGGTTTTAATCTGTCTTTAAGCAGTGACAGAGGTGTGACAAAACCTTTCTTTTGACTATTTCATTTAAAATATGGGTACCAGTTCTGTAAGTACTTTTATAACTTGATGTATTTTGTCATATATATGAGTCATCACTATACTTTAAATACTTACATATACACCTCATTGGTAGCTCCTAAAAATGCATTCTCGTATAGGAAGGATATACTGTGTATATATATATATATATATATATATATATATAATTCCCTGTGGTTGTAAATGCCTGTCATCAGACTATGCCGGATAGAGACCTTAAAGCTTTATAATTACACATGATTAGAATATGCTTGCAAGCCTCAGGCAAGAGCACATAGTTGAAAACCAAGGTTAATTTTAACCTACAGGAGCCTGTTGGAAACTGTTGCAATTAAAGTAAGAAAGGATTCCCAGTTAACTATAAAGGAGAATAATTGTTTTGATTGCAGGATTTTTTGGGGTCAGTTTCTGTAGTACTTGTTATGTTAGCTGAATAACTATAATCTAGCTAAAGCACCATTCATCAGTATAGTGTGCTTGACTTAGGACACAGGCTGTGTATTTAGTTAATACCCTTTTTTTAAGCAGAGTACATGGGAGCAGACTTATGATTAAAATATTTATTTAAAGGACTAAGCTTGCATGTTTAATGTCTTCCTAAATATGCATTTGCATTTCTTAGTTTCAATGATGTACACTGCTTAGTTTCTACTTTTAGTGAACATATAATTTGATATATTGAGAAAAAACATGCATTCATAAAAAAACGCAATATTGTTTCATACATTATTGCTCCTTAGTTGTGTCCACAATTTACAACCACATTTACTACCATGCATTAGCAGGCCATTGATTGTCACAGATGTGATTTTACTATGCGGTTGTAAAATTGCTGATAACGATCCTTTATTAATACTTACCATTATTCCAGCTAGCAGATAGCTGTAAGGACTTCACACTATTCAAATTTTTGTAGTGTTATGTAACACGTCATATGAGAATGCAGAAGCATAAATTTTTCTATACAGTTCAAAACGTACTGTTCCCACAAGTGTGTTGTGTTGACTAGCGCTGCTATAACACCTAGCTCCATGCTTTTTTTATTTATTGCAGACACCAATACATGTGAAGAAATATATCATATATCATATAATAATGCTTATTACACTGTTTGTGTGCGATATTCCAACAATCACTAGAAGTAAAATATACAGTAACGCAAAGAAAAAATGTGCACACATCAACTTATGATAATGCATATGTGTTACTCTGAATCTAAATCACTCTGAAATTAGTAACATTGAGGAGGTTTATGGCATTTTATAATATCTACATTCCTCCTTCTTAGTAAATTACAATTGCTCAGTGTTGATTATTGAGAGGTCATGGATAGGTAACACTAATTACTTGATGGCTCTGGCAGGGTGGAGAGGGATGGAGGGGGTTATAGAATTCACTGTGCATGTGTAATATTTTGTCTGGGTTCATGAGCACATATTGTAAATGAGAGAAACCTGTACAATTAAACAGACAATTTTTCCATAATATTACTGACTTCAGAGATGAAATTCGAGAAATTTAGTTAGTAATTGTACAGTCTTTGCCAAATGTTTTGGCAGGTTGTATATTGTGTATAAACATTGCCTTTTCAACATTTTAAGAGATTATTTTATATTATATATTAACATGTCTCATTGAAATACAAAATAACAATTATAAACAATTCACAAGGTTAGTAGGAATCAAGGGACCAAAATGTAATACCGTATATACTCGAGTATAAACCGAGGTTTTCAGGCTTTAAAAAAAGCCTGAAAATCTTACCTCGGTTTATACTCGAGTGAGTCTTTCTCCTACCTTGTCCGGCGGCCGCGCGATCCGCATCTTCAGTGTGCTTCTGGATGACGTCACTA
Source organism: Hymenochirus boettgeri (assembly GCA_019447015.1). NCBI lineage: Eukaryota > Metazoa > Chordata > Amphibia > Anura > Pipidae > Hymenochirus > Hymenochirus boettgeri. Next base: position 128,154,590 of record CM033469.1, read on the forward strand.
CCCGGCGCCTCCCACTTTGCGGCGCCGAGTAGTGACATCATCCTGAAGCGCAGAGGATGTGGAGCGAGGAGCGAGCGGCCGCCGGACAAGGTAGGAGAATACAACAGGGACACCAGGGCACACAATAGTTACAAATAAGAGTAAAACCTTCTTTATTTGTGCATACTGTATACACAAATAAAGGAGGATTTACCCCATTTGCAAGTATTTGCCACTTAAGATGTTTGAAAACTACAACTCCCAGCAATAAAGCATGCTGGAAGTTGTAGTTTCCAAACATATTAAGTAGCAAATACTAGTAGGGAGGGAGTTACATTCTCGGTTTATACTTGAGTCGTCTATTTTTCCCTTATCTAGGTAAAACTAGGTACCTTGGTTTATATCTCGGTACGGTTTATACTCGGTACGGTTTATACTCGAGTATATACGGTAATTAGAGAAAACTGAATACCCTAAAACCATTTATTACATAAATACAACATGATTGAATTGGTAATCATTGGTGCTTTGTGTATGGAGTCCATTGGAGTTCATTGACAACAGGTGCTCAATGGAATTCAGATCTGAGGGGGTTCCTTGCCCAGGGGTCCACAATTTTAATCTTATCTCAGAGGCTCCTAATTATCACTATAGCTTTGTGACATGGTGTTTCATACTGCTGGAAAATAATGCTCCATACTGCTGGAAAAAAATGCTCTTTAATGCTGGAAAATACACAGATCCTAAACATTTAAATTGCAACTGGATTGTTGGTAAAATATGTTCTTTAATGAAATCTTGATACCATCCTTTATTCATTGGAGTGTTCTTGGGCAGAATTGTGAGTAAGCCTACTCCCCTGGAGAAGAAGCAGCCCCAAACATGCATTGCCCCTTGATGATTCACTGTTTTTGCAACATTGGACTTGTTGTAGTGTTCATCTTTTCTCATCTGGACAATTGACTCTCCAGAAATTTCTCATACAGTCAGATGGAGGATTCTTCAGATTAAAAAAATTTGCACCAATCTTCTGCTGTCCAATACTTGTATTAACTACACATTTTAGGATGTCCAGTGGAAATTATTTATATTACATACCTAGATATTCTACATATAGAATATATTCTACATATTCTCTATTTTTGAAAAATCGATTGATTTCATATCTTTTTGCTATGACCTGGTTTGGTCTGTAGTTGCTCTCCCATTCCAGGTTCTTCTCAGGATGATCATTTCCTTAGAATGATCATAACATTAGTTGTATCTTATTGGCTGCTAGGTTAAACATGCTCAGATCTCTACTGAGCAACTAAAGTTGACCCAGGGAAAAAACCATAATAGATATTTTTAGGGTTCTGCAAAAAAGGAACGTGGTACTTTGGAAGCATTTATTTATTAGCAGAGGAATCACTGTGTGCGCAGATTACTGACAGTGGATCAAGAGAAATCACGTTTTCATGAAAACTTATTTATTTATGCTGAACTTCCAAATTAATAATTTTCTTGAAAAGAAGTGGCTTCTTTGCTGCCCTTCATGACATAAGGTTGTTATCCTCACCTCTCGGTACAGGCACTTGCACTCACACTTACCCTTTGCCAATATTGAGCAAGCCCTGCACTTGGTGGCAAAACATTCTGTAGATGACTCCTCAGGAGCAGACAGTCCTGGTGTTTTATGGACACTTTTGAACATCCTGAAGCAGGAGTTCTTTGAAAGTAACCATTGCTAACACAAGAAAACAATGATTTCAAGCATATATGCCTGTCTTTTATAGCATTAGGTAAATGAGCAATGTCTTACCTCCCATTCTTCAGTAAACCTGCAGGGGAGAAGAAACTTACCGCATATCGATCCAGTGCCGCTGACAGTCTCAGACGCCACTGACATTCTCCAACACATCCCCAGTCCCTTGCATTGTGCGCACATGCGCATACAGTGCAAGGTAGCGTGGACACATCAGAGACTGTCAGAGAAGCCAGCTCAGGAGTGATCTGCAGTAAGTTTCTTCTTCTTTCCTGCAGGTTTTACCTCCCGTTCTTCAGTTTAACTGAATAAAAGAAAGTTAAAAAAACTGATAGACATACATAGTAACATAGTAATTGAGATTGAATAAAGACATACATCCTTCAAGTCCAACCTTTTCCCCCTCCTTTTGAACTCTATCCAACTGTTGATCCAGAGGAAGGCAAAAAAAACCCCAACAACTATTTTTTAATTTTAGAAACTTATCTAAGCCACTTTTAAAGCTATTCAATGAAATTTCTATTACCACGTCTGCTGTTTCACTGTTCTTCCATTAAAGAAACCTTTTCTAACCTGAAGATGAAACTTCTCTTCTTCTTTTTCATAGAGGATGTGTATGAGTCCTATAATATGACCTATTAGGGAATAATGCACCAGAGAGTCCACTGTATGGCCCATTAATATATTTAAGTGATCATATCCCCTCACAGTCGTCACTTCTCCAATGTCAACAGCCCTTGCTTGTTTAATCCGCCTGCATTGTCAAGCCCCTTCATTCTCTTTATTATTGTAGTAGCCCTTCTCTGAACTGCTTCCATTTCCAAGATGTCTCTTTTGTAAATGGGATTCCAAAATTGCACCACATATTCCAAATGAGGCCTTACCACAGTGCCTTGTAAAGAGGGAGAATAATATTTTTCTCTCTTTAATCTATTCCCCTCATTATACAAGACAATATTTTGCTAGCTCAAGCCATTGTTGTCTGGCATTGTTTGCTAAAGCTAAGTCTTTTTTTTTTTTTTAGAGATTCACTTAACTGTTTACACCATAAACAGTTATTTATGGTGTAGGTGGCACAAGGATTCTTAAACCCCAAAATGCATCACCTTACATTTATCAACATTGAATCTCATCTGCCATTCTGCTGCCCATTTTGATAATTTATCTAGGTCAGCTTGCAGCAATTGTAAGTCATTTGAAGTTTTTAAAGCTCTGCATAGTTTAGTGTCATTGGCAAACACAGACCTTGTGCTCAATGCCCCCTTCTAAGCCATTTATAAACAGACTAAAAATAAGTGGTGCTCACATAGATGTAGCTCCATTGTCCACCACTCTCTCTTTGCAATTCAATAACCAATTCTCTATCCTTGTACAAATGTTTTTTACTAGGTCAACAGTCCTCAGTTTATACATTAGTTGCCTATGTGGCACAGTATCAAAAGCTTTAGCAAAATCCAAGTATACTACATCTACTACTATGCCTTAATCTAAATTCTTACTCACTTCTTCATAAAAAAAAAAAAAGTAAATTTGTCTGGCACAATTTATTTCTCATAAATCCTTGTTGACTACTACTAATAAGATTAGTTCTGGAAACAAAGTCAAGGATATGATCCCATAACAAAGTTTCCTGCACCTTCCCTACCACTGATGTTTGGCTTACAACTCCATAATTACCAGACCTTTTTTAAATATTTGTATTATATTGGCTTTTTGCAATCCAGCGGCACATCACCAGACAAAAGTGAATCTGAAAAGATTAGGAACAGTGGTCTAGAAAAAACTGGAATCTCTAAAGATCCATGGATCTATTCCATTCGGCCCTGTTTCCGTACCATATTCTCTGTCAACCAGTGAATATTCCTCATTTATACCCTTCATATTATTACAGTCCCTGCTATAAGGACTAGTATTCTCTTTAGTGAATACAGTGGTTGGCAAAAGTATTCGTCGCTCTTGAAGTTTTCCTCATTTTGTCAGATTACTGCCACAAACATGAAAATCATACATGATTCCAAACATTTTTAACAAATCAATAACTGCAAAGTAGGGTGTAAATAATTATTCAGCCTCTGAGTCAATACTTTGTAGAACCACCTTTTGCTGCAGTTACAGCTGCCAGTCTTTTAGGGTATGTCTCTACCAGCTTTGCACATCTAGAGACTGAAATCCTTGCCCATTCTTCTTTGAAAAACCGCTCCAGCTCAGTCAGATTAGATGGACAGCGTTTGTGAACAACAGTTTTCAGATCTTGCCACAGATTCTCGATTGGATTTAGATCTGGACTTTGACTGGGCCATTCTAACACATGGATATGTTTTGTTTTAAACCATTTCATTGTTGCCCTGGCTTTATGTTTAGGGTCGTTGTCCTGCTGGAAGGTGAAACTCTGCCCCAGTCTCAAGTCTTTTGCTGACTCCAAGAGGTTTTCTTCCAAGATTGCCCTGTATTTGGCTCCATCCATCTTCCCATCAACTCTGACCAGCTTCCCTGCCCCTGCTGAAGAGAAGCACCCCCAGAGCATGATGCTGCCACCACCATATTTGACAGTGGGGATGGTGTGTTCTGAGTGATGTGCAGTGTTAGTTTTTTGCCACACATAGCGTTTTGCATTTTGGCCAAAAAGTTCCATTTTGGTCTCATCTGACCAGAGCACCTTCTTCCACATGTTTGCTGTGTTCCCCACATGGCTTGTGGCAAACTGCAAACGGGACTTGTTATGCTTTTCTGTTAACAATGGCTTTCTTCTTGCCACTCTTCCATAAAGGGCAACTTTGTGCAGTGCACGACTAATAGTTGTCCTATGGACAGATTCCCCCACCTGAGCTGTAGATCTCTGCAGCTCGTCCAGAGTCACCATGGGCCTCTTGACTTCATTTCTGATTAGTGCTCTCCTTGTTCGGCCTGTGAGTTTAGGTGGACGGCCTTGTCTTGGTAGGTTTACAGTTGTACCATACTCCTTCCTTTTCTGAGTGATCGCTTGAACAGTGCTCCGTGGGATGTTCAAGGCTTTGGAAATCTTTTTGTAGCCTAAGCCTGCTTTAAATTTCTCAATAACTTTATCCCTGACCTGTCTGGTGTGTTCTTTGGACTTCATGGTGTTATTGCTCCCAAGATTCTCTTAGACAACCTCGGAGGCCGTCACAGAGCAGCTGTATTTGTTCTGACATTAGATTACACACAGGTGTAATTAGTCATTAGCACTCATCAGGCAATGTCTATGGGCAACTGACTGCACTCTGACTGCATTCAGGGGGCTGAATATTTATGCACACCCCACTTTGCAGTTATTGATTTGTTGTGAATGTGACAAAATGTGGAAAACTTCAAGGGGGCCGAATACTGTACAGAGGGGGAAAAATGGTTTAGCACATTAGCCTTTTCCACATCCTCTATAACCATCGCACCTCCATTATTTAATGGTTCCATATTCTCAGTCCTCATCTTTTTACTATTGATATATATTTAAAAAACATTTTGGGGTTAAACTTGCTTTGTTCTGCTATCTGTATTTAATTTTCGGTTTTAATTGCTTTCTTGCACTCCTTTTTAGAATGTTTATAGCTCCTGTAAGCCTGTTCTGTTCCCTCTGATTTAAAATTTTAAATTCGTTTTTGTTTTTTTCAATTTCCCTGAACATTAAGCCAGGCCAAAATGGACCTAATTTAAATATAGCCCCATTTTTTTGAAAAACATATGCTAATAGAGCTCTTTGCAATAAATGAATATGCACCTGAGCACTCTGCACAATAATCTATGTTAATTGCCACTAAAAAAACAGAATCTGCAAATTTTGCCTTGTCATTTGTCACTGCCAAAACTTTTGGCCTTGTCTATAGAACACAATTTGTTATATTTTAATTTAGTAACTATTCATGAGCCAAAGATCGGATAAGGTTAAAAAGAAATTTGGGGTCTCCACATCAATCATGTGTAGCTAGGAATAAAGGTGTTTTGCTTGACTACTGAAGCTATGTTGTTGGTAAGTTATTTTATTATACATCATTTCCATCAAAATTTTCCTTGCCTCTTTCTCAGCAACCCAGTAATATGTAATGCAGTGCTAATGGTATATACATTGTATACTCATAGTAGCCCATATTTAGTAGCCCTGTCTGGTCAATGTATCACTTTATATTTTTTACTTTGCTTTTATGCTGCTAACCTTGCCTTCTACTTTAATGCCCTGCTCCTGCCTTGTGTTAAAAAATGTTTCTCTTGAATGTGGGCCCCCAATCCCAGGTTTTGTCCAGGAGCACCCACAGACCTTAAAATGGTCTTGCCAACACTCTCTACACCTGTGTATTATCCTGTTTGCAAGCATTTTCCTGCCATATATCAGATCCAGTAGGATCTGGGGCATTTAGTAATAAAAGTCCATTTTTGTGAATTACAGATTTTTTTTTTTTTTTTTAACCATATACTGTAAAGAGTGTGGAACCATCTCCATTAGTGTATCAACTTTGCTCCTCATTGAGTGGATCTCCAAAGCACTGAACAACATTCAGCACTCTACGCTTAGGGGCATATTTATAAAGGGGCGTTATTACTGTACCACCAAAAAAATTACCGCCGCACATCGGCGTGGTAAAATCGTTATTTTCGCCATAGTTATTAAGGCAACCAACATTGCGGCGAAAAGCATTACCGGGGCGATGTGTGGCATTAATTTGAGCTCTCTTTGTGGCGATACTGTACAGCAATGCGCTAAGTACAGTATTGCGGTCAAGAGAGCTCAAACCCAACGTTCAGAGCAGGGGGCTGGGAGGGGCTGCTGGGGAAGAATTGCGCCGCAGGTGGTCGTATCCGCCGCCACAGGGGGTGGTCGGGGTGTATGCCCACCCCGCACTCGCCCCCTGCGGCGGAGACCACCCGCCACACAATCCCTTCCCAGCAGCGACCCTCCAGCTGGGGCCACCGCAGCTCGAACCAGGACCCCCCAGCCCTTACAAGGTCCATTGCGGCACTCAGAAGTGCCCTTGCGGCCCTGACAAGGGCCCTATGGGGCTTAAGGGGTCCGGTAGCTACAACCGGGACCCCTCTTTCCCGGCTTATAAGTGCCATTGCGGCCCTTGCAGCCCTCAAAAAGGCCTTTGGGGCTTAGGGGGTCCCGCAGCTGGTACCGGGATCCCCCCTCCCCGGTCCTATATAAAGAGCTCCTTTTTAACCCTACCTAACAGTTGATTCAGAGGAAGGCAAAAAAACACAGCTAAAAAAGGGGGGGAAATCCCTTCCTGACTCTAAATGGCAATCGGAAAGTGTCCCTGGATCAACCAGAACTACAGTATATGAATTAATACCAGTAATTCTCAATATTTTTTAGTTTTAGAAACTTATATAGCACACTTTTAAAGCTATTCAATGGACTTGCCATTACCACATCTGCTGGAAGACAGTTCCACAGTTTCACCATTCTTACTGTAAAGAAACCTTTCCTAACCTAAAGATGAAACTTCTTTTCTTCCAATCTTAAAGGATGTCTTCGTGTCCTCTGATATGACCGATTAGTAAACTGCACCAGAGAGTTTATTGTATGGCCCATTAATATATTTGTATAAAGTGATCATATCCCCACGCAAACATCGCTTCTCTAATGTAAACAGCCCTAACTTGTCTAATCTGCCTGCATAGCCTCTCCATTTATTTTTTAGTTGCAGTTCTCTCAACTGCTTCCATTTCCAAGATGTCCCTTTTGTATATGGGATTCCAAAACTGCACCGCATATTCCAAATGAGGAATTACCAATGCCTTGTAAAGAGGGAGTATAATGTTTTTTTCTCTTGAATCTATCCCCCACTTTATACAAGACAATATCTTGCTAGCTCTAGCCGTTGCTTCCTGGCATTGTTTGCTACAGCTAAGACTTATCTACCAGAACCCCCAAATCTTTTTCCAGTCGAGATTCACTTAACACAGTGTTATTTATGGTGTAGGAGGCACAAGGATTGTTAAACCCTAAATGCATCACCTTACATTTATCAACATTGAATCTCATCTGCCATACTGCTGCCCATTTTGATTATCTAGGCCAAATTGCAGCAATTGCACATCATTTGAAGTTTCCAAAGCTCTGCGTAGTTTAGTGTCATCAGCAAACACAAAGACCTTGCTCTCAATGCCCCCTTCTAAGTCATTTATTAACAGATTAAGAAGAAGTAGGACCAGTACTGAACCCTGAGGCACCCCACTTAGAAATTTAGCCCACATAGATGTAGCCCCATTGACGACCACCCTTTGTTTGCAATCTAATAACCAATTCTCTATCCATGTACAAATGTTTTTTTCTAGGCCAACAGTCCTAAGTTTATACATTAGTCGCCTATGTGGCACAGTATCAAAAGCTTTAGCAAGATCCAAGTATACCACATCTACTGCTATGCCATAATCTAAATTCTTACTCACTTCTTCATAAAAAACAAGTAAATTTGTCTGGCACAATCTATTTCTCATAAATCCATGCTGACTACTACTAATAAGATTAGTACTGGAGACAAAGTCAAGGATATAATCCTGTAACAAAGTTTCCATCACCTTCCCTACTACTGATGTTAAGCTTACAGGTCTATAATTAACAGGTTGGGAATGACTACCTTTTTTGAATATTGGTATTACATTGGCTTTTTTTCAATCCAGCGGCACATCACCAGACAAAAGTGAATCTGAAAAGATAAGAAAGGGTGGTCTAGATAAAACTGAACTAAGCTCTCTTAAGATCCGAGGATGTATTCCATCCGGTCCTAGGGCTTTATTCATGTTAAAATCAGAGGGATAGGTAAGGGCAGCACTCGAGTCTATGTTTGGCTTGCCTCGTGGTGCGCTTCCATCCAGGATACCTCCCAGCTGCAGGCACTAATCACATAATAACAAAACAAGGAAAAGCGCTACTCACGAGGATGAAGTGAACATATCCATTTATTTCTCACATAAATTCTTAGGAGACAAAAATTACAGGTTGGCCTGCAGTTATTGTATGCCCTGTGATGCTGTAATTTTTGTCTCCTAAGAATTTATGTGAGAAATAAACGGATATGTTCACTTCATCCTCATGAGTAGCGCTTTTCTTTGTTTTGTTACTATTTATTCATGTTAATTTGTTTAAATTGTTTCTGCCCCATATCCTCTGTCAGCCAGTGTGAATATTCCTCATTTATAACCTTCATTTTATTACAGTCCCTACTATAAGGACTAGGATTCTTTAAAGTGAATACAGAGGGGAAAAAATGGTTTAGCACATTAGCCACCTCGGCATCCTCTGTAACCATCTCTGCCCCATTATTTAATGGTCCCACATTCTAAGTCCTCGTCTTTTTACTATTGATATGTTAAAAAAACATTTTGGGGTTAAACTTGCCTTGTTCTGCTATCTGTATTTCATTTTCTATTTTAGCTAGTTTAATTGCTTTCTTGCACCCTCCATTATCTTATTAGCCCCCTGATCCATATTCCCTCTGTCTACCCCTGTGTAGTCCCATGTACCCTCCCCCCCATACCTAGTTTAAAATCTCCTCCAACCCTCTAGCCATCTTCTCCCCCAAAACAGCTGCACCATCATCATTGAGGTGCAGTCCATCTCTACTAAAGAGCCTGTAGCCAACAGAGAAGTCAGCCTAGTTCTCCAAAAACCCAAACCCCCATCTCCTTACACCACCCTTTTAGCCACGCATTAATACTCCTAAGCTCCTGTTGCCTCCCTAGCGTTAACACGTGTCTGCGGTAGTTTTTCTGAAAACACTACCCTTGAGGTCCATTAGTCGCCTATGTGGCGCAGTATCAAAAGCTTTAGCAAAATCCAAGTATACTACATCTACTGCTAAAAAAAAAAAAAAAAAAAAAAAAAAAAAAAAAAAAAAAAAAAAAAAGGTCTGGCACAATCTATTTCTCATAAATCCATGCTGACTTCTACTAATAAGATCAGTACTGGAGACAAAGTCAAGAATATGATCCCATAACAAAGTTTCCATCACCTTCCCTACTACTGATGTTAAAGGATAAGTGCACTGTAAAATCAATTTATGTTCATTTGGAAGCTGCAGCTTTAAAAATACCGTTGCCATATTTTTTTTTACCTATGCCCCTCCAGAGCCTAGCTTTGTTCCTTGAAAGTTGCTGACATCTTGTTACTGGTTTGCTGAATGTTAAGCTCAGCCCCTCTGAGATTTCCTCTGCTTTCTCCTGCTTGAGCCTCAAACATGCCTGTGAATTCCGTGCACTCTCCTGCTTCAGCCTCAAACAGTAATGCCTGTGAGTTCCGTGCAGAACTCACAAGCATTACTGTTTGAGGCTCAAGCAGGAAAAAGCAGAGGAAATCTCAGAGGGGCAGAGCTTAACATTCAGCAAACCAGTAACAAGATGTCAGCAACTTCCAAGGCACAAAGCTAGCTCTGAGGGTCATAGGTAAAAAAAAAAATATGGCAACGGTCCTAATTTTTTATATTTGTTTCCTAAAAGTATAAGTTTAGAAATGTAATGGTTTAATATCCCTTTAAAAGCCATCCACTTCTGCTCAATATCCTTACTTAGGAACAAATCCCCCTAGTCTATGAATAGGAGCGATTCCTGCAACAACATAAAATTAGCTTTCCTAAAGTTACAAGTGTTTGTTAACCCAGTGCATTTTTGTTTGCAACCTATATTAAATGACACTATATCATGATCACTATTCCCTAAGCTTCCCATTACCTTCATCTCTAAAATGACCTTAGGGTTATTAGATATCTCCAGATCCAACAAAGCATCCTGTCTAGTAGGAACTTCTACCATCGGTGAAAGAAAATGCTCATAAAGGAGATTTAAGAAGTTGGTACCTTTTGAGGTGCTGGCAGTTCCCTTACTCCAACCTATGTAAGGGTAATTGAAATCCCCCATAACCAGAACATGCCCCATACCAGCAACCTTTGCCAACTGCATATGGAAATTTATTTCCACATCCTCACTGGCATTTGGCGGCTTATAACATACCCCAACAATTAATTTACCCACTTTCTTGCTTCCGATACATAGCTCCACCAATATTGTTTCTGCCTTATCGTCTATACCCCCATCTATCTCATCTTTTAAATTTGGCTTCAATTCTTGTTTAACATACAAATAAACTCCCCCTTCTTTCTTATTAACTCTGTCATGTCTAAATAAGGAGTACCCTTCAATATTTACTGTCCAGTCATGTGAATCATTTAGCAATGTTTCTGCTATACCGATCACATCATACCTTCCCTTTAAAGCTATTAGTTCTAGTTCTCCAGTTTTTTCAGACAGACTTCTTGCATTTGTTAACATATATTTTAGATTATCATTCAATTTACTTCCAAACTTGGACGTACATGCCTCCTGATACTCTATGCTCCCCCATTTCCACCCTTCATTATCTTATTAGCCCCCTGATATCCCTATTCCCTCTGTCTACTCCTGTGTAGTCCCATGTACCCTCCCCCCCATACCTAGTTTAAAATCTCCTCCAATCCTCTAGCCATCTTCTCCTCCAAAACAGCTGCACCATCACCATTGAGGTGCAGTCCATCTCTACTAAAGAGCCTGTAGCCAACAGAGAAGTCAGCCCAGTTCTTCAAAAACCCAAACCCCATCTCCTTACACCACCACTCATTAATACTCCTAAGCACCCATTGCCTCCCTAGCATAGCACGTGCCTGCGGTAGTATTTCTGAAAACACTACCCTTGAGTTCCTTACTTTTAACTTGGCTCCTATTTGAAAATCATTTTTAAGGACCTCACCTCCACCTCTAACTTTGTCATTGTCACCAACATGAACCAAGACAGCCGGGTTACTCCCAGCCCCACCCAATAATCTGTCTATATGATCCACCACATGTCGAACCCTAGCACCAGGCAGGCAACACTCTGTTCGGCATGTAGGGTCTTGGGGGCAGATTACCCTATCTACACTTCTAATAATGGAGTCCCCTACCACTACCACCTGCCTATCCTTTCTAGCCCCCAATTCTCCCTCCCTTGTATTAGAGATGGTCGTCCCCTAGGTGCTCAAGGGAATGGGCCGCAACATACATGCTATTTCTTTGCCATCGTCCTCCACATCTTCACCTAACACCGCAAATCTGTTAGGACTGACCAGCTGGGTAGAAGCGACCCTATCCTTCCGTCCCCTTCTTCCCCTGGTGACCCTTACAAATCTATCTTCCTTTCCAACCTTATCTGCCCCATGTCCACCCTCCAGTTTACTGGCCCCTGCCAGTGCCTGCATTTCCCCAGTTTTGCCGAGCTCTGCAATGCTACAAGTTTCTCCTTTAGATTCTGCACCTCAGATTCCAAATAGGCACCCCCTCACACCTGACACATACATTGGTCCCTTGGGGCAGCTGCTCCAAGATCCCATACATGCGGCAGGATGCACATTGCATGGCCCTAACAAAACTGTCCATGCTAAACAGCAATAAACAGCAACAGAAATACACAGCAGCAATACACAACACAGAAGCAGCAATACACAACAACACAGAAACAGCAATACAAAACAACAGATGGTAATCTTGTTCTTAAACCCTTTTTTGTTCTAAACGTTTGTTTCTTAACGTAGAGTGAGAACTCTGCCTGAAATGGCTGTTTTCACATAGTGGGAAAGAAGGGCTGTAGATTTCCTTACCTACTCTGTCAGGACTTCACACAGTAGAGAGGAGGAGGGACTTCCTGTCTCCCTCACACACCGAGGGAGTCTGAGGCTGTGCTCGCCGGCCGCACTGTGCAGGAGAAGCCTTAGGAATGTCACATGTCAGCATCCCACCCATTAACTTTCTGGTCAGTCTTTTTTTTTATATCTTGGGCTGTGGAGCACGTAGAGGTGGTTGATAGCTCGTTTTAAAGGTAGGAAACTGGCTTTTAAACTCAACTTGTTTGGAGACCACAGTTCCCCTTTAAAACAGAAAATCCCTTTACAGGTGGATCGCACGGAGCTGGATCGCTCTGGAAGGAGAACTTTTATATGAGGTTCAAACCAAGGTTAAACCAAATACCCTATATTGCTCTGGCAATTTAAACCAATTAGCTACACCCTCATCCAATCAGAATGGAAAGACAAAAAAATGTCTTTCTTTTGTTTCTTCCCAGCCCCCACCCTACAGGTAACAATGTAGTTGATAACAAGTATTTAATTTAGAAACCTTGTGCCTAAAGTTTACTTAAACAATCCCCACCACCACATTCCAGTAGTAAGCAGTAAAAAAAACCAAATGTGATTTTATTTACTCAAGGTTCATACACACATGCGACCGCAATGTGTACGAACGTTCGTTTCGGCTGATAATCGTGTATGGGCCCTTTATCGGCCGAAATGCATACACGGGCTGAATTTCAGAATACTGGTAGAGCAAACTGGGATTTGCATGATACTGGTACAGCAAACTGGCAAATTCATTATAATTGTACAGCAAACTGGGAATTTCATTTAACTGATATTGCAAACTGGAAATTCATGATACTGGTAAAAAAAAAAAAATGGGAATCTCATGATCTTGGTACAGCAATCTGGAATTTCATGTTACTGGACTGGTATCATGAATATTCACATAGTGCTATACCAATTTAATGGAATTCCCAGTTTGCTGTACCACTTTGCTATATCAGTTTTATTATACACTTTGGCATTTTAGTTAAAAATAAATGAATAAACCGCATTGCCGCAGTAATTAAGTTTGCATAGGTATTTACACTCTATTTACACTTTATTTACAAAAATTCAAAACACCACTAATCTGTCCCACAGCTTTACAAAGGAGACACATATTTCCATATCACCTACTGTTTGTGGTATAGTTACTGTACCAACAGCATTATTATTATTATTATTATTGTGGATTTATATAGGACCAACATCTTCCATAGCGCTTTACAATTACATGTATACATTCACATCACAATCTAAGCACATTTATTTGACACATACAACCTATCAGGATATCTTTATGATTGTGGGGGAAACCGGAGTGCCTGGAGGAATCCCACGCAAGCAAGGGAGGGACATACAAACTCCTTGCAGATGTGTCCAAGAATGGAATCGAACTCAGGAGCTCAGCTCTGCAAGGCATCAGTGCTAACCACTGAGCCATCGTGCAGCATTTTGAATTCTGTTTAATATTAATATCAAGTTTACTTTATATTCACCATTTGTTACTGCACTGGATCCTGCTTTGAGGAGCATGCTTATTTTTGGCTCTGCTAGCACGCTGCTTTCTCAATGCAGCTCATCATGATTTTACCAAGAAGGCTACATACTTCTATAGTCTGAGTCTATAAACTCTCAGTAAAATGTTTCTTTTACGGTTATATTTATTTCTCGCACTATTTAAAATGAGGAATTATGATAGAAAATGTGTGTGATTGTAAGTGCTGCTACTACTCTTATTTAAATGCCTCTTTGCCCCTTGTAACATCTCTCCAATCCCAATAGTCTTAAATTTGTGTAACTTCACCTGCTCTAGAGGAACATGGAAATAAATGATCCAAATTTGTTATCGACGTATTAACAAAGAAAAGTTATTAAGCTAAGCAGTTCTGGTTCTAATTACACAAAGAAAATGTAATTTATTGTTGGGTTAATTCTAGGTAAAATCATATAATAAAAAAAAAACAATGTTATATAACAATGTTATATATCTTATATATTTTTCCATTGAGAGTGTGCTAAATTATAGCTCTGTGTGGTATTCCAGCTACCTAGCTACAGACAGGAGAGCCCTTCAGAGGGCCAACTTTAGTACACAGAATTCTGGTTTGCATATTGGTTTTGTAAGGGTGATAAAGTTTAATAAAAATGCATTAAATACAACTAGCAAAACAAGTGTTTTTAGTTGCGCTACTACATCATTTTATGTTTTTATTGACGTTTTGAGTACCAATTGTTATTTAGTATACATTTTTGGATATGACATCCATAATCATTCATTATGCAATAGCTTCTTTATTGTTTTTAGTATTTCAACATGACCTTCTTGCTGTATATTGACGACTTGTAAAACAAGGCACACCCAGGAGAGGGGACTTTTCTTTTAAGAACTTATTACTTGGGTGAATGACCCTGACATATTTTCATGCTGCAGTTTGCTTCTTTACACATCCTTCATCTCTTCCTTCTTTCCTTCCTATGAAAGGAAAGCTGTAGGCTAATAAATAAACAGTCTGAGTGTTTGGGGTTTTATCTGTGTAACTAGACTAAATCAGTTCTATAAGCAAATAAGAAACTGTGACTTCTGAGTAATTTCCATGTTACCAAGGTAGCAGGCATATACAGGACCCGTCTTGTGCTTGCTAACACTGTTTGTACATGGGGAATAATATTTTTATCCTAATTGGGAGTAAAAATATAATCACTGCAAAGAAAACAAATCTGCTGCCTTAGTAAGTTGTAAAAGTGGCTTTACACTAAAATACCCTTAAACTTTATATTGATTCTGTAACCCATAGCTACTGTATCTACAAACCTTCAGTGTTTTCTTTACTGGTCTGGTGCAGTGAAAATAATAAATGTGACATCACATTGGTTGCTAAAGATTTTACCTTGTATGTGTGTATGTCAATATTTCCAAAATCATTTAGAATATTTTGCATTTTTAAATGCACACGGGGGCCATATCTAATACGATGTCATATTCCTCATATAGAAATTTCTCATAATCTAATATATACTTGGAATTTATGAAAATTAGCTCATGGTAGGGAGCATGTGGCATTTTTAAGAAGATGTCTAGGCTTGCTTTTCTGTGGCTTACAAAGCAACTATCTCTACAGCAGTGTTCAAAAGGAAAAGGAAAGCATTGTTCAGTATGTATATAGTGAACTGATAAATTGAGTATACTTGTGCTTTAATGTGGGAAAGTAGTAAACAAAGTCATATTAGTTGGGTACTTATAAGGCTGTCACATAATCCAAGTTATTGGTGTTGAGAGAGAACCTCTTAGATACCACATTATCCCGTTTGGCTAAAACAAAAGAGGACAGTGAAGATTGCTGTGTGTTTACCTTGACTAACAGCTGGTGATGGACTGATACTGTGGAGAGCAGCTTTGGTAATTGTCCTATGTCTGTGTCTCAGGAAGAGGTGTGTCTGTCTCTTGCCTGTAGTAAAACTGATGACACAGTGTGATAGACAAGAGTAACACAAAGACTTAGGAATTTATAGGTACCTGAAGGCAATACAAGCCTATGATGAAAGGCGTTCTCTCAATGCTGGAACACTAATTCATAGTGAAATGAAATCCTCTCAGTGCTTTGTGTCTGCTAAAAGGATGAAAGCCGTCCTAAATCTTCTAAATGGCAGGAGGTCATCGTTCAAGAGAGCTTTGGTGCCAAGCTGTAGTTTATAGTGAACATTCAAGTAATTAAGTCTAAACTGCACAATACGAAGCTGATAATGTAAAATTTTCGGGGAAAATTTGCTATTATTATATAAACAACTTGTCAAAAGCTCATAGGAAAATATAAACTGATCTAAAGGAATGGCATCATTAATTTAGTTTCACTGTCTGTGGTTTTCTCTATGTTTGTATATCTACAAATAAATACCTATGTATGTAATATATACATATTAACATATTTATAATAACATAAAGTTAAATGTTTTGGGACATGGAAATGGGATACAATACATTTTTTCTCATAGTTGCTTAATTACTTTTTTTTCAGAACTTTTGACAGCAGGTCTGTCATAAGAGGTGGAAATATCACAGGAAGAAAGGGTGCTTGCGGCACCCTGTATGTGTTTGGCTCCCTTTGCCTCAGTAACTGCAGCTGCTATGCTCCTTTTAGTATAACAGCTAGTTATTCCAGCCCTGGAGTATATTTTTAAATTCTTATACACATTTAGTATAAACTTTAGTTATGTCATTTTTATTTATTTGTTTAATTGCTTGCACTTCCACTGGTTTGCTTACTTTGGTATAGTATTTAGGGTTGAATAAAAGACAAGGCAGCTAGATAGCTAAAGGGAGGTGGGCCAAAAGGAGCAAAAAGCCCTCCACTGAGCATAAAAATGAAGCAGAACCTTCTTATAACACAAGGCATCTTGCAGTCTCATGCTATATGAATAGCTTTGCCCACAAAATCTAAGAAACCATTTCTTGCTCCCAGGTTCCCTAGAGTAAGGGGCGGAGATATGCAAAATTCTCCTTTATGTCCCTTGGCTTATGCATGAGTCCAGAACCGCTGGATTAATAACATGCAACAGAGCCAATCATCCGACCTGCAAGACATGCCATGTTTCAGACATACGTCAATCCAGTCCATTCTACTCCGCCGTGCCCATATTTCCTGTTTAACAGTTGATGCAGAGAAAGGCAAAAACAAAATAAAAACAGTATGGAGGGGAAAAAAAACATTTTTTTAATGACTCCAATTGGAAATATCTCTGGATCAACTCTTTTTGAAACAAACAGTGAGATTCAATAAAAGTTCTTATCGTTAAAAATGGTGCTAATTTTGCCCCAACCAATTGGATGTTAGCTTTCAAATGTTAAATATGATCTGATTGGTTGGGGCAAAATTAGCACCATTTTAAACGATAAGAACTTTTATTGAATAACCCTGTAAGACTCTTTACAAAGCACTCTTAAGGCCTCATTTGGAATGTGCAGTGCAGTTTTAGAATCCTGTATACAAAAAAGACATCTTGGAAATATACTGTACTGCTTGTACTGAGGAAGAGAGAAGTGTATCTCGAAAGCTGGTCAGAGAAGGACAACTTACTTACTTACTAATAAGGGGTCTGGGAGAGCTTGAATATGAAAATAGATTGGATAAGTTACAATTATGTACACTAGAGAAAATATGCTTGTGTGGGGATGTGATTACTTTGTATAAATACATAAATGAGCCACACAATAAACTGTCTGGGGCATTGTTCACAAATAGAACATGTCAGAGGACACACAAACATCCCTTAAGACTGGAAGAAAAGAAATGAACAGGGAGATTCAATAAAAGTTCTTATTGTTAAAAATGGTGCTAATTTTGCCCCAACCAATCAGATCTTATTTAACATTTGAAAGCTAACATCTGATTGGTTGGGGCAATATTAGCACAATTTTTAACGATAAGAACTTTTATTGAATAACCCTGTAAGTCTTCAAGCTCGGAAGGGGCTTTTCACTGTGAGAATGGTAAAACTATGGAACTGTCTTCCATTGGACGAGGCGATGGCAGGTTCATTGAATAGTTAATAAAAAAAGCTGGATGAGTTTCTAAAAACAAACAGGGCTGCTATCGCTCTTTATTGCCCCCTTAAGGCAATGCACCGAGCCAATTGTTGCTCTTAGTGCATTGCAAATGGAGTTTGCCTTTTACGAAACTTTAACGCCAGCTATCTGCTGGCATTAGAGATAATCAGGGAGATTCAATAAAAGTTCTTTTCGTTTAAAATGGTGCTAATTTTGCCCAAACCAATCAGATGTTAGTTTTCAAACGTTAAATAAGATCTGATTGGTTGGGGCAAAATTAGCACCTTTTTAAACAATAAGAACTTTTATAGAATAACCCTGTAATTCTTAAAGGACAACTCCACCCTCATAAGAACATCTTTTAGAAAGAATGGCCTCTTTAAAATATGTTAATATATCATAGTTTGTCCTATGAATTACTGTATGCCCGATATGCTTCTGGATGCCGCATGGAAACTGAGCAATTTAGCAACCTGTACTGAGCCTGTATATGAGCCTGGGCATGCTCAGAAGAGGCAGACAGGGGATTAACATTCAGTCATTGGCTGTGATGTTAACTGACAAATCCATAACTGACAGTTGCTAACTGGAAGAACCTGGAAGTGGAAACAGGACACTGTGCAGGATTTCAGGTTAGACTTGTATATTTCAGATTTCAAACTATTACTGTTTAGGGCTTTGGGGGGTGATTTACCTGTATGTAACTTTATAATTTGGGGCTGGACTTGCCCTTTAAAGAGCCTTTATCAGCTTGGTACATTGGTTAAGGCAGTTGCACAACAATTTTTGTGTAACATCGAAACTGCTGTTAGTTGTGTCTTAAAGTCACGTTAATGCTTGGTACATCGGTTAGCGTGACTTTAAGACACAAATAGCCGATAAAGGCTCTTGGTACATGGTCCTGAAAGAATGCTGCATGTTACTGGTAATGATACATAGAGTTGGAGTTGATCCAATTGCCCTTTGGAGTATGAAAGAATTTTTTTAATGCCTTCCTCTGGATCAACAGTTAGGCATTGCTAGATCTGCCGGCAACAATTGCACATCATTAGCTTTTAACGGTCGACAAGGTTTTGTGTCATCTGCAAACACAGAGACCTTGCTGACACTACCTACTTCCAAATTAAATAGAAGTTTCCCCAATACAGAACCGTTTGTCGCACCACTTAGAACCTTAGTCCACATCAGCGAAACACCATTAACAACTACTCTCTGTATCTTATCCATCAACCAATTTTCTATCCATCCATCAAATTTGTCGCTCAAGCCCAACAGACCTTAGCTTATACATAAGTTTCATTTGGGGGACTATATCAAAATAAGCAAGTTTGACAAGATCAATTTCTAATAAATCCATGCTGTTTACTACTTATAAGGTCACTCTTTGAAACATATTCTAGATTATGTTCCCGTCTTAATCTTTCCAGTGTCTTCCCCATCACCAAAGTTAAACTCACAGGTCTGTAATTGCCAGGCTGTCAACAGATAACTTTTTTGAATATTGGAATTGTCAGCTTTTTTCCAATCTAGAGTCACGTTTGCAGACACGAGGGAATCTGAGAAAATAGGAAATAATGGCCCATATACAACTGAACTCACAAATAACCAAAAGAAGTACAGAATCCCCTTATACAGTGTGGCCAGCCTACATTATTCATAATGGTAAACACAGTGAACAATTTGGGTAGATAATATATAACTTTTACTAAATATACAATATAGATTAAAGTTGAACACATAATTAAAATGTTACACCACAGTTAGCCTTCAAAGAGACAGGGAAAGGGGAAAAAAAGGGGGGGGGGGGAAAACAGCCTTGTTTTCCCTCAGCACTTGGTGGTAGAAACCTCTCCCACCAAATTTACCTAGCCCTTTACTATATCAGGGAATATATTAAAGGGCTAGCTAAATTTGGTGGAGAGGTTTCCCCCACCTTTTTTTATTTCCTTTCACTGTCTCTTTGAAGTCTAACTGTGGTGTAACATTTTAATTATGTATTCAATTTAATATGTATATTTTATATTTAGTAAAAGTTATATTTTATCTACCCAATTTTTCCTACTCTGTTTATCATTATGAATTATGTAGGCTGACCACATTGTATTGGGGGATTCTGTACTTTTATTTTGTTTGTTATTAAACTATTTCAATCCCCAGTGTTCAGTTATCTTTCCTTTAGGGGTAGTGGTGCTTCACTAATTTCCCTTTTTTGGTAAAACTGAACTTCCCTTAGGGCCTAAGGGAGGAGCTACAGTACAAACATTTTTTTAAATCTGGCAGGTTATGGCCCTGAGCCTTCCTGTATAAAAGATAGTGCTGAAGCACCCAATGAAGCCTGGCAAAAACAGTTTTCTTTGTGCTGCTGCTGCTCTTAGAAATAATTTGGGGAGGTAAAAAGTACCTTTTCTACCTTCCTGTCCTAGGTACTTTCAATTTAAATTGTTTTAGAAAAAAGTTTATATATGCACTATAATCCTCCTTTAACCATATTTAATTGTTTCTGAACCAAATCCGCAACCTTTATATCATTATTGCTACTATACACTATGTATGTATGCATAGTTTATTTATGAAGCTCCCCTTGGGGACGCAGCGCTGTACAATAAAAAATAATAAAAAGTCATACAAGGGGGCAAATACATAAATAGTTCAGTACATAAATGTATAAATTATATAAATAGAAGTGCTAGAGCCTTGCCACAAGACGAAAGGAGGTCCCTGCCCCGTAGAGCTTACAATCTAGTTGGGTAACATACAGATACAAAGGAATGGGTATAAGCGCAAACGCACCAAAATCGTGCTAGTGTGGCCCAGCCCTTAGTCTTGCTTTTCTCAGCTATCCTTACTTCCTTACTATCTATGCTTTCTTACTATATTTCCTTTAGAAATAAAATTATGCATACATACATAAAATAAGTAATGTATATATATATTGCCCAATATATAATGTTGCTGGCCACACCAATTCACTTAAATATGTGTGTGTCTCTTTATTCTTCCAGACATTCCTATTTAAATAGAGATTGTAAATGGAAAAAAAGACATGTGCAAAGCTGTTGCATATCATTAGTTTCCTAGTTGCACAAGGCATTTAAAGCTTTTAGCATTGTTTTTTATTTGGCATCTGCCTATTTTTGAAGCAAAAGCAATTCCAAAAATCTTAATGGATAGGTCCCACTTACACAATTTGGATTGCAGTTCCCCTTTAATAACACTATTTATTTAAGTGTTATTAAAGGGGAACTGTGGTCTCCAAACAAGTTGAGTTTAAATGAAAGGCCAGTTTCCTACCTTTAAAACGAGCCATCAACCACCTCTAAACGTGCTCCACAGCCCAAGATATGAAGAAATGACTGACCAGAAAGTTAATGGGTGGGAGGCTGACATGTGATATTCCTGAGTCTTCTCTTGCACAGTGCCGCCGGCGAGCACAGCCTCAGACTCCCTCAGTGTGTGAGGTAGACAGGAAGTCCCTCCTCCTCTCTGCTGTGTGAAGTCCTGACAGAGAAGGTAAGGAAATCTACAGCCCTTCTCTTTCACTGTGTGAAAACAACCTTTTCAGGCAGAGTTGTCACTCTGCCTGAAAAGGCTGATTCCACAGAGTTTACTGTAGGGGGGGGGTCTGAGCAACCCACGGCACCCGTGAGTGGGTGAGGCTTAGACACCCACAGGTGGGCAGGGCTTATGCACCCATGAGTGGGCAGTGCTTATGCACCCATGAGTGGGCGGGCCATGGCACACGTGAGTGGGCGGGGCCATGGCACACGCGAGTGGGCAGGGCCACATGGGGCTGTAAGATAATGAGCCATGGGGGGCCTGCAACTGGAGGGACCATGGGGTCCATGAGTGGGAAGGACCAGGGAGGCTGCAAAGGGGAGGAGGAGACACAGGACAGATTGACTGACGGTTTCAGAGCACGAAGCAGGAAGTGCAGGGGACCTGGTGATGCTGCTGCCATATCACACACAAAAATGTAAATATCTTCAAAACCATGCAAAATAAACAATGAAAATAAATTGCAAAAATTCTCAGGGGAGGACTTCCTATCAATTTACCTCAATTTACCTAAAGTCATTTTTGGGCCACAGTTCCCCTTAAAAAACCTCTATTGTTGTGTTCTTAGACTCCGTAACAGTCAATTCTTGCTTTTTACCATTACTCTACTAAAGAATACCCCTTTTAACAGACTTGGCCATCTGCAACAATGACAATGTTTTTAGTTTCATATGATATGTTTTGATAAGTTGCCTGTCATTTTCTCTTTAGGTTTGTTTGCATTTCCTGTACACAGTCCTCATTTAATGGCATTATATTTAACCCTTCTACTGAACCATATTTGTTTTGGTCTGTGGCCTTCTAAATGAACCTGACTCATGTTTAGAAATATCATAATTCCTTGTGTGCTTTACTTTTGGTTAAAAGGGAAATGTCACCTTTTTTATGACAGATTCTTCCAGTAAAATTAGATTTGAAGTTTCTGGAAGATGTTTTGTTAGAAATTATTGCATTTAAGACACAATGCTTTAGCCCTAGCAGAAATCAGAATAGAGAGAGAACATCTTTAGAATTACGTTTCTTTGGTGTGAAGATTATTGATCCTGTTGGTGTAGTTGGAGTGGAATGGGATGGTTTTTGAAAACTGTAGGGTCTTCTAAACCTTGTTTATGATTCATGATGGTTATTGATCTTGGACACCTGTATAACTGTGAAACCTTATTTTTATTTATTAAAATGAAACCAGTAATAAGGTTAAAAGTGAAAAAAATTATAATTGTAAACCCATTTCCCACAATGTCAATAAGCTGATTAAAGCATCACTTTTGTTGGAAAGTACTGATTATTATCTAGACTTGACTGCAGATATCTGGCTTTAAATTTGAGTGACAGAACTGAGTGTTAAAATGAGTGTCCAACGACCATAAATTCTGTCAAAACCTAACACTGCTCCCTTTTTAGAGAAACAGCTGCTTGGTTCCTCTAAATAGTGACAGTGACAAGTAAGGCAACTATATAAAAAACTAAAGATTGTAGCTATAATTAATCTTTCATGTTTGTCTGTTATAAAGCTTAAAGAATGTAAAACCGGAGAGAAGTCTTTACCAGTATATTTCATAACAAAATATTTTAAAGGGCACATCCACCCCGAAACGAAAATGTATCCTTAAATGAATTGCTCAAAAAACCTAGCCCTCGCTAGGTAAAAAATTGGCTCCATTGCTCCTAAATATAGTTACCAGGACTTGTTCCCTCAACTTTCTGCTGCTGCTGTTCCATGCCTTTACTGCATACCAGCAACAGCAGAAGGGGCTTGACCGGAAGCGGTGTCAGTAATTAGCCAAGACACTATAGGGCCGATGTAGTAAAAAAAAAAGTTATGTCTTACTGGAACGAGATCCCACATTGCTTTATTCTCCTTAGCAAGACTTACAGCATTGCGAGATCCCAGTCACATATAACATTACGTAGCGTGCGTTTTGCACTAATTTCGATATTGCATTGTGGGGGACCTTTATCAAGCCATCATTTACCATCTAAAGTTGCTTTGCTGTAGAAATCTAAAGAGATTAATTTTATTCTTGAATAATGACTCTCTATTTCGTATAGTAACATAGTAACATAGTAATTAAGGTTGAATAAAGACATTCGTCCATCAAGTCCAACCTATTCCTTTTTTTTTTTTTTTTTTTTTTTTTTTTAACCCTACCTAACAGTTGATCCAGGGATACTTTCCGATTGCCGTTTGGAGTCAGGAAGGAATTTCCTTGCGGCCCTGACAAGGGCCCTATGGGGCTTAAGGGGTCCGGTAGCTACAACCGGGACCCTCTTCCCGGCTTATAAGTGCCATTGCGGCCCTTGCAGCCCTCAAAAAGGCCTTGGGGCTTAGGGGTCCCGCAGTGGTACCGGGATCCCCCCTCCCCGCGTCCCCTATAAAGAGCTCCTTTTTAACCCTACCTAACAGTTGATTCAGAGGAAGGCAAAAAAAACACAGCTAAAAAAGGGGGGGAAATCCCTTCCTGACTCTAAATGGCAATCGGAAAGTGTCCCTGGATCAACCAGAACTACCGTATATGAATATACCAGTTATTTCAATATTTTTAGTTTTAGAAACTTATATAGCACACTTTTAAAGCTATTCAATGGACTTGCCATTACACACATCTGCTGGAAGACAGTTCCACAGTTCACCATTCTACTGGAAGAAACCTTTCCTAACCTAAAGTGAAACTTCTTTTCTTCCAATCTTAAAGGATGTCTTCGTGTCCTCTGATATGACCGATTAGTAACTGCACCAGAGAGTTTATTGTATGGCCCATTAATATATTTGTATAAAGTGATCATAATCCCACGCAAACATCGCTTCTCTAATGTAAAAACAGCCCTAAATTGTCTAATCTGCCTGCATAGCCCTCCATTTATTTTTTAGTTGCAGTTCTAACTGTTCATTTCCAAGATGTCCCTTTTGTATATGGGATTAAAAACTGCACCGCATATTCCAAATGGGAATTACCAATGCCTTGTAAAGAGGGAGTATAATGTTTTTTCTTTGAATCTATCCCCCTCTTATACAAGACAATATCTTGCTAGCTCTAGCCGTTGCTTCCTGGCATGTTTGCTACAGCTAAGACTTATCTACCAGAACCCCAAATCTTTTTCCAGTCGAGATTCACTTAACACAGTGTTATTATGGTGGTAGGAGGCACAAGGATTGTTAAACCCTAAATGCATCACCTTACATTTATCAACATTGAATCTCATCTGCCATACTGCTGCCCATTTTGATTATCTAGGCCAAATTGCAGCAATTGCACATCATTGAAGTTTCCAAAGCTCTGCGTAGTTTAGTGTCATCAGCAAACACAAAGACCTTGCCTCAATGCCCCCTTTAAGTCATTATTAACAGATTAAGAAGAAGTAGAGGCCAGTACTGAACCTGAGGCACCCACTTAGAAATTTAGCCCACATAGATGTAGCCCCATTGACGACCACCCTTTGTTTGCAATCCATAACCAATTCTCTATCCATGTACAAATGTTTTTTTCTAGGCCAACAGTCCTAAGTTTATACATTAGTCGCCTATGTGGCACAGTATCAAAAGCTTTAGCAAGATCCAAGTATACCACATTACTGCTATGCCATAATAAATTCTTACTCATTCTTCATAAAAAACAAGTAAATTTGCTGGCACAATCTATTTCTCATAAATCCATGCGACTACTACTAATAAGATTAGTACTGGAGACAAAGTCAAGGATATAATCCTGTAACAAAGTTTCCATCACCTTCCCTACTACTGATGTTAAGCTTACAGGTCTATAATTAACGGTGGGAATGACTACCTTTTTTGAATATTGGTATTACATTGGCTTTTTTTCAATCCAGCGGCACATCACAGACAAAAGTGAATCTGAAAAGATAAGAAAGGGTGGTCTTAGATAAAACTGAACTAAGCTCTCTTAAGATCCGAGGATGTATTCCATCCGGTCCTAGGGCTTTATTCATGTTAAAATCAGAGGGATAGGTAAGGGCAGCACTCGAGTCTATGTTTGGCTTGCCTCGTGGTGCGCTTCCATCCAGGATACCTCCCAGCTGCAGGCACTAATCACATAATAACAAAACAAGGAAAAGCGCTACTCACGAGGATGAAGTGAACATATCCATATTTCTCACATAAATTCTTAGGAGACAAAAATACAGGTTGGCCTGCAGTTATTGTATGCCCTGGATGCTTGTAATTTTGTCTCCTAGAATTATGTGAGAAATAAACGGATATGTTCAATCATCCTCATGAGTAGCGCTTTTCTTGTTTGTTACTATTTATTCATGTTAATTTGTTTAAATTGTTTCTGCCCCATATCCTCTGTCAGCCAGTGTGAATATTCCTATTTATAACCTTCATTTTATTACAGTCCCTACTATAAGGACTAGGATTCTTTAAAGTGAATACAGAGGGGAAAAAATGGTTTAGCACATTAGCCACCTCGGCTCCTCTGTAACCATCTCTGCCCCATTATTTAATGGTCCCACATCTAAGTCTCGTCTTTTACTATGATATGTTAAAAAAACATTTGGGGTTAAACTTCCTTGTTCTGTATCTGTATTTCATTTTCTATTTAGCTAGTTTAATTGCTTCTTGCACCCTCCATTATCTTATTAGCCCCTGATCCATATTCCCTCGGCTACCCCTGTGTAGTCCCATGTACCCTCCCCCCATACCTAGTTTTAAAATCTCCTCCACCCTCTAGCCATCTTCTCCCCCAAAACAGCTGCACCATCATCATTGAGGTGCAGTCCATCTCTACAAGAGCTTGTAGCCAACAGAGAAGTCGCCTAGTTCTCCAAAAACCCAAACCCCCATCTCCTACACCACCCTTTTAGCCACGCATTAATACTCTATAGCTCCCTGTTGCCTCTCCCCCTTCTACTGCTATGCCAAAATCTAAATTCTTACCTCACTTCTTCATAAAAACCAAGTAAATTGTCTGGCACAATCTATTTCTCATAAATCCATGCTGACTTCTACTAATAAGATCAGTACTGGAGACAAAGTCAAGAATATGATCCCATAACAAAGTTCCATCACCTTCCCTATACTGATGTTTAAAGGATTATGCACTGTAAAATCAATTTAGTTCATTTGGAAGTGCAGCTTTAAAAATACCGTTGCCATATTTTTTTTTACCTATGCCCCTCAGAGCCTAGCTTTGTTCCTTGAAAGTGCTGACATTGTTACTGGTTTGCTGAATGTTAAGCTCAGCCCCTCTGAGATTTCCTCTGCTTTCTCGCTTGAGCCTCAAACATGCCTGTGAATTCCGTGCACTCTCCTGCTTCAGCCTCAAACAGTAATGCTGTGAGTTCCGTGCAGAACTCACAAGCATTACTGTTTGAGGCTCAAGCAGGAAAAAGCAGAGGAAATCTCAGAGGGGAGAGCTTAACATTCAGCAAACCAGTAACAAGATTGCAGCAACTTCCAAGGCACAAAGCTAGACTCTGGAGGGGCATAGGTAAAAAAAAAAATATGGCAACGGTCCTAATTTTTATATTTGTTTCTAAAAGTATAAGTTTAGAAATGGAATGGTGTTAATATCCCTTTAAAAGCCATCCACTTGCTCAATATCCTTACTTAGGAACAAATCCCCCTGTCTATGAATAGGAGCGATTCCTGCAACAACATAAAATTAGCTTTCCTAAAGTTACAAGTGTTTGTTAACCCAGTGCATTTTTGTTTGCAACCTATATTAAATGACACTATATCATGATCACTATTCCCTAAGCTTCCCATTACCTTCATCTCTAAATGACCTTAGGGGTATTAGATATCTCCAGTCCAACAAGCATCTGTCTAGTAGGAACTTCTACCATCGGTGGAAAGAAAATGCTCATAAAGGAGATTTAAGAATGGTACCTTTTGAGGTGCTGGCAGTTCCTTACTCCAACCTATGTAAGGGTAATTGAAATCCCCCATAACCAGAACATGCCCATACCAGCAACCTTGCCAACTGCATATGGAAATTATTTCCACATCCTCACTGGCATTTTGCGGCTTATAACATACCCCAACAATAATTTACCCACTTTCTTGCTTCCGATACATAGCTCCACCAATATTGTTTCTGCCTTATCGTCTATACCCCCATCTATCTCATCTTTTAAATTGGCTTCAATTCTTGTTTAACATACAAATAAACTCCCCCTTCTTTCTTATAACTCTGTCATGTCTAAATAAGGAGTACCCTTCAATAATTTACTGTCCAGTCATGTGAATCTTTAGCAATGTTTTTTGCTATACCGATCACATCATACCTTCCTTTAAAGCTATTAGTTCTAGTTCTCAGTTTTTCAGACAGACTTCTGCATTTGTTAACATATATTTTAGATGTATCATCAATTTACTTCAAACTTGGACGTACATGCCTCCTGATACTCTATGCTCCCCCATTTCCACCCTTCATTATCTTATTAACCCCGATATCCCTATTCCCTCTGTCTACTCTGGTGTAGTCCCATGTACCTCCCCCCCATACCTAGTTTAAAATCTCCTCCAATCCTCAGCCATCTTCTCCTCCAAAACAGCTGCCACCATCACCATTGAGGTGGCAGTCCATCTCTACTAAAGAGCCTGTAGCCAACAAGAGAAGTCAGCCCAGTTCTTCAAAAACCCAAACCCCAACTCCTTACACCACCCACTTTAATACTCCTAAGCACCCATTGCCTCCCTAGCATAGCACGTGCCTGCGGTAGTATTCTGAAAACACACCCTTGAGTTCCTTACTTTTAACTTGGCTCCTATTTGAAAATCATTTTTAAGGACCTCACCTCCACCTCTAACTTTGTCATTGTCACCAACATGAACCAAGACAGCGGGTTACTCCCAGCCCACCAATAATCTGTCTATATGATCCACCACATGTCGAACCTAGCACCAGGCAGGCAACACTCTGTTCGGCATGTAGGGTCTTGGGGGCAGATTACCTATCTACACTTCTAATAATGGAGTCCCCTACCACTACCCACTGCCTATCCTTTCTAGCCCCCAATTCTCCCTCCCTTGTATTAGAGATGTCGTCCCCTAGGTGCTCAAGGGAATGGGCCGCAAACAACATGCTATTTCTTTGCCATCGTCCTCCACATCTTCACCTAACACCGCAAATCTGTTAGGACGACCAGCTGGGTAGAAGCGACCCTATCCTTCCGTCCCCTTCCCTGGTGACCCTTACAAATCTATCTTCCTTTCCAACCTTATCTGCCCCATGTCCACCTCCAGTTTACTGGCCCCTGCCAGTGCCTGCATTTCCCCAGTTTTGCGAGCTCTGCAATGCTACAAGTTTCTCCTTTAGATTCTGACTCAGATTCCAAATAGGCACCCCCTCACACCTGACACATACATTGGTCCCTTGGGGCAGCTGCTCCAAGATCCCATACATGCGGCAGGATGCACATTGCATGGCCCTAACAAAACTGTCCATGCTAAACAGCAATAAACAGCAACAGAAATACACAGCAGCAATACACAAACACAGAAGCAGAAAACACAACAACACAGAAACAGCAATACAAAACAACAGATGGTATCTTGTTCTTAAACCCTTTTTTGTTCTAAACGTTTGTTTCTTAACGTAGAGTGAGAACTCTGCCTGAAATGGTGTTTTTCCATAGTGGGAAAGAAGGGCTGTAGATTTCCTTACCTACTCTGTCAGGACACACAGTAGAGAGGAGGAGGGACTTCTGTCTCCCTCACACACGAGGGGAGTCTGAGGCTGTGCTCGCGGCCGCACTGTGCAGGAGAAGCTTAGGAATGTCACATGTCAGCATCCCACCCATTAACTTTCTGGTCAGTCTTTTTTTTTATATCTTGGGCTGTGGAGCACGTAGAGGTGGTTGATAGCTCGTTTTAAAGGTAGGGAAACTGGCTTTTAAACTCAACTTGTTTGGAGACCACAGTTCCCCTTTAAAACGAAAATCCCTTTACAGGTGGATCGCACGGAGCTGGATCGCTGGAAGGAGAACTTTTATATGAGGTTCAACCAAGGTTAAACCAAATACCCTATATTGCTCTGGCAATTTAAACCAATTAGCTACACCCTCATCCAATCAGAATGGAAAGACAAAAAAAATGTCTTTCTTTGTTTCTTCCCAGCCCCCACCCTACAGGTAACAATGTAGTTGATAACAAGTATTTAATTTAGAAACCTTGTGCCTAAAGTTTACTTAAACAATCCCCACCACCACATTCCAGTAGTAAGCAGTAAAAAAAAACCAAATGTGATTTTATTTACTCAAGGTTCATACACACAGCGACCGCAATGTGTACGAACGTTCGTTTGGCTGATAATCGTGTATGGGCCCTTTATCGGCCCGAAATGCATACACGGGCTGAATTTCAGAATCTGGTAGAGCAAACTGGGATTTGCATGATACTGGTACAGCAAACTGGCAATTCATTATTAATGTACAGCAAACTGGAATTTCATTTAACTGATATTGCAAACTGGAAATTCATGATACTGGTAAAAAAAAAAAAATGGGAACTCATGATCGTGGTACAGCAATCTGGAATTTCATGTACTGGACTGGTATCATGAATATTCACATAGTGCTATACCAATTTAATGGAATCCCAGTTGCTGTACCACTTTGTATATCAGTTTTATTAACACTTTGGCATTTTAGTTAAAAATAAATGAATAAACCGCATTGCCGCCAGTAATTAAGTTGCATAGGTTTACAACTCTATTTACACTTATTTACAAAAATTCAAAACACCACTAATCTGTCCCACAGCTTTACAAAGGAGACACATATTTCCATATCACCTACTGTTGTGGTATAGTTACTGTACCAACGCATATATTATTATTATTATTGTGGATTTATATAGGACCAACATCTTCCATAGCGCTTTACAATTACATGTATACATTCACATCACAATCTAAGCACATTTATTTGACACATACAACCTATCAGGATATTCTTATGATTGTGGGGGAAACCGGAGTGCTGGAGGAATCCCACGCAAGCAAGGGAGGGACATACAAACTCCTTGCAGATGTGTCCAAGAATGGAATCGAACTCAGGAGCTCAGCTCGCAAGGCATCAGTGCTAACCACTGAGCCATCGTGCAGCATTTTGAATTCTGTTTAATATTAATATCAGTTTACTTTATTCACCATTTGTTACTGCACTGGATCTGCTTTGAGGAGCATGCTTATTTGGCTCTGCTAGCACGCTGCTTTCTCATGCAGCTCATCATGATTTTACCAGAAGGCTACATATTCTATAGTCCGAGTCTATAAACTCTAGTAAAATGTTTCTTATGGTACATATATTTCTCGCACTATTTAAAAGAGGAATTATGATAGAAAATTTGTGTGATTGTAAGTGCTGTACTACTCTTATTTAAATGCTCTTTGCCCCTTGTAACATCTCTCCAATCCCAATAGTCTTAAATTTGTGTAACTTCACCTGCTCTAGAGGAACATGGAAATAAATGATCCAAATTTGTTATCGACGTATTAACAAAGAAAAGTTATAAGCTAAGCAGTTCTGGTTCTAATTACACAAAGAAAATGTAATATTGTTGGGTTAATTCTAGGTAAAATCATAAAATAAAAAAAAAACAATGTTATATAACAATGTTATATATCTTATAATTTTCCATTGAGAGTGTGCTAAATTATGCTTGTGGGTATTCCAGCTACCTAGCTACAGACAGGAGAGCCCTTCAGAGGGCCAACTTTAGTACACAGAATTCTGGTTGCATATTGGTTTTGTAAGGGTGATAAAGTTTAATAAAAATGCATTAAATACAACTAGCAAAACAAGTGTTTTTAGTTGCGCTACTACATCATTTTATGTTTTTATTGAGTTTTGAGTACCAATTGTTATTAGTATAATTTTTGGATATGACATCCATAATCATTCATTATGCATAGCTTTTATTGTTTTTAGTATTTCAACATGACCTTCTGCTGTATATTGACGACTTGAAAACAAGGCACACCAGGAGAGGGGACTTTCTTTTAAGAACTATTACTTGGGTGAATGACCCTGACAATTTTCATGCTGCAGTTTGCTTCTTTACACATCCTTCATCTCTTCCTCTTTCCTTCTATGAAAGGAAAGTGTAGGCTAATAAATAAACAGTCTGAGTGTTTGGGGTTTTATCGTGTAACTAGACTAAATCAGTTCTATAAGCAAATAGAAACTGTGACTTCTGTAATTCCATGTTACCAAGGTAGCAGGCAATAGACCCGTCTTGTGCTTGCTAACATGTTTTTACATGGGGAAATAAAATTTTATCCTAATTGGAGTAAAAAAATCACTGCAAAGAAAACAAATCTGCTGCCTTAGTAAGTTGTAAAAGTGGCTTTACACTAAAATACCCTTAAATTTATATTGATTCTGTAACCCATAGCACTGTATCTACAAACCTTCAGTGTTTTCTTTACTGGTCGGTGCATGAAAATAATAAAAGTGACATCACATTGGTTGCTAAAGATTTTACCTTGTATGTGTGTATGTCAATATTTCCAAAATCATTTAGAATATTTTGCATTTTTAAATGCACACGGGGCCATATCTAATACATGTCCTATTCCTCATATAGAAATTTCTCATAATCTAATATATACTTGGAATTTATGAAAATTGCTCATGGGTAGGGAGCATGTGGCATTTTTAAGAAGATGTCTAGGCGCTTTTCTGTGGCTTACAAAGCAACTATTCTACAGCAGTGTTCAAAAGGAAAAGGAAAGCATTGTCAGTATGTATATAGTGAACTGATAAATTGATATACTTGTGTTTAAGTGGAAAGTAGTAAACAAAGTCATATTAGTTGGGTACTTAAGGCTGTGTCACATAATCCAAGTTATTGGTGTTGAGAGAGAACCTCTTAGATACCACATATTCCGTTTGGCTAAAACAAAAGAGGACAGTGAAGATTGTGTGTTTTACCTTGACTAACAGCTGGTGTGGACTGATACTGTGGAGAGCAGCTTTGGTAATTGTCTATGTCTTGTCTCAGGAAGAGGTGTGTCTGTCTCTTGCTGTAGTAAAACTGATGACACAGTGTGATAGACAAGAGTAACACAAAGACTTAGGAATTATAGGTACCTGAAGGCAATACAAGCTATGATGAAAGGCGTTCTCTCAATGCTGGAACACTATTCATAGTGAAATGAAATCCTCTCAGTGTTTGTGTCTGCTAAAAGGATGAAAGCCGTCCTAAATCTTCTAAATGGCAGGAGGTCATCGTTCAAGAGAGCTTTGGTGCCAAGCGTAGTTTTATAGTGAACATTCAGAATTAAGTCTAAACTGCACAATACGAAGCTGATAATGTAAAATTTTCGGGGAAAATTTGCTATTATTATATAAACAACTTGTCAAAAGCTCATAGGAAAATATAAAAATGATCTAAAGGAATGGCATCATTAATTTAGTTTCACTGTCTGTGGTTTTCTCTATGTTTGTATATCTACAAATAAATACCTGTATGTAATATATACATATTAACATATTTTAATAACATAAAGTTAATGTTTTGGGACATGGAATGGGATACAATACATTTTTTCTCATAGTTGCTTAATTACTTTTTTTTCAGAACTTTTGACAGCAGGTCTGTCATAAGAGGGGAAATATCACAGGAAGAAAGGGTGCTTGCGGCACCCTGTATGTGTTTGGCTCCCTTGCCTCAGTAACTGCAGCTGCTATGCTCCTTTTAGTATAACAGCTAGTTATTCCAGCCCGGAGTATATTTTAAATCTTATACACATTAGTATAAACTTTAGTTAGTCATTTTTATTTATTTGTTTAATTGCTTGCACTTCCACTGGTTTGCTACTTTGGTATAGTATTTAGGTTGAATAAAAGACAAGGCAGCTAGATAGCTAAAGGGAGGTGGGCCAAAAGGAGCAAAAAGCCCTCCACTGAGCTATAAAAAGAAGCAGAACCTTCTTATAACACAAGGCATCTTGCAGTCTATGCTATATGAATAGTTTGCCCACAAAATCTAAGAAAACAGTCATTTCTTGCTCCCAGGTTCCCTAGAGTAAGGGGCGGAGATATGCAAAATTCTCCTTTATGTCCCTTGGCTTATGCATGAGTCCAGAAACGCTGGATAATAAACATGCAACAGAGCCAATCATCCGACCTGCAAGAAATGCCATGTTTCAGACATACGTCAATCCAGTCCATTCTACTCCGCCGTGCCCATATTTCCTGTTAACAGTTGATGCAGAGAAAGGCAAAACAAAATAAAAACAGTATGGAGGGGGAAAAAAAACATTTTTTAATGACTCCAATTGGGAATATCTCTGGATCAACTCTTTTGAAACAAACAGGGAGATTCAATAAAAGTTCTTATAGTAAAAATGGTGCTAATTTTGCCCCAACCAATTGGATGTTAGCTTTCAAATGTTAAATATGATCTGTGGTTGGGGCAAAATTAGCACCATTTAAACGATAAGAACTTTTATGATAACCCTGTAAGACTCTTTACAAAGCAATCTTAAGGCCTCATTGGAATGTGCAGTGCAGTTTTAGAAACCTGTATACAAAAAAGACATCTTGGAAATATACTGTACTGCTTGTACTGAGGAAGAGGAAGTGTATCTCGAAAGTGGTCAGAGAAGGACAACTTACTTACTTACTAATAAGGGGTTGGGAGAGCTTGAATATGAAAATAGATTGGATAAGTTACAATTATGTACACTAGAGAAAATATGCTTGTGTGGGGATGTGATTATATTGTATAAATACATAAATGAGCCACACAATAAACTGTCTGGGGCATTGTTCACAAATAGAACAGTCAGAGGACACACAAACATCCCTTAAGACTGGAAGAAAAGAAATGAACAGGGAGATTCAATAAAAGTTTTATTGTTAAAAATGGTGCTAATTTTGCCCCAACCAATCAGATCTTATTAAACTTTGAAAGCTAACATC
This sequence comes from Hymenochirus boettgeri, assembly GCA_019447015.1. NCBI lineage: Eukaryota > Metazoa > Chordata > Amphibia > Anura > Pipidae > Hymenochirus > Hymenochirus boettgeri. Next base: position 128,188,938 of record CM033469.1, read on the forward strand.
TGATTGGTTGGGGAATATTAGCCACAATTTTAACGATAAGAACTTTTATTGAATAACCCTGTAAGTTTCAAGCTCGGAAGGGGCTTTTCACTGTGAGAATGGTAAAACATGGAACTGTCTTCCATTGGACGAGGCGATGGCAGGTTCATTGAATAGTTAATAAAAAAAGCTGGATGAGTTTCTAAAAACAAACAGGGCTGCTATCGCTCTTTATTGCCCCCTTAAGCAATGCACCGAGCCAATTGTTGCTCTTAGTGCATTGCAATGGAGTTTGCCTTTTACGAAACTTTAACGCCAGCTACTGCTGGCATAGAGATAACAGGGAGATTCAATAAAAGTTCTTTTCGTTTTAAATGGTGCTAATTTTGCCCAACCAATCAGATGTTAGTTTTCAAACGTTAAATAAGATCTGATTGGTTGGGGCAAAATTAGCACCTTTTTAAACAATAAGAACTTTTATAGAATAACCCTGTAATTCTTAAAGGACAACTCCACCCTCATAAGAACATCTAGAAAGAATGGCCTCTTTAAAAATGTTAATATATCATAGTTTGTCCTATGAATTACTGTATGCCCGATATGCTTCTGGATGCCGATGGAAAATGAGCAATTTAGCAACCTGTACTGAGCCTGTATATGAGCCTGGGCATGCTCAGAAGAGGCAGCAGCAGGGGATACATTCAGTCATTGGCTGTGATGTTAACTGACAAATCCATAACTGACAGTTGCTAACTGGAAGAACCTGGAAGTGGAAAACAGGACACTGTGCAGGATTTCAGGTTAGACTTGTATATTTCAGATTTCAAACTATTACTGTTTAGGGCTTTGGGGGGTGATTACCTGTATGTAACTTTAAAGAGCCTGTGATCAGCTGGTACATTGGTTAAGGCAGTTGCACAAACAATTTTGTGGAACATCGAAACTGCGTTAGTTGTGTCTTAAAGTCACGTTAATGCTTGGTACATCGGTTAGCGTGACTTTAAGACACAAATAGCCGATAAAGGCTCTTGGTACATGGTCCTGAAAGAATGCTGCTGTTACTGGTAATGATACATAGAGTTGGAGTTGATCCAATTGCCCTTTGGAGTATGAAAGAATTTTTTAATGCCTTCCTCTGGATCAACAGTTAGGCATTGCTAGATCTGCCGGCAACAATTGCACATCATTAGCTTTTAACGGTCGACAAGGTTTTGTGTCATCTGCAAAAACAAGAGACCTTGTGACACTACCTACTTCCAAATTAAATAGAAGTTTCCCAATACAGAAAGTTTGTCGCACCACTTGAACCTTAGTCCACATCAGCGAAACACCATTAACAACTACTCTCTGTATCTTATCCATCAACCAATTTTCTATCCATCCATCAAATTTGCGCTCAAGCCCAACAGACCCTAGCTATACATAAGTCATTTGGGGGACTATATCAAAATAAGCAAGTTTGACAAGATCAATTTTAATAAATCCATGCTGTTACTACTTATAAGGTCACTCTTTGAAACATTCTAGATATGTTCCCGTCTTAATCTTTCCAGTGTCTTCCCCATCACCAAAGTTAAACTCACAGGTCTGTAATTGCCAGGCTGTAACAGATAACTTTTTTGAATATTGGAATTGTCAGCTTTTTTCCAATCTCGAGTCACGTTTGCAGACACGAGGGAATCTGAGAAAATAGGAAATAATGGCCCATATAAACTGAACTCACAAATACCAAAGAAGTACAGAATCCCCTTAACAGTGTGGCCAGCCTACATATTCATAATGGTAAAACAGTGAACAATTTGGGTAGAAATATATAACTTTTACTAAATATACAAATAGATTAAATTGAACATAATTAAAAGTTACACCACAGTTAAGCCTTCAAAGAGACAGGGAAAGGGGAAAAAAAGGGGGGGGGGGAAAACAGCCTTTTCCCTCAGCACTTGGTGGTAGAAACCTCTCCCACCAAATTTACCTAGGCCTTTACTATATCAGGGATATATTAAAGGGCTAGCTAAATTGGTGGAGAGGTTTCCCCCACCTTTTATTTCCTTTCACTGTCTCTTTGAAGTCTAACGGTGGTGTAACATTTTAATTATGATTCAATTAATATGTATATTTTATATTAGTAAAAGTTATATTTTTATCTACCCAATTTTTCCTACTCTGTTTATCATTATGAATTATGTAGGCTGACCACATTGTATTGGGGGATTCTGTACTTTTATTTTTTTTGTATAAACTATTTCAATCCCCAGTGTTCAGTTATCTTTCCTTTAGGGGTAGTGGTGCTTCACTAATTTCCCTTTTTTGGTAAAACTGAACTTCCCTTAGGGCCTAAGGGAGGAGCTACAGTACAAACATTTTTTTAATCTGGCAGGTTATGGCCCTGAGCCTCCTGTATAAAAGATAGTGTGAAGCACCCAATGAAGCCTGGCAAAAACAGTTTTCTTTGTGCTGCTGCTGCTCTAGAAATAATTTGGGGAGGTAAAAAGTAACTTTTCTACCTTCCTGTCCTAGGTACTTTCAATTTAAATTGTTTTAGAAAAAAGTTTATATAGCACTAAATCCCCTTTAACCATATTTAATTGTTTCTGAACCAAATCCGCAACCTTTATATCATTATTGCTACTATACACTATGGATGTATGCCTAGTTTATTTATGAAGCTCCCCTTGGGGACGCAGCGCTGTACAATAAAAATAATAAAAAAGTCATACAAGGGGGCAATACCTAAATAGTTCAGTACATAAATGTATAAATTATATAAATAGAAGTGCTAGAGCCTTGCAACAAGAGAAAGGAGGTCCCTGCCCCGTAGAGCTTACAATCTAGTTGGGTAACATACAGATACAAAGGAATGGGTATAAGCGCAAACGCACCAAAATCGTGCTAGTGTGGCCCAGCCCTTAGTCTTGCTTTTCTCAGCACCTTACTTCCTTATCTATGCTTTCTTACTATATTTCCTTTAGAAATAAAATTATGCAACTACATAAAATAAGTAATGTATATATATATGCCCAAATATAATGTTGCTGGCCACACCAATTCACTTAAATGTGTGTGTCTCTTTATTCTTCCAGACATTCCTATTTAAATAGAGATTGTAAATGGAAAAAAAGCATGTGCAAAGCTGTGCTGCATATCATTAGTTTCCTAGTTGCACAAGGATTTAAAGCTTTTAGCATTGTTTTTTATTTGGCATCTGCCTATTTGAAGCAAAAGCAATTCCAAAAATCTAATGGATAGGTCCCACTTACACAATTTGGATTGCAGTTCCCTTTAATAACAATATTATTTAAGTGTATTAAAGGGGAACTGTGGTCTCCAAACAAGTTGAGTTTAAATGAAAGGCCAGTTTCCTACCTTTAAAACGAGCCATCAACACCTCTAAACGTGCTCCACAGCCCAAGATATGAAGAAATGACTGACCAGAAAGTTAATGGGTGGGAGGCTGACATGTGATATTCTGAGGTCTTCTCTTGCACAGTGCCGCCGGCGAGCACAGCCTCAGAACCCTCCAGTGTGTAGGTAGACAGGAAGTCCCTCCTCCTCTCTGCTGTGTGAAGTCCTGACAGAGAAGGTAAGGAAATCTACAGCCCTTCTCTTTCACTGTGTGAAAACAACCTTTTCAGGCAGAGTTGTCACTCTGCCTGAAAAGGCTGATTCCACAGAGTTTACTGTAGGGGGGGGGTCTGAGCAACCCACGGCACCCGTGAGTGGGTGAGGCTTAGACACCCACGGTGGGCAGGGCTTATGCACCCATGAGGTGGCAGTGCTTAGCACCCAGAGTGGGGGGCCATGGCACACTGAGTGGGCGGGGCCATGGCACAAGCGAGTGGGCAGGGCCACATGGGGCTGTAAGATAATGAGCCATGGGGGCCTGCATGGAGGGACCATGGGGTCCATGAGTGGGAAGGACCAGGGAGGCTGCAAAGGGAGGAGGAGGAGACACAGGACAGATTGATGACGGTTTCGAGCAGGAAGCAGGAAGTGCAGGGGACCTGGTGATGCTGCTGCCATATCACACACAAAAATGTAAATATCTTCAAAACCATGCAAAATAAACAATGAAAATAAATTGCAAAAATTCTCAGGGGAGGACTTCCTATCAATTTACCTCAATTTACCTAAAGTCATTTTTGGGCCACAGGTTCCCCTTAAAAAACCTCTATTGTTGTGTTCTTAGACTCCGTAACAGTCAATTCTTGCTTTTTACCTTACTCTACTAAGAATACCCCTTTTAACAGACTTGGCCATCTGCACAATGACAATGTTTTTAGTTCATATGATATGTTTTGATAAGTTGCCTGTCATTTCTCTTTAGGTTTGTTTGCATTTCTGTACACAGTCCTCATTTAATGGCATTATATTTAACCCTTCTATGAACCAATTTGGTTGGTCTGTGGCCTTCTAAATGACCTGACTCATGTTTAGAATATCAAATTCCTTGTGTGCTTTACTTTTGGTTTAAAAGGGAAATGTCACCTTTTTTATGACAGATTCTTCCAGTAAAATTAGATTTGAAGTTTCTGGAAGATGTTTTGTTAGAATTATTGCATTTAAGACACAATGCCTTTAGCCCTAGCAGAAATCAGAATAAGAGGAGAACATCTTTAGAATTACGTTTCTTTGGTGTGAAGATTATTGATCTGTTGTGTAGTTGGAGTGGAATGGGATGGTTTTTGAAACTGTAGGGTCTTCTAACCTGTTATGATCATGATGGTTATATTGATCGGAACTAACTTATAATGTGAAACCTTATTTTATTATTAAAATGAAACCAGTAATAAGGTTAAAAGTGAAAAAATATAATTGTAAACCCATTTCCCACAATGTCAATAAGCTGATTAAAGCATCACTTTTGTGGAAAGTACTGATTATTATCTAGACTTGACTGCACATATCTGGCTTTAAATTTGAGTGACAGAACTGAGTGTTAAAATGAGTGTCAACGACCCTAAATTCTGTCAAAACCTAACACTGCTCCCTTTTTAGAGAAACAGCTGCTTGGTTCTCTAAATAGTGACAGTGACAAGTAAGGCAACTATATAAAAAACTAAAGATTGTAGCTAATTAATCTTTCATGTTGTCTGTATAAAGCTTAAAGAATGAAAACCGGAGAGAAGTCTTTACCAGTATATTTCATAACAAAATATTTTAAAGGGCACATCCACCCGAAACGAAAATGTATCCTTAAATGAATTGCTCAAAAAACCTAGCCCTCGCTAGGTAAAAAATTGGCTCCATTGCTCCTAAATATAGTTACAGGACTTGTTCCCTCAACTTTTGCTGCTGCTGTTCCATGCCTTTACTGCATACCAGCAACAGCAGAAGGGGCTTGACCGGAAGCGTCGGTGTCAGTAATTAGCCAAGACACTATAGGGCGATGTAGTAAAAAAAAAGATTATGTCTTACTGGACGAGATCCCACATTGCTTTATTCTCCTTAGCAAGATAACAGCATTGCGAGATCCCAGTCACATATAACATTACGTAGCGTGCGTTTTGCACTAATTTCGATATGCTGTGGGGGACCTTTATCAAGCCATCATTTACCATCTAAGTTGCTTTGCTGTAGAAATCTAAAGAGATTAATTTTATTCTTGAATAATGACTCTCTATTTTGTATAGAACATAGTAACAAGTAATTAAGGTTGAATAAAGACATTGTCCATCAAGTCCAACCTATTCCTTTTTTTTTTTTTTTTTTTTTTTTTAACCCTACCTAACAGTTGATCCAGAGGAAGGCAAAAAACCCCAGCTAAAAAAAGGGGGGGGAAAAAATTCCTTCCTGACTCCAAACGGCAATCGGAAAGTATCCCTGGATCAACCAGATCTATGCATTATACCAGTAATTCTCAATATTTTTTAGTTTTAGAAACTTATCAGGCCTTTTTAAAGTTATTCAATGAATTGCCATACCACCTCTGCTGGAAGACAGTCCACAGTTTCACCGTTCTCACTGTAAAGAAACCTCTCCTAACTTGAAGATGAAACTTCTTTTCTTCCAACCTTAAAGGATGTCACGAGTCCTTGATATGAACTATTAGTGAACAATGCACCAGAGAGTTCACTGTATGGGCCATTAATTATTTGTATAAGGTTATCATGTCCCCACGCAACCGCCGCTTCTCCAATGTAAACAGCCCTAACTTGTCTAATCTGCTGCATATTCAAGCCCTCCATTCCCCTTATTAATTTGTTGCCCTTCTCTGGAGCAAAGAAAAAATTCTGGTACTTGTTGCTTGTTTTGGCCATGATATACTTGATCAACTGTTATTTTTTAAGGGTGTGTATTACAATACATGGTGCATCTTAGTGTATTTACTGAATTTCACGTACAACAAAATTTATAGATAAAACATTGCCCTTGACATTGCTTGTCCCTTTGTTGTTAGCTTTACCAGAATATGGCATAACAGGTCTGAGCAGTGATAACTGTCATCCAGTGTCCTTATATTACAGCTGTTGTTTTCCTTTCCTAATCTTTCTTAAAGGGCTGTACCCCTATGGGGAAAGCTTGTTTAGATAGCTGTCTCAGCTTGTTGAAATAAAACATACCCGCAGTGGTAAAATGAAAACATTAATATTTCGTGCAGGATCATGAATTTGACTTTATAATGACTCAAGGGCTTTGAGTAAAAAAAAATAAAGACAGAACTAAGAAGAGAGGGAAAATCGAAAATGACACACATTGCCCAGGGGAATGCTGTTCTATTGTGTTAAAGTGAATGTTATTTTGACCAATCCTCCATATGGCGTTAGATGGCAGATTAGCATCATTAATTTGGCTTGAAGAGCCATATCTTCTTTTTTTTTATTTCTTCTTTCCCTTATTTTCACTTTTTTTGGACTGTATCTCCTCCCACAGATTTCTAGCTTAAGACGTGAAATTCGGTCCAGGCATGTGGAAAACATAGAAGAAGTGGCTATTATCTAGCTAAAGAATACGTGGAAACTGGTCTCCTTAATGGTGTTATTTTTCAAATTGATTATAATGGGTTCATTCCTCAAGTGGACATTCTATGGATTCAGGGTCATGTGATCAAATCAAATACCAAATGTCACTTCTGTATGAATGCATCTAGGTCCAAGGCTACACAATGTGTGTCTCAAAAACAACATACTACACAAACACGCACCAATTACAATATCCGTTCTAAAATGTATACAATAAAAGCACAAAAATAAATATATGTAAAGTACAATGTATGGTTTTAGTTGTTTAGTTTAGAATTATGACATTGAGGTTTATAGCAGGGATGTCCAGCCTGTGTGTTTGAAAACTACAACTCCCAGCATTCCCTCTTGGCATCTGCTGTTAGTGAATGAGTTTTAGTTTTCACCTACACCTGTAGGGCCACTGGAAAACAAATATCACTGCTATGGTCAGAAATATAAACACATACCCTCTAACAGCACACAGACACAGGTACACACACGTACTGATGATCCCTCACAAGCCAACCTACCCTTCCATTTCCATGCTTGTGAAGGTTCTCATTCATCCAGGCCATGGTATATCTGTTGTATTCAATTAGATCAACTGGACTTGAAGTTTAGTTCTTGAAGACGTTTCGCTAGTCATCCGACTGGCTTTCTCAATTCAGAATGACTTGTACAAGAATCTGTGGCAATTATGTACCCTGGAAAATCCCAATTAGCATATCACAGCCAAGTGTTAAGGGCGTGATTACATAGTGGCTAAGAGGTGTTATAGGAATGCCCAGAGTAAGGTGTCAAAACAGCATTGTACATGGCAGACAGATGGTGTCGAACCCCCACCTCTATTTAGGCTTGGTTTCTTTATTTTCACATAAATGGCCTCCTTAACACCTCTCTTGAACCAGTCACGTTCCTTTGCCAATATGTTAACATTACAATCTTCAAAGGTATGTCCTTTATCCTTAAGATGCAGGTACACGGCTGAGTCCTGACTGGAGGAATTGGCTCTTCTGTGCTGGGCCATACGTTGATGCAGTTGTTGTTTGGTCTCCCCCACATACAAATCAGAGCATTCTTCACTGCACTGCACTGCGTATATAATGTCGCTTTTCTTATGTTTTGGTTTTGGGTCTTTCGGATGTACCAATTGCTGCCTCAGCGTGTTGCTCGGTTTAAAGCAGACAGGGATACAGTGTTTTTTGAAAACTCTTCTTAGTTTCTCAGAGACCCCTGCTACATATGGGATGACCATGTTCTTTCTCCTGTCTTGCTTCACCTTCAATGTTGGTATTCGTGTTCTTTTCTTTCCTTCTGCTTCTTTTGACAAAGGCCCAGTCTGGATATCCACAAGTTTTAAGGGCTCCTCTGAGATGTTTCATTTCTTTAGCCTTCGCCTCTGTGCTAGTAGGGATGTTCCTATCTCTGTGTTGCAGGGTTCTGATGACCCCCAGCTTGTGATCAAAAGGGTGGTGGGAGTCAAACATCAAATACTGATCTGTGTGTGTTGGTTTTCTGTAAACCTCTACTTCCAGTTTACCATTCTCCCTGACTTCTACCAAGCAGTCCAAGAAAGCCAGTTTGTTGTTTTGTACCTCTTCCCTTGTATATTTGATGTTTTGGTCTACAGCATTAATGTGTGTGTCATCCACATATCTGAACCAGTGGCTGGGTGCTATGCCCTTAAAGGTATTATGCGCCAGTTTTTCTACCTCCTCCATGTAAAGGTTGGCCACAATGGGGGAAACTGGAGATCCCATAGCACATCAGTGTTTTTGCTTATAGAACTTATCACTGTATTTGAAATAGGTGGTATTCAGGCACAAGTCCAGTAAGGAACACACTTGTTCTGGGTTGAGATCAGTTCTGCTGGTGAGAGTGCTGTCTTGGCCTAGCCATTTTCTCACCATGACAACAGCCTCCTTGGTGGGTATACAGGTGAAGAGAGATGTCACATCATAGGACACCATAGTTTCTTCTGCACCGAGTACTATATCTTCAATCTTGCTGGTGAAATCCTGAGAGTTCTGGATGTAATGCTTAGAACTTCCCACCAATGGTCCTAAGATGTTGGCTAGGTATTTTGCCACCTTGTATGTTACAGAGTTGATGCTGCTGACTATAGGTCTTAGTGGTGCCCCTTCCTTATGTATCTTTGGGAGTCCATATATGCATGGATGTGCCTCACCAGGGTAGAGGCGATGATACATTGCTCGATCAATGGCTTTATCCTTTTGCAGCTGTTGTAGTAAGTCTATGACGCTTTTCTTGTTCCGACTGGTGGGATCCCTTGTTAAAGCCTCATATGTGTTGTTATCGACCAGGAGCATGGTCACCTTATCATGGTAGTCTGAGGTGTTAAGTACCACTGTGCATCTTCCCTTTTCTGCCGGTAGAATGGTGATACTAGAATCTTTCTTGAGGGATGTTAAGGCTCTTCTTTGCTGTGTGGTCAGGTTAGATGAAGGAGTTTTTGCACTGGCTAAGGCTGCAGATACCTTAAGGCGAAGTTGTTCTGCCTCACTCTGTTGTACCTTATTATTGTGGATTGAGGCTTCTGTGGCTGCTATAATATCCACCACAGGGATGGCTTTAGGAGTTATGGCAAAATTCAAGCCCCTAGCAAGGACTTCCATTTCTGGCTGGGTCAGAGTCCTGTTAGACAAGTTTCTCACCATATGTAGCAGGGGTCTCTGAGAAACTAAGAAGAGTTTTCAAAAAACACCGTATCCCTGTCTGCTTTAAACCGAGCAACACGCTGAGGCAGCAATTGGTACATCCGAAAGACCCAATACTGAAACACAAGAAAAGCGACATCATATACGCAGTGCAGTGCAGTGAAGAATGCTCTGATTTGTATGTGGGGGAGACCAAACAACAACTGCATCAACGTATGGCCCAACACAGAAGAGCCAATTCCTCGGGTCAGGACTCAGCCGTGTACCTGCATCTTAAGGATAAAGGACATACCTTTGAAGATTGTAATGTTAACATATTGGCAAAGGAACGTGACTGGTTCAAGAGAGGTGTTAAGGAGGCCATTTATGTGAAAATAAAGAAACCAAGCCTAAATAGAGGTGGGGGGGTTCGACAACATCTGTCTGCCATGTACAATGCTGTTTTGACACCTTACTCTGGGCGTTCCTATAACGCCTCTTAGCCACTATCTAATCACACCCTTAAAACTGGGCTGTGATATGCTAATTGGGATTTTCCAGGGTACATAATTGCCACAGATTCTTGTACAAGTCATTCTGAATTGAGAAAGCCAGTCGGATGACTAGCGAAACGTCTTCAAGAACTAAACTTCAAGTCCAGTTGATCTAATTGAATACAACAGATATCTTCCATTTCCATGGAAACCATAACTAAAACATTTTTTTTAAAAAGTTAAGGTGTAAAGTGCAAAAGCATTTTCCTTAACACCACAAAGACATAGGTACACACACCTACTGATACCCCAAACAACCGACACTTACAGTTCCATGGGAACCATTCCAGACCTCCTTTCATCTGACCAGACTCTCTATGAGAGCAAGCATGCTCAGTAATCACTATGAGGCAGCATTTAAAGAAGGAATTTCCCATCATGCAAATCACTCATACCAATTGTCACCATTGTAGTTTCAGTGTAGGCCCACACAGCAGAAAAGTTTATGATAATAAGGCACTTGGCTGGCAGCTGAAAATTCTGATTGGATATCTAAAGAGATAGGGGGCAGGTATTTGAGTAGAACTATATTTTCATGCAAGGATAGTATCCTTGAATGTTAAGCAAAGTTAATCAAACATAATGTTGTGACCTGTCATCCAAACCTTTCTTGTTTCTAAATTTGATAATCCCAGTTCATACAATTTAGAGAGGCATGATCACCACATTAGCAGTTCCAAGCAGAGAGTATAGGTTTGGGCTTTAATCTGTCTGCAAACAAAATTGAGCATGTGGGCAGATTTCTTTCTATCTGCCCCTGTGGATTTAATCATTTTGGCTTTAATTATGGCCCATGTACATGTAAGGTAATTGGCAGCCAGATTGGCAAGTGAATTACCAATTCAGTCCAACAATCTGATTGTAAAGGGCATGTAGGCTCATGCCAAGATCATTGAGTTATGTGTCCTGATGGATTTAACAATATCAGAAAGCAATTCCTTTGTTCGCCAGCACTGCTTAGGATCTCTCCCCTTTTCATTGAAAAAGAACATGTTGCTCGGACACTGCTGAGTGGTCTGTCTGTACAGGCATCTTGATTTTATAGTCTTTGGAACAAACAGTAAAGTTAAACTGGTTACATATGGTACATATGTAAGATAATTGTCCCAAACGCCAATTATCTTATGTGTGTACCTAGTTTAAAACTACTTAAGGCAGGATTTGAGATACAGCCACCCAGGGCATGGCCTAGGGCCTAGAGTCTATAAGGGCAACATGTCTGAATTTTTCCCTTTTTGTTAAAACATGAATAGCTTGCTGCGTTGATAGCAGAGAGCAAACGTGTTTCTTAAATCTCGGCAGCCAGCCAAGAAAAAGCAGAGGGGTAAAATGTAACAACTAGTAAAGCCTGAAGCTTCCAAGGTATCAGAAAAGAAACAAAAGTAACTAATCTTCAAACTGGTTAAGCTTTCACCTTATTTAGAGCGAAGAAAAACATTCAATGAACCTGCCTTGTTTGTGTGTGTGCGCTCACTTTTTGATATAATCTATTTGTCTTCCAGTAAACAAGCAGAGAGAGTTATCCAGATTCCCCCTGCCTCCCAAAGTTGTCATGCTTGTAGGGGGATTGTTACTAGCAGGTACCAGAAAAGTAATGCTGGAGACACAAATGCCACACTGTGTGTCATTTATTTAACCTTAGCCTAGGTTCACAGGGGCTGATATTGTAGCCTGGCTGACTGATATTTTGGTTGATCGGGCGAAAATATCAACAGCACTTTTTTAGGCTGCCAGAAACTGATGTTGGACATTGTTTAATACAAATCGCTTCAACAGATATTTGCATCGGTAGACAATGCCCTATACAAAAGCCTAACATACAGTGTGATGCACCACCAGTCCCTATGCCAAACACTGGTCTTAAAAACAATGAAAGGTACTTGATTTGAGGTCAGTTTGGGGGAATGTATTATGCCAATATTGGTAACTTTTTCAGGGATTCTTAATGGATAACTTCACTCACCAAAACCTCCTCCACCGCTTACTTTTTGGATTTACTTTCTAACTCTCGATTTACTCACTTTAAGTTTCCTTTGGTGCTCCGATCTTGAAGTCCATCGGCAACTTGGCCAATGATGAGACGCGCTCTGAAAGTCATGGGTGGAACACAGAAGCGGGACCATTGTGCAGAAGGAAACTTTAGGTAAGTAAATCTAGAGTTAGAAAGTGAACCAGGGGGTGAGGACCTAAACTGCAGCCAATCAGAGGCAGCTGCCGTTCTGGCCAAGCAGAGGCCTGGGAGCAGACAGCCAAGGGAATGAAGGAGCGTAAGTATGTTTCTGGGGCTTGTTTTACAGAACTAACTTGGGAGAGGGCTGGGGTACACTACACTATGGTAAAATTAAATTTTGGGTTGACATACCCTTTAAGGAATGTTTATTTTTTACTCCTGAAATCAGCATTATTATGCAGAAATATACACTTTAATTAATGCTTTGTCTAGCCTTTCTTATGTGGGACAAAGACAAGATGAAAATCTTCAAATGTTCAATGAGTCCTTTACACAAATAAACCCACACATTTTCCTAAACATTCAAGGGACTACTGACATTTCTGTCATTGACCTCTCCCCAAATTAGGCTAAAAGTCACTCTGTAGTGGCAGATATTACACATGTATATATTTATTGTTACTTTGCAAAGGGTCCAAGAGTTTTCTGCCACAAATAATAATTGTTCATTTAGCAAACATATTGTCCTTACAAAGGGTTATGTCATTGTACTGTGGAGGATTAAAGCACAAGAAACAGGAATTGTAGGAGAACTAAGCAAAAACTTTTATACACCATAATCTGAGCATCCCACCCAAATACTCCAAGAAACGATTATCCCCTGAAGAGCTGGATAAGACAACTGAGTGCATGTGCACTGTCTGTCCACACATGTTGACCTCCATTACATGATTCCCTGCCTAATACAGGCTGTAAAAGAATTGGCTAGAGATTATTAGTAGGCATGACCTGTTGTAACAAGGTCCTGCAGTAGGGATGGGCATGTGCAAAGAACACAATGATCAGTGACAACACTGAGAAGTACTGGAATGCTAGAAAGTAAAACACAAACCCTATGTTAGAAAGGTAAATTTCCCAGCACCCACATCAAAATGACAGGTAAGATACAGATTACTCAAGGTTCTCTGCCTTTTGATTCAGTATTTTAGTTGTTTTAGTTGTCCTTTTACTTTGCTTAATCTTAACAGAGAGTTCATTATCTATTTATGCTTCATTATGACCATGCAACAGTGAGATGCTGTTGCCGTTAATAAGATTTGTACACACAGCCCTATACTTTAGCCGGATCAACCACCAAAACTAAAAATGTGGTCATTTGGACCAAAATATCGGTTAAAATTTCCTCTGCAAACAAATTATCAACCAATTCTTTTGCTGTAATCAGATGCAAAATAAATTTTAACCCAATCGCGTGGTTTGGATTTAACTGTAGGTAGTCTGTTTAATGTGAAAATTAGCTGGTGTATCTTTTGCACACTGTCAAGATACTGTAAAAGCCTAATAGAATATGTAGAAATTACTTCAGGGCTATCACGGAAGCTTTTACGGTTAATTACCCAGAAATCTTTTCTCCCTTTAGTTTGTGCAGTGTAAATCAGGTAAAACACAATTTATCCCACATATTTTCTTTTCTTTATATTTGACAGCACTGTTTTTTTATTCTAATAGTTATGTATTTATGTGGGAATTGAGGATTCACAGGAGTAACATAATCCATACTGGTTTAATGCACTTAGTAATAGACCGTTCCTGTACATTGCCACCCACCAGCTACAACTGTATGTCAGTAGCACTTGGTTGCTACCATAAAAGTCGAGCTTTATTTGTGTTGTTCTAAGCGGAACTGATGGTTTTATAGGAATAGTGACAATTTATGGTTAGAGAAAGCAATAAATAAAATGTTTCCTAGGAACAGTCAGCCTTGAGACTGAAACATTGATGGTGTTGATTTATTTATCAAATAATAACATTCCTCTCATTTCTACCTGTGTGTCTGTATATCTTATTACACCCATATTATGAACCAGAAAACAAAGCAAGGGTTTACAATTTATTACATCTTCTAGTGTGCCTTAGCAAATTGGACCCATGGTTTTGGTGCCTGACTGTCTGTCTCTACCTGGACAGTAGACACTCTGGAGCTGAGAATTTCCTCTGAATACTTCTGCTCAATGTGGCATGTAAGCTTAAGTGGTCAAAGGTGTAACCCAAGGAAGGTTTACTCTGGGCAGAGAAATAAGCCTCAGCTTTAGACATTGTTTGAAAACGACAAAGAATTATTGGGGGAAAAAATTCTTTTGTTTGGTACATTTGTCATGGTGTTTAGCTTCACATTCAGATATTTATAGGTTGAAGTTCACTGTTCTATTTATGCTACCCATAAGCAACCCTGCTCTAGAGACCTTCACAACGGTTTAAAAACCTGCACAGACAAAGTTTACTTGAATGTAGGTTCTGTGGTGTGAAGTGTGTGAAAAAATCCCCTGCTAGTTTCCTGCAAAGTAATTATATTTTCTCCTGCAAACTGCCTCTTTTTTCTTACCAGTGTAGTTTCCTGTCTCTGTACCCTTTCCAATACTTTGCTATGCCTTCTATGGGTCAGACTCAAGAGTCCAAAACTGCACAGCATACTTAAGGTGATGCCTTGCAAGGAACATATAAATGGGCACAGTTTAGCATTTCTTATATTCAGTGACAAAGACATGATTTTAATTAATAACTTAAAATGTCAGGAGAGTCCTCTGAGGATCCAAAATCCAATGACAGGAGGACCCGATTTAAAAAATGTTAAGTTGATAACCACTTTTTTTAATCAGTCATTTAGCCAGTTCTCCTCTGTTTTATTAGGAACACTTACATTTAGTCAAATGGTTTCCGGACATTTTGGCATTTTCTGGGTGGTTTAAGACATGTTTTGCTGTCAGGAAAATATTGCATTTTTCTATTGGCAGCTGCAAAGTAATCATGGAAAAAAGCCCGAAAAACACTATAAAGCAGTTACCTTCCATTGGCCATATACATTATAGTGAAATATGTATATAAATAAAACTGGTGAAAATATATTCTCTACAATAATTTACTGGTACACTTCTTTCATAGCACACTAGTGGGCCCCTCCCATGTTTTGAGGAACCCTAGTAATATTGATCATTATACCAGAAAATTATTCATTGTATAGGGTTACTAGAGCTCAGATAGCAGTATAACATAATCAGGTAGATTTACACTGAGAGGCAATCGCTCTAGTTAGATCTCCCTTCCGGTATTCAACACCAGCCCCAAAGGGATTTAACCCCTCTAAGCCAGCTTATAGTGCAGGAAGAGTTGCAAAGCCAGTATTGTACAGCATGTTTTTGTAATATCCGCGAAGACGCCACAAAAAGGGGGTTAGCCAGTATAGCCAGTATTGACTTGGTCAACGCTACTTTAAAACCCCACATTTTAGTGCTGCGGCTGTGTAGGAATTGGGCTAAAATTGCATTAATTAACATTTTCATTTCAATGTATAGGGTTATTAAAGGAATACTTTCCTGCAATAGTGAACTATTCCTTTACTACTAGCTATGCCTTACTTCCTGTTCTTCAATTGTTGTTGGAGAGCCAGGAACAAAGATGACAAAATCGTATCGATCCAGCGTGGCCGCTCGGGACGACCGCTTCCTGCTTCTGTTCCGCTATAGCGTGCATTATCAGGCATGCGCGTTATAGCAGAACAGAAGCAGGTAGGCTTTTGCCATCTTAGTTCCTGGCTCTCCAACAATTGATTGAAGAACGGGAGGTAAGGCATAACTCCTTAACCTTCCAGTCTTCAATTAATGTAGTAAAGAATTCATTTACTATTGCATTGAACTATTCCTTTAAACAGCCATAGACCATCCTGACCATCCTGGATACCATACTAATTAGCACGTCAGTAATGAGAGTTGGACGTGTCTGTAAATTGCATCTGATTGCATGGTCTTTAATATGCAAAGTTATCGACAGCTTGACAATTGGTTTATTGATCAGTAGTCTTGACAGTCCTTTATCTTGGACGATGGACGATCAGGACTAAGGATCTCAACTTTACCCACCCTAAAGGGTGCCATTCAAATGTTTTTTTTTTAAAAGAAAAGGATCTTTATCAGACATAGAGCAACAAACTGTTACCATTCTAGTTTATTGTAGCCTCTATTTTTGCATACAATATTATCATCTTGGCTTTTCCAAACTATGCAAAGACTAATGCTGGTTACACAAATTACCAATGAAGAGCCTATCCCATCCATAACATGTGTATGCACAAAACAACATTTCCGATGCCAAGGAAAAAATTTCGGCCCCAACTCTCTAAAGTATAGAGAGTTGGGCAGGGTTGTAGGGTATGTGGCTGTCACAAGCAATCTCCCTATACTTTATATAGGGAGAAAGCTCATGATGGGTGTAGCTACGTCATTTAAATCTTACAGATTCTGTCTGTGATCTTTGAAAGATTGGGACTGTGTGTACCTGGCTTTAACCAAGAAGTGGTTTTGGGAAGTTCCAGTTGGGAAGAGGGCACCAGGGGAGACTTGCTTAGGGCACTAAAATGTCTAGAACCGGCCCTAAGCACATGGACTTTGTTTTCTGTCTGCAAGTTGAAGGTGTTTCTCCACTAATAAGCCAAATCACAGTGTATAGTAATAGCAAATAAAATTGATGCTAAGCAATCAATAGGAACATTTAAATCTGACGTTCTGCTAGAATGTAGATCCTTCTGTTCTTTTCAGCAACATGTTTCTCACAACTTTAGAAATGCTTTTCTTTATGGGCAACAATACTGCAAAAAACGTCCTAGGCACATTGAGCAGGGGATCTGGTGATGCTGCTACCATTTCAAACATAAAAATGTAAATATCTTCAAAACTATGTAAAGAAAACAATGAAAGTAAATTAAAAAATACTCAGGAAAGCAATTCCTGTCAATTTGTCGATTTTGGACCACAGTTACCCTTTAAATATGCTCCTTCACTTTAGTTTTCCTCTTTGTTCAACATCCTGTTTTTTCATTGTGGACTGAGTATTTTCTATTAGTTACTGGCTATTGCCAATGTTCTGACCTTTCTCTCTGGCTGTAAAATATATTTTTTTCACTCTGTGCTTCCTGCATTTCCCTCGGATTTCAATATTTCAGGAACTGATACAAACTATAGCAAGGTATTCCTATTACAAAGCCTTTAAAAGATTATGTTTGTGTGTGCTGCACAAAATGCCTGTGTTATTTTATATGCAGTGTTTGATATTATCTAAAAACTGTCAGTTCCGACAAATGAGCTTACCAGCTCAATAAAATGAAATAACAGCATTAATCAAAAAAGTAAAGTTTTTGGTAGCAATTAAAGGAAAATATTTCTCTTTAAAGCTTCTGAGATATGTATTTACACACACACAACCAAACATACACATCGTCTTTTTTTATGAAATTCATTGGTACAGGTGACTTGCCTTTGCTTTTTAGGTTCCTGTTTAGAATAGACAGAGCAGATGTGGTCCTTGGCTAGAAGGACAATTGGCTTTTTTCTTAAGTGCTAAGGGTGCAGTAATGATATTAAATCCTTATGTTTCCACAAGCCTCAGGGCCAAACAACAATTTGGAATATGGGACAATGTTAAAACAATACATACATGCTGATGGAAAATCTTTCCATCAGATACTTTCTCTCTTGACAACCTCAGTAATAAACTGTTTGATTTGTTTTGCAGAATGCTCTATTCCCTGATGAGGGAAACGTTTAATTATGTGAATATTT
This sequence comes from Hymenochirus boettgeri, assembly GCA_019447015.1. Lineage (NCBI taxonomy): Eukaryota > Metazoa > Chordata > Amphibia > Anura > Pipidae > Hymenochirus > Hymenochirus boettgeri. The sequence goes on from CM033469.1 coordinate 128,206,851, forward strand.
CTTACAGTGTTCATGTGATGTGCAGTATGTGTCCTTGTACCTGCCCTCTATTAACTACCTTTGATCTGCCTTCAGTGCAGAAAGTCTTTATTTTTTTAAAATTGTTGAGCAAAACTACTGAATAGGGCCTTGTATTTATTCTTATTTTAACATTAAAGGGGAACTGTTGTTGCCAAACAAGTTACGTTTAAATGAAAGGCCAGTTTCCTACCTTTGAAACAAGCCATCAACCACCTCTCTACGTGCTCCACAGGCCAAGATATACAGAAATGACTGACCAGAAAGTTAATGGGTGGGAGGCTGACTTGTGACATTCCTGAGGCTTCTCCCTCAGTGTATGAGGGAGACAGGAAGTCCCTCCTCCTCTCTGCTGTGTGAAGTCCTGAAAAAGAAGGTAGAGGGGGGTCTGAGTACCCCACAGCACCCGTGAGTGGGCGGAGCTTAGGCACCCGTGGGTGGGCGGGGCCACAAGGGGCTGTAAGATAATGGGCCATGGGGGGCCTGCAACTGGAGGGACCATGGGGCCCATGAGTGGGAGGGACCAGGGGGGCTGCAAAGGGGCGTAGACACAGGACAGAATGACTGACAGTTTCAGAGCAGGAAGTACAGGGGACCTGGTGATGCTGCTGCCATATCACACACAAAAATGTAAATATCTTCAAAACTATGCAAAATAAACAATGAAAATAAATTGCAAAAATTCTCAGGGGAGCAATTCCTATCAATTTACCTCAAGTCATTTTTGGACCACAGTTCCCCTTTAACATCAGTCAGCTACCTACAACAGTGCATAAATATGCATTAATAATGCATAGCTTATTAAATATTGTTTTCATCTGTAATTGTGTGCACCTTTTGCCAGCACCCAACCCACCTCGGGTTCTTCTGAATTGAGAAAGCCAGTCGGATGACTAGCGAAACGTCTTCAAGAACTACATTTCAAGTCCAGTTGATCTAATTGAATACAACAGATATGCCTTGTCTAAAGTTTTTTCAAAAACAGTCAAAATGAAAAGTACCTGGGGCAGGGTGGTAGGATGGGCACATTCTACCTCCCAATATTATTTCTATAAAAAGCGTCAGCTTCTGCCAGGCTTCCTAAATGCTTCTACACTATCTTTAATACAGGAAAGCCCAGGGAACTAACTTGGCAGATGAAATCTGTATGTGCACTACCTCCTCAATGAAACAATATTGGTAAGTAGGAATAATCAATCCTATCTCCCTGCTCCAGGTAAAAATCACAAAGTAGGGGGTACAAGCCAGAATAGGAGCACACAGCCACCAAATATAGTATAGTATGTAGCTACACTCGGGGTCCTCAGCTAGACCTCGTATATCAGTATGAGTATATTCAAAGATAGTGAGCTGCAACGTACATACCAAAAACTGTAGTCTTTATTTGTCGTAAAAGGTGAAAACATTCACGGCGTTATATCGATAGGAACATGGAAGCGTTGGAGGAGAGGAGCGTGGTGCAAGCGAGGCACCACCTTACGCGTTTCGTGACCTAAAAGTCACTTCCTCAGAGGCGAAGCGCCACTCACCCCTCACTCCCTAAAATACACCCACAGATGCCACACGGGGGAGGTGTCAAGTAATAATCAAAGATAATTAGGAACGGGAAAGAGAGGAGAATGGAAAACAAAAGCAAAAATGATCATCACTAGTAGGTAACCAAAAAAATATACAAAATATCACCATCAAGAAATACAATATAAAAAAACTTAGTGGTAAGCATAATAAAAACATCAAAGTACAATACATTATATATACAGGATATGTGACAATAATTCGAGGTAAAACAGCCAATGTTACTATCCTAAATAGAAGTAACACCTAAATCAAACGATGCAAGTACTCTGGACTTTACTATCAAATAGGAGTGGATGCTGCACACAGTCTCACCAGAGCCTGAATATGGACACAAAGCAAAAAGACAGAGTAAGCATGTTTTACCTTTGGCAAGATGTAGCAACACTACCAGGTGATGATAAAAGAAACGCAATAAACACAGTCATCTCTAGAATATCATAAATAAGTAAATTAATTAGGTTATCACAGTATCAAAAGTTTGCTATAATTACTGTTTGGTTTTTTTTCTTATTTTTTCATATAATAACTGCTTGCAGAAGATTTCAGATAATTACATGTGTAGTTAAATAACTCAGGTCAATAATTAATAAATGGAGTAAGCATCATTCAATACAAACTTTAATTCACACATTAAAGGATCAACAGTAAGATACAGTGCTTTTAGGGTATAATGTTGGTGGAAATTATTGGTAATTTTTGAATAAAAAAAATACCTAAACTGCAAGCATACTTTTCAAAACTAAGGTATGCATTTATTATCTACACACACACATATACCTTTCTTTCATAATTTCTGGTTAGAAAACTATGACAAGCCTTATTAAATAATATACTAAATTAACTTTTCTGATAACATCTGGTTGCTGTAGAATAATTAAGACCTAATGGCTAAGTGAGTAAGAATGAATGTTGTAGAGACATAATACGGGGGGGGGGGAGGCATGCTAAATGTATAATTCTTATGTGATGGTTTATACATCTAACTGTCACAAGTAATTGATGAGTTGCCAGGGATTATAGCAGTGATGTCACAGCAAGCCCACCCACTCTGCTCCCTTTGAACCTCTTTAACACATATTGTTCACTCAAGATATGAGTGTTGTGCTGAAAGTTAATGTGTTATGTGACAGTCTACCATTTGAATATAGCCGTAGTATGATAGCAGAACAATCAATGAGACTGCTAGACTACTCCCGATTTCTAAAGTCACTGCTAAAATTGCACCAGGTAGTGAAAGGCTGCAGATGTTTATTAAACCAGTTACTAAAATGCATAAATACAAAGTCATTACTAAGCTTATTTTAGTTAAAACTAATCCCTAATTAGAGGTCATCCAAACTATTCACCCAGATACTGCTGTCCTCCATGAGATTAAAAAAAACAAACTGTATAACTGTTCAGCTATAAACCAATTTATGAGCTTAAACACATTTTTTATATCCAAGATGTCTCTAGAAAATAAAACAGCAATCCAGCATCCTGGATCTATGCCTTGTTGTCAAAGTTTTCTATTTCAACAAATAGGCTTCTTTGAAAATGTTGATGGGGCTAAAACAATCAGAGTGGGTACTGGGCCAGTAGGCAGAGTGGCAATTTCCCCCCAGGCCACTATTTGCTATACTATCTGGGCCATGGCTGCTGGTGTGATGTCATGTCACAAGGCTGCACAGAGTTGGACACGCCTGCGTATGGTCCTTATAAAACCAAACTTGCAGGTTGCTTCTCTGCACCTTGGTGTTCCTCAATATAGTATAGTATAGTATTTGAGGTTGAATAAATATCCATCCAGTCCAACCCATCTAGCAATATCCGCATTTCCTGCCTAACTGTTGATCCAGAGGAAGGCAAAAAAAAAAAAAAAACACTAAATTTATGAAGGGGGAAAAATTCCTTCCTGACTCCAAGTGGCAATCACTTAGTAACATAGTAACATAGTAATTAAGGTTGAATAAAGACATACGTCCATCAAGTCCAACCTATTCACTTTTTTTTTTTTTAACCCTACCTAACAGTTGATCCAGAGGAAGGCAAAAAACCCCAGCTAAAAAGGGGGGAAAAATTCCTTCCTGACTCCAAACGGCAATCGGAAAGTATCCCTGGATCAACCAGATCTATATGCATTAATACCAGTAATTCTCAATATTTTTTAGTTTTAGAAACTTATCCAGGCCTTTTTTAAAGTTATTCAATGAACTTGCCATTACCACATCTGCTGGAAGACAGTTCCACAGTTTCACCGTTCTCACTGTAAAGAAACCTCTCCTAACCTGAAGATGAAACTTCTTTTCTTCCAACCTTAAAGGATGTCCACGTGTCCTCTGATATGACCTATTAGTGAACAATGCACCAGAGAGCTCATTGTATTGGGCCATTAATATATTTGTACAAGGTTATCATGTCCCCACGCAACCGCCGCTTCTCCAATGTAAACAGCCCTAACTTGTCTAATCTGCCTGCATATTCAAGCCCCTCCATTCCCCTTATTAATTTAGTTGCCCTTCTCTGAACTGCCTCAATTTCCAAGATGTCCCTTTTGTATATGGGATTCCAAAACTGCACCGCATATTCCAAATGAGGCCTTACCAGTGCCTTGTAAAGAGGGAGAATAATATTTTTCTCTCTTGAATCTATTCCCCTTTTTATACAAGACAATATCTTGCTAGCTCTAGCTGTTGCTACCTGGCATTGTTTGCTACAGCTAAGTCTGTTATCTACCAGAACCCCCAAATCTTTTTCCATTACAGATGAACTTAACACAGAGTTATTTATGGTGTAGATGGCACATGGATTATTAAATCCCAAATGCATCACCTTACATTTATCTACATTGAATCTCATCTGCCATTCTGCTGCCCATTTTGATAATCTATCTAGGTCTGCTTGCAGCACTTGCACATCATTGGAAGTTTCCAAAGCTCTGCATAGTTTAGTACTTTCATCGTTCGATTTAGGTGTTGCTTCTATTTAGGATAGTAACATTGGCTGTTTTCCCTCTAATTATTGTCACATATCCTGTATATGTAATGTATTGTACTTTGATGTTTTTATTTTGCTTACTAAGTTTTTGTATATTGTATTTCTTGATGGTGATATTTTGTATATTTTTTCGGTTACCTACTAGTGGTGATCATGTGTGAACATTTGCTTTTGTTTTCCCTTCTCCTCTCTTTCCCATTCCTAATTATCTTTGATTATTACTTGACACCTCCCCCCTGTGTGTGGCATCTGTGGGTGTATTTTAGGTAGTGAGGGGGGAGTGGCGCTTCGCCTCTGAGGAAGTGACTTTTACGTCACAAAACGCGTAAGATGGTGCCACGCTCCTTCCTCCCATGCTTCCATGTTCCTAGCGGTATAATGCCTAGGAATGCCTATAACTATCTTCTTCTTTGAATGTACTCCCTGCCCCAGGTACTTTTACTTTAAAAAGATAATTTTTACAGTATAGTTCTCTTTAAATTTCCAAAAGGCGCACTAAATAATAATAAGCTAAAAAAAAAAAAGACTACACATCCTCAGAACTTAGTTCTATTTTTCACAGATTGAGAAACACATTATTATCCATCATAGTACAGAGAATTATTGTAGTGCTGTATTAGTCCAATATATAGATATTTTAAAATAAGAGTACTGTGATACTTTTTCTAAGGACTAACAGTTTATTAAGTTGACAAGCTTTCGGGGGCTATACCCTTTTCATCAGGACAGAGCAGTACTGATGATCAGGGATCAGTACCCCAGTATTGGGATCAGTTTTATTATGTGTGCTGTTTATTATTACAGAATAAACACTACAGCTGGGTGCACACCATACAATATTTCTGACCGGCCGACCAACCAACAGTGTATCGGTCGATCAGGCTAAAATATTGTGGGGGGGGGGGGGGGTTCGGGCAACTGCCATTGCATGCGTGTTCATGGGAAATGGCGGCCACGGCTACTTTTGCCATGACTGACAGTGCTTTGTTCCGGCGGACTACTCGCTAGTGGGGAACGGTTTGTTGGAACAAACATATCCCATGGTGTGTACCCAGGGTAACACATATCAAACACTAGGGGGAACTCTATAAACCACGTTAGAAAAACACAGATAGATAATGACCTCTCTTTATTGTCTCCTAACAGTAACCGTGATACTTATCAGACACTTCCGTGGTAACTAATCAATTGATCACAAACCTAAAGTATCCAATGGCAAACCTTAGTAACTCCTTAAGACAGATTCATCAACAGAGCAAGAATTACTATGCACTTCAATGGGCGAGTAGGTCTCTGTCCTTGCTTGCATACTCTTAGCTCGTGGATTAGACAGATGAAAACTTTTTTTTCCTGTCCTTTTAATTTCAATCACAAATGATTTTAAACTCTAGTTTAATAGATCTATCTGGATCTCTCAGCACTCCGAACTTTATTACTTGCAGCTGTTTCCCATTCTCCAGCCTTCCCAGTTTTTCCTTAAAATTTAACATGTGCAGAGCTGAACTAAAAATCCTTCCACCTTTTACATGTGTTTTCCCAACCAACATCTCAGTAGACCACATTCCAGTTCCTTTTACTGTCCAACTTCGGTCTGTTTTTAATTTTTAAAATTTGAGTTTTTACAAAAAACCCTGCACTTTCAGCCTTGGGACACGGATTGTGTTCAGCACTTCCTAACACAGCGTGATTTGTTTATGCTCTTATTATGTCCTGTTTATACTTCTTTATCGTCTTTTCTGTGTAGCTCTGAGCAGAAACCAGATAAAGCCCAATTCTCAAGGCTTTGAAATAGTCTTGGAAATCTCATCTTTTTTTATACTGGCGTGTAGTCTTCCACTGTACCATTTAGATTCCTTTCCTAAACATGTAAAGCCTTTCCCCCCCTAATTGTTAGAATGTATTGCTTTTGTTGTAATAAATTGTACTAATTTGTGATCAGAAAACCCACTAAAATGCCAGCAAGTGTGAATGAAGTCTAAGGGCCTAAAAGAAGAAAACTGTGCACAATATTGCTATGTGTGTATATAGTTGTGTGTATATAGTAGTCCTATGTTTTTTTATTTTGGTGTGATGGATCTAAACTATTTTCAATCAATTTAGAATATTCCTGTACATTGAAACACATAAACTGGAAGATGCTATACTTAACTTTGCGTGCCTCTTGCCTTTCCAGGTCCCTTCGATGTAGTAACCACAGAAGTTATGGAGTGCTGAATTTACGCCTCAATAGAAAAGTAATTCGTTGTTGCTCTACAATGTAGGGTATTGCATGGGATGCTTGTGAGGTTAATACAAAAAATTGTTAAACCCCAGCTAACCCAATAATACATTGGGTAGCGTGGGATTAACTCCCTTTTACCACATAGATCCACATATAATATATCGCTGACAGTATTTTAGCTATAAAGTGAAAACTGTAAATGAGTTTTATTGGTATCTGTCACCCTTGCACCTGGATTCTCAATGCCCTGTGACAATATACTGCAGATGCGGTCTCCACTGTTTCCTTCTCTCCATTGAAGCTAAGGTACCTTGATCTCTGTGGGCAGCTTCCTGTTGTGTTTGCTATTCGAAGCTAACTATAAAAGCAAGCAGCTTTCCAATGCTTGATCTTCTTATCCGCTAGCACAAGCAAATGGTACAAGGGAAGTGAAAGGACTGTACAAACACTAGGCTGGCCAATGTGACCACCTGTTGGGAAAGTTCCATTGTTTAGAGAGCTGTGCTCACATTTTTAAAGCTGCATTCATAACTTGCAATGTACTGTGCAGTTAAAATAGACTGAGTACTGTCTGCCACACATTCTTACTTCTGTGACTGTCAGAAAGCAATGAGAAATGAAACATTTTTGCACTGTCGGCACCAAACAATAAAATGTAAATCGGTCAATGCTTTCTGTTGTGGCTGTGCAATCCTGCTTTTTTATAAAGAGAACAAAATCCAAATGTACAGTACAAAACTTAATTTCATCTTGTAAATATTAACATATTTACTCAAAAGTTTTTCTCCAGTTTTGTTTCATTGGGCAACACATACTATACTAATATTGTATAATCATATTATTGCTCCTTTACTGCTATGCAAATGCTGCCTCTCCTGCTTCACAGCCTTCTATTAAGACTTTGGGGCAGATTTACTAAAGCTAGGTACACACCTAGCGATTTTTCCTCCTGACCAACCATTCGGTACATTCGACCGGTCGGCCAGGAGGAAGGACTGTCCATAGAGGACCGCACGATCGGACGAGGCTTTCCACCATGTCCGATCGTCCTTTCGTCCGATTCGGACGAACGATCGGTTGGACTTGGGCGCATTCGGATGCGATAATTTCGGTCCGATCGACCGATACACTGAACTATTGGTCGATCGGACCGAAATATCTCATCGTGTGTACCCAGCTTAAGAGCTGCAGCGCTCATTTGTGGAATTGGTTAGTGCGCATTTAAACCCTTCATTGCAATTAGCACAAAATATACCCAGGCAGCCGATTGCATGGCTGTTTTTTCAGAATTTACTTAACGCCAGCTAATATCTGTTATATATTGCCCCCATGGATGTAAACCTGCACTAGGAAGCTTTGGGTAGCTATTGTACGTTGGATGCAAATTTGTGATCAACTTTTGTTAAATCCAATGACTGGGAAATGGAAAAAATACTTTGATCTGGCAACCATACTACTTCTGGGTTTTCTCTGCCCTTTTTGGGATCTACAAAATGGGATAATTTGGGGATTGCTTATGGGATTTCTTTTTCTTAGTTAAAAGTACATTAAATTATTGTTGTGCTGTACTAGTCCAATATATATACAGTAAAAAATAAGAGTACTGTGGTACGTTTTCTAAGGACTAACAACTTATTTAGTTGAAATGCTTTCGAGGGCTATAATCATCAGGCTTCATCAGGTCAGACCAGTACTGAGGTAGTATATCCAAGCTTGCCAACTAAATAAGCTGTTTGTCCTTGGAAAAAGTATCACAATAATCTTATTTCTTAGAAAAAACCCAGATTCTTTAAAGAATTGACAATTCCCCCTGACACGCACACCTAGAAGCATCTCCCTGGTACATTACACACACCCCTCCCGCACATTCCCCTTATCCCCCTCCGGCGCATCCCCTCCTTGGCTCATCCATCTCCTGCGTCAAACTTCCGGGTTATGACTCACGGCAGTGCACCATGTCCTTTGTGTCCGTAACTGCGGGTTAGTATATAAGATAAACATATGTTTAGGTATGTACGTTTGCTGTCTTGGTTAAATAGTATATGGGAATGTATGCATGAGGTCTAAAAAAAAACAACGATGCATGAGGTCTTAAAAAACCAACGTAATATGTTAAGGTGCTAAAAGAACAAAATTTTCCCTTTAATTGATATATATTCTTCTTTTCAAAGCCTCCATGACTTTTCTGCTTTAAATGGCTGTAAAGAGAAATGTTTTAGTTTATGGATGGAACAGTGCTTGAAACAGTTCACTTTGCAATCAGTAACACCGTTTAGAAATGGAGAAATGAATTAAAGCCAAGCTATTATGCATAGTTTTCATACCATTTTGTAGAACTGCTCTGGAATTGTACATTTCCTGTGCAATGTTGTGCAGTTTTGATAGGATATGTCTTGCTAAATATGAATTGTGTCCCTAGGGTAAAAAGATATTCAGGTGTTTTTTTTTTTCTATTTGCTTTATTTTCCAAGCCAGGACCATTGTTGAACTAAAACGCATTTTGAAAAAGTAATATGTGTATAGCCAGGGGAAGAAATGGATTTTATTTAAAATATTGACAGATTTAATATTCAGGTTGAGGTGTAAAAACATATTTAAAACAAGGATGGTTGAGGTAGACTGTTTCTTCCTGGGTGGCCTTAGTTTGCTAGCAACAGTTTATAGAACTTAGCCAATCATTTATTGGCTGGGGGTGTTTTATGCCAGTCAATTAGACATTGTTGATTCCCCGCTTGGAGCTTTGCAGCCCAGTGCCTGTCATGTATGACACAGCAGTAGCACTTCCATTTTGGTAGATGCCAAGTTAACTTGCTTCTTTCCACAAATATTAGCCTTTCCGGTCATTTTAAGACCATAATCCCATATTATGCTATAAACCGTAATATTTATGTGCACTTGCTTTATTGCTAATCACAAGCTATTTTCTTTTTTTTTTTTGAACCCTATTACATTTCCACTGACAGGAATCATGTATCATATATAAACTCGATAATTCGTATTATGAAGAAGTTGAATTGTGTCTAAAGGTGCCCATATACATGTGAACTCTCATTTTGATTGTGAGTTTGCCTGATGTGCGCATACACATGAGCGATTGTTCCCTATAAACTTTATAGGGAACAATCGTTTGTTGACTGCATACATGGCAACAATGTTATTATCTATCTATATTGTATGTACTGTATAGGCGAAAATTTGCCGTTTGGATCAATAGATAACAATGCCGATAGCAGTAGTTTGTTAGCTTTGTAATCTATCCATACACATGTTCAATCAATCCTAGTATTTGCTGAAAATCTTCCATGTGTATGGCCACCTTTACATAAACAATTCTAATTGTATTTTATGGCTTTCAGTCTTCTAGTAAGCTACATTGTACTACTGGAGGTGGTAGAAATGCAATAATTTAATGTTTTAATAGCCAAACCTCTGACAATTGGTTCTTACTTTTGGGATGTTTAAAGGACAATTAAAGTATACTTTATTTGTACATTTAATTCTCATATAACCAGCATAAATGTACAATTTGTGTATAATTGTCCTTTAATTGAAGTTCACTATATCTATTACACCTAGTGTGAGCCTCAATAGAGAATGAATATCTGTGCTCTCTCCCCACTCACCCAGGTGTGCTATAATCAGAATATAGTCTAAAATAAAAAGCATCTGTCCAGAGATTTTGATTGGTATTATTACCTGGAAGGCTCAGTTGGGTGAAAAGTACTAGTGGGATTTTTTTTCCTTAAACTTTTCAGGTAAATCGTATTTTATATAGAATGTCTTCAGACATTGAATATCTTCATATAGAATTTATGAAAGTAGAAGCTTGATATGTTTTTGACTAATATATTTAACTACAGTAAGAGTAAAGCCCAGACTATTAGGCTGCATAAAATAGTGAGCCCTAGTTACAACCTAAACTGTTTTGATTATAATTACCAATTGAACATTAGTAGAATTTAGCTTTATCACAAATGTTTTGTTGTGTGATATATCAGCATTAGTATTAAATAGTTTGATCACTTTATTTTATTGTGTACTTTATTGTAGTCAAGACTAGCAAGCATTATCTTTATAGTAATTGCCTAAGAGAGGATAGGGCAGATTTTGGCAAAGGAGAAAAAAATATTACCTCCTCTCATTCAAACCCGCCTTTCACACTGCCAATCTATTTACAGCCTACCGATTCTCATCACCTTACGTCTCACCCCCATTTCCTCTAGACTGTGAGCTCTTTGGACAGGGCCCTCTTTCCTATTGTATTACAGTATTGATATAAGTAACTGATCAATCTGTGTACTTATATTATGTATTACCTGTGTATGCAATATGTATGATCTTTTATGTAATGTATGACTATGTAATTGTAAAGCACCAATAAGATGTTGGCGCTATATAAATCCATAATAATATTAAGATATCTTTATGATGTTAGTGTGATGACATAAAGAAAGAGACTAGTCGGAAAATAACCCCTAGGCTTTGTGGAAGCTCAAGTGGGTAAATGGGTGTGGTAGGTCCTGTTTCAAATTGAAAAAATTATTTTAAATTGTTTTTAATGCAGATAGCAACCATAAAGTTAAAAAAATTAAAACTAAACTTCAGGAGTTAGTGATGGGGTAGATAAGTCGATTTGTCCATCTTCTGCATATAAATTATGCTTAAAGGGCATGTCCACCCCTTTTTCAATGTTTTAATATATATTAGGGCTAGTTCCCCTAGCTCCAACCGCTATATTATCTTTTCCAGAGACTCCCCCGATCGTTACTTACCTTCTCTCTCTCCTCCGCCGCACTGCCCGGCCTTCTGCTTGCGTAGAACTGCTGAGAGGCAACCAATCATAGATGCGGCTGTTGGCAGTTCAGAACACCGGAGGAGAGTGGGAAGGTAAGTATAGTTTGGGGATTCTCTGGAAAAGATAATATTGCGGTTGGGGCTGGGGGAACTAGCCCTACTATATCTACAAGGGGATTTACACTAGGGAGAGGGAGGGGGGGAAAGAGTGAAGGGGTGCTCTAAGCAAGCCAAAAAACCCTGAGAGGACATCTCAGAGGCGGAAACAATTTCCCTGGTGGCCAGGATCCTGGTGGACAGTTTTCTGGACTTTGGGGGATCATTACAGGGGAACCATTTGGAGCTGGGATGTGAGGTAAGGATTTTTATGCACTACAGAGTTTGGCCAGTAGTGGGGGAAATTATAGTTTTGGGGGTGGACATGCCCTTTAATGTATAAAGCAAAAGTAACTGATTATACATACTTCCCTAAAAATAGTTGAGGGGGAACAATAAGAGTCCCAGAACAGAGCCCTGAGGGACCCCACACGAAGAGGAAAAGAAGAAGAAGTATTATTAGCAAAAGAGACAGAAAAAATTTGCATGAGGAGATAATGGTCCATAGCTGTGATCCTCAAACTACGGCTCTCCAGATGTTTGAAAATTACAACTCCCAGCATTCCTCAACTATAGAGGGAAGCCTAGGAATGCTGGGAGTTGTAGTTTTCAAACATCTGGAGAGCCGTAGTTTGAGGATCCCTGGTCCATAGTATCAAAAACAGCTGATTGTTCCAGGAAAATGGGGACAGTGATTTGGCAGTTTGTAGATCTTTAATAACTTTACTGTGGAAGTATCATTAGTGCAATTGTGGTTTGAGTGGTCATTCCAAATGTCAGCTGGCTAATATCTGTATGTTTCTTAACTTGTAGCTATGCAAATGTATAAAATGTTTAAGTTTTCAGAAGTGCACTTTTCTATTGTAAGTTAATGAAACCAATTAGAACAGTGAAGACCAGTACTGCAGATTGTAGGGGCTTGTCTTGTTGTCCCTAACACATTAAAAGGACTATATATTAAAGGGCATGTTAAACTTTAAAACCCAAAACTGGTGGCTTGTCAGTTATATGTCTGCAATCACATCTGCTATGTTTACCAGTTATTACATGCATTTGTAACCAGATGTTTAAAGGACAACTCCACCCTCATAAGAACATCTTTTTGAAAAAATGTCCTTTTTTAAATATGTTGATGTATCCTTCTTTGTCCTCTGAATTAATTACTGTTTGCCAGCTATGCTTCTGGATGCCTCATGGAAACTGAGCAATTTAGAAACCTGTACTGAGCCTGAGCATGCTAAGAAGAGGCAGATAGAGGATTAACATCCAGTCATTGGCGTGAAATCAACTGTCAAATTCATAACAGGGGAACAGGATATTGTGCAGGATGTCAGATTAGACTTATATATTTCACATTTTAAACTATTACAGTTTACGGTTTTGGGTGTGATTTACCTGTATATAAGTTTTCATTTGAGGGCTGGACTTGCCCTTTAATGAAAAATTCTCATCCGTCCTGGCAAAGGTATCTTCCTCCACCTTCTGCTCAATGAGCTTTTTTCATAAGCTTGAGTACAGTGGAGGCAGTAGGGGAAACAGCACTTAGTCATTGGTTGTGATGTCAGCAGTTACAGCCTTGATTGACTGCATAGAGGAAGGAGACCGATTTCTTTGCCATTATGGGAACAATAATTAGCCTTAAATAACTGTTTAACAGGGCCGCCTCTAGGGTCTGAGAAGATCAGGGGCACTCTATGTGCTGGAATTTTTTTTTTAGGCCACACCACTTCCCCTGCTCCAATTAAGCCACACCCACTAGAGATAGACAGAGAGACAGACAGACAAACATAGACAAACCGAGAGATAGATACATAGCCAGGAAGTTAAAAATAGAAAGGCAGAGATACTCAAATTAATGACACAGAGGCACAGTTTTCCATTATACTGGTAGCAAACTGGCTATTTCAGTATATACTGCTAGCAATCCGGAAATTTCAGTATATACTGCTAGCATACCTTCATTTTTATTATATACTTGTAGCAAACTGGCACTTTCAGTATATACTGGTAACAAACTGGCAATTTCATTATATACTGGTAGCAAACTGGCAATTTTTTTATATACTGGTAGCCATAGGAATTTCATCACATAATGGTAGCCATGGGCATTTCATCATGTACTGGTAGCCCAGTAAATTTCATCAAATACTGGTAGCCATGGGAATTTCATTACATACACCCGCTAGGTACTTAATAGAGATAGACAGTGAGACAAACATAGACAAACCGGGAGATAGATACACAGCCAGGAAGTTATAAATAAAAAGACAGAGAAATAGACCGAGATAAAGTGTAGACAGAAATACACAAATTAATGACACAGAGGCACAGTTTTCCATTATACTGGTAGAAAACTGGCAATTTCAGTATATACTGGTAGCAAACTGGAAATTTCAGTATATACTGCTAGCAAATTGTAATTTTCATTATATACTGGTTGCAAACTGGCAATTTCAATATATACTGGTAGAAAACTAGCAATTTCAATATGTACTGGTAGCAAAATGGCAATTTCATTATATACTGGTAGCAAACTGGCAATTTTGTTATATACTGGTAGCCATGGGAATTTGATCACATACTGGTAGCCATGAGGATTTCATTACATACTGGTAGCCATGGGAATTTCATCACATACTGGTAGCCCAGGGAATTTCATCATATATTTGTAGCCACAGGAATTTCATTAAATACTGGTAGCCATGGGCATTTTATTACATACTGGTAGCCATGGGCATTTTATTACATACTGGTAGCAATGGGAATTTTATCACATACTGGTAGCCATGGGCATTTCATTACATACTGGTAGCCATGGGCATTTCATTACATACCGGTAGCCATTGGCATTTCATCACATAGTGGTAGCTATGGGAATTTCATCACATACTGTTAGCCATGGGCATTTCATTACATACTGGTAGCCATGGGCATTTCATTACATAATGAACTGTCAATTTCATCATATACTGGGGTAATCTGTTACTTACCCCATGTGCAGGGCAATCCACTAATTATATTAGTGCAGGCAGTGGCAGCATTTGGTAATGTGCACTACTAGATATGCAGAGTATAATCATACCAAATGCTGCCACTTCCTCCTGTCGTATAATGAGTGGATTGCCCTGCACATGTGGTGGTAGGTTATAGCCTAATAGGGCAATGCGGCTATTACCTACCCATGTGCAGTGGAGCAGCTAGAGGCCAGAATTCATTGGCATGTTATTGCAGAGGCAGTGGAGGAGTGGCATTTCCCAGTACTACAATGTGGCTGTACAATGTGCAGCTGTGGAGTACTTCTGGGAAATAGAGATTCTGGGCACCTCTGTTAGGTAAGTTGTGTTAAAACCTTAGGGGCATTTTGCCAAAGATCCGGGGCACGTGCCCAAAGTGTTTTAACAGCGATGCCAATGCTGGTTAATAATACATCTAATAATTTGCTAAATATATATTGGTTGGGGTTAGGGACAAGTAACTGACATGTCACAAGATTTCTGTTTTAAAGGGCATGTCCAGCAATGAAATTAAATTTTACCTATAGGTGCAGCACCCCTCTAAACCTCATTTACATGTTAATCACCTTCCCCAAAGATGCCCCTAAAGATACTTACCAGACCTGGTCCCTTGCCGCTCTTCTTCCTGGTTACCAAAAAGCGCCTCTCTGTGGCTGTGCGTGCTTGGAACCAGCTCACAACAGCAGCAGGAGGCATCATCCAGGCAGCGAGGGACCGGGTCTTGTAAGGGGCATCTTTGGGGAACGTTAAGTAAAATGAAAAGGGGGTTTTGGTGGAGCTGCATTTTATGGCTGGACATGCCCTTTAAGGGTGGACCAGTACAACTTTTAGCAAAAGCAATGTTATCTTGTGGATATTCAACACTTTCCCTTGAATTAAAATGAATGAGAAACCTGTTGGAAAAAGACTGTAGTTTCCCCCCCCCCTGGGATGTATGTGGTTCTTAACCCCCTATTTCTGTTTTAAACATTAGTTTAAAATGCTAAGTGGATGGATAATTTACTGGTTTGCGTCTTTGATACCTGGCTTTTCAAAAGTCTTATGTAGTTATTTTTCACCAGTCTTTGTCCAGCTGTCTGTTTATACATGTCTTGTCCAGTATTCAAGACTTTACCATAAAACTCTAATCTATTTTAGCAATGCTGAGGTCAGTTCTTCATAAAGTAAGATTGGCTATATGGTTGTCACCTTGACTTTTAAAACTGGACAAACATGATAGACAAGATAACTCCTCAGGCTATCTTCAGAAACTCTAGATCCAAGTAGGAAAGCATGAACTAAATAACTTCAGCACTCAACCTCAAATGAATTTGCACAAGAAGAGACACCTTTCACCTTTAGAACATCAATCCTGTTTAGCAACAGAAAGTTCAGAAATGATTGCATGAACATGTTTTACATAGACAACTTAAAGGAATACTGTCACATCTAATTAAAAAATACTAGTATTCTTTAAACTAAGTTACAATCCAGCAGCTGTGCTTCCTACCTCATATGTCTGTAGTATACACTGCATCTTTCAGTGCATGACAAAGGGCAGGCAGTAAATGCAGAGCAATGCTAAAAATGGTAGCTACAGCTGTATAGTTTATCATAGTGGGAAAATGCTATAGTTGTTTTTCCTATTACATTATTTAAACAATCTTCCCTATTTTTAGGTAATGGAAAGCCATTGTTTCTCTGCAATATTATCTAGACACCAGGTCACTGATGATAAAATATAGTTTTTGATGATTTTGATGATTCAAAACTTAGTTTATGCATTCCTATCTAGGATTTGTCTTCTTGTTACAATTTGTGTCCTGACTGTTACAGTCAGAAATAGTGAATATACTATGGTTGATAACCCATTAAATCCTCTTTTTACTGCAATATATTTGATTAGCAGATTGAAGTCTGTTAGAAATGGACTGCAGAGTTTTCTAGAAGATAACTACTAAAAATAGCATGTAGCAACAGACCAAATTAAAGGTAGGCACAAGAAAGAAGCAGGTGATCCAGGGGCATTGTAGGTGTGATGGGAGTTAGCCCTTATTTTATATGGATCCCTGTATAAAATGCACACAATCAAACCTAGGTTATTCAAAGTGAAGATTTGTTTTGCATTCTGGTAGCAAATGGCTTTGCTCCTGAGGAATGATTTCAAAAAGTGACAAAGTAGTTTGTAGTTGTAGGTCACATCCATGTTATTCCAGGTGCTACTTTGTTAAATCCTTTCTTTGTCAGGAGACAGTCAGGGAATCCCCTCCTTATACTATAAGCCATAACCTGCCCTATTCCATTGCTTAAGTGTCTTTTGTTCTTTATTCTTTCTTGTGTAAATGACTTGTACAGATGTAAGAGATTAGTTTTGCAGAGGTCAGGGTCAGGTGGTGTCCACTTTTGTTTTGTGTTTTTTTTTTTCTTTGGGGGCTTTTTTGGTGGTCAAGGTGCATTGCAGTATGTTGTGTTTCTTACTGTAAACACTAGCCTTCTGAATCTTGTATACAAGAAATATTCACATGAAACAGAAGGATGTTTTTACTTATATTTATTTCCATGGGAATCCAGTGTCACTAATGTCACTAGTCATTAGTGTCATACCTTGCCACAATGCAATATGCGATTATGTACGGTATTGCCTTGTGGCAAGGTATGACACCCCTTGTTCTCATTCTCAGTCGCCTTACAATACCACATTTTACTACAAGGTAGAGCAAAACTTAACTCAATAGGTATTTTATAAGATCTGTGCTACTTCCAAAACACTCGGCCCCCTAAAATAGTGTAAAACCCTTGTTAACCCAAAATTACATCGGGTTGAGTGGATTTTTACACTGAAAAAACCCACAATATTGAATCTCCCCCTGGATATATTAACCCTGTTGCAACCAATACACAGATGGGAGGAAAATATCCAAAATGATCTGTAATATGTGTGATATGTGTGCTTTTAACTGATATGTCAAAGGGAATGATGCAGGAAGTGTTAGCATTTTTTAATCCTCCGATGACTGTTGGATTAATTTCACGGTGAGGTAACTGATTATTTTCAGGTGAATGTCATACATTGTGCTATCACCTTACTATTCTGTCGTACACCTCTGCCATCTATTTAGTGTGTGTTTCCAGATACAAGGGAAACTGAGGACAGAAAAAGACCAGCATTTCTGGGAAAGAGGAACAAAACCAGTTATTCAATGTAGTTCCACGTATTACTGGAATGTATTGAACTAACATACTACTTAAAGCATTGTTATTTGAAATTTCCAGATCAAATGCTCAAGTAAATAAACAAGACCTCACAGTTGTGTATCACCAATTTTCCACCAAGTTACCGCAGAAGCTGAGCAGGATATGTTCATATTATCCTCAGGATATCATTGTTTTTTTTCTCATTTGTAGTATTTATAGAGCAACACATACACTGTATCTTTCTTTCTTTTTTTATTGTTTAGAATGGGTGAGAGAAGGTGACATACAGTATCTGCTGTGTATTGTTGCTACTTCTTTAACTCTGAAGTAGTGTAAAGGCAAATAAGCATATTCAGATCCAAACTGGTGTTGTGTCTTAGGTGAAGTACAGTAATTTAATACCATGTTGTTTACTGTCTATGGATAGGGAGAGAAGTTTCTTGAGGGAACCATTGAGTATCCTTTCATTCAGGTTGAAAGGAGCTATGTGGAGCAACTATGATGCTATTGAGTGGACCTGTTTTTTGCTGTAAGGATACCTAGCTGTTGCTAGGTTATCCCAGAGGTGTGGCTAAAGTTTGTAGTGGCCTGGGCATGCTGCCACCTCAAACCCGCTATAATACATCCATCTCTCCTCCCACTTTTTAAGAGGCTTGAGCATTGTATGTTGCAATCTTGTGCAATCATTCTTATTTTATTTGTTAAAACTAGTAGTTGTACCCGGCGTTGCCTGTGTACACATGTAGGTATAGTATTTGTTACGTGCTGGTGTGTGTTTGGCTTAGATGGAAGAAACGGGGGTAGGGAGGGAAAGTATTGCAAATTTGGTAATGTATGTCATGTATTTAATGAGTTGAGGAGGTGAAATTGCTTGAGAGACGTATAGCACATATGTTTATAGCAAAACTTTGTATACAACATTATTAGTTTTTTTCACTTGGAGCGTAAATATACAAATGTTGCGGTGAACCTACTATTGAACACATGTAATTTGCTGTGGGAAAAACATGTTGATTGCAACTGAATACAGCAGCACTTGAGTAACTGACGGGTGTCACGCTGTTCTTGAGTCTCTGAAGCATGTAATGTGCGGTTTCTTTGTCTGTGTTGTTAAAGTCACTTTGTTTGCACTTTAACACTTCATACTTACATAAGGACCACTTTATATTGACTATTAGATCCCGATCAATAAAGTTACTTTCTGCCATGGTGTCTTTGTTCTTTTAGTTGTAATTGTATGTGAAATGGATCAACTGTTAGGTAGGGTTAAAGGGCATGTCCACCCCCAAAACTATAATCCCCCCAACTACTGGCCCCACCATGTAGTGTAGTTTAATCCTTACCTCACATCCCAGCTCCATAGGGTTCTCCTGTAAACCCCCCCCCCAAAGTCCCAAAACTAACCACCAGGAGGATAGCAGGGCTCTGCCTGCTATCTTGCCTCCGGTAGATATTTGCCATGCGTACTGCAGCCCTTCACCCCCTCCCTCCCCCTCCCTCTCCCTCTCCCTCCCTCCCCCTCCCTCTCCCTCCCATTCTACTATCCCTCCCCCTAGCACAAATTCCCCTTAATATGATGTTCCCCCATGTCCCCCAGCCCCAACCGCATATTTTTTTTTTCCAAAAAGCTCCCCAAACTCTTACTTACCTCTCCGCTTTCCTCCGCTGCACTGAATGACCGGCAGCCGCGTCTGTGATTGGCTGCCGCTCAGCCAATCACAGACGTGACTGCCGGTCCCGCCCCTCTGCTTGCATTCTCCAGAGGGCCGGCAGTGCGGCGGAGGGAACGAGGGGAGGTAAGTAAGAGTTGGGGGCTTTCTGAAAAAAAAAAAATTATGCGGTTGGGGCTGGGGGACATGGGGGAGCAGCATATTAAAAATCAGTTTTACGGGTGGACATACCCTTTAAAAAGTAATTTGGGCAGTGTGTATCTGGTGCTTACGTCCAGGTAATGCAGGTAATGCCCCTCCCAACTGTCCTGGAAGCATGGGCGTGGCGGTGCCA
This sequence comes from Hymenochirus boettgeri, assembly GCA_019447015.1. Lineage (NCBI taxonomy): Eukaryota > Metazoa > Chordata > Amphibia > Anura > Pipidae > Hymenochirus > Hymenochirus boettgeri. The sequence continues at coordinate 128,226,726 of CM033469.1, forward strand.
TTTGGGTGCAATGTTTGTGGGCGTAATGTTTGGGGGCATGCCCTTAATTTTTGGGAGCATGGGTGTGATGTTTGGGGATGTAGGAGTGATTTGGGGTGTACCTGTGGTGTTTGGAGGTGTGGTCGTGATCGCAATATCTGGGAGCTTGGTCACAACATTTAGGCGCGTTTTCGGTGCGTTGCCATGTTTTCAATGATCTGAAAAAAACGCAAACGCACAAAAAACGCTGCAGTGTGGCCTAGCCCTTACAGTCTTTAAGGTACTGTCTCTTCTCTCTGTTGTAGAAGCCGGGTGTGACATTGTTGTTCTGTGTCTGCAGCTCTCTGAGTTGCTGTAGCCATACATCACGCTGTTTTTGTGTCTTGCGGACTCTGTTTGTGTTGTTGAAGTTGGGCAGTGCACAGAGCCCAGGCCCTTCATCTGAGTTGCTGGATTGGGGCATCACACTGCAAGTGACGTGCAGGCTTTTTGCTGTTCAAACTGGGCTTCATGGGCATTGGCCCATCCAGAGGGTGTGGTGTCATGTGGGTGCATTTGGGGTTGTTGCTGTGAGGTGAGCACATACAAATATACATACATACATATAAGTTTTGTACTTTGTATAGTAGGTTGTGCTCCATCATTTGAACATTTATTTGATTCAACCAAATAACTTTTAGCCTCCTGGTTTGAGTCACAAACTCTCATCCTTATTCTGGACTCTGCTTGTGGAATACTGTAAAAACCTTTTTAATGGAATAGTTTACCTGAAAGCTGCCATGGAAACATGGAAATTACCCAGAAGTCTCCATTCCTTTTTTGCATTACTCTGGACTGTAACAGGGTTGGCTAGTGACTACTAATAGGTGTGACCTGCTGTAAAATGCTCTAGCAGTAGTTTAGGACTTTGCACAAGTCAGTTACATAACTATTTGATATTAGAATTCTGGGAAATAAAACATGAACCCTTTGCTACTTAGGAAAATTTTCTAGCATTCCCATCAAAATGACAGTAGAGTGCCCCATTACTGCTTTTAAGGTTTACGTTGTGCTTTTAAGAAACTTGTTTGCTATATAATATAGTGAAGGGTTAAGTTTTAAATAGCCATAAAGCTTTGATAGATTAGGCAGACCTTTGGTGGTTTAGAAGTCTTCCAAAGGGTGTACAACTGGATCTCCAGCTTAACGGGTCACTCTCCCACTGGAACAGCCACCAGTTAATATCCGTATAGTAATTTGAAAAGGAAGAGGAAAATCAGGCAGTTACAACTGCATATTTATTCTTGCAACATGTTTTGGACAGCCAAGAATAACAGCCAAGAATAAATAGGCAGTTGTAACTGCCTGGTTGTCCTCTTCCTTTTCAAATTATTTGTAGAGATGGCCGAAACTGCTAAAATCCGTTCCGCCTGTGGATTCGCGGATTTTCGAAAAAATTCCAGAATTCGAAAATCTGCATAAAAACCCATTAAAGTCAATGGGAGAAAAAAATCCGCACAGATCCACCTAAATATAAGGTAAAACAGCAATGGTAACTTACTGTACATGGCTGTGGGACCTGGGAAATGGTCTGGGGAACACGTACATATACCCAGAACTAGAAAAAAAAAAAAAAACTTTCCTCACGATTGCACCTTTTTTCGAGCTTCCGTATTCTATTTTCGCGATGCGTTCGATATTTTTAGAAAATTTTAGAATTTTCGCATTTTCGTGGAATTTTCGAAAATTTTGCAAAAAATGATACAGTAACTTACTGTAAATGGCTCTGGGACCTCAGAAATGGTCTGGGGAACAGACCAATCTGATTGTAACCAATTCTGATTGAAAAAGAATCTTATTGGTTAGTATACCAATTAGATTCTTTCTAAAATAATTTAAATGTATCCAATCAGAATTTCTTACAAATAAAGGTGAAGTTTTAAAACCCTAAAGCTTGAAGCCTGTTATTTGCAGTGTATATGTTTTCAAGGACATGCTGAAAGGCCGCTGACGTGGAGCTCCGCTAACGGAGGGGGTAGGTGACCGCTCCTCTATTGTCTGGGAACATGAATAATAATTATCGAACGTTCAAATTTGTGTGTTCAAGTTTGGGTCTAGTCGATCTCTAGTCATGAACTTCCTACTGTGCTTCTTCAGAATTCCCCCCCTTAACAATCCTGCGCTTGCCCCTGGATTTAGAGCATTCCAATGGGCAAAAGGCCCGTACAGCTCTAGAATTGCACTATAATGGCGGGGCTACATAGCACTGGCTGGCGCGTCATTTTGACATCAATACCACTGTCTTGGTCCTTCAGAATTGGTTTGTTAATTAACGAACGTTCAGCGTTAATTTACTGCCGCCGTTGTACATTATCAATAATGCACTGTATCGCTAAACTGCAATACGGTGTGTTTTTAAATAGGGCCAGTAGACCTCTAAAAGGCCTAACACTAAATTTGTCCAAAAAACTTATGGGGAGGGGGGGGATAGTCCTCAAAAGGACTTTTGGGTCCCAAATTGTGTGAATACAGGAGTGGTTAACAACAAGTGCTAATCCTAAAATTCACACACAGTAAGCTTCAAAAGCATGGAAAAAACTCTATAACTCCTACACTGTCAGGTCTCCACTAAACTCACTTTAACACACTGACAAAGTGGCACCTGTCTAGCTGCCTTTTATACCCAGGGGGTTGGCACAGGTAAAAACAGCTGCCATTGGTGAATTTGATACATGAAAATCTTCGAAAATGTTCAAAGGTGGGTTTGGAAAATCCGCGGATTGGCAGATCTCGGAGATCTGCCATGGAACCAGGTTTGGTTCCACAATCCGGTCCATCTCTAGTTAGTATGCCAAACACAATTGGTTACAATAAGATTAGAATCTAATTGCGGAATTCCGGAAAATCCGCGATATCCGACGAACTGGCCATCTCTAATTATGTGGTTTTGAAGTTCAGTTGTCCCAGATGTATGGGGCTTATTTAATATGAGGTGCAAAATTTGGCTAGTGCTTTTAATCTACAGCAACCAATTGGATGTTACTTATCTAAAGCAGACCAGTTAAAAATTAACTTCTAATTGGTTGCTGCAGATTCATAGCACTGGAAAATGTTTGCACCTCATATTATATAAGCCCCATTTATCTCTAGCACATCAAAAGCAATAGATCAAACTGCATATGTTCTGATTCCAGATCTTAAAGGGTATGTCCACCCTTAAAACAAATTTTTGTTATATGATTCCCCCTGTCCCCCCAGCCCCAACCGCTCCATTTTTATTTTTAGAACGTGCCCCAAACTCTACTCACCTCCCCTCTTTCCTCCGCCGCGCTGACGCCCTCTGCTTGAGAGAAAATGCAAGCAGAGGGGCGGGAACAGCAGTCGCGTCTGTGATTGGCTGAGCGGCAGCCAATCACGGACGCAGCTGACGGTCATTCTTTGCGGCGGAGGAAAGAGGGAAGGTAAGTAAAGTTTGGGGAGCTTTCTAAAAATAAAAATGGAGCGGTTGGGGCTGGGGCGACAGGGGGAATCCTATATTTAAAAGGTTTTACGCTAGGGGGAGGGAATCCTGAGAGGGAGGGGGAGAAGGGCTGCAGTACGCATGCCAAACTTCTCCCAGAGGCCAGGTAGGAGGCAGAGTCCTATATGGACTCTGCTATCCTCCTGGTGGGCAGTTTTTGGGACTTTGGGGGGGGGGCTACAGGAGAACCTTATGGAGCTGGGCTGTGAGGTAAGGATTAAACTACACTACATGATGGGGCCAGTAGATGGGGGGATTATAGTTTTGGGGGTGGGCATGCCCTTTAATATATAGTGGATAATGTACCCCCTACTGTAAATTATAAGGATATTAGAATTCACCGAGGAGTTCCGTGACCATATAAAAGCACGAGGCCGGAGGCCGAGTGTCTTTTATACAGGACACGGAACTCCGAGGTGCCTTCTAATATCCATATGAATTCACAGTAGGGGGTACATTATCCATTATAACCCACCCCTCCCTCAGTTATAAACAAACCCATGGTTATTGTGCAGTCCACAGGCTGCTGTATAAGTTCACAGGCTAAAACACACACACACACACACACACTCTCTCTCTCTCTCTCTCTCACTCTCCCTCTCTTTACGGATCCTTCTTTCCTCTCCTGCCTCGTGTCAGTGTGTTGTTTCTGCACAGGCATTAGAGGGTCAGCTAACCCCTTCTCCTCCTGGCAGTCACGGGTCCTGATTATAGACCACCCACCTGCTTCTTTCAGTGCTCCGGACAGCTTAGACCGCACCTCTCCTGCTTCCTCCTCGATTCCCTCACACACACCCGGCTGATGATGTAAGGGTAACGGCTTTGAGGTTCTTCCGTGTTATTATCGGCGCGCTAGTAGTAGCGCGCCGATTGTAGGGATATTATTTACAGTTTATCCCCATAGGGATCCATGGAAGGGGTGGGTTATACAGAGATAATTGGTGTACACACATACTTTTAAGCATATACACACAAATATGTATAGGTACAGAATTATGTAGTAATGTCAAGTGGATTGTCAGCCCTGAAAGGTTACCAATATTGTGTTGCTTTCAAGAAATTGTCCTGGGATTTCATCCTTGATCTGTGTAAATTTGTTTGTGAGCAGACTTTCCAACTTAGTGATAACATCACCAAGGTCAACTAGGAACCTAAAACCCAGTCAATTAACATTGTTTCTGTTTATAATGGAAGACCACACACATGGACAAATGCAAACCATGTAAACAATCCAGGTGTTTTATTGTGGACCATATAGGTTTAAACATTAAATACAATTTATAATGCCTTTTGAGTTTGTAAAAACAGAAATGTGTGCATCATAGTCATTACTTTAAAAGCATCTATACTGGGGGGGGATTAAATTGTCCAATACTGGAAACTATAATTCTTCCCAACTATCCCTATACCATTTATTTGTTGACCCCCCCATGTTCCTTTAGATGTCCAATCTGAACCATCTTGCATTGCAGCTGTTCATCAACCCTTATTATCATACACTCTTTTGCTGTGTGCAGTTTTTCTGAAACTGGAAATGTATTTGTGAATTTCATGATGGGAAATTCTCTCTTACAATGCTCCCTTGTAGTGATTACTGAGTATTCTTGCCCTCATGCTTGCTGGTCAGATAGAAGGAGGTGTTGATTAAGAGAGGGAGGGGCAATACTGAGCATGAGCAAATCAAGTACTGATTGAAGGCATGCTGCAACACACAACCCTCAAAGTTATGGCTACTGAATTTCAATTAGTTTTTACTGTATTTCTATCTTTAGAATAAGTTGTAAGGGGAATCTAGGAATATGATTTGACTTGAAGTTGAAAATACCTGAATTAGGTGAAAAAGCCATTTAATAGCCAGACAGTTAGGGGCCCTAATCAATATGGGATATCCAGAATTTGCACCATAGTGTGTGTTGTGAACATACACATAAAAATTGACTCACTCCTAAAGTTAAATGGGTTGGGTAGATTCAGTCCCCGCCCCCTTCGCATATACACTCTTCTGGGTGGTAGTTTCAATCCACAGATGGGGAAATCAAGAATCCACACTTTCAAACAAAGCACGTTTTGTTAATAAGCTCACCTTTACTCTTGGCTTTCTCTGGTGCACTCATGCCCTGAGCCCTTCGCTTGGCTCGATATCAGTGTACACATAGAATCCTCCCCAAGTGACAGCGCATTAAGCGGCAACGACATTAGATAAAAGTATTTTATTGCTAGATTACAAATATCAAAACACACTAGTCCCACCTTTGTTGAGTCACGCTTGTTGAGTACACTGAATTAGGTGAAAGGCAATTTTCAAATTTTTTTTTTTTACATTTTTTGTGGTGTTATAGTTGCGTTGTGCTGTACAGGTTCTATAAAGCTGTATTTCAACTGTTTCAGCCCATATAATTGTTTTCTTGCATGCTAAATGATTAGAAATATAAAAACCATATGCATCTCCCTTTGGAGGGATATATAAATCTCTGGAATTAAGTTTTGGACTTTGATATACAAAATAGTATGTTCAGTTCCTGTTCTAGCTTCCAGCACTGTGGGCAACTCACTTGACTAGTTATTTATTATATGACCCAGACACAATAGCCTGATAAATGACTTCCTCTTTTTCCTGTGTAAACTTTGTAAGCACAGAGGTTATAAAGTAGATTTATTTTCTAGACTTTCTTTAAATATTAGCATATCCTGCGGATTTCAATATTTCAGGAAACAGTATCTTGCCTCCTTTGTGTTGTGTGTCCATAGTGTACTGACTACACTGTGTGCATATGTGTATATATATATATATCAGAACAAGCCTAATAAACTCATTATATTGGAACATGCATGTGTATTTTTGATGCTGCTGTACTGTTATAGACTTATATTATCTCTTCATGGGGTTGCGCACTCACAGTTCCTGTATAAATGCCTGGTGCTACCTAGGAGATTAATATATTGAAACGATATAGTCAAGGTGCACAACTAGGCCTTCATTCAACCTTTTATTGAGGGTGCAAAAAACAGCCTGTTTTTTGCACCCTCAATAAAAGTTTGAATAAAGGCCTAGTTGTGCACCTTGACTATATTGTTTCAAATATATATATATATAATATATATATATATATATATATATATATAGGGTCCTAATTAGATTGTAAGCTCTACGGGTCAAGGACCTCTTTCCTCTTGTGGCAAGCTCTAGCAATTCTATTGTATCTCAAGTGGCACTTTATAAATAAACTATACATACATACATATCCCTTATATTATATAATATATAAATATATTTATATCTTCATAGGAGATTGCATTGAGTTTTTAGGAGCTTTATGATATTACATATAGGAAAGTATATAGTATGTGTGTACTATCTCACTATTACCATTTAAATGACATCAGTAAATGTGATAAAGTATAGCACTGACTTATATTGGTACAAACACAAAATATATAAAATACATAAACTTACTTACAGAGCTGAGATCCCTATTTCAAAATGGAATGGTCAAATGGCAGCTTAAACCACACCTCTGTGTCTGCTCCATGTGAAAGGAAGTGTAATCCAGAAAAGGTTTCTGTCTGGATGTGATGTCTATTGTAATGGACATATACACTAAAGCACCTTATATAACATCTCCAGCCTGCAGGTGGTGTCAGTAAGTAATAAGAGACAAGATATCCCTGCTCTCTATGGCTAGGAGGACAGAAAATGAAAGTAGATTGTGGTGTGTGCTTCAGAGAGATATTGACTGCAACACAAGATCCTGTGTATAAGATATTGTGTATAAGATCCTGTTACCACCTGTTGGGAGGACAGATTATTGGACAGACAATTTACCTTATTGGATACAAACTAAGGAAACAGATAAGCGTACACCAACTTAAAAGGACACACAATATACAGGCCTGGTCAATATTCAAAGTAGTGCACCATAGACAGGGACACCCCTGATTACTGCATGTGTTATGTGGGGAAACTGTTTATGTGCACTGTCTGCTTAGTGCCAGACCACCAGTGTAACCCACTGTGTGCCATGCTACCCATAATCATTCCATAAAGCAGTGATCTGGTACAAATTGGTGGCAGTGGTGCTGCTAATACCATTTATTCTCCCTGTTTTCTTTTCTTTGTATATTTGTTCTCTGTATTAAGCTATGGAGGCTGCTACTAAAAGTATTGATTTAAATCCTCCTGTCCTGGTACCTGCAGATGAAATTCCCCAGTTAGACTCAGTAGCTCTACCAGGCCCAATTGCTAAACCTATTTTTAAACTTGATCCATTTGATGGGGTAACTAGGAAGGAAGTGGACTGATTGGCTAGAACAATTTGAATTGGCAGCCACTATTAATGGTTGGGATGAAGGTGCTCGCTGGCAAGTCCTTAGCCTTTTGCTTAGTGGTAAAGCCAGGCAGGTATACCAAGGATTTACTATAATACTGAAATAAAAAGCAGTTATCAGTTATTGCTCTGAAGCTATTTTGGTCTGAAGCTATTTTTTTTCAATTAGATCTGTATTAAAGAGTATATAAAGGATAAATCCATTTCTTTAGGTAAACTGGTAATAAGAAATGTTTGTTTGTATGTTAGATTATTAGGGCAATGCTATTACAATAAAATGATGCTGTGAGGTACCTTCTATTATAATATATGAGGTACCATCACCACTTGCCATAGTGAATACTAATAAGTATTAACCTAGCATGTTTAGTTTTAACCACACAGTGTGGCAGGATTGCCTGGGTCTACTCTCAGACCTACAGGATTATCCTATTTAGTTCCTCTGTAAGCTGGTGATTGTCTGAGTAACAGTTTAAAATATACCTGTGTAAAGATTCTTTATCCACTATATCCACACGTAGTAAAACATACACACACATAATTTCCATTGTGCACCAACGGGCACACTTTTTCTAGTATATATATATATATATATATATATATTATATATGAAGTAAATAAATTTAGCAGGGAAGTCACAGGTCTTCTCACAAAAAAAAATATTAAAGGCTATGTCCACCCTAAAATTGATTTTTTCATATAAGATCCCCCCTGGGCTCCCAGCCCCAACCGCTATATTTTTTTTTTTAGAAAGCCCCCCAACCTCTACTTACCTCCCCTCGATCCTCCGCCGCGCTCCCGCCCTCTGCTTGCAAGATGCAAGCAGAGGGGCGGACCGGCAGCCCGTCTTGTGATTGGCTGAGCGGCAGCCAATCCAAACGCGGCTGCCGGCAGCTCACTTCGCCGGAGAAAGAGGAGAGGTAAGTAAGAGTTTGGGGAGCTTTCTAAAAAAAAAAATATGCGGTTGGGGCTGGGAGACTGGGGGAAATCAGTACTGAAGGGGTTTTATGCTAGGGGGAGGGATAGTAACGGGAGGGAGAGGGAGGGGGAGGAGGGGGGAGAAGGGCTGCAGTACGCATGGCAAAATTCTACCTGAGGCCAGCTAGCAGGCAGTGTCCTATATGGACTCTGCTAGCCTCCTGGTGGGCAGTTTTTGGACTTTGGGGGGGACTACAGGAGAAACCCTATGGAGCTGGGATGTGAGGTAAGGATTAAACTACACTACATGGTGGGCCAGTAGTTGGGGGGATTATAGTTTTGGGGGTGACATGCCCTTTAATACCAGCACAAGTGACACATTTCAGCCAAGATTCCTTTTTGTGTGTGTGAGAAGACCTGTGAGTTCCCTTTATTATTTACCGTATTGGATTGCTGTTGGAGGTGCGCCTGGGCTGTTGGAACCAGGAGAATGGAGTGCAATCTTTCCAGGATCATGCAGATAAATAGATAGATAGATATATAAAATAGGTATATAATTATAGACCCCTTACAGTGTAATATCCTGATATTATAATGTGAAGGGACGCATTATTTCTTATAATACATAAGTTCCTGATTTCTTCACCCCGATTGCATTTTAAATTCTAGCCTTGTCAGTATTCCTACCAAAAAAAAAAACAAGCTACCTTCTGTAACTTAAACCCAGTAAAAGGAACATCACATCCCAGCATCTATGTGGTTAAACAAATCTTTGTGGAGGAGAAGAGAGACATTGGTTATGAAGTGACAGGAAGGAGCTCCAGCAGGTCCCACCAGTGAAGCTAAACACAGTGCACAAACCACAGAGTTAAAGGATAAGTACACCGTAAAATCAAGTGATGGTCACTTGGAAGCTACAGCTTTAAAGATAGTATTGGCATATTTTTTCCCCTATGCTCCTCCATAGGTTCAAACTTGCTGACCTCTTGTTTATCTGCAGATGAATGTTTTTCTCCACCCCTCCGAGATTTGCAGATACTTCCTGATTGGTCAGCCTCATTTGGTAAGCCCTGTATAGTAAGCCCAATAGCATTCATTAAAAATAAAAACATTCAATATCAATAAAATAGTGTAAAAAAATGTAGTTGAGGCACTTACTACATATACAATTTTTTTTACACTATTTTATTGATATTGAATGTTTTTATATTTAATGAATGCTATTGTCATTTAAACACTTTAATATGGGCACAGGTCGCTTTACTATTGAAAGATATGTTATGTGAAATTTATGTGAAGATATATTATTGATACTTTAAAGTGATTGCAAATAGTTGGCAGTTATTGATGATGTTACCACTGGGGAGGGGTTTAGGCTTTAAATGTTTGGTATATGTGTACACAAATCACTGCTTGAAAAAGGTCTCAGAGAAACGACCAAAAACGTTCGTGTTTCAATTAATTTGCTTTATAAGAAGCCGTTGGCTGCACCTGTTTTCCTATTGGTTATATATAAATATATATATATAAATGTATCCCTAAAGTTCACTAAAGTTTATCCAGTTTAAGGATTACTTAAAATTAAAATTTTCAAAATTTCTTTATTATTCTCTGAATCTGATGGAAGGATTTGATTTATATATTTTCCAATTATTATTATGGTTTTATATAGTGCCAAAATCTTCTATAGCACTTTACAATTTTATTATTATTATTATTGTAGATTTATATAGCGCTAACATATTCTGTAGCCCTTTACAATTACATACTATATACTATCTATATTTACACTATGTAAATCCACTATAAAAATTAAACTAGTAAGAATAATTAATAATGAGGGGCTTTACACATAAGCCAGCTACTATTGGAGCACTTTACAGGAACAAAGTCTGCTGACTGCCTGTACATATTACTGTCCATAAATTTGTTTCATTTAAAATAAATGTCTTTTTATGTGTTATAGTTTTATTTTATTAATACTACTACAACTGTGCATTAAACAAATAGAACTACGGCATTCCCCCAGATTGAGTCATTCAAAAGTTTACTGAATTGTCACCACTGGAGGGCACTCTTTTTTAAGAGTCCATGAATTGAGATTTACTGGTACTTTTTCTTGCCCAATCAATCAACATGGCAGATTCCATCATCACTTAAGCCTGTTAATATTTTAATAATCTTATAACTTTTTATGCAACCAAAATTAATGCCACTTTAAATGTTAGAGACATTTACAATTAGAAAAAGGGCATATTTCACCTGTTAAGATCTTAGGTTGTTCTGCTTTTCCACAAATTAATGAGATTATTAAAAAGAAAATGCTGGTATGTATGTATGTCAGTAACCAAACCTTTAAACTACCACAGAGTTGTATTATCAACTGGCTATACACTTGTATTAATCTATCCTAAATGGGCAGTGGGGATACAGGCAGTTTTGCTATTCTTTAAATTACCAGCAGGGGTTAAAAGTGTGTGCTATTTGGTGGTAGGTTCCTTGGGTACCCCCATACTGGGTACATCATTTGGTCTCCCTCAGTCCATTTTGTTTTTTTTTCTCTCACTCATCATTATGTGTACAGAAACATCAGGTTCACTCTCGCTGTCAGCATAAGTGGCGGTAGGCAGTCTGACCTGGAAAGGAATGGACACACTTAAGGTCCAATTCACTGCCTTCCTACAAGCTGGCTCTGTTTATGTGGATATCAAGTGGCTACTTCACCTGATTTTACTGTTACCATGTAGCCTGAGGCAAAAACTGTAGGATGTAGAGTTGATTATAGTTTCTAGGTACAAAAGAAATAGGGCTGTCCAGTCATTATGTTGCTTTCAAAGGGGGAATCCCTCTTTATTCAGTGCAGATACAACAAAAACACACAACGTTTCGACATTGTGGCCTTTATTAAGTGTTGTACTGGACTACTTGATTATAGTTTGCCCACGCATCCATTTACAAGCATCAGGAAAATATTTTGTTTATTGATAGAACAATACAAAACTTTGTTGCTTTTTTAAAGACTTTAGTAGTTTTGCTGCGGGGGGGTTGCATGAAAGGTAACTTGGTTCTATCTTCATTTTTGGTTCCAGTTGCATTGATTGAAGAACGGAAGGTAAGGCATGGCTCCATAATCTCCCAGTCTTCAATCATTGCATTAAAGGAATAGTTCACTTTTGCAGTGGACTAGTCCTTTAACACCTTTTTTAATGATAAGAACTTTTATTGCATCACCTCGTTAATCTTTTCTTCAACAAAGTCTGATAGATCTATATATAGAGAGAGTCCAATATTAAAACGCTACTGGAAACCCATTTACATCATGTTATGATCATGTACATCAGATCTGTAACATGATTAGAACATAATTATGATCTTCTGGGCCAGATCATCAGAGATGCCCAAACGAACGCCCACACAGTTACCGATAGTCAGACGAAATGATAGCAATAGTTATAGATTAGCCAGTGTTAAAAATGGTGTTGATTGGAAAGGATACTTGGGTGATGCTGTCCAGAAGAAATAAAAAAAAGCCTTTTTTATTTATTAAACATTTGATTCAGTTTTGTCAATGCATATTTATGTACTGATGCTGTGAATCAGTACGACGTCAATAATTTGCATGTTTTGTAAACTATTTAGTCACTTGGCATGTGCCCCCTTTTGTCAACAAGACATCTTTCATCATTCAGTCTACATGCAAAAGCTATTAATTGGTCTTTAGTCCTGTTTTTCCCACCATTCTGCTTGTAAAAACGTTCAAAATAATGTTGCCAAAAGGCCTTTTCCTGAGTAAAATAGGATTATCATAAATACTGGTACTGAAAAGAGGGGGATTACTCCAGCCCACTTCATTTCACAGGCCTGACTTAAAAAAAAAATTACGCCTTCTAATTATCTTTCCTTTGCTGAATAGACTGCCTGACAGAAAAGTCTGCTTCATAGAGGTGTTTTAAGCCAGCATGCCCCAAGAATGAGTTCCCTAGAACTGAAGGACTCTGGAGTAATGAGCATGTTAATTAATAGGTTATGGAAAAAGACATATTGTTAGAGAGGAAAGTGTGAACCTCTCCTTTGTAAAGAAAGAAGCTAATGTTTCAATTTTGCCCCCCAGCTCAATGTAATCACAGTTACAACAGGTACAAACAGTAGATAAAGCTATTCAGTGTATGGAGCCCAGTAGTTTTTTTGCAATGAGATTTAGATTCCTAAGCCCCAGGTATGTTGGGTGTATGTACTGTAATCACATATCTTTGTTTCTATAATTTACTGGACTACTCCGTATACAAACTGAGAAAAGGTAAATAAAAGAAATACTGATTTCTGTTAAGTGATAGCTTTCTAATTACCACTCTGGTTAAGTTGCATTTTTACCAGAAACGATTTAAGCATTGAGTTTAGACATACAGTATCCAAGGATTTGCAGCACCACTATCTAATTGTGTAAATAGATTATGGAGATCAGAATCCTGCAATTACTGCATACTTGCTTGGCCTCAGGATCTCTAGTAAGTAGTGAAAGGTATCGAGAACCACAGGCATGGCATCTGGAGGAGAAGCAGGAATGAGCCCAGACAAATGTGTGTAGACCTCAGCACCCTTGGACTTATATATTGAAAAGTTAAAGGGTATTTTTTTTTAGTTTTATTGATGAACGGGAGGTAAAGGAGCTATGTCTTACCTCTTTTTCTTCAATTAAACCCGAAGGAGAAAGGAGTGAAGGTAAGAAACATACCCGGATCAGCATTTGGTATTGGAATCCAAAGGAACTAATGAGCTGACCTAACCCAAAGGTGTAAATGGAGAAGAGAAGAGGGCCCAGTACCCAAATGAAATAGTTCCTGTGCTTAAAGGCATTGGCACAGGTAAGTACAAAATCCAAGTGCACACAGCCCACGTGTGTGCAGACTTCCAAAAACTTCCCACTTCCAAGGGAAGTTACAACTGAAAGCAAGGCAAAAAGTCGCATTCCATGGTGAATGGCGATTTATTCAAAACCAATCGGAATGTAACCCTAAAAAGTTGTATGTTAATGATTGTTTTTTGATAAATCACCATTCATACTGGAGTGCAACCTCTTGCTTTGCAGTTGTAAAGGGGAAGTTCAGTCCAAATACATATACTTTTAAGAAGAGCTGTATTTTTCCATCCTAATGACCTTAACCTGACCATTCTGCATTATGTGTATAAATAAATGTTTCCGAAAAACTGACTTCCTGTTTGTAGGACCCTTAATAGGGACTGTTATGGTGTCTTGCCCTTGACCCAGCACATGGGTTAATTCAGTTGCCCAGTAGAGATCTGAGCATGTTTGACCCATCCAACAGCCAATCAGTAGAAATTACTGTTTGTAGGTAGTAGGTGCATTCTGGGAAGAAGGACTGTTACAGAACCTGAAATGTCAGTGGAAGAGAAATGTGGAATAACTAAGTATGCATAATATAAATAAGATTTTTAAAAATAATGATGTTTCCCACTGAACTTTCCCTTTAAGGGATTGGCCCCTAAGAGATTGCTTGCATGGCATCTCCTGCAGTTCTTTCATGTGGCACTTTTACTCTTTTTACATGCAGTAAAGGCACCCAGTCAAATCCGTATTATGCCGCAAATCTGTTATTTCTGTTAAGCATGCATCTTTCTGGATTGAGCTGTGTGTTGACATGCATGAGTTATTTCCTTCTATAGCGATACACCTCCTAGATGCCTGTATGGCATTGGGTGGAAAGAGAATTATTCTGCACTTTACCAATATGCTTGTGAAGGTTCTCATTCATCCAGGTCATGGTATATCTGTTGTATTCAACTAGATCAACCGGACTTGAAGTTTAGTTCTTGAAGACGTTTCGCTAGTCATCCGACCTATAACACCTCTTAGCCACTATCTAATCACGCCCTTTAACACCTGGCTGTGATATGCTAATTGGGATTTTCCAGGGTACATAAGTGCCACAGATTCTTGTACAAGTCATTCTGAATTGAGAAAGCCAGTCGGATGACTAGCGAAACGTCTTCAAGAACTAAACTTCAAGTCCGGTTGATCTAATTGAATACAACAGATACACTTTACCAATAATATGCACAAAATCGCAGTTGCTTCTATAAATTTTTTATTCCTTTATTAGAATTGAATTTAATTTATGTTGCATATGGGGTCCTGTGCAATACATTTTCCCATTTCCAATAATGGGAATAGAGAAAAGAAAAACACACAGCAACATTTTTTTGTTTGCTGCAGATTAAGGGCAAAATTTGGCACCTCTTATTGAACAAGGCCCTTAGTGTGCCATGCAATTTTCAAAACAGGTGCAGTACAAAAAAAGAAACCGCATCAAGTATTGTGGGACCGTACTAAAATAAACAACTACACATACAGCTATAAGGGCAGGTGTGAGTCCTAGGGGCATATTTTTAAAGTGTTGTTAAGTTTTCACAGCCATTATCATCATTTTCAGTATCACCATACATCACAAACTATTCTTTGCATTAATAAATTGTTAAGTGTTTTTTGCCGTTAACCCATTTAAAAAAAACCTTCCAAGTCTGAGGTGGCGATAATGCATTAGTGGCGCATTTCTAGCCTGGAGACAGGTTCTATTACTCACTGGAAGGTGTGAGCACAATACTTTTCATCATGGAGGGGTTTCCCAATACAAAAACAATCTTTGTTGCAATAATTACCGTTTTTATAAATATGCAATCGCCATTGTCAAGTCTGTCGATACAAAACCTGCAATATTAGTGTTCCTTTATAAATACGACCCCTTGTTAATTTAACTACAAAATCAAGTTCACACTGCAAGTTTATGGGGCTAGTCCACACTGAAAGCTTTTATACAAAAATATAAAAAAACTGGAGAAAGTAAAATCTCCTTAATGATCTGTCAAGTACATGGCATCTACAGAAAACACAACATTACAGGAAAGTGAAAGTTAATTAATGTTCTAGTTTTCAGGGTGTGAGTGGGAGGACTATAGACAGGGCCGCCTCGCTAATGATGCAGGGTGCAGCAGACTGCAGAGCGGCACCCTGTAGGGAAGCGGCACTGCCGCACTGTCATAGTGGGGAAGGAATTTTTTTTTTACTGCGGCTGCCCCCGAGTCCTGAGACTGCCCAACCTAACTTGTGTGTGTGTGTGTGTGTGGGGGGGGTGCGCGCAGCACGGCACCTGGCTGGAGGAAGAACTAGGAAGGAAGAACACTGAACGGCACTGTCCGCACACATCAGCAGGCTCCGCCTCCGCATCCAGGCAGGCTCTATCCCGATTCCCGAAACTTACGTCATTGCACTGCGTCGCCGTCGGCGTGACGTAGTGACGTCCGTCGTCAGCGCAAGGAGTGCAAGTTCAGCCCGTGCAGACCAGGACAGGCTGCTAGAGGCTAGAAGACAGTCAACTAGACGAGCTGCGCTGCTGCTGCCTGCTGTGTGACTTGTCTTGTGTGTGTCCTGTGTCCACTGTCCAGTCACAGTGTCAGTGTCCGAATATCATCTCCATCTGACTTCTTTATCTTCAGTGACAGTGAGTGAGATCATCATTATAAAAAATCTATCTATCTATTATCTATCTATCTATAATCTATCTATCTATGATCTATCTATCTATCTATCATCTATCTATGATCTATCTATCTATCTATCTATCATCATCTGTCTACCTATCTATCATCTATCTATCTATCTATGATCTATCTATCTATTTATGATCTATCTATCTATGTATCTATCATCTATCTATCTATCTATCATCTATCTATCTAAGATAGATGATTGATAGATAGATAGATAGATAGATCATAGATAGATAGATGTATAGATAGATAGACGTGTATAAAGACGATAGATAGAATCAACGTGTATAAAGCCCCTCCCACTTCTTGACAAGCCACATCCCACTTCCGGACAAAGCACCACCCACTTTCAATTATAAAACCACACCCCTTCCGGTGGCGAAGGGGGCGGCATTTGGAATTTTGTGTCAGGTGGCAAAAAGTCTAGAGACGGCCCTGCTTTTACATATACTGTGGCACTGTACAAAAATAAAACAATTATGGAAGGGTCAGCTAACCCTTCTCCTCCTGGCAGTCACGGGTCCTGATTATAGACCACCCACCTGCTTCTTTCAGTGCTCCGGACAGCTTAGACCGCACCTCTCCTGCTTCCTCCTCGATTCCCTCACACACACCCGGCTGATGATGTAAGGGTAACGGCTTTGAGGTTCTTCCGTGTGTATTATCGGCGCGCTAGTAGTAGCGCGCCGATTGTAGGGATATTATTTACAGTTTATCCCATAGGGATCCATGGAAGGGTGGGTTATACAGAGATAATTGGTGTACACACATACTTTTAAGCATATACACACAAATATGTATAGGTACAGAATTATGTAGTATGTCAAGTGGATTGTCAGCCCTGAAAGGTTACCAATATTGTGTGCTTTCAAGAAATTGTCCTGGGTCATTTCCTTGATCTGTGTAAATTTGTTTGTGAGCAGACTTTCCAACTTAGTGATAACATCACCAAGGTCAACTAGGAACCTAAAACCCAGTCAATTAACATTGTTTCTGTTTATAATGGAAGACCACAACATGGACAAATGCAAACCATGTAAACAATCCGGGTTTTATTGTGGACCATAATAAAACATTATGCCTCAAATGCCTTTTGAGTTTGTAAAAACAGAAATGTGTGCATCATAGTCATTACTTTAAAAGATCTATACTGGGGGGGGATTAAATTGTCCAATACTGGAAACTATGAATTCTTCCCAACTATCCCATATCCATTTATTTGTTGACCCCCCCATGTTCCTTTAGATGTCCAATCTGAACCATCTTGCATTGCAGCTGTTCATCAACCCTTATTATCATACACTCTTTGTGTGTGTGCAGTTTTTCTGAACTGGAAATGTATTGTGAATTTCATGATGGGAAATTCTCTTACAATGCTCCCTTGTAGTGATTACTGAGTATTCTTGCCCTCATGCTTGCTGGTCAGATAGAAGGAGGTGTTGATTAAGAGAGGGAGGGGCAATACTGAGATGAGCAAATCAAGTACTGATTGAAGGCATGCTGCAACACAAACCCTCAAAGTTATGGCTACTGAATTTCAATTAGTTTTTACTGTATTTCTATCTTTAGAATAAGTTGTAAGGGGAATCTAGGAATATGATTTGACTTGAAGTTGAAAATACCTGAATTAGGTGAAAAAGCCATTTAATAGCCAGACAGTTAGGGGCCCTAATCAATATGGGATATCCAGAATTTGCACACATAGTGTGTTTGAACATACACATAAAAATGATCACCCTAAAGTTAAATGGGTTGGGTAGATTCAGTCCCCGCCCCCTTCGCATATACACTCTTCTGGGTGGTAGTTTCAATCCACAGATGGGAAATCAAGAATCCACACTTTCAAACAAAGCACGTTTTGTAATAAGCTCACCTTTACTCTTGGCTTTCTCTGGTGCACTCATGCCCTGAGCCCTTCGCTTGGCTCGATATCAGTGTACACATAGAATCCCCCAAGTGACAGCGCATTAAGCGGCAACGACATTAGATAAAGTATTTTATGTGCTAGATTACAAATATCAAAACACACTAGTCCCACCTTTGTTGAGTCACGCTTGTTGAGTACACTGAATTAGGTGAAAGGCAATTTTCAAATTTTTTTTTTTTACATTTTTTGTGGTGTTATAGTTGCGTTGTGCTGTACAGGTTTATAAAGCTGTATTTCAACTGTTTCAGCCATATAATTGTTTTCTTGCATGCTAAATGATTAGAAATATAAAAACCATATGCATCTCCCTTTGGAGGGATATATAAATCTCTGGAATTAGTTTTGGACTTTGATATACAAAAAGTATGTTCAGTTCCTGTTCTAGCTTCCAGCACTGTGGGCAACTCACTTGACTAGTTATTTATTATATGACCCAGACACAATAGCCTGATAAATGACTTCCTCTTTTTCCTGTGTAAACTTTGTAAGCACAGAGGTTATAAAGTAGATTTATTTTCTAGACTTTCTTTAAATATTAGCATATCCTGCGGATTTCAATATTTCAGGAACAGTATCTTGCCTCCTTTGTGTTGTGTGTCCATAGTGTACTGACTACACTGTGTGCATATGTGTATATATAATATCAGAACAAGCCTAATAAACTCATTATATTGGAACATGCAATGTGTATTTTGATGCTGCTGTACTGTTAAGACTCTATATTATCTCTTCATGGGTGTGCGCACTCACAGTTCCTGTATAAATGCCTGGTGCTACCTAGGAGATTATATTATATTGAAACGATATAGTCAAGGTGCACAACTAGGCCTTCATTCAACCTTTTATTAGGGTGCAAAAAACAGCCTGTTTTTTGCACCCTCAATAAAGTTTGAATAAAGGCCTAGTTGTGCACCTTGACTATATTGTTTCAAATATATATATATATATATATATATATATATATAATATAGGGTCCTAATTAGATTGTAAGCTCTACGGGTCAAGGACCTCTTTCCTCTTGTGGCAAGCTCTAGCAATTTATTGTATTCTCAAGTGGCACTTTATAAATAAACTATACACATACATATCCCTTATATTATATAAATATATAAATATATTTATATCTTCATAGGAGATTGCATTGAGTTTTTAGGAGCTTTATGTATTACATATAGGAAGGTATATATGTATGTGTGTACTATCTCACTATTACCATTTAAATGACCATCAGTAACCGTATATACTCGAGTATAAGCCGAGGTTTTTAGGTTTAAAAATTAACCTAAAAACTTGACTCGGTTATACTCGAGTCAGTAGCAACTTACCTTCAATCCAGAGGCAGCCGCGAGTCCGGCCGGCAGTTCCCAGTAGTTCTTCGCGGTTGCGCGATGACGTCATCACGCACGCTGGCGTGATGATGTCATCGCGCAGCCGCGAAGCAGTAATGGGAACTGCCGCCGGACTCGCGCTGCTTCGGGATTGCAGAGAGAGAAGACTGAAGACCAGGTACGGGTAAGTGAGCTGGGGGGGACTGGGGGAGGTCGGTGGGTACGGGGGGAGGGCTGGGGTAACAGTATGCCATGCAGACACCCCATTTTCTTTTTTACTATAGGTGGTGGGAAACTACAACTCCCAGCAACCAAGCAGATGGGAGTTGTAGTTTCCAAACATCTACAGTGGAAAGGTATTAGGGTGGGGGACAGTATGCCATACAGTAACCCCCAATACCTTTTTGCTATAGGTGGTTGGAAACTACAACTCCCAGCAACCAAGCATGCTGGGAGTTGTAGTTTCCAAACATCTACAGTGGAAAGGTATTAGGGTTACTGTGTGGCATACTGTCCCCCCCTAATACCTTTCCACTGTAGATGTTTGGAAACTACAACTCCCAGCATGCTTGGATGCTGGGAGTTGTAGTTTCAACCACCTATAGTAAAAAGGTAATGTGGGTGTCTGCATGGCTACTGTCCCCCCAGCCCTCGGCTTATACTCGGGTCAATCATATTTTCTAATTTTTGAGGCAAAATGGGTGCCTGGCTTATACTCGAGTCGGCTTATACTCGAGTATATACGGTAAATGTGTATAAAGTATAGCACTGACTTATATTAGGTACAACACAAAATATATAAAATACATAAACTTACTTACAGAGCTGAGATCCCTATTTCAAATGGAATGGTCAAATGGCAGCTTAAACCACACCTCTGTGTTGCTCCATGTGAAAGGAAGTGTAATCCAGAAAAGGTTTCTGTTTGATGTGATGTCTATTGTAATGGACATATACACTAAAGCACCTTATATAACATTCCAGCCTGCAGGTGGTGTCAGTAAGAATAAGAGACAAGATATCCCTGCTCTCTATGTAGGAGGCAGAAAATGAAAGTAGATTGTGGTGTGTGCTTCAGAGAGATATTGACTGCAACACAAAGATCCTGTGTATAAGATATTGTGTATAAGATCCTGGTACCACCTGTTGGGAGGACAGATTATTGGACAGACAATTTACCTTATTGGATACAAACTAAGGAAAACAGATAAGCGTACACCAACTTAAAAGGACACACAAATAACAGGCCTGGTCAATATTCAAGAGTGCACCATAGACAGGGACACCCCTGATTACTGCATGTGTTATGTGGGGAAACTGTTTATGTGCACTGTTGCTTAGTGCCAGACCACCCGTGTAACCCACTGTGTGCCATGCTACCAAAATCATTCCATAAAGCAGTGATCTGGTACAAATTGGTGGCAGTGGTGCTGCTAATACCATTATTTCTCCCTGTTTTCTTTTCTTTGTATATTTGTTCTTGTATTAGCTATGGAGGCTGCTACTAAAAGTATTGATTTAAATCCTCCTGTCCTGGTACCTGCAGATGAAATTCCCAGTTAGACTCAGTAGCTCTACCAGGCCAATTGCTAAACATTTTTAAACTTGATCCATTTGATGGGGTAACTAGGAAGGAAGTGGACTGATTGGCTAGAACAATTTGAATTGGCAGCCACTATTAATGGTTGGGATGAAGGTGCTCGCTGGCAAGTCCTAGCCTTTTGCTAGTGGTAAGCCAGGCAGGTATACCAAGGATTTACTATAATACTGAAAAAAAGCAGTTATCAGTTATTGCTCTGAAGCTATTTTGGTCTGAAGCTATTTTTTTCAATTAGATCTGTATTAAAGAGGATATAAAGGATAAATCCATTTCTTTAGGTAAACTGGTAATAAGAATGTTTGTTTGTATGTTAGATTATTAGGGCAAGCTATTACAATAAAATGATGCTGTGAGGTACCTTCTATTATAATATATGAGGTACCATCACCACTGCGATAGTGAATACTAATAAGATTAACCTAGCAGTTTAGTTTTAACCACACAGTGTGGCAGGTTGCCTGGGTCTACTCTCAGACCTACAGGATATCCTATTTAGTTCCTCTGTAAGCTGGTGATTGTCTGAGTAACAGTTTAAAATATACCTGTGTAAAGATTCTTTATCCACTATATCCACACGTAGTAAAAACTACACACAAATATTTCCATTGTGCACCAACGGGCACACTTTTTCTAGTATATATATATATTATTATATATATATATATAATGAAGTAAATAAATTTAGCAGGGAAGTCACAGGTCTTCTCACAAAAAAAATATTAAAGGCTATGTCCACCCTAAAATTGATTTTTTCATATAAGATCCCCTGGGCTCCCAGCCCCAACCGCTATATTTTTTTTTTTAGAAAGCCCCCCAAACTCTACTTACCTCCCTCGATCCTCCGCCGCGCTCCCGGCCCTCTGCTTGCAAGGAAATGCAAGCAGGGGGCGGGACCGGCAGCGCGTGCTGTGATTGCTGAGCGGCAGCACATCACAGACGCGGCTGCCGGCAGCTCACTTCGCGGAGGAAAGAGGAGAGGTAAGTAAGAGTTTGGGGAGCTTTCTAAAAAAAAAAATATGCGGTTGGGGCTGGGGAACATGGGGGAAATCAGTACTGAAGGGGTTTTATGCTAGGGGAGGGGATAGTAGAACGGGAGGGAGAGGGAGGGGGAGGGAGGGGGGAGAAGGGCTGCAGTACGCATGGCAAAATTCTAACTGAGGCCAGCTAGCAGGCAGTGTCCTATATGGACTCTGCTAGCCTCCTGGTGGGCAGTTTTTGGGCGACGGGGGGGGACTACAGGAGAACCCTATGGAGCTGGGATGTGAGGTAAGGATTAAAACTACACACATGGTGGGGCCAGTAGTTGGGGGGATTATAGTTTTGGGGGTTGACATGCCCTTTAATACCAGCACCAAGTGACACATTTTAGCCAAAGATTCCTTTTGTGTGTGTGAGAAGACCTGTGAGTTCCTTTATTATTTACCGTATTGGATTGCTGTTGGAGGTGCGCCTGGGCTGTTGGAACCAGGAGAATGGAGTGCAATCTTTCCAGGATCATGCAGATAATAGATAGTAGATATATAAAATAGGTATATAATTATAGACCCCTACAGTGTAATATCTGATATTATAATGTGAAGGGACGCATTATTTCTTATATACATAAGTTCCTGATTTTTTCACCCCGATTGCATTTTAAATTCTAGCCTTGTCAGTATTCTACCAAAAAAAAAAACAAGCTACCTTCTGTAACTTAAACCCAGGAAAGGAACATCACATCCCGCACTATGTGGTTAAACAAATCTTTGTGGAGGAGAAGAGGAGACATGTTATGAAGTGACAGGAAGGAGCTCCAGCAGGTCCCACCAGTGAAGCTAAACACAGTGCACAAACCACAGAGTTAAAGGATAAGTACACCGTAAAATCAAGTGATGGTCACTTGGAAGCTACAGCTTTAAAGATAGTATTGGCATATTTTTTCCCCTATGCTCCTCCATAGGTTCAAACTTGCTGACCTCTTGTTTATCGCAGATGAATGTTTTTTTCTCCACCTCGAGATTTGCAGATACTTCCTGATTGGTCAGCCTCATTTGGTAAGCCCTGTATAGTAAGCCCAATAGCATTCATTAAAAATAAAACATTCAATATAATAAAATAGTGTAAAAAATGTAGTTGAGGCACTTACTACATATACAATTTTTTTTACACTATTTTATTGATATTGAATGTTTTTATTTTAATGAATGCTATTGTCATTTAAACACTTTAATATGGCACAGGTCGCTTTACTATTGAAAAAGATTGTTATGTGAAATTTATGTGTGAGATATATTATTGATACTTTAAAGTGATTGCAAATAGTTGGCAGTTATTGATGATGTTACCACTGGGAGGGGTTTAGGCTTTAAATGTTTGGTTATGTGTACACAAATCACTGCTTGAAAAAGGTCTCAGAGAAACGACCAAAAACGTTCGTGTTTCAATTAATTTGCTTTATAAGAAGCCGTTGGCTGCACCTGTTTTCTATTGGTTATATATAAATATATATATAAATGTATCCCTAAAGTTATAAAGTTTATCCAGTTTAAGGATTACTTTAAATTAAAATTTTCAAAATTTCTTATTATTCTCTGAATCTGATGGAAGGATTTGAGATATATTTTCCAATTATTATTATGGTTTTATATAGTGCCAAAATCTTCTATAGCACTTTACAATTTTATTTATTATTATTGTGATTTATATAGCGCTAACATATTCTGTAGCCCTTTACAATTACACTATATTACTATCTATATTTACACTATGTAAATCCACTATAAAAATTAAACTAGTAAGAATAATTAATAATGAGGGGCTTTACACATAAGCCAGCTACTATTGGAGCACACAGGAACAAAGTCTGCTGACTGCCTGTACTATACTGTCCATAAATTTGTTTCATTTAAAATAAATGTCTTTTTATGTGTATAGTTTTATTTTATTAATACTACTACAACTGTGCATTAAACAAATAGACTACGGCATTCCCCCAGATTGAGTCATTCAAAAGTTTACTGAATTGTCACCACTGAGGGGCACTCTTTTTTAAGAGTCCATGAATTGAAATTTACTGGTACTTTTTCTTGCCCAATCAATCAACATGGCAGATTCATCATCACTAAGCCTGTTATATTTTAATATCTTATAACTTTTTATGCAACCAAAATTAATGCCACTTTAAATGTTAGAGACATTTACAATTAGAAAAAGGGCATATTCACCTGTTAAGATCTTAGGTTGTTCTGCTTTTCCACAATAATGAGATTATTAAAAAGAAAATGCTGGTATGTATGTATGTCAGTAACCAAACCTTTAAACTACCACAGAGTTGTATTATCAACTGGCTATACACTTGTATTATCTATCCAAATGGGCAGTGGGGATACAGGCAGTTTGCTCTTTCTTTAAATTACCAGCAGGGGTTAAAAGGTGTGCTATTTGGTGGTAGGTTCCTTGGGTACCCCCATAATGGGGACATCATTTGGTCTCCCAGTCCATTTTGTTTTTTTTTCTCTCACTCATCATTATGTGTACAGAAACATCAGGTTCACTCTCGCTGTCAGCATAAGTGGCGGGTAGGCAGTCTGACCTGGAAAGGAATGGACACACTTAAGGTCCAATTCACTGCCTTCCTACAAGCTGGCTCTGTTTATGTGGATATCAAGTGGCTACTTCACCTGATTTTACGTTACCATGTAGCCTGAGGCAAAAACTGTAGGATGTAGAGTTGATTATAGTTTACTGTACAAAAGAAATAGGGCTGTCCAGTCATTATGTTGCTTTCAAAGGGGGAATCCCTCTTTATTCAGTGCAGATACAACAAAAACACACAACGTTCGACATTGTGGCCTTATTAAGTGTTGTAGGACTACTTGATTATAGTTTGCCCACGCATCCATTTACAACAATCAGGAAAATATTTTGTTTATTGATATAGAACAATACAAAACTTTGTTGCTTTTTTAAAGACTTTAGTAGTTTTGTGCGGGGGGGTTGCATGAAAGGTAACTTGGTTCTATCTTCATTTTTGGTTCCAGTTGCATTGATTGAAGAACGGAAGGTAAGGCATGGCTCCATATCTCCCAGTCTTCAATCATTGCATTAAAGGAATAGTTCACTTTTGCAGTGGACTAGTCCTTTAACACCTTTTTTAATGATAAGAACTTTTATTGCATCACCTCGTTAACTTTTCTTCAACAAAGTCTGATAGATCTATATATAGAGAGAGTCCATATTAAAACGCTACTGGAAACCCATTTACATCATGTTATGATCATGTACATCAGATCTGTAACATGATTAGAACATAATTATGATCTTCTGGGCCAGATCATCAGAGATGCCCAAACGAACGCCCACACAGTTACCGATAGTCAGACGAAATGATAGCAATAGTTATAGATTAGCCAGTGTTTAAAAATGGTGGGATTGGAAAGGATACTTGGGTGATGCTGTCCAGAAGAAATAAAAAAAGCCTTTTTTATTTATTAAACATTTGATTCAGTTTTGTCAATGCATATTTATGTACTGATGCTGTGATCAGTAGACGTCAATAATTTGCATGTTTTGTAAACTATTTAGTCACTTGGCATGTGCCCCCTTTGTCAACAAGACATCTTTCATCATTCAGTCTACATGCAAAAGCTATTAATTGGTCTTTAGTCCTGTTTTTCCCACCATTCCGCTTGTAAAAACGTTCAAAATAATGTTGCCAAAGGCCTTTCCTGAGTAAAATAGGATATCATAAATACTGGTACTGAAAAGAGGGGGATTACTCCAGCCCACTTCATTTCCGGCCTGACTTAAAAAAAAAATTACGCCTTCTAATTATCTTTCCTTTGCTGAATAGACTGCCTGACAGAAAAGTCTGCTTCATAGAGGTGTTTTAAGCCAGCATGCCCCAAGAATGAGTTCCCTAGAACTGAAGGACTCTGGAGTAATGAGCATGTAATTAAGGTTATGGAAAAAGACATATTGTTAGAGAGGAAAGTGTGAACCTCTCCTTTGTAAAGAAGAAGCTAATGTTTCAATTTTGCCCCCCAGCTCAATGTAATCACAGTTACAACAGGTACAAACAGTAGATAAAGCTATTCAGTGTATGGAGCCCAGTAGTTTTTTTGCAATGAGATTTAGATTCCTAAGCCCCAGGTATGTTGGGTGTATGTATGTAATCACATTTCTTTGTTTCTATAATTTACTGGACTACTCCGTATACAAACTGAGAAAAGGTAAATAAAAGAAATACTGTTTCTGTTAAGTGATAGCTTTCTAATTACCACTCTGGTTAAGTTGCATTTTTACAGAAACGATTTAAGCATTGAGTTTAGACTAACAGTATCCAAGGATTTGCAGCACCACTACTAATTGTGTAAATAGATTATGGAGATCAGAATCCTGCAATTACTGCATACTTGCTTGGCTCCAGGATCTCTAGTAAGTAGTGAAAGGTATCGAGAACCACAGGCATGGCATCTGGAGGAGAAGCAGGAATGAGCCCAGACAAATGTGTGTAGACCTCAGCACCCTTGGACTTATATATTGAAAAGTTAAAGGGTATTTTTTTTAGTTTTATTTGAACGGGAGGTAAAGGAGCTATGTCTTACCTCTTTTTCTTCAATTAAACCCGAAGGAGAAAGGAGAGTGAAGGTAAGAAACATACCCGGATCAGCATTTGGTATTGGAATCCAAAGGAACTAATGAGCTGACCTAACCCAAAGGTGTAAATGGAGAAGAGAAGAGGGCCCAGTACCCAAATGAAATAGTTCCTGTGCTTAAAGGCATTGGCACAGGTAAGTACAAAATCCAAGTGCACACAGCCCACGTGTGTGCAGACTTCCAAAAACTTCCCACTTCCAAGGGAAGTTACAACTGAAAGCAAGGCAAAAAGTCGCATTCCATGGTGAATGGCGATTTATTCAAAACCAATCGGCATGTAACCCTAAAAGTGTATGTTAATGATTGTTTTTTGATAAATCACCATTCATACTGGAGTGCAACCTCTTGCTTTGCAGTTGTAAAGGGGAAGTTCAGTCCAAAACATATACTTTTAAGAAGAGTGTTATTTTTCCATCTAATGACCTAACCTGACCATTCTGCATTATGTGTATAAATAAATGTTTCCGAAAAACTGACTTCCTGTTTGTAGGACCCTTAATAGGGACTGTTATGGTGTCTTGCCCTTGACCCAGCACATGGGTTAATTCAGTTGCCCAGTAGAGATCTGAGCATGTTTGACCCATCCAACAGCCAATCAGTAGAAATTACTGTTTGTAGGTAGTAGGTGCATTCTGGGAAGAAGGACTGTTACAGAACCTGAAATGTCAGTGGAAGAGAAATGTGGAATAACTAAGTATGCATAATATAAATAAGATTTTTAAAAATAATGATGTTTCCCACTGAACTTTCCCTTTAAGGGATTGGCCCCTAAGAGATTGCTTGCATGGCATCTCCTGCAGTTCTTTCATGTGGCACTTTTACTTTTTTAACATGCAGTAAAGGCACCCAGTCAAATCCGTATTATGCCGCAAATCTGTTATTTCTGTTAAGCATGCATCTTTCTGGATTGAGCTGTGTGTTGACATGCATGAGTTATTTCCTCTATAGCGATACACCTCCTAGATGCCTGTATGGCATTGGGTGGAAAGAGAATTATTCTGCACTTTACCAATATGTTGTGAAGTTCTCATTCATCCAGGTCATGGTATATCTGTTGTATTCAACTAATCAACCGGACTTGAATTAGTTCTTGAAGACGTTTCGCTAGTCATCCGACCTATAACACCTCTAGCCACTATCTAATCACGCCCTTTAACACCTGGCTGTGATATGCTAATTGGGATTTTCCAGGGTACATAAGTGCCACAGATTTGTTACAAGTCATTCTGAATTGAGAAAGCCAGTCGGATGACTAGCGAAACGTCTTCAAGAACTAAACTTCAAGTCCGGTTGTCTAATGAATACAACAGATACACTTTACAATAATATGCACAAAATCGCAGTTGTTCTATAAATTTTTTATTCCTTTATAGAATTGAATTTAATTTATTGCATTAGGGGTCCTGTGCAATACATTTTCCATTTCCAATAATGGGAATAGAGAAAAAGAAAAACACACAGCAACATTTTGTTTGCTGCAGATTAAGGGCAAAATTTGGCACTCTATTGAACAAGGCCCTTAGTGTGCCATGCAATTTTCAAAACAGGGGCAGTACAAAAAAGAAAAAACCGCATCAAGTATTGTGGGACCGCTACTAAAAAAACAACTACACATACCGCTATAAGGGCAGGTGTGAGTCCTGGGGCATATTTTAAAGTGTTGTTAAGTTTTCACAGCCATTATCATCATTTTCAGTATCACCATACATCACAAACTATTCTTTGCATTAATAAATTGTTAAGTGTTTTTTGCCGTTAACCCATTTAAAAAAAACCTTCCAAGTCTGAGGTGGCGATGCGATAATGCATTAGTGGCGCATTTCTAGCCTGGAGACAGGTTCTATTACTCAGAAGGTGTGAGCACAATACTTTTCATCATGGAGGGGTTTCCCAATACAAAAACAATTTTGTTGCAATAATACCGTTTTTATAAATATGCAACGCCATTGTCAAGTCTGTCGATACAAAACCTGCAATATTAGTGTTCCTTTATAATACGACCCCTTGTTAATTTAACTACAAAATCAAGTTCACACTGCAAGTTTATGGGGCTAGTCCACACTGAAAGCTTTTACAAAAATATAAAAAAAAATGGAGAAGTAAATTCCTTAATGATCGTCAAGTACATGGCATCTACAGAAAACACAACATTACAGGAAAGTGAAAGTAATTAATGTTCTAGTTTTCGGGTGTGAGTGGGAGGACTATAGACAGGGCCGCCTCGCTAATGATGCAGGGTGCAGCAGACTGCAGAGCGGCACCCTGAGGAAGCGGCACTGCCGCCTGTCATAGTGGGGAAGGAATTTTTTTTTTATGCGGCTGCCCCCGAGTCCTGAGACTGCCCAACCTAACTGTGTGTGTGTGTGGGTGTGTGGGGGGGGGTGCGCGCAGCACGGCACTGGCTGGAGGAAGAACTAGGAAGGAAGACATGAACGGCACTGTCCGCAAAATCAGCAGGCTCCGCCTCCGCATCCAGGCAGGCTCTATCCGATTCCCGAAACTTACGTCGTTGCACTGCGTCGCCGTCGGCGTGACGTAGTGACGTCGTCGTCAGCGCAAGGAGTGCAAGTTCAGCCCGTGCAGACAGGACAGGCTGCTAGAGGCTAGAAGGCAGTCAACTAGACGAGCTGCGTGCTGCTGCTGCCTGCTGTGTGACTTGTCTTGTGTGTGTCCTGTGTCCACTGTCAGTCACAGTGTCAGTGTCCGAATATCATCTCCATCTGACTTCTTTATCTTCAGTGACAGTGAGGAGATACATCATTATAAAAAATACTATCTATCTATTATCTATCTATCTATCATCTATCTATCTATCTATGATCTATCTATCTATCATCTATCTATGATCTATCTATCTATCATCTATCTATGATCTATCTATCTATCTATCTATCTATCATCATCTGTCTACCTATCTATCATCTATCTATCTATCTATGATCTATCTATCTATTTATGATCTATCTATCTATGTATCTATCATCTATCTATCTATCATCTATCTATCTAAGATAGATGATTGATAGATAGATAGATAGATCATAGATAGATAGATGGATAGATAGATAGACGTGTATAAAGACGATAGATAGAATCAACGTGTATAAAGCCCCTCCCACTTCTTGACAAGCCACATCCCACTTCCGGACAAAGCACCACCCACTTTCAATTATAAAACCACACCCCTTCCGGTGGCGAAGGGGGCGGCATTTGGAATTTTGTGTCAGGTGGCAAAAAGTCTAGAGACGGCCCTGACTATAGACAATTTTACAGGATTAAAGCAGATTATTAACAGTTGCTGTCAAAATTAACTCTTCATTTTGTATCAGAACAGCCACTTTTCATCTGCCAGCCAAGGGACGTATTCATCTCAGGGGGTTCCCTGCATTAACATTTCACATTAACCTGATCTTAAATTCATTAAGACGAACCCTGGATGATGACATCTGAGCTACTGTGTACTTTATAACGAAAAATAAAAATAGCAAACGGGTATATTTCTGCAGCTGTTGTCTGTTTTCAGTACAGACTTGTGCCTATATAAGTTTTTTTGTGTGAAACACCAGGCCCATTTATTGCTAGAGGACTGAAACAAGTAACCTTTTGTTGGCATTGCACACAAACAAGAAAACTCACCTGACAGCAAATTCATACATTGACAAGTTTTTGTTTTTTTTCTTGATTCAGGAAACAGAACCTTTGTGGTGGTTTCTCAGTACGTTGTTGCAACAAGCTGTAGCACAGTTTTATGTTTGTAGAAAAATACTGCCCTAAAAATTTGTAGCAGACTAAAACATCTTCAGCCAGATGCACCAAGAGGCGCAGTGGCTGAAAATGGAATTAAAAGACATGCTAACCGATGTTAAGGCTGAGGCCACACTACAACGCACCAAGTGCGCACGATAACGCACGCGATTTCAGCAATCAATCAAGTGACTAGTATCTATTAGTGTAGTTCTGCTGTAGCTGGAATGGGGACTGTTTGTATGTGAACTGCATGGTGGGAAATTCCCTCTCCCAATGCTGCATCATAGGGATTACTGAGCATGCTTGCACTCACAGAGAGTCATGTAGTCTGGTAGGGGGCTGGGACTGAGCTTGAGCAAAACAAGTACTGGAATGAAGTGCTTGTTACACATATTCATTTATATATTGAAATGAGGCAAAGTAATTTTTCAGTGTACAAGTCCTATACATGACCTATGTCAGCCATCTATACAAATTCTACATGCAGATCTTCTTAATATATTAATGGGCAGGACTAAAGCAGTCCATTTTGAACATAGTATTTGAAAATGGGAAATATTTCTACAGAACAGTAAGTTGAATCTGAATTTTCCTAAACTCAAAGCTTCATCACTTTGCATATGTCCCGTTTATATAAAACCATTTTGTGCCTGTGCAACATTTCACATTGTAATAATTTCTGTATTTGTGACTTAAGTTGATGAAAGGGGCATCTCTATTGTTGATACAGATGAATGGAACTGCAGAGTTCAGATTTTCAAAAAAATCTGAAAATCTAAAAAAGGGGCCCATAGAAGTCAATAGGAGAAAATTTTTTTAAAGTTCCAATGAAATTAGAGGTATGAATAGGAATAGTAAGTTAGCTTGGGGCTCAGGGACCTGGGAAATGGTCCCCTCAGGGACCTGGGAAATGGTCATGGAAACACGTACATATAACCAAAAAACACCCTAATTTTGTTCATGCGAGTTATTTTCGAGTTAACCAACAAATATTCTTTAACCTTCAAATATTCCAAATTAATCCGTTTTGAAGCACTGGTGTACACAGTTGAAAAATTGACAAATGTATATGTGTATCAATAACCCATCTGTACAAAATATAATCAAATGGGAAAAAGAGCAGTCTTAAGGTAGCCATTCACATAGCCAATACCCTGCAAATCTGTCTTTATTTATCAGCAAGGTGTGTTTGCCGACACCAGCTGATCGCTCTAGATGGAGTACCTCTATCGTTTGACATACACGTTATACTGTGCAATGTTATTAGCTCCCTCTACTGTAGAAAATGAACAAGCTATTGTTACGTATGAAGTGTAGGGGTTTAGCCAAGTGGTAGGTAGGAAAACAAGCGTTCACAGTGCGGGTTGTGCAAAGGAATACCCTAAGTCCAGGTTGCAAGGTATGAAACTGGTGTTTTATTCACAGCAGGTACATGCAATAAGCGTATACCTTCTCAGACAGTCCAGTGGTACAAAATAAAACACAAATAAACTCCTGCTCGTCTGAGCACTGACTTCTAATACAGTACACACACTGACTATACAAGTGCCCTACTGTAGGACACAGGAAAAAATACACAATTAGTCTGTTTACTCACAGAACCATGCTTGGCTGGCTGCTCCCAGGCCTCCTCTAGCCACACAGACAGAGAGAGAGAGACTGTCTGGGGAAAAAAACTCCCTCTTCTAGACAGCTGAATCTAATCCAGCTATACTACTCACTGGAAAACCCAGAGTGGTCCACCCCACCCTTCACTTGTGGATTCCCAGTAAAACCAGCCCCAGTACACACCTTACATGTGCCAGACAGGTAAAGAAACCATCCCTTACCCAAAACAAACTTGCCAGTTTTACTCTACCATCTGTTGGTAAGAAACCTTAGAGGAATGTACCTACCCTCTACAACTTTCCCAGTAGGCATGTTACAGAATTTTAAGGCCGTTGCTGCTACTACAAAGTCTACATGGATCTTTACTGTATAGCTCATGTATCTGCCCCCTTGCATGAGGTATAGGTAGGATGGGCTATCAGGCAATGATTGTAGAGGAGCGGAAATCATTGTGGTAGCACCAGGATTTGCAGAAGTTATACTATTTTTTCCTCTGTATATACTTTGCAAATGTGGGAATGATACAAAGAATACACAAAATATATATTAAATTGGCACAGGGAACAGCGAGTATGGCTTATAATAAATTAAAAACCACAATGTCGGGAGGCATTAACAACAAAATTAGATTCAATATTTTTCAATGTATTTACTGAATTTCAATCCATAATGCTATTGTAGGATGTTTGATTGCGGTACTACTGTAGATCCGATTTGAACAATCGCGAGGCAGACAAACAGCTGTTCGGAAAAGACTGAAAATTTCCCTCGGCTGTGGGTTATCTGTCATCTTTCAAACATCTGTGATGTGTGTACCTAGCTCAAATTCCCATGATGGTGTGGGGTTTCAAATATCAGCTAATCAAGGCGATCTGCTTAGCAGGTATTTTTATTGCTTGCAGCTCCCAACGAATTCCTAGGGAATGTTCCCCCTATCCTGGTCAATTCGTTTTGCAATCAAAAGTCGATCACAAACAGAGAGTAGTGGTCAATGAAGCTACACCCATGTGGACTAAAGTTCTAAGTGGAGTGTCTCAGGGTTCCGTACTGGGCCCACTTCTTTTTAATCTGTTTATAAATGGCTTAGAATGAGGCATTGAAACCAAGGTCTCTGTGTTTGCTGATGACACTAAATTATGCAGTGCTTTGGAAACTTTAAATGGTTTGCAATTGCTGCAAGTAGACCTAGATAGATTATCAAAATGGGCAGCAGAATGGCAGATAAGATTATATAGGTTGTATTCAGTTAGATCAACTGGACTTAAAGTTAAGTTCTGGAAGACGTTTCGCTAGTCATCTGACTGGCTTTCTCAATTCAGAATGACTTGTACAAGAATATGTTGGCAATTATGTACCCTGGAAAGTCCCAATTAGCATATCACAGCCAGGTCTGCCATGTACAATGCTGTTTTGACACCTTACCCTGGACAATTCCTATAACACCTCTTAAGCCACAATGCAATCACGCCTTGTATTCAGAAGGTCCCTAACACCTGGCTGTGATATGCTAATTAGGATTTTCCAGGTTACATAATTGCTAACAGATTATTGTACAAGTCATTCTGAAATGAGAAAGCCAGTCGGATGACTTTCGTCCAGTTGATCTAACTGAATTCAACCGATTTACCATGACCTGGATGAATGAGAACCTTCACAAGCATATGGCAAATGAGATTAAATGTTGATAAATGTAAGGTGATGCATTTGGGTTTTAACAAACCTTGTGACACCTACACCATAAATAACTCTAGGTTAAAGAGGTTGGACTAGATAGACGTATGTCTTTATTCAACCTCAATTACTATGTTACTAAGTACTATTGTGAATCAAGGTGAGGGTTTTGCCATTGCTTCCATACACATTTCTACCACAAACCATGCACATCAAATTTATGCTGGCCATAAGCTTATAAGATGTTTAATAGATGAGATATTTGATCGTCACATCTATCAAATGTCTGATAAGAGCAGGTAGACTGGTAGATTTTACCTTCTGATGTTACCACTCTGGCCCATTCATTTGCAGTTTAACCTCGATTGGAAACATGATCAGGCCACATGGTTGTGCGGATGACGATTTATCGGCACAGGAATGTCAAAGGTAAGAAATGTAGTGTATAGCCTCAGAAACAAGATAGCAGAGAAGACTATGGTATTAATGGGAGATATTCACAAAATAGAGAATAAGGCACAATGTTCTAAAACAGAAAGGGTGCCATAATTGACCAAGCCTTGAATAACAGCAATTGTTTCTTTATTTCTTCATGGTCACCTGTCAATATCAGAATAGCTTTTGCTGCTAAAATTATTCAATGTTGTATTGGATGATATTTCCGTTAAGTGAACAGATGCACTCTAATAGCAGTAAATATCACATCAATGTGCGCAAGGTCAGTAGTTAAAGACATCTTGTGAATAATGAACCATTAAACTGAAAATAAATCAATTTATAAATAGATTCTAGTGATATAAACAGGACATATTTTATTAAATACTGAAGTTTCCTTTTGTAACGCTTAAGACACAAGTGACTTTCAACACCAATCTTAAAAATTGAAAATATAATTTCAATTACATTTGGTAATGAACCAAAACAACATCTTATTTTTGTTATAACCTCATTCTAAAAAACAAGATTCTCTTGATTAAACACCCACGTGCATTTACTAGTAAATGTAGATTTGTCATGGTTAGCTTGTAGTTTGTCTACGCAGCTGGTTTAAGTCATTATTCATTATGCAGTCAGCCTTTTTTTTGTGATTTAAATTGATTGTAGCCGTATTAGTGCACTTGTAGCATACAAAAAGTTGAGAAAGTATAGTATGTGATACTCTTTTTATCTGCACTAACAATAGTTTTCTTAATAGATTAGCATTCGGGAGCTTCCTCCCTTCTTCAGATCTTTACATCATCTGGCAACTAAAAGTTTGTAGTTAGTTGCCAGATGATGTAAAGATCTGAAGAAGGGATGAAGCTCCCGAAAGCTAATCTATTAAGAAAATTATTGTTAGTGCAAATTAAAAAGTATCACATACTATACTTTCTCAACTTTTTGTGATTGGAATCCCGTTTTTCTTGGTGAATAGAGATAGATCAGAAGGTTTACTCTGTGTGGTATCTTTCAACACTTCCATCTAAACAGAACTTATAGAGAATATGCCCAAAATTTCCTAGCTTAGTAGACCTTGCAGATAAACTCTTCACTGTTAGAACATTGGTAGAACTCTAAACATTTACATGTTAAAGATGCCAGAATCCAAGGAATATAGAGCTGGTGGATGCTTTTAGAGTTATCTTAGTATAGAACACTACTATTTTGTAAATAGCTTTCTATCAAGCATTCTCTGATTCCTATGTGGAGTGTTAATATTATTATTTTATTATTTATTAATTTGGCTTGAAAAAGCCAAATTACTGTTCTTTCTATTTCTTCTTCTTTTTCTACTTCTGTTTTATTCTTCCGCTTTTTTGGACCGTATCTCCTCCCATAGTTTTTGAGCTAGAGACATGAAAGGTGTGCTAAGGAATCCGCGGAAGCGTTACGGTGTTATCTTCATTTTTTCCCATAGACTATAATGGTAACAATCCTCAAATGTGGATATTTCAAAACAGTTTTTTTCATGGTCATAAATACAAATGGTGATACCCCCAACCCCCCACACAGACCCAGGTACACCCACCTACTGACCTACCTTTCCATTCCCATGGAAGCCATATTTAAAGGGTAACTAAATTCAAAAAAACTAATTTAGATTTATCCTCAATAAAAGATAGTTTTATGGTTATAAACACAAAAAAGACATACCCCCTCAACCAGACCCAGGTACACACACCTACTGATCTACTTATCCATTACTGTGGCAGCCATACTTAAAGGGTAACTAAAGTAAAAAAAAAAAAAATAGATTTATTCTCAATAAAAGATAGTTTTGTGGTTGTAAACACAAAAAAGACATACCCCCTCAACCAGACCCAGATACACACACCTACTGATCTACTTATCCATTACAGTGGCAGCCATACTTAAAGGGTAACTAAAGTAAAACTAATTTAGATTTATCCTTAATAAAAAATAGTTTTATGGTTATAAACACAAAATAGACATACCCCTCAACCTGACCCAGGTACACACACCTACTGATCTACTTATCCATTACTGTGGAAGCCATACTTTAAAGGGTAACTAAAGTCAAAAAAGCAAATTTTGATCAATAATCAAAAAACTTTGTTTTTTTAATCCCCAACATGATACAGGTATACACAGCTACTGACCTACCCCTCCATTACTGTTGCAGCCATACTTAAAGGGTAACTAAAGTCAAAAAAACTAATTTTGACCAATCATCAAAAATTTATTTTTTTTTTTACTCTCAACCCGACACGGGTACACACACCTACTGATCTACTTATCCATTACTATGGCAGCCATACGTCTTACTGGAACGAGATCCCACATTGCTTTATTCTCCTTAGCAAGACTTACAGCATTGCGAGATCCCAGTCACATATAACATTACGTAGCGTGGGTTTTGCACTAATTTCGATATTGCATTGTGGGGGACCTTTATCAAGCCATCATTTACCATCTAATGTTGCTTTGCTGTAGAAATCTAAAGAGATTAATTTTATTCTTGAATAATGACTCTATTTCGTATAGGAGCAAAGAAAAAATTCTGGTACTGCTTTGCTTGTTTTTGGCCATGATATACTTGATCAACTGTTATTTTAAAGGGTGTGTATTACAATACATGGTGCATCTTAGTGTATTTTACTGAATTTCAGTACAACAAAATTTATAGATAAAACATTGCCCTTGACATTTGCTTGTCCCCTTTGTTGTTAGCTTTACCAGAATATGGCATAACAGGTCTGAGCAGTGATAACTGTCATCCAGTGTCCTTATATTACAGCTGTTGTTTTCCTTTCCTAATCTTTCTTAAAGGGCTGTACCCCTATGGGGAAAGCTAGTGTTTAGATAGCTTGTCTCAGCTTGTTGAAATAAAACATACCCGCCAGTGGTAAAATGAAAACATTAATATTTCGTGCAGGATCATGAATTTGACTTTATAATGACTCAAGGGCTTTGAGTAAAAAAAAATAAAGACAGAACTAAGAAGAGAGGGAAAATCGAAAATGACACACATTGCCCAGGGGAATGCTGTTCTATTGTGTTAAAGTGAATGTTATTTTGACCAATCCTCCATATGGCGTTAGATGGCAGATTAGCATCATTAATTTGGCTTGAAGAGCCATATTCCTTTTTTTTTTATTTCTTCTTCTTCCCTTATTCTTTCACTTTTTTTGGACTGTATCTCCTCCCACAGATTTCTAGCTTAAGACGTGAAATTCGGTCCAGGCATGTGGAAAACATAGAAGAAGTGTGCTATTATCTAGCTAAAGAATACGTGGAAACGTGTCTGCCTTAATGGTGTTATTTTTTCAAATTGATTATAATGGGTTCATTCCTCAAATGTGGACATTCTATGGATTCAGGGTCATGTGATCAAATCAAATACCAAATGTCACTTTCTGTATGAATGCATCTAGGTCCAAGGCTACACAATGTGTGTCTCAAACACACATTACTACACAAACACGCACACAATTACAATATCCGTTTCCTAAAATGTATACAATAAAAGCACAAAATTAAATATATGTAAAGTACAATGTATGGTTTAGGTGTTTAGAATTATGACATTGAGGTTTATAGCAGGGATGTCCAGCCTGTGTGTTTGAAAACTACAACTCCCAGCATTCCCTCTTGGCATCTGCTGTTGGTGAATGAGTTTTAGTTTTCACCTACACCTGTAGGGCCACTGGAAAACAAATATCACTGCTATGGTCAGAAACATAAACACATACCCTCTAACAGCACACAGACACAGGTACACACACGTACTGATGATCCCTCACAAGCCAACCTACCCTTCCATTTCCATGCTTGTGAAGGTTCTCATTCATCCAGGCCATGGTATATCTGTTGTATTCAATTAGATCAACTGGACTTGAAGTTTTAATGGGCAGGACTAAAGCAGTCCATTTTGAACATAGTATTTAAAATGGGAAATATTTCTACAGAACAGTAAGTTGAATCTGAATTTCCTAAACTCAAAGCTTCATCACTTTGCATAGTCCCGTTTATATAAACCATTTGTGCCTGTCAACATTTCACATTGTAATAATTTCTGTATTTGTGACTTAAGTTGATGAAAGGGGCTCTCTATTGTTGATACAGATGAATGGAACTGCAGAGTTCAGATTTTCAAAAAAATCTGAAAATCTAAAAAAGGGGCCCATAAAGTCAATAGGAGAAAATTTTTTTAAATCCAATGAAATTAGAGGTATGAATAGGAATAGTAAGTTAGTGTAAATTGGCTCAGGGACCTGGGAAATGGTCATGGAAACACTACATATAACCAAAAAAACACCCTAATTTGTTCATGCGAGTTATTTTCGAGTTAACCAACAAATATTCTTTAACCTTCAAATATCCAAATTAATCCGTTTTAGCACTGGTGTACACAGTTGAAAAATTGACAAATGTATATGTGTATCAATAACCCATCTGTACAAATATAATCAAATGGGAAAAGAGCAGTCTTAAGGTAGCCATTCAACTAGCCAATACCCTGCAAATCTGTCTTTATTTATCAGCAAGGTGTGTTTGCCGACACCAGCTGATCGCTCTAGATGGAGTACCTCTATCGTTTGACATACACGTTATACTGTGCAATGTTATTAGCTCCCTCTACTGTAGAAAATGAACAAGCTATTGTTACGTATGAAGTTAGGGGTTTAGCCAAGTGGTAGGTAGGAAAACAAGCGTTCACAGTGCGGGTTGTGCAAAGGAATACCCTAAGTCCAGGTTGCAAGGTATGAAACGGTGTTTTATTCACAGCAGGTACATGCAATAAGCGTATACCTTCTCAGACAGTCCAGTGGTACAAAATAAAACACAAATAAACTCGTCTCGTCTGAGCACTGACTTCTAATACAGTACACACACTGACTATACAAGTGCCCTACTGTAGGACACAGGAAAAAATACACAATTAGTCTGTTTACTCACAGAACCATGCTTGGCTGGCTGCTCCCAGGCCTCCTCTAGCCACACAGACAGAGAGAGAGAGACTGTCTGGGGAAAAAAAACTCCCTCTTCTAGACAGCTGAATCTAATCCAGCTATACTACTCACTGGAAAACCCAGAGTGGTCCACCCCACCCTTCACTTGTGGATTCCCAGTAAAACCAGCCCCAGTACACACCTTACATTGCCAGACAGGTAAAGAAACCTCCCTTACCCAAAACAAACTTGCCAGTTTTACTCTACCCTCTGTTGGTAAGAAACCTTAGAGGAATGTACCTACCCTCTACAACTTTCCCAGTAGGCATGTTACAGAATTTTAGGCCGTTGCTGCTACTACAAAGTCTACATGGATCTTTACTGTATAGCTCATGTATCTGCCCCTTGCATGAGGTATAGGTAGGATGGGCTATCAGGCAATGATTGTAGAGGAGCGGAAATCATTGTGGTAGCACCAGGATTTGCAGAAGTTATACTATTTTTTCCTCTGTATATACTTTGCAAATGTGGGAATGATACAAAGAAATACAAAATATATATAAATTGGCACAGGGAACAGCGAGTATGGCTTATAATAAATTAAAAACCACAATGTCGGGAGGCATTAACAACAAAATTAGATTCAATATTTTTCAATGTATTTACTGAATTTCAATCCATAATGCTATTGTAGGATGTTTGATTGCGGTACTACTGTAGATCCGATTTGAACAATCGCGAGGCAGACAAACAGCTGTTCGGAAAAGACTGAAAATTTCCCTCGGCTGGGGGTTATCTGTCATCTTTCAAACATCTGTGATGTGTGTACCTAGCTCAATTCCCATGATGGTGTGGGGTTTCAAATATCAGCTAATCAAGGCGATCTGCTTAGCAGGTATTTTTTTTGCTTGCAGCTCCCAACGAATTCCTAGGGAATGTTCCCCCTATCCTGGTCAATTCGTTTTGCAATCAAAAGTCGATCACAAACAGAGAGTAGTGGTCAATGAAGCTACACCCATGTGGACTAAAGTTCTAAGTGGAGTGTCTCAGGGTTCCGTACTGGGCCCACTTCTTTTTAATTCTGTTATAAATGGCTTAGAATGAGGCATTGAAACCAAGGTCTCTGTGTTTGCTGATGACACTAAATTATGCAGTGCTTTGGAAACTTTAAGTGGTTTGCAATTGCTGCAAGTAGACCAGATAGATTATCAAAATGGGCCAGCAGAATGGCAGATAAGATTAATATTGTATTCAGTTAGATCAACTGGACTTAAAGTTAAGTTCTGGAAGACGTTTCGCTAGTCATCTGACTGGCTTTCTCAATTCAGAATGACTTGTACAAGAATATGTTGGCAATTATGTACCCTGGAAAGTCCCAATTAGCATATCACAGCCAGGTCTGCCATGTACAATGCTGTTTTGACACCTTACCCTGGACAATTCCTATAACACCTCTTAAGCCACAATGCAATCACGCCTTGTATTCAGAAGGTCCCTAACACCTGGCTGTGATATGCTAATTAGGATTTTCCAGGTTACATAATTGCTAACAGATTTTGTACAAGTCATTCTGAAATGAGAAAGCCAGTCGGATGACTTTCGTCCAGTTGATCTAACTGAATTCAACCGATTTACCATGACCTGGATGAATGAGAACCTTCACAAGCATATGGCAAATGAGATTAAATGTTGATAAATGTAAGGTGATGCATTTGGGTTTTAACAAACCTTGTGACACCTACACCATAAATAACTCTAGGTTAAAGAGGTTGGACTAGATAGACGTATGTCTTTATCAACCTCAATTACTATGTTACTAAGTACTATTGTGAATCAAGGTGAGGGTTTTGCCATTGCTTCCAACACATTTCTACCACAAACCATGCACATCAAATTTATGCTGGCCATAAGCTTATAGATGTTTAATAGATGAGATATTTGATCGTCACATCTATCAAATGTCTGATAAGAGCAGGTAGACTGGTAGATTTACCTTCTGATGTTACCACTCTGGCCCATTCATTTGCAGTTTAACCTCGATTGGAAACATGATCAGGCCACATGGTTGTGCGGATGACGATTTATCGGACAGGAATGTCAAAGGTAAGAAATGTAGTGTATAGCCTCAGAAACACAAGCAGAGAAGACTATGGTATTAATGGGAGATATTACAAAATAGAGAATAAGGCACAATGTTCTAAAACAAAGGGTGCCATAATTGACCAAGCCTTGAATAACGCAATTGTTTCTTTATTTCTTCATGGTCACCTGTCAATATCAGAATAGCTTTTGCTGCTAAAATTATTCAATGTTGTATTGGATGATTCCGTTAAGTGAACAGATGCACTCTAATAGCAGTAAATATCACATCAATGTGCGCAAGGTCAGTAGTTAAAGACATCTTGTGAATAATGAACCATTAAACTGAAAATAAATCAATTTATAATAGATTCTAGTGATATAAACAGGACTATTTATTAATACTGAAGTTTCCTTTTGTAACGCTTAAACACAAGTGACTTTCAACACCAATCTTAAAATTGAAAATATAATTTCAATTACATTTGGTAATGAACCAAAACAACATCTTATTTTTGTTATAACCTCATTCTAAAAAACAAGATCTCTTGATTAAACACCCACGTGCATTTACTAGTAAATGTAGATTTGTCATGGTTAGCTTGTAGTTTGTCTACCAGCTGGTTTTAAGTCTTATTCATTATGCAGTCAGCCTTTTTTTTGTGATTTAATTGATTGTAGCCGTATTAGTGCACTTGTAGCATACAAAAAGTTGAGAAAGTATAGTATGTGATACTCTTTTTATCTGCACTAACAATAGTTCTTAATAGATTAGCATTCGGAGCTTCCTCCCTTCTTCAGATCTTACATCATCTGGCAACTAAAAGTTTGTAGTTAGTTGCCAGATGATTAAAGATCTGAAGAAGGGATGAAGCTCCCGAAAGCTAATCTATTAAGAAAATTATTGTTGTGCAAATTAAAAAGTATCACATACTATACTTTCTCAACTTTTTGTGATTGGAATCCCGTTTTTCTTGGTGAATAGAGATGATCAGAAGGTTTACTCTGTGTGGTATCTTTCAACACTTCCATCTAAACAGAACTTATAGAGAATATGCCCAAAATTTCCTAGCTTAGTAGACCTTGCAGATAAACTCTTCACTGTTAGAACATTGGTAGAACTCTAAACATTTACTGTTAAAGATGCCAGAATCCAAGGAATATAGAGCTGGTGGATGCTTTAGAGTTATCTTAGTATAGAACACTACATTTGTAAATAGCTTTCTATCAAGCATTCTCTGATTCCTATGTGGAGTGTTAATATTATTATTTTATTATTTATTAATTTGGCTTGAAAAAGCCAAATTACTGTTCTTTCTATTTCTTTTCTTTTTCTACTTCGTTTTATTCTCCGCTTTTTTGGACCGTACTCCTCCCATAGTTTTTGAGCTAGAGACATGAAAGGTGTGCTAAGGAATCCGCGGAAGCGTTACGGTGTTATCTTCATTTTTTCCCATAGACTATAATGGTAACAATCCTCAAATGTGGATATTTCAAAACAGTTTTTTTCATGGTCATAAATACAAAGGTGATACCCCAACCCCCACACAGACCCAGGTACACCACCTACTGACCTACCTTCCATTCCCATGGAAGCCATATTTAAAGGGTAACAAATTCAAAAAAACTAATTTAGATTTATCCTCAATAAAGATAGTTTTATGGTTATAAAACACAAAAAAGACATACCCCTCAACCAGACCCAGGTACACACCACCTACTGATCTACTTATCCATTACTGTGGCAGCCAACTTAAAGGGTAACTAAAGTAAAAAAAAAAAAAATAGATTTATTCTCAATAAAGATAGTTTTGTGTTGTAAACCAAAAAAGACATACCCCCTCAACCAGACCCAGATACACACCCTACTGATCTACTTATCCATTACAGTGGCAGCCATACTTAAAGGGTAACTAAAGTAAAACTAATTTAGATTTATCCTAAAAAAAATAGTTTTATGGTTATAAACACAAAATAGACTACCCCTCAACCTGACCCGTACACACACCTACTGATCTACTTATCCATTACTGTGAAAGCCATACTTTAAAGGGTAACTAAAGTCAAAAAAGCAAATTTTATCAATAATCAAAACTTTGTTTTTTTAATCCCCAACATGATACAGGTATACACAGCTACTGACCTACCCCTCCATTACTGTTGCAGCCATACTTAAAGGGTAACTAAAGTCAAAAAAACTAATTTTGACCAATCATCAAAAATTTATTTTTTTTTTTACTCTCAACCCGACACGGGTACACACACCTACTGATCTACTTATCCATTACTATGGCAGCCATACGTATAGGATAACTAAAGTATAAAAAAAAACCATTTTGACCAATCATCAAAAAAGTTAGTATTTTATCCCCCAACCTGATATGAATACCCACACACCAACTGACCTACCTTTAATACATGTGACATATTTAAAGGCTAAGTAAAAAAACAACAATGTCCTCTTCATTGACATTATTGAGTTTTAAAATCTGCAGCACAAACGCACAAATTCCCTTCCAAAATGCAGTCTTTCAAGAAAGTTATACTTAAACTTTCCCTTTCTAGTTAAGAAAGTTGAAATTGTATATCCAGCATTTAGAATGCAATCAAAAGGTATCCATAATGCAATCCAATTAACTTGAATTTGTTGACTTCTAAAAGTAGATAAGCAAAGGAAGCTGTTATTTCACAATAAAAACTTAGCATGGATGACCATTGTTCTTCTGACCACAATCCCTCTCAGAATAAAAAAAAACCTTGAGAATTTAATTTAATTTTACTGTTATAAATAGTTTCTTCATATAAATGCAACTATTTATTTTAGCTCTATAGATCCTTACAGGGTCATTAATCAGATGGCGCTGTGGCCAAGCAGCGCTATTTTAGGCCTTTAAACTCACGCTAATCGATTTACATCCAGTAAGCGCAACTTTAAGTCTTGGTTTGCAGCGGATGTGCGAAAACCAGATTAGACCCTCTCACAGCCGTCGCAAGCCTATTTACCAGAGGCTGCGTGGCTGTGAGCACGTAAGTATTTAACGCCAGCTGATAGTTGGGTGTCTCCCAATTAAATTTGGAGTAATGTTTGCATTTTGCTGTTATACAGATCAGTTTCAGTTTAGATATGGTTCTTAAAAAAATCTTCATTGTCTTCACAAAGGCCACATTAAATGAGATGTTCAAAAAATGGAAGATTAATAG
Organism: Hymenochirus boettgeri; assembly: GCA_019447015.1. Classification (NCBI taxonomy): domain Eukaryota; kingdom Metazoa; phylum Chordata; class Amphibia; order Anura; family Pipidae; genus Hymenochirus; species Hymenochirus boettgeri. Next base: position 128,271,201 of record CM033469.1, read on the forward strand.
TTTGCATGTTGTTGTTGCAAAAAGCAATTAAATAGAATTTAAAATAGCTGACTAATTACTATTCTGCCAGTCATAATCTTGACAGCTATAACAGTAGGTACTTCATAATAGCAAGTTGTTTGTCTGCCATAGATTGCTTGTTAAAAAGCAGGATTGTGCTGGCTCAGAAGGAGTTTATTTTTCTTAACCAAACCATAGTAAGAAAAAACCTTGTGACTCACGTGAATTACAGAGAAACATATATGAAAAGAGGACTAGCTGTTCTGGTTTCCCAATTTGTAGATGATAGGAATTTGTTGTATGAGGAAGGTGAGAATGATCTTTACCTTTCCACTAACCCTTGTAACACACAGGGGGGTAATGTAGTAATGAGTGCATTGCTCTTAATACCTTCCTTTTTCCCCCACCATACAGTAATCTCTTTCAGTGAGGTAGGTAAGATACACCATTTAAACGGCCTGATTGATTTAACTAAATAGTAGCACAAATTGATTAAACTAAATAGTAGCACAAATTTTAAAGGGCAACTGTGGTCTCCAAACAAGCAGGGGAGGACTGGCCCAGTAGGCTAAGGGGCAAATACCCCTTGGGCTGGTCTTCAATGAGAAATTTGGGCTGCCACAGAAGCTATTATAAAAGGACATCTATAGTGAAAACAACACATTGCCCCTTTGCAAAGTTAAATTCATGTACTCTGTGCTGCCTTAATCCTACCTCTGTCAGTGACTTTGTTTAACCATGGTGTCAGATCTCTGTGCAGCACTCCCCCCTTCCTCCTCCCCTCTGTTACCTCCTCCATGTCCCAACTCTGGCTAACCGACAACCTTATCATGTGCAGTAGGAGTTAAAAGTTCAACATCCTGAAAAACACACCCACACACAGTGGCCAATAGAAAGCAAGCTGCCCTGGAGACACGGAAGAAGAAGGAGAACAGTACAGTTTACGATCTCTCTCTTTGTGACCCATCATCAATCAGTGAAAGCTATTAAGAAGGGGGGTCAAGTGCAACCTTATATCTACCATCAAAGCTACCTCTCTCCCCCTGCTAATGCTCTTATCTCTATGTTTATTACAGAGCTGGGAGGGGGGGTCACGTCACAGGGATTTGATTGACAGTCCAAGTAGGAGTAGAGAAATTCAATCATGTATTCTTCTAAGTGGTGTATCTCAAGACTGAGAGGGAATCTAAAAAAAAATTAAAGACACTCTGGGGGTTGTGGGGAATTATAGAACACATGGAAAGAAAGAAAAAAAAGGTAATTTTCCCACTATAGATGCCCTTTAAGTTACGTGCTTGAAAGGCACAGTGCACGCCTTTAGCTCTAACATGGGCAAGGACCTGGAAACTTATCCTCCTTCAGATCATTTACCAGTCTGCCCTCAAGTTCATTAACAGTGTTATTCAGCCCTCCAGTTCGTTAGCCAGTGTAGTCAGCCCTCCATTTGATTAGCTAGTGTTGTCAGCCATCCAGTTAATTTGCCAGTGTTGTCAGACCCTCAGATCGTTAGCCAGTGTACAGTAAGTCAGCCTTCAAGTTCATTAGCAGTATTGTCAGCCCTCCATTTCATTAGCTAGTGTTAAGTCACACCCCCAAATCCACCCAGTTTATTATTCAGTGTTTGCCAGCCCTCCAGTTCATTAGCTGGTGTTAGTCAGCTTTCCATTTCATTAGCCTGTGTTAGTCTGCCCTCCAGTTCTTTAGCCAGTGTTATTCAGCCCCCCGTTTATTATTCAGTGTTTTCTAGCCCTCCAGTTCATTAGCTGGTGTTAGTCAGCACTTCCGTTCATTAGCTGGTGATAGTCATCCCTCCAGTTCATTAGGAACAAAGGAAACTTTGGGTAAGTATAACTTGAAAATGTACCCAGGGTGAGGAGCTAGTGATTTAGGTCCTCACCCCGGGTACTTGTAAGGGGGGAGGGGGAAGATTTCAGGACTAAAAATATAACCACAGCATACACTTGAAATGTAAAATGGGACTAGTGGTCTTATAAATGGGAGTAACTTAAAGTGTGTGACCATAGCAAAGTGGGTGTGGCTAAAAATGTTGCAATCTACCGTGAAAGGGACACTTGGTTGTATTTGCCCCCAGGCCAAAGGGTCCCCAGTCCTACCCTGCGAACATGTTAGGCTTAAATAAAAGCCTGCAGTCTTTCCTTTAAAATGAGTCCTCAATCCCATCTCTGGCTGCATATTATGAGAAATTGTGTTGAATGTTCAAATTTTCTGCACCATCCCCAGACCCTTTATTGCTCCCCTCCGCCGCAGGGGAGAAGCATGCTTACTTAATGTTGAGAAAAAACAGGAAGTACCTGCACAGATAAAAAAAAATTGACAGTTTAGAAGGGGAGCCTATCAATGTAGGCATGACTAAATGCTGTCACATGTCTGAAAACAGGAAATGTTCAGTAATATGTAATATTTCCAGCAATAACTTCTCACAAATGTTACATAGATATGGGATTAAGAGTTTATTTTAAATTTACGACAGAAGGCTTTGTATAAAATACCAAATAACTTGTATGGCAAAGACCACAGTTACCCTTCAATTTACATTTCATTGCAATTTTTTTGGGAAATGAAACAGACTCTTAAATAAAACCTAACCAGTATTAAATCTGTTAGGGTGGCTTTTTCACCTAGTTGGGCAAAAGCTTTTTCTGGATGTGATGTGGGTACAATGGTCAATACTGATTAATTAAGATGTAGGACATAAAAAAGAAGCTTTATATCAGCAACTAGTGGAAAAAAGTGATGTGGCCCCAGTCCAAACACACCTTTAGGCCAAGGCCACACTAAGCGGGAGCGACTGTGCTGCAATCCCTGTCATTTTCGAGGAAGGGATCACATGTGAATCACACCAAAAATGCTGAGCACATGCTCTCCGATCAATGGATCAATGCCAATGCACTGAGAATTGGACTTGCAGTGCAATACATAGTCTGGGGGTATGGGATTAGTTCTTTTAGACTCTCAATTAACATATAAGCATTTTGTGTTCTTGCAGAAATGATTAATTTCCTGCTAATGAAAGACTTTGATTTCTGCACATTTTTAACACTAAGGGCATATTCATGGCCACGTTGTGATATCACAGGCCATTATTTCATCTTCATATAGGAGAAATTGGCAAATTTCCAAGGTCATGTAAACCACCATGGTATTTTTTTTTTTATTACTTGACCTTTTTAGATGGTTCTACTTCCTACTTTTAATATAAAGAAGCAATGCCTTTTTATTACTAATTTTACTACTGTTCACTGTAATGTTTGTGAAAGGATATCAGTATTTTTGGATGAATGGTTCTAGAAATGAACCAACACCTGTTTATATTGAGGACATTTGTTTTAATTCCAAGTGTTTGTTAAGCTGCTAATTAAAATAATAATAATGATGTTACAGGGCATAGAAATCACACACACACACACACACACACACACACGGCAGAGGAAGGACCTTTTTTATATTTCTAGAACAAAACAAGCAAGTGCGGTATCCACAGTGAGGGTTAAGAATGAAGCCAATGTTCATTTCAAAACACATGCTTGAGAGACTGCACACATGATCATAGTGTTAGTTGTAGTGCAAAGGCAGGAAGATAGCGAAGCTGAAAAGTACTATTGCCATGGCAGATATGTTCAGTTTAAGGAATGTTTTCAAAGTTTCATCATGATAATTGATAATTCTTCTAAACAGCAAATTCATTAAAATCATTAAATTCTATATACTATTTAGTACTGGGTATTGTGTTGTGTAGTTTCACCAAGTAACCAAAGTGTAGATATATCTGCCCTTAGTTTACTGTGATAACTGGCAAATAAAAGGAATATTAAACTCTTTTGAGAACATCTGTTCCAAAATGTTTTTTTTAATTGAGATTTTCCTCATTGCAGCTTGCTTTTCTGGATGAAATTGTTTAATGAAGCTTCTTAAGAAGGAATTCTTCTTTTGTCTCCTGAGAATTTTATTTCAAGCATAAAAACAGCTAACACATGTTTGTGTGCATACACAATGTTGAAAAGACATTTTTTTATCCCTTAGTGTTTAAAAAGTTCCAGCCTTTTCACTGGAGATGGGACCAAATTGGACAAGATGTTTCCTATTAGTAATGAGGTTAAGGCATGGATAGAAATGATTCACTTTTGCTTGAAAGGCATTGCAAATGCAGTGCTAGCAGTCCTTAAGCATACAAATTACCAACTAATTTACATGTGCCGCCATTTGCATACAAATGTGTTTTGCTTTGTGTCTTTGCCGTGGAATTAAGAGAACCACAATGAAAGGTATTTGAACATTTTTCATTAGAATGTTTACATTTGCAAGCATAACAACAGAAATGACTAATGTATAATTTAATTAATTTAAATCTTTAAGGATGATTACATGTTTTACAACCAGCAGACAAGTTAGTGTAACTTCTGAACATGATGATTGTTACTCTATAATGAGTTTTTCAAAGCAGACGTTACTACCCCCAGCCAGTGGAACACTCCAAGGGAAAAAATGCAAGAGATATTACGGAAAGGTTGCAAGAAAGTGAAACAAGTATTTATTCACCCATTTATATAAAAAATGTTCCCTTTCAAATGTTAGCTAACATCTGATTGGTTGGGGCAAAATTAGCACCATTTTTAAGAATAAGAACTTTTATTGAATCTCCCTGTATGTGTTTATAATATGGGATTTAATTAGAATGTCCATATACAGATCATTTCTTTCAGATTCAGGCAGGACACCTGTTGGTTAACTACAGCATTTTTTATTCAGAATTAGCAGTGCACATTCAAACAAACCTCTCTAATTTGTCTGCATTGGACTGGTCTTTTGGGTTCCCCACGTGCATTAAGCAAGAGCCTCAACCCCTTCCGATATGGATTTTCTAGTCAAACTATAGATCCCAAAACAATAGATGGGACTAGCAGAAATTGTGAATGTCCAGTTTAAAAAACACATCAGGAAAGACTTCCTATAAATTTCTTTGCTGTACTCATGTGACTGCAATGTGGTGCATCGTGGGTTTTTTAATTTTGTGCATTTTATATGTGATTTTTTAGTATAAAATTAAAGGTGGACTTACACGTCATAGATTCTTTGAAAATTCCATTGTAATCTGCTTGTGGATTTGTAATGATCGCTTCCTGTATTCTGTATAAGTATAGTCATTCGCATGCATGCGCATTATATACGATTTCCAATGGATGGCAGCTGGGTTTATCACCTACAATGGATGGCAGCTGGGTTTATCACCTACCACCTACCTATGGACAGCTCATATAATCACGTTTGTTTCCTTATTTAGTATATTTTGTTTCTTTCAATTTTTCTAAGACGCTTTACTTTTTTTTGCCACTGTTGCCATAATATTTTGGGGCCCCAATCCACCATTTCCCTAGCGGTTGGTGCCCTCCAGCTTTGATTGTATTATGTTTTCACCACTTATGCTAATAAGGGCCAGAAATGTCACTGTTCTGCCATTGTCAAAATAATTTTAGAGCAGCTGTCCTCCATTTTTCTTTGTGCCTAGCAGCACACTTATGATGATGTTGTCGGCCTAAAGTGACATAAATAGTGCTAAAAGTCTGATTATATGTTCAGACTGTCCATCCGACTTGAATCATCAGACCTGAATCCGATTGAGACCACATATATATGTGGTCAAAGTCTGATTCAAAAATTAGATTCAGATCCGATTTGGCTTGTTCACACTGTTTTTTAAGTATCAGATCTGGGTCAGATTCGAAGGGGAAAATATCGGTTTTGGATGATTTTTTGTTGCAGTATGAACCTACTGTAGCTTAAATGACAACAAACTGAAGAGTTTTTATGTCAGGAAGTTCTCAGATTACATAATACGATTTATAGTTTTATGCAATATATTCTAAGGCAAAATATGTGTAAAGATAAAAAACATACTTCCAACCTTTTATGTTATTGGTTAACAGACCAGGAGTACTCAGGAGTGAAAAAAAAATTGGATAGTTAAGAGTTTTGCCTTGACAATCATTCTTAGGTTTGTGTCCATAAATACTACGTATGTAGTTAAAGTTAGTCTCTTGTTATGTTGCCGATATTAAAGGCTATACAATTGAGAGCAGGCTTTCATGGAGATGGCAAGATCATTATTAGAGATGTTAGTAATGCTTATAGAACGATAGAATATTGTCTTAATTGTGTATTTTGTTTTCCAAAAGTAAAGCATGCCCTTCAGAATATTCACTTGCTTGTGCTTTTGGTTATACAGTTATAGCAAAATATTTCTATACCGAAGTTCCAAAATCCAGGAAATATAACAACAAATATTGCAGAATTGTAACACCCACATGAATCATACTATTATTAGGTGCTAGTTTTGTAAATGTTACCTCCCTTCTTTACCATGTTAATTTGAAATCTTTAACTAGAACTTTACTGCAAATACCTTTCATTCCCTTATAAAAGTAAATGCCAGAATCTTGACTTAACAATAATACATATGCCAGCAACTTGGCATTGCTTATACTGTATTTGGCATTTTATCTGTAATTAAGCAGCATGAACCACAGATTCTCATATCCCACGCCTTCTTGGATGTTAAACCAGCTGTTGTTGTTATTACTGACATTATTCAAAAAGGCTGATTCGCATCTCTTAAAGGGCATGTCCACTGTGTAGTCTTAAAAGACCCCTACCTTTCTCTTCTACTCCTTATGGTTATTCTGCAGGGCCTTATGAAAGTCCAGGAAGAGTAGGAGCCTGTCTGTGTGTTATCTGTATCTGCTACTTCATGCTCTGAGAGAATTCTGGCATGCACAGTGGAGCTCTCTTCCCTCTGGATGTCTTCGGCTGCTGCATCAGTCTGATAGGGGGAAAAAACTTTGTATAAGGTAAGGGAATCCCCCCCAATCCTTAGTTTAAACACCTAAATCGTCCCTTAAATGTACTCAACAACCCTCGTTCCCTTGGCTTCCTCTGTCACTCTTTACAGAAGCAAAAGAAGGGGCCAGACCCAGTCTCAACCAATCACAGATGCGGCAGCCATTCTGGCCCCTGTTGCTGTTCCTTGCACGGAAGCAGAAGAAGAGGCTGTGAACGAGGGAACAATGGTTGGTAAGTACATTTAGGGGCTTGTTTAGGTGTTTTAAACCTAGCAAGTTAGGGGGGAATCCCTACCTAATCTCAAGTATTTGTTAATGTGCTGCAGTTGTGTGCAGAGAAATGTTTTCTTTGTGTATACAGCTAATGAATACATAATTGTACCAGCCATCTTCTCAATGGCAACAGCATGTGCAGATAAACGTTTCATTGATCATACATACTTATGTTTAGGCAAAATATAAATATTAGAGGGATTAATCAAACCCAGAGCTACAAATAAAGAAATGTGAACATGTCAAGAAATGTAATGTTTCCCAAGCCTAAATTTACTTCTTAATTTGCATATAAAAATTGATCATTTATATATTTATCTAACCTGGAATAACAAATACAATATACTGTTTTACCAGTAAAATAACAGATTTAGATTAACTATGAATTTAGTTCTGTTTTTTGGACATTTCCCACCTTAGTCGAGGAATTTGAGAGAGAAAGTCAAACATTTAAGAGAATTTAAATGTTCAGTGATGAAGATATTTACTATAAAAGGAAATGTAACATACTTCAACCACATAATTGTATTAGGGTGGGTACACACGATATTTTTGGCCGACTGACTGATAGTGCCGTGTATTGGTTGGCCGGCCGAAAATATCATACGTGTGTGCGGGACTGCCGCAGCCAAGCTTGGTCGCCCTTTCATCCGGATCGGACAAACGGGCCCGTTGGTAAATCATAGCTGGTTCCCTATGGGACCACACTATCGGTTGCATAAACTGTTGGCCCCACTGTTGCCGCATCTAACAGTCATTTGTCTTGACTAAGCACTTGCTAGTAGTGAACGCTCGGTCGGGACAAATAGTTTCCCTGTGTGTACCCAGCCTTAAAGTGTCAGTGGATTAGGTTTCCCCCACAGAATGTTAATTTGGATAGTAAAAGTCATTGTCTTAAAGGGGAAGTTCAGTGGAAATACATATGCTTTTAAAAAAATGAGCAGTATTTTTCCATCCCAAGGACCTTAACCTGTCCATTCAGCATTTTGTCTGTGTATAAATAAATACTTCCGAAATACTAACTTCCTGTTTGTAGTACCCCTAATAGAGACTGTTATGGTTTTGCCCTTGACCCAGTTGCTCAGTAGAGATCTGAGCATGTTTGACCCATCACCAACAGCCAATCAGTAGAAATTACTGTTAGGAAAATTCCAAGGAAGTGGTGCATCCTGGGAAGAAGGACCATTAAAACTTGAAATGGCAACTCCCTAATGTCAACAGCAGGGAATAGCAAGGGGTAGAAATTCAATTGATTTTTCAAAATGGTAGAGAATATCTAGAATAACTAAGTATGTATAATATAAACTAATACTTTTTAAAATATTGATATTTTCCACTGAACATTCCCTTTTACCTGCTAAAATCGGGAATACATTGAACATTCCACATATCTCCTCCCCATTAACTGTGTACATCTTTGTTGACAAAGTGAACTATACATTGTCCTTAGTAAACATGAATCACTTGGCAATGCTTCCTACATTTCACAATCAGGGGCTTCCTTAGTATGTATAGCTGTCTGTTTCTGTATATTATTCGCAAACAACAGGAGGTGTGGAAAGGATCTCCTAATTTTTGTGTTCCAAGACTTGTTTCAGCTTGCGCTTCACTTATACGCTGCCTGGTTCTTGGCAGTCGGGTCGAAGGCATTACATAAGCATGTTTATTCTTATTACCTTCAGCTCTTCCTCCTTTGTTAACATGAAAGTGAGAATTTATTTAATGAAAGCAATGAGAAAAATTATCTTGTAAAAATCTCTTTTAAATTTATTCACAAATCACTGAGGTCACTCTCAAAGCCCTGCAGGTGTTTTAAACTATATCTCCCACTGCATGCTGTAGGCTGGCACTGTGCTGGCAAGGGTGTTATCAAAACCTACCCTATTAAGTGTAACAAAATGGCTAATCTTACATTTATCAAGTCATTTAATCAATCAATTTTTGGTGTGACAGAACAAATCGGATGAAAGTTCCATCGGGCTGTCCGATCTTTAATGGACCACACAACTGGTTGCGGTATAATGTTGGCCACATGTACTTTTCAATATGACTACGGATATTATAACTATTACAGCGGCTGGTTGATCGGATCAAAATATTGGTCTGTGTGTACCAAGCCTTGACCTTCCCAAAACATACATTTTGAGCCAGAAGCAGAGAGACTGAACATGTGACAGCCCCCCCCCCCCCTGTTGCTTGGTTTTTGAGGAAGTGCAGCAAACCTAACTGAGCTGGGTGGTGCAATCACATTTTATGAGGTGTATATACTTTTTCCTGCTCAGTACCCTCTGTGTTATAAAATAGTGCCAAGTTAATCTGAATAATTGTGGCTATTTTAGCAGCACCCTTACTTCTCTGTGTTATTCAGAAGAAATGATGGTTCACTGCTTAGGCAAATATATGGCTTTTCTGATTTTTTTAGGTGTGCTTTGAAAACTACATGAACGATCTTTCTGAACTTCCATTACAAATGACTAAAGGAGACATACCATATAATAATATCAAGATCTAATAGATTCAAAATGATAATATGTAGTTTTATATAATATAAAGTCATTATATTTTGGTAGACCACAGTCTTTCTCTTTTCCGCCCAGTTTATTTAAGGCAGTTGTATTATTTAGCACTTATCCCCTTTGGTATGTATGTATTTATAATTTTATTCAAAAAGCGCCACTTGGGTACGCAGCGCTGTACAATAAAAAGAGTATACAAACAAGGGGATAATGCAAGCTATTATACAGATAGATAAAAATTAAATTAATTACAATTTCATACATCAGTTAAGAAAGCATATATAGTGGATAATGCACCCCCAACTGTAAATTATAAGGATATTAGAAGTCACCGAGGAGTTCCGTGACCATATAAAAACACGAGGCCTTAGGCCGAGTACCATTTATACAGGGCACGGAACTCCAAGGTTACTTCTAATATCCTTTTAATTTACAGTTAAGGGTGCATTATTTATTATAACCTACCCCTTTGTGGCTTCTAGTTTCCTTCTCCTCCTGGAACTGTAATATTATAAGGCTATAATCTTACAGTTCCTCCCATAGAAATCCATTACAGGGGTAGGTTATATAGACAAGCCTTGACACATTAGGAATGAGATCCCTGCCCTGAAGAGCTTACAATCTCATGCTGAAAATAGAAAATTAGAACAGAAAGGAATAAGTCAAACTGTTCTATACCTGTTTGCTGGCAGCTGTAATAATGTTTGTTAATTAATAATTTGTTCATCTAAGGATGTAGGTTGTCCATGGAAAATTCTGCAGTTTGATAAAGATATCCTTCCAATTTTCTTATACTCAAAATATTTTTTTTCCTGAGAAGCCCCAGTTTATTTCTACATTTTTCTTCTAGCAGGCATATCTTTCAAGATATACAATAACCAGTGGCATTTTGCCTAAATACTCCACCCCTCAAGCATATTTCTTGTACTTCCTGTCCTATCTTAAGATCATTGATGAGAACAGAGGCAAAAAAAAAGATCAGGTGGAATGAAGTGGTTATAAAAGTATCTATCAACACATAGGCTGCTTGCCAAGTCAAGTATTTGGGTTGGAAGTCATGCCTTCCCAACTTCTTAAAAACAGGAAGTGACTTTGTTAAGTGATGGATAGCTTTACTTTGCTCAGAAATTAAAAATGAGGCTATAGAATGTCAAATAAAGCCTTGCCTTATATATAGAAAATATAGAGTATAACAGAAATTTCCTGTTCTCGGTCGAAAAATGATGTATCTATTTATATTTCTGTATTAAGAGATTTGTATCACAGTATAAAAGTGTCTCTGATCATTTAATCCCTCTTGTGGACTTTTCATAATCTGTTATCCCCAGGGAAACACAATGTGGTTTAAAAGTTATCCAGTAAATAATGAATCTTCTCCGGTGTACACTGAATGCATGAGACATGGTATTTGTGCATTATTTAAAGTGGTCATCAAAATAACACTGCTGCTAAGTCACTTGGGTGACTAGAAATACACACCACTACCCAGGGCGGGGAAAGTATACGTTTCTGAATTCCTATTTGCTTAACAGAGAAGTAGACAGACAAAAACAAATACAACATGATTTCTTTGTACATTAAAAACTGTAAAATTTAAAAACTTGTATTGGATTTTTTTGCAATATTAAAGGACAACTAAAGACTCAGAACAACACTCTTTTAGAAGGAAGAGTACCTGAATGTAAAAGCAGTAATCTGTGTCTCACCTCTCATTTTGATATGATTGTTGGTGTTTGTGTTTTATTTCCAAACATCCCAGTTTCACACAGTGTGGTCACCGACCATTCTGTTCTTTACACATGTTCAGTCCTAAGATACTGCAGGAACTTGTTACAGTTGGTTCAGTTGGTCACATCCACTAGTAGCCTAATCAATTTACAGAACAGATTAGGCAAGGGAGCATGTGACTGAGATCAGGGGTGTGGCTAGTTACTGCAAACAAGGTGAGTACACATCGGGCTAGGTATACTTTTGTGGGTCCGCACCCTCCAGTCGCTCCACGCCTTGTGATCACAGGAAACTAGTTATATAAATTATAGAAAGATGTGGACTCCACACCGCACTATAGATCAAGTGCTGTTTTATTGTGCAAAATGTTTCAAACTCTACGAAGTTCTTTCTCAAGCAAGCAATGTAATTAACATACATAGTTTAAATACCCAACCCAGTCCAATCAAAAGTAAGTCCATCCCCTTCCAGCTGGGAATCGCTTGTATATAGGCGACTGGTTAGCATATGTTTCTTGATCCATTTGTTCAACTACAAAATGCTAGTAACGGTCGGCCTTCAGGCATTATGGCCAATCTAAATTGAGTGTGTGTACGGATCTTCAAGCTAGGTACACACAGTACCTATAAAGCTGTGTCTGTCATTTTTCAAAATTCTGGCAAGTTTGTACCTAGTTTATCATTGTGGCACTCTGTAAATTCTCCTATTGTGTTTATATTTGTCTTATTGAGATATATATTAGATAATCTATGCTGGGCCTAAGTGGGATATCCTAGTCATTTTAAGATGACCACATGCCTTTCAAGTTATCTGTGTTATTTATTTACATAAATATTATTTGAAAATAATGGTAAAATATTACTAGCCTTGTTTTCAATAGCGCTTGCAATAAGCACTTTAGAAACTCACCTCACATAACACTGCCTTTTTGAACCAGTAATGAGCCTAGTATGCATAGAGCATACTAGGAAACAATGGAAAGTGCTATTTAATTAAATGGATGGGGGCTTGTAACATACTTATGAGTACCAATGTTTGCTTTCTATGTAATGAAATTTGAATCTCATTACAAGTGCATAGAGCTACCATATATTATTTTCTCAGCATTGTACATTGTAACACATACGGAGAGATTGAATATAGAAAATCCCCACTACCTTTCAGCGATAAAATACGAGACGTAAACGCGTTTACATCCGGTGTTGTATCGCTGAATCACAGAAAGGTAAAATGGCCAGAATTAAGCCTTGATTGGCACAAGCAATAGTTTCGGACGGCAATCTAGTGTGCACCCGAATTATTCAGATATTCATATTGGCCTTTGGTCTCCCCTGCAATGAGGGACTTCTCATTGTGCCCATCCTCTTAGAACCCACTTGTGTCCATTCTGTGTGTATCATTAGATAGTTTTCATCTGTTAAGACTGTTAAAGGATCATTTTAGATGACATTTTGCTACCTGTATGGCTTTATCCATTGATTGGAAAAATGACTCTCCAATTGTAGAAACTACAAAATGTTTGAATGCACATTTTTTTTTTGATATTGGTGTGGTGTGCAAAACAGATCGTATGCTAAAGGAAACCAATAAAAAGGAATGAGAATTCAAATACATTCCATTTGGTCATTTCCTCACCCAGATATTTATGTATAAATACTACAGTAATACAGTATATATTAAATTGCACTATAACCCTTTATAAATACCCCACAAAGACTGCTCCGTTTCCTACCTGCCTGCAGTGTACTTGGTATTACCAAATGATTGTGTTCAGATAGGTGAGTTCGAAATGTTGCACCTTCTCTTTTAACATAAGCTTGAAATACATTTCAGTTTTTATTGTTACTATATTTTATATAGGGGCGAAGGTCAATGTTTTTTAATTTACGAAAAAGTGTTTTTTATGCTAAAAAGAAAAGCAATGTTAAAACAAGCACATTTTGGCAAGATTTCGCTGCACAGAGGATGTTTAAGAGATGAGCTCAGTCCGATAACCACTTGTAATATTAATCTTGGTGCTGAAATCAGTTCCAGACCTGAAATAACCTTAGCAACAAGTTGTTGCAGCAATCAGGATGACTTATAAGAGGACACATTCCAGGATACTGTTTTATTTTCAGAGAGCTGATAGTGAATTCCCTGACACAGTATGAATACAAGCCTCCTTTGCACTCCTTTGTTTGTGTGCATGTATATATATATATATATATATATATATACAAACAGCAATGGATGTTCGTGCACACAAGGACTTCTTACAATTCTTTTATTAATTCATTAAAGTGCAAATACTGTGCAAAAAAGTAGCAACGTTTCGGCCTTTGTGTGTGGCCTTTCTCAAGCTCAAACAAAAAAGTGAACATACCCTCTTTTTATCAACCTTCAAACTCCTCCCACTTGGCAATCACACGGATTAACTGTTTAAAACACATTCTAATAAAAACATATTTCTAATAGTGATAAATACTTTTAGAATGATGTGCAATGTATAGTGCAATTAAAGTGACTGTGCATTCCATAAATAAAACCAAAAACCTTATACATGATACATATTATGCAGTGTCTAAAATATTACTTTTTCAATAAGTTACTTTTTCAATAAAATAGTCACATAGTTAAAACTTTACACATAACACCAAATAATGTATTGTAATGTCAATCTACTCCTATTACGAATATTTCTTGAACATTGCACCCTAGGTGAATTATTGCACCATATTAAGGATACTGAGAAACGAATGTTAGGGTATTGCGCAATACCATACATCCAGTCGTGTCTGTCATAGTATGTCAGCAACGACTGCATGTAAATTAGATTATCTATCATTAAGAAAACATTTGAATGAACAATTTTCATTTAGTCCTTTTGGTTTCAATGTGTCTAAATATTTAATCCAGAATACTTCCTTTTGTAACAATATTTTAGAACGATCTCCTCCTCTTCTTAGTGGTGGTACATGGTCTATCCCTATAAACTGTAAATCCGAAATTGAATGTCCTTTCTCTAGGAAATGGTTTGCTACCGGTTTTACGGTCTTTTTATCTCTGAAAGCTACATTAATTGCCGACCGATGTCCATCAAATCGTAGTCTTAGTGTTAAATCTGTTTTGCCCACATAATATAAGTTGCATGGGCATTTGATTAGATATACAACATGTGTAGTAGAGCAAGATATGTGATGTCTTATTTTTATCTGTCTTCCTGTATGTGGATGCAAGAAGTCCGGTCCAGGTATCATGTTCCTACAAGACATACATTTATGACATTTGAAACAACCCAATTGTTTTTTTGATAGCCAATTATCAGATTGTTGATATTTACTCACGGGATCCGTTTTCACTAAGATATCTCTCAGATTGCTGGCTCTTCGAAACGCCACTGTAGGTTTTTCTGGCAGTTTCTCCTTCAAACTTTCATCCGCTTTCAAAATGTTCCAATTATTCTTTATGCTTTTTTGTATTTCTTTGCCTAGGTTAGAAAAAGAGGTTGTACAAATAAATTGGTTGTTTTCCTTTCTTAGATTTTCTATTTTATTCACTTTTATCCAGGCCTTTTTCTCGGCCCTTTCTAGTATATATTCAGGGTAACCTCTTTGTAGAAAACGGTTTTTCATCTCTTCCAATTGTTTAGCTCTTTTGTAGGGGTCTGAATTATTCCTTATTACCCTCGCTAACTGTGAGATAGGTAGGGAATTTTTTAAGGAAGCTGGATGACAACTCCTGTAGTGTAATAATGTATTTCTATCCGTTTCTTTACGGTATAGGGAATAGCTTAATTTGGTTCCCTCTCTCTTAATAGATAAATCAAGGAACTCAATTTCTTCTTGACTAACCTTGTGGGTAAATCTGATAGTTGTTTCCAGATTATTCAATGTTTCAATCATCTCCAGGAATCCTCTCTCAGGTCCTTGCCAGATCAGGAAGATGTCATCTATATACCTGCGGTAAAGTACAAGGTTACTTCCATATTTAGAAATGATATGTTGTTTTTTATATTGATACATAAAGATGTTTGCGTATGCTGGTGCCATGGCCGCACCCATGGCTGTACCTGCCTTCTGCATATAATATACATTCTCAAAACGGAAATAGTTATATTTTAATCTTAGTTCCAATAATTTTAGAGTAAATTCTTGTGATCGATTGGTGTCTCCATTGTCTCTGATTAATTGCTCATTAACAGCTCGAATGCCAAGTATATGTGGGATGTTAGTGTATAGGCTAGACACATCTAATGTAGCGAGCCAGATTTCATTTCCATCACATAAAGAAACATCTTCTATTATAGATATAAAATGTGCAGAATCTTTGATATATGTTTCCATAGACTGAACACTAGGTTGTAATATCTTATCTATGTATTTCCCAAGTGGTTCCAATACACTATTCCTTGCTGATATTATAGGGCGTCCTGGCGGAGCTTCTATACTCTTATGTATTTTAGGGATAGTGTAGAACATGGGACATTTCGGATGTTCTTGTATAAGGTATTTATGTGTTGACTGATCAATGATTCCCATGGTTAATGCTCTGTTTACAACTTCATTAATTTGCAACTGAATTTCCTGTATCGGGTTGTCCTTTAGTTTTATATATGTGTTGATGTCATTCAATTGAGATAGAGCTTCTCCTCTATAATAAGTGTAGTCCATGATAACTATTCCCCCACCTTTGTCTGCATTTCTGATAATGATGCTGTTGTCCTTACTTAAATCTTTTAGGGCCTTCTGTTCTAACTTTGTTAAATTGTGTCTCATTTTTTTACCTTTTTCCTGGACCTGGGAGACTTCCTCCTTAACCGTCTGTTGGTAACAGCGTATTGTTGCATTGCTTGTATATGGATCAAATGTACTTTTTAACTTTAGCACATTCCTGTCATCTCTAGAGTTAGTGCTTCCATAAATGTCTCTCAGATTTAATAATCTATTTATTTTAAATAAGTCAACCTCCCACTGAAAGTTATTAAATTTTGTTGTGGGTACAAATGAAAGTCCTTTCTGTAATAAATGGATTTCTGGGTCTGTCAGGGGACGCTGGGAAATATTAAAGATCGGGATCAATTCCTCATTCTTTCCCTTGAGCGCGTGCTTACGCCCTCTTCTGATGGGGAATCTCTTCTTCTTCCACCCCTGTCCTGTGATCCCCTGGGACCCTCTTCTAAAAAACTTACAGTGGTAGATCTTTGATTTGTATCTTGCTGTCCGTACTGGCGATGCTTTCCCGTGTGCTGTGTTTCCTCATTCCCGGTGCGTGCCTGCGTGCGTATGACGTCCGACGCACGCTCGGGCTCCAACCAATCTGAAGCCCGATTCCTACTTCCGCGTCTCTGGGGCTGTCTTCCACGGGACCTGGACCGGCCTCTCTCATCACGGAATCCCCGATCCGCTCCTCCCACAAGCCAACGGTATACATTAGCATTTTCTGTTTTTTGTATCGTAATAAATCGTTCTTGTAATTTTTTACCTGTGTCTCCAACTTATTGATCACTTCCTGGTTGTCTTGCTGTGTGATCACAATTTGGTGCTGTCCTTCGTAATCTGCAATGCGTTTTTTCACCTTATCCATTTCTCCGGCCACTTCCTCTATCACCAATATCATAAGATCAAGGGAACACCTGTTGAGTATTCCAATCCATTTTTTGCAAAAATCCGGGTTATTTCTCCCTATGGTCGGTATATTCTTAATACGAAAACCTCTTGGTATTTTCTTAAAGCGATAATAGTCTGATAGGAAGAGGCCATGCAAGTCTAGGTCAGTCTGTTTCTTTCTCAATCTTAATAATTCAGCTGTTATATCTTTAATAGGTGTAGTTACTGTGTAGTCCGTGTGTGTCGAATTCCACAATATTCTTTCCACATCTGCTTCTGAGATCTGCCATGTATCTGATATACCTGATGCAAAATCAAAGCGTTCCATATGTTCCACCATTGTGGTGGAGGACGCAATGATTGAATAAAGAAACCGTTTATCACTAAGTCCTGAGAGTGTGTCCTCCAGCATCATGGTATCTATACTTTTCGGACGGCACCTAGGCAACTTATAGAAAGGAAGAGAGTGCCGAGCCGCAACATTGGAACTTTATATATATATTGTTTTATTTCACCAGCAAACAAGACAGGCAATGTTTTGGTCTGGGTTTGGGACCTTTGGGACCTTCCACACATGATTAACAAGTGATATATATAGACATACTGGAGATAACCACTCGCTTCATTATTGATGTCAGTGATCCCATCAATATATGTTCAAGTAGACATGTAAAAAGATACTATTAAAAGTGACATTATAAATACATTGTAAAAGTACAACATTCTAAATCTGCCATACTTGAAAAGTGCAACAATTTAAAAATATAATGGTAGCTTTATAGTCTTATATTAATATATTCTCCCTGTATATTATAAAGTGCATTGTGAATAAATATAGTGCATTATAGTGCATTTATAGTATATATAAAGTACATTAATATACATAATTTACTGTGTTATAGATTTAAAAACTCCTTTTAATTTAGAGTCCAAAAAAATACATAACCATATAACTTTACCAAAATAGACTTAAAGGGCAAGTCCAGCCCCAAAATGAAAACTTACAGGTAAATCACCCCCCAAAACCCTAAACGGTAATAGTTTGAAATCTGAAATATAAAAGACTAACCTGAAATCCTGCACAATGTCCTGTTTCCCCTGTTTCTGCTTCCTGGTTCTTCCAGTTAGCAACTGTCAGTTATGGATTTGACAGTTAACATTACAACCAATGACTGAATGTTAATCCCCTGTCTGCCTCTTCTGAGCATGCCCGGGTTCAGTACAGGTTTCTAAATTGCTCAGTTTCCATGAGGCATCCAGAAGCATAGCAGGCATACAGTAATGTATTCATAGGACAAATTATCATATATCAACATTTTTTAAAGAGGCCATTCTTTATAAAAGATATTATTATGAGGGCAGAGTTGCCCTTTAACAGTTTTTAAATATTTTTACCTTCATATATATATATATTTTTTTGCCGGGTGCAATGTGGGTAAAAATATTTTAAAAAGGATAAAACTATCATTTTTAAAATAACTTTTTTCAGCACTCTGGTTATAAAGCTACCTGCACTCGTGAAAAATATTTTGTAATGGTATAAAAGATGGCTTTATTACTGAAAAGATACAATACACATAACAAATAATAATAACCTTTAAATGTTATTCTTGTAATTTCCTCACTGTAAGTGCATGTTTAGAAACTGAGTCTTGAAAATAAAGTGCAGAGCAACAGCAGCTTTCAAAGTCTTACCAGGGGATTTCATATTGGTGTAGACATCTGTATAAAAACACTGTGAAGAGAGATGGTGGTTACTGGGTTGGGGGCATGGCCGATTTCCAATTGGTGTACATGCTGACTAGGGTGTTTGAAGACTACACGGACAGAGAAATGTACTGGCAACAGCACTGGAGCCTTCTTATTTACAGAATTCAATTCATACATATAATTAAATGCAACTTACTGGAGTATTATCTTCCAATGCATGGGAGATCAGATGAGGAAAGCTTTCAGTTTCCTCCTTTCATTAGAAGTTTCAGAGCATTAGCTGCTTTGTATCAGTTTTTCCATTTGTTTGATTACTAAGCCATGATAGAATTGTCTGATGATATCTCATATAGTTGGCAGTCTTTTTTTTTTCAGGGAAATGGGAATAATTCTGTTTTAGTTTTTTAAAAATGAAGAACTCAAATGCTAAAATATTTTCAAAATCAGCCTGTTTTAGTCTATTTTGTAATGATTTATGCATTAGTGAAGCACATTATATCCATGTTGGGCCCCAAATGAGGCCTTTCCTTAGATTTTCTGAGAACATAATGTCTCTAGAGTACAGGAGGAAAGAGCCTCAATTCAGATAGTCAGTCATTTTACTGGAACAATTTTAGCAATTTATCTCTGATACCTGTACTGACTAAGTACATATTTTATAAAGACAACATGCAGACAGTATTTACGGTATTATGTCTAGGAAAGAGGCCCAAGAAGGATTGTTAAAGTGCTAGACGTTTTTTAAAGAGGTATTGTTATTAGGCGAAGTCCACAATTTTTTTTTTTTTAATGAAAGTACCAGATACCTCCCCTTTAAAAGCAGTGCATCAACAGTGTGTCTGGCTACCACAAAATACTGCTCAGAGATTTCAAATAAAAAATAGTGCTCAGAGATTTCTGAGAGAGCACTAATTGCAGTTGAAATTACCTAGCAAGTTGCCACAAACCATGTGCACAGATTACAAAGTTTGCATATGGTTTATTAACGTATGCATGTATACAGAGGGTCTCTTTAAAAGGAAATGGCAAAAGAGAAAAATTATAATGTAAGTTACAGAAAACACAAAGTTATATAGTAGGCTATATTTGTCAGATATATACGACGTTATAGAGGACATAATGGGAATGTACACAAGGTTCTAGGCAATTTAGCAGGAATTGTACTGGCTGAGGGGAAGGCAAACATGTTTTACATGTTTTAGGAAAATGCAGATGTTTCTATTGTTTTCCTACAAATACAGGCAACACATCTTCTATATTCCAAAAATATTTTAAACAAATCTACAGCACTACCACAATAAATAAATAGAAATAAATCTACTAATTAATAGTGAAATATACGTACATAATATAATAAATATAATAAGAAAGCTGCTCAAGTAAAGGTAACTCTGACCTGGGATATAAATAAATCAATGTAATAATATATATACATATCCTATAAATACATTTTTAAAAAAAGATAGTTGATATAAAAATACTATTCAATATATCTATTAATAAAACAACATAATAAAACATATAATACACACCTATTCATTATATCTCCTGGTCTATCCCCCTTCTTATCTATTATCCCAATATGCAATTGCATAAAATGGAATGAAAAATTAAATAAAAACTGAAAAAGTATTCAATGTAAAATATGGGCTCCACAATGGGATTAATTACAGGAATATCAATGTAACCATAAGGCAATGTCAGTAGCGATAAAAATTGTAAATTAAAAAAATGTATCAGTGATAGTGTCAGTATCCCAACAAGAAAAAGTGAATTAAGCTGGGTACTCACATTCCCAATAAAGGGCCAATCCCGTCGGTACCAACGGGATTGGCCCTTTATTGGGAAAGTGTGTATGGCCAAAACAATTGTTTCCGATGCAAATGAATGTTCCACGACGGCAACAGTAATTTCTGACACAAAATTTTACTAATTCGTGGTTGGCTCCCTGGTCTAAAGTATAGGGAGTGTGCCTCGATCATAGGGAGTATGGCAGTCACTAACGTTCTTCCTATACTTTATATAGGGAATACGATTGTGACTGTGTGTACTCAGAGATGACAGACAGAATCTTGCTGATTTGGTCTTTCATCTTTGACAGATTGTTACAGTGTGTTCCCACCTTTAGACTAAAGGTTCGCACACATGTGCAATGTGTAAGAACGACCATTTCAGCCAACAATCGGCCCATGTATGGGCCCTTTATCGGCTGAAATGGACGTTCGGTCAGGAATCGTTGCCCGACCAACCTGGCGGATCTCCGAACGAACGTCCGTTTCGCCCAATTATCGGCCAAAACGTTCGTTCCTACACATCGTGCGGCACGGGTCGGGACCTATGATTGCACGTGTGTACAAACCTTTAAATAGGTTCCGGATATCCTAGGTGGGAGAGCCATTGGAGTGTGACAGTCCCCATTTAATAAACAATAGGAATCCGAACTTAATCAGAGGATTAGTGAATCTCAGGTTACCAATCTTATATGGTCTTTTAGCAATAAGGCACTATAGAATCCTCCTAGGGTGGTGTATAAGTGAATGGTTGTTATCCTGTACGTGCTGTAGACTACTTATGTGATTAATTCCATTTTGGAGCCCATATTTTACTACACTGAATGTTTTTTTCATTTTTTTATTCCATTTTTCATTCCATTTTATGCTATTACATATTGGGATTATAGATAGGGAAGGAGATATACTAGGAGATATAATGAATAGGTGTGTATTATATATGAGTTTTGCTATGTTGTTATAATAATAATATTAAATAGCATTTTTATATTGACTCTTATTTATATTTAATATAAATAATAAATGTATAATTATACTTTAGATTTACTATTTTACTATACATATCTTCTAAATTTGGTTGCTATAGTCTATAATGGGAGTATCATATAAGTGTTCACATTTTTTGGCTAAAACACAATCATAATACTCACACCTCCCTCAAGAGCATCTGGAAGACATTATTACTGTAACTCTGATGTTCACTACCCCTTAGTCTACTCCGAAGGCTGTGTGAGCTCATAGAGCTCATACCCCTGGACCATGGGTAGACCCTGCAGTTATCTACTGTGATGCCATCTTTAATGGCATGACTGAGGACTCTACCCCCCAAAAAAGGAGAAAATGCAGGACATCAAAATTAACTACTTTCTGAGTCACTTTGGGGGAAAGTATGAGTATTATGATATTGGGGTTTGGGGGATGGTCTAATTTTTAAAAAAAATTAAGTTGGGGTAGACACGTCCCTTATGTTAGGCCACTTTACTTTCCTGCACCTAAAAGTTAAACTAATGCAGGCTGATGCAATAAGAGGTGCAAAAGTTTAGCCATGCTAATCATTTGAAACAGTCTTTTAAAGTCTTTAAAACATTTTTGTACATTTAAAATGCTATGAATCCATGTGGCAATGTAAGCATTTCAATCTACTTTTAAGCTTGTGGGTATAAATTTAGGGGTTACAAGAAGTCATGTTTTAAATATGTGAAAATAGCTAAATACATATTGTATAGATGGACCTGGATATCCATATGTTTAGTCAAATGTACTAAAGCCAAACATATGGAGGTACTCTTTGTTCATAATGCAGTAATGGTGGATCTGTTAGAATTTCCCTTGCACTTATTATTAATAAGTGCACAATCATTAAATATGGTAAGACCCATTGGTGGAACAGTAGGGTAGATTTAATTCATGTCTAGCACACATACTAAATATATGTATGCATTTAGGTGTTCCAAAATCAAATGGCAACAACCTAAATCACCACAAAATTTAAAGGAATAGTTCACTGCAATAGTGAACTATGCCTTTTCTACATTGATTGAAGCCAGGAGGTTAAGGAGCTATCACTTACCTCCCGTTCTTCAGTCAATGTTAGATAGCCAGGAACGAACTTCTGAAATTCTTACCTTCACGCGACCAGCGGGGCCGCTCTGACAGTTCCCGACTGCCTTTCTGCTTCTGTTACACTATAACGCGCATTATCGGGCATGCGCGTTATAGTGTAACAGAAGCAGGAAGCAGTCGGGAATTTCAGAGCGGCCCCGCTGGATCGCGTGAAAGGTAAGATTTTCAGAAGTTCGTTCCTGGCTATCTAAACATTGATTGAAGAACGGGAGGTAAGGGATAGCTCTTTAACCTCCTGACTTCAATCAATGTAGAAAAGGGATAGTTCACTATTACAGTGAACTATTCCTTTAATAGTTATGTGTACTGCATGGACTCAAGTACCCAAGGTACCCAAGGTAAGGTCCTAAACTGATTGGCCCATATCAGCTGTAAAACATACCTTCATTTTTCCTCGCCAGTCTTGTCCAGATTCACCCTTCTGTCTGTCAGTGACAAGACTTATGAAAAGGCCCACTGAGTAAAAAGTATCCTTCCCATTGACTGCATAACTGACTGACTAAGAAGGCAGAAGTGAACTGGACCAATGTGGAAAAGTTAAGATTTGTATTACAGCCAATCTGGACAAAACACAGAGATAAAGAACTAGCAGTTTAGGTACCAGTGTATTTATGGTGATGTTTTTTCAAGCCAGTGTTGAATATTCCTTATTAATATTTATTTAATAGCTTGGTTCGTTTGGGAGCAAAGGAAATTTTACTTTGTGTGCAGCACTCCTGTAATCTTTTTAGATTCTGTTTATTATCATTGTGTAAGCTTTAGACAATATAGCAACAAAAACAAAAATGGAGATGTCCAATCGTTAGATAGGGGTGACCCTTGATTACTTATCTAACGACTGGACATCTCTATTTTTGTTTTGTTTTTTGCTATATTGTTGTCTGGTGAAGAGGAGGCCAGAAGAGACTGTAAACCTAGGAGGGACCCTACATATATCTATTAAGCTTTAGACAAGTCATTGAAATATGAAAACAAATGTAACATGCTTAATTAATGGAATTTAAAGATAAAAACACTTTTTAAAGAGGATGTTCACCTCTCAAATTAAAAATTATTTGTAGGTAAGTCAACCCCCTCAACCACCATAGTAGAAAGCTGAGAGATGTGGAACTAACCTTATGCAGCAAAATTTGTACCCCTTTACCCCGTGTCAGCTGTCACTTCCCTGACTGACAACTGCTAACCAGAAGAACAGGAAGCAGAATGAGGTGTAACAGAAAATCAGGTAGCAATTCAGGTTGATCTTACATCTCTAAGCTTTCTAATTATACTATTGCAGATTTTGGGGTGATTTATCTATATACAATTTTTCATTTGAGGGGTGGATTTGCCCTTTAGCAAAATTAGCATGTTCTGCAGTATAAATTCTATCCGATGGAACAATCGGAAAAAAATATTATAATTGGAATGAGATTTGTCAGTAATACATTTTTTCTGCATATATATTCTCAGATCCTTATGACCAGGTTTTGATAAAAATAAATTTAAACCAGTAGTGGTAAAATCCCAAACCCTTCATTACAATCAGCTCTTTAATAAAGTTTTTACACATAACTTTGTTGTAGCATTACCAGAAATGGTGTCAGAAGAAGCATCACAGATCACTCACTTAATTAGTGTACACAGTGCAATATTAATTAGAGGGAAACATCTTTGTGACAGGGATTTTATATTATTATGCACCGCCAGCAAATGGGAAGGTAGGGGAGGTGACATGTCATATAGATTATTATTTATGGAAAGTGAGGATTAAAACAATATAACACAACAATAAAAAAAAAAACAACAGTTGGAGCCATGTCAGTACCAATCTCTGAAAAACAGACTAAATTTTACAGATTCTCTCTAAGATGAGGGTACACACAGTCCTGAGCATTCTCCCTATATAAAGTATAGGGAGAATGTTTGGGACTAACATGTTTCCCTCAACCGCAGGTGACTCCTATAATTTAGTACAGGGGGCTGACCGTGGCCGAGAGAAATTTTCCAAACATAAAGAGTGTTCCCAAACGATGGCGGCAAACGTTTGTCTCGGCCGAAAACACTAATTTGCTTGGTACACACATTGCCGAGAAAGGGGCGATTCCGTCTGATCTGACGTGTATACCCAGCTTTAGTTTCAACTGAAACCACACAATTGCCAAGGAGGAAATTTAGTATACACTGTGCTGGCAGGTGCTGTAATAACTTAAGCCTAAGGCAGATTTGTGAGCTCCCAATTCACAGGCTGCAGTAGGTGGGATATTTGATGGAAACAACTTTCATTAAAAACATGTAATTCATTTCATCATTTAAAAAAAACAAATAACATGGTCAGTACAGATAGGGCAGACAGAGTGAAAGCGTCCCGCTCCTGATGAACATTTGGGTCTCGCCCAAACCCTGGACACCCCTTGCAAATTAGTTGCTGAATATGGAGGGAAAGCCAAAGGAAATATATTGGCACTGTATCTTGGCTTTGTGCACAAAGGTTTATTGTTACCAATGAATAATCCAACATTTTCTTACTCATGGATCTTCACTTTGGAGAACTTTGGATTTTGTGTCCCTGCGTTTGTTCCCCTTACTGCAATGCAAATCTAGCACTGGAAAGCATACTGGAATGGTGGCCTTTGTGATATCAGTCTAAACAAAATTTTGCAAAACATTTCTGGCATATTAGGAATTACAGAAAGCTGCAAAAGGATTTGAATGGATGTACACAAGAGGATGGGGTTAATGGAATATTCAGATGTGTAAGAGCCAGGCTAGATGTCTAGGGGATTTCCCCTTTACTGAAGACAATCTAATTTCACATGTAAACTCATTTGGCCAACAGGGGCTTGTTAATACTGAACCACTTGGCAAAGAATGCACTTTTGTGGCCATTGTGGCTAAACATCAATCTAACAAACTAACAAATGGCAGATGCTTTTAGACTAGTGAAGCCCAAGGGTTCGATTTAGTTCAGGGATTAGTTTCTATCACTGTAACATAAGCCCCAAGCAGCAATGTAGAATAATATTGGCATCAATTTCCGTGTTGTGGTTATAATATACATAACGAAAAATGGGGAAATATTAATACATTTCAAGGCATTTTATGCTTATGGGTAATTCTATCAATGCATTAGCTATTAGAATGTTGGTTTTAATGATCATGAAATTGTGGTATCTATAAACAGAATAGCATTCCCTTGAACCAATGTTGCCAAAAGTTTTTATTACATGTATCAGCTTTGGAAGCATTGTAGGTATAATTTTCTTTTTAAATGGGAAGTAAGTTAAAATCGCTTTAGCTGCTTTTAAGTTAGCTGCTCCCAGCTTTCTGCTGTGAGGCTATGCAACGTACTGCTGGACATAGCTCCAAAAGATCATTACTACTAGTTCAGGTATAGACAGTTGCTAAACCACTTGTGATATCAGCGCACTTAACAGTTCTGTGATGGCTGGAAGCCTTCCAAATAAATATTAAACAATGTGAATGAAATATGTGTATAGGGTTACCTAGAATAAGAAGGGATTTACAAGAAAACATATAATAAAGAATGTTACTAGATAGCATATTACACAAGAGCAACATGTGCTTTAGCTATGGTTTTACTTTAAATAAGAGCTCTACTTTGAAATTGTCAGTTCAAAGAAATAGTGTGGTCTTCAGCTTGCATGTAAAAGGATTTATGTGAAAAGCAATGCAAACTGTTTGGATTAATACAAGCAGAGCGAATCTTAGTGAAACCTGAGACATCTGCCTCTCAGACCTGTCAGAACATATTCTGACTTCTAACGTACCAAAGAAGTAGGGGTTTCCTAGGGTGGTGGGCAATTTAAGTGTTCTTTCAATCTAGTGGGGGCTTTTGGGGGTCATGTGTTATTATAGCCACATTGAGGAGGAACATACATCTATTGTTGTATTTTTGAAGTTCTTACTGTCTTGACAGAAATCCCAAAGCTGCTGGTCAAATCCAGTATTTTATCTAATACAACTGGGAGAAAAAGCACCAGGAAGGGTGTGAGCTGTATTAATTTTTGTTAAGGGAAGGAAGTCTCTTTCCTATCATTTTTCTTCATGACTTTCACTAACATGATGAAGCTGGGAACATTCTTATTGGCCAGAAGCCCAAGGTAGCCATGCAATACTTTAATACAGTGGAACCTAAATGCCAAGGCCCAGGGGACACATGAATCAAAATGTTTTGTCTTTATTCCTTTGATTAAAATCAGAAAAAGTTAGTTAAATAAGAATAAAGTTAAATAAGAGCCCCAATTGATGGTAGACTAGAAATCAATAAAGAAATATTGCATCACTATATAGTAAAATTCTCTAAATTCCTTAAAGCTATAACACAGACCATTTACAACAGCTATACTAAAATGCGATAGGGTGCAGTACTGGGGACATTTTACTCCATTCATTTAGATTACAATGGTTCAGCTATATGTCCTCCACAAGCACTGGAACAGGTCCTATTGACAAAGATGTAGGGTGTGTAGACTATTCTGGAGCAGATAAAGTTACCACTTTGGATAAATAACACATTTATGACATAAACATTTTACAGAATCCTTTCAGATGAATAAAAAGTCCATAGCCCTTATTCGGCTTTGTGTGCCAGGAAATTTTAGTTTTGGGCCTGTTTTAGGATTGTTTTGTTGTGTAGCAGCCCCGAATAATCTTTCCTATACTCATTATAGTGAAACCAATTAGGACTGTCTGCAGCCACATCATCAAAAGATGGTAATTCTATCTGTTATCTGTTAAAAATTGGTATGGTGTTTACCCAGCTTTATACATTATGCACTAGTCAATTCTTTCCAATAACATTTTCAACCGACTCTTCCAAAATCCATCTTACACTTTCAATCATCAGATTCCAGCTTGAAATCTGAAGAAGAAGTGGACTGAAATATGTCTGTCATCAGGCCACTGCTTTCATAAAGCAGGGTGTGGTGACCTATTTCAATAAAAGTTAATGGTGGCACGTTCCCACCATTGACTTCTATTGTAAGGGGAGCATCAGAGGAAATCTGCTCCCCATAGCGGCGCAACCGATGTCATTTTTTTAGACACAGTCCTGTGTATGGCATGCTTAAAGTGTATGTATAGTGAAAAAAATACTTTGCGTCATCTTAATCTATAACTACATACTGAGGTGTGTGTTGCTGCATTCCTTTAATACAGTACTTGTTTTGCTCAGGCTCTGACCACTAACCTGACAATTTTCCCATATACCAACTGTCAAAACTGGATACATTATACAGCACACCAACTGTCAAACCATTCCAACTACAGCAAAACTGCTTACAGAAATGCTAAAACATAAGATGTTTCAGATATTTAAAGAAATAGGGGGCAGATCAACAAAAAAATGGTACTGTGATAGTTGGCATGAATTATAGTTTCCACAAAAGGACTGGAATGGAATTTTCCAGTGTACATACCCTTTAAGTAACAAAGATTTGGGATCCATAGGGCAAGTGAAGTATAACACATTCCGATCCTTTGTATAGACATTCACGCTTGGCAGAGTCCATATAGGACTGTGCCTCTTGTCTCTCCTCCGGGAGAAAAATGTAATGCGCACTGCAGCCCTCCCTCTCGCACCCGTTTTGCTCTCCCTCCCCCTAGTGCAAATCCCTTTTGGGGTATAGTAGGTCTCCTTCCCCCAGCCCCAACCACTATAATAGTTTTTACAGAAACTCCCCCGAACTCTACTTACCTTACCTCTCTTCTCCAGCATTCTCCACTGCCAGCAGCCGCGTCTGTGATTGGCTGCCTGCCAGTTTCATGCAAGCAGAGGGCTGGGACAGTACACCAGAGGAAAGTGGTAAGGTAAGTAATGATGGGTTGAGTTTCTGTAAAAATTATTATAGCGGTTGGGGCTGGGGGAGGGAGACCTACTATACCCCAAAATTTATAAACGGGTGGACATGCCCTTTAAGGGAATGTTCACCCCCAAAACTAAAATTTTAACCCACTACTGGCTGCACTGTGAAGTGGAAATCCTTACTTTACATCTCTGCTCCATATGGTTCTCCTGCGGTGCCTGTTCAAAGGTTGGAAAAGTGAAGAGTAGGAGCTGTCTGTGTGTCATCCAGTCGCCCTGTTAGTTTTGTAAAATAAGCACAAGAAATATGCTTAAGCATAAATATTAAGATAAAAGCAAGCTGGCCAGCACAATATTAAACCTGGACGAAGTATAAATTTGATTCTTGTAACAGCAAAACAAATTATTAATTTGTATGCAGAAATGAGTCCTGAAATTCCACTTTTCAATTACCATATAAGTATTAAGACATGTGTCATAACGGTATATAACCCACCCCTTCCATGGTTCCCTATGGGGATAAACTGTAAATAATATCCCTATAATTGGCGCGCTACTACGCAGTAGCGCGCCGATAATAACACGGAAGTACCTCAAAGCCGTTACCCTTTCATCTTCAGCCGGGTGTGTGTGAGGGAATCCAGGAGGAAGCAGGAGAGGTGCGGTCTAAGCTGTCCGGAGCACTGAAAGAAGCAGGTGGGTGGTCTATAATCAGGACCCGTGACTGCCAGGAGGAGAAGGGGTTTGCTGACCCTCTAATGCCTGTGCAGAAACAACACACTGACACGAGGCAGGAGAGGAAAGAAGGTGGAGGGGGGGGGGGGGGTGTGTGTGTGTGTGTGTGTGTTTTGTTTTTTTTTAGCCTGTGAACTTATACAGCAGCCTGTGGACTGCACAATAACCATGGGTTTGTTTATAAATGGGGGAGGGGTGGGTTGTAATGGATAATGTACCCCCTACTGTAAATTCATATGGATATTAGAAGGCACCTCGGAGTTCCGTGCCTCCGGCCTCGTGCTTTTATATGGTCACGGAACTCCTTGGTGAATTCTAATATCCTTATAATTTACAGTAGTGGGTACATTATCCACTATATAATCCACCCCTTCCATGGATTCCTATGGGGCCAAACTGTAAATAATAATCTTATAATATACCATCTGTGTGTGCAGATACAGTATATATACCATCTGTGTGTGCCGATACAGTATATATATCATCTGTGTGTGCAGATACAGTATATATACCATCTGTGTGTGCAGATACAGTATATATATCATCTATGTGTGCAGATACAGTATATATACCATCTATGTGTGCAGATACAGTATATATATTATCTGTGTGTGCAGATACATTATATATACCATCTATGTGTGCAGATACAGTATATATATCTTCTATGTGTGCAGATACAGTATATATACCATCTATGTGTGCAGATACAGTATATATATCATCTGTGTGTGCAGATACATTATATATACCATCTATGTGTGCAGATACAGTATATATATATCATCTATGTGTGCAGATACAGTATATATATCATCTGTGTGTGCAGATACAGTATATATACCATCTGTGGATGTGCAGATTTCCAATTGCTGCACTCGATTGGAAATCTGATGGGTTAAACATCTGCCCTTGTATGGCTACCTTATTTTTCCAAACCTTTCCATGTGAGTTTAGACCATTATTGGAGTCTTATCACTAATCTCATTAATGTTTTACTTCCAAATAAATGGCCCATTGTTCCCATGTAACTGGGCTATGGCTGGTTTTGTAAGAGAAATCTAATTGGATTGTGCAGTTTGTGTTGAGAATGGAGACAGCATGGCATCTCCCATAAACGTAGCAATGGAAACATTACTGCTTGTCCTGTTCAATATTCCTAAGGTTTATTTTCTTATACGGCACTGAACGTTACTCTTTATCCATTCACACTGGGCCCTGTCCCAAAGAGCTTACAATCTACGTACCCAACTTATTTATGTTCCCAGAGGATCCCACACAACCAAGGGTGGAACTCACTGTGACTTTTTCCCACCACCTGTATGGATGTTGTCCCTGCTGCAAAGGATGATGGGTGACATGATGTGATATTCACTCTTTTAAGCCTTTTACTGCTGGCTGGGATTGTACTAGTAAAGGGTTAATTTAATAGCTATAATTAACCTCCTGAAACCTGGTATATCAGAAGGCAACTAAAGCCTCCAAACAGCATTGAATCAGAAGACAGAGCACTATGGCTTAAATACATTCATCTGTGTCTCCTCTTTACTTCTTAACATGTGAATGATGTTCCTTATCTCCCAGCATTCCACACTCACAGACACACCCACTGTTTAAGTCATTGACTGTTATGTTTCTCACTCTTTCCTAGTCCTAAAGTGCTGCAGGGGATTGTTACTGCAAGTCCAGGACAGAAAAAACATCCAATCCAATACTATGTGGGCAGGAGAAGGTCCAATTAAACGTTGCCCAACGTAAATATACATTGGAATGTATCACAATCAGCATATAAGAGGAAGGGGTCAGGGACAGAAGACCCAATTCAGAAATACAAAATGGCACACATTAAAGGACCGTAATGTAACATTAACATATTGAGCAAAGAAGAAGACTGGTATAAAAGAGGCAGAAATAATGAAATGTATGAAAAATTAAAGACACCATTTATGGTATAAAATACCTACAGAATTTATGTTAATATTAATAATGTTATAATCCACCCCTTCCATGGATTCCTATGGGGCCAAACTGTAAATAATAATCTTATAATCGGCGCGCTACTACGTAGTAGCGCGCCGATTATAACTTTCTGGGACTGCCTTACCCTCTTCTCTCCCCCTGCCTCACTTCCCCCACCTCCGTATACTTTTCCCTTTACATTTACCGTGTATCAGTCAGTTACGCGGCTTCGGCACCACTGTGTATGGCGCGACTCCACCTTTTCCTTTTACATGTAAAAGGAAGAGGTGGAGCCGCGCCATACACAGTGGTGCCGAAGACAGACACGCTTTCTCTCTGGCCCCGCTCACCCCCGTGTTACTTGGTAAATAGGCTAACAGGGACCTGCCGTCCGAACAACCAGCCTGTTGATGAGGGAAGGTAACCAAGCGCCGTCCCTGGGAGGGTCCATCCCCGCCGCTGTCTGATGCTCAAAGACTTGGAATCCGCTGCTTCTACCTAACGTGGGCATCTAAGGGAGAGGGGGAGGGCCAGGCACGCGCTCACTGTTATCCACTGTGTCCGCACAGTCACCGGCACCTTTACTGGACTGATGGTCAATGGCAAGCAGCAGCAGGTGGTCGGGGAAATCAGGGAGACTGATTAGGGGGCTGGGACAATAAGAGGGAAGGAGCTAGAGGCAGAGAGGGTCCCGTGCTAATGAATTACAGTCATACTGGATTGTCCCATGCTGGCCATTACTCTCTATAGGGATCTAACAACTGTAAGATTGCTGGAATGTTGGGCTTATATATGAGGGGGTAGATTATATTAAATAATGCACCCCCTACTGTAAAATATTCGGATATTAGAAGTCACCTTGGAGTTCCGCGCCCTGTATAAAAGGCACTCGGCCTGCGGCCTCGTCACGGAACTCCTCGGTGACTTCTAATATCCTTATAATTTACAGTAGGGGATACATTATCCCTTATAATACATGAGTGGTACCTGGAGTTCTCTGTATAACTCAGTCTGTGTCCTTGTACCTTTATATAGACACAGAACGTTTTTTTGTTTTTTTTTTTTTTTTTTTTTTCCAGACCTGAAATAACCTTAGCAACAGTTGTTGCAGCAATCAGGAGACTTATAAGAGGACACATTCCAGGATACTGTTTATTTTAGAGAGCTGATAGTGAATTCCCGACACAGTATGAATACAGCCTCCTTTGCATCCTTTGTTTGGGTGCATGTATATATATATATATATATATATAGACCCAGTAATAACTATATTACCTATATATATATATAGTATATATATACCTATAACCAATATAATCATATAATATATATATATATGATAGATTATATCTATACAAACAGCAATGGAGTTCGTGCACACAAGGACTTCTTACAATTCTTTTATTAATTCATTAAAGTGCAAATACTGTGCAAAAAAGTAGAACGTTTCGGCCTTTGTGGTGGCCTTTCTCAAGCTCAAACAAAAAAGTGAACATACCCTTTTTATCAACCTTCAAACTCCTCCCACTTGCAATCACAGGATTAACTGTTTAAAACATCTATAAAAAACATATTTCTAATAGTGATAAATACTTTTAGAATGATGTGCAATGTATAGTGCAATTAAAGTGACTGTGCATTCCATAATAAAACCAAAAACTTATAATGATACATATATGCAGTGTCTAAAATATTACTTTTTCAATAAGTTACTTTTCAATAAAATAGTCACATGTTAAAACTTTACACATAACACCAAATAATGTATTGTAATGTCAATCTACTCCATTACGAATATTCTTGAACATTGCACCCTAGGTGATATTGCACCATATTAAGGATACTGAGAACGAATGTTAGGGGTATTGCGCAATACCATACATCCAGTCGTTGTCTGTCATAGTATGTCAGCAACGACTGCATGTAAATTAGATTATCTATCATTAAGAAAACCATGAATGAACAATTTTCATTAGTCCTTTTGGTTTCAATGTGTCTAAAATATTAATCCAGAATTCCTTTGTAACAATATTTTAGAAAGATCTCCTCCTCTCTTAGTGGTGGTACTGGTTATCCCTATAACTGTAAATCCGAATTGAATGTCCTTTCTCTGGAAATGGTTGCTACCGGTTTACGGTCTTTTTTATCTCTGAAAGCTACATTAATTGCCGACCGATGTCCATCAAATCGTAGTCTTAGTGTAAATCTGTTTTGCCCCACATATATAAGTTGCAGGGCATTTGATTAGATATACAACATGTGTAGTAGAAGCAGATATGTGATGTCTTATTTTTATCTGTCTTCGCTGTATGTGAGGCAAGAAGTCCGGTCCAGGATCTGGTCCTACAAGACATACATGTTATGACATTTGAAACACCCATTGTTTTTTTTGATTAGCCAATTATCAGATTGTTGATATTTACTCACGGGATCGTTTTCACTAAGATATCTCTCAGATTGCTGGCTCTCGAAACGCCACTGTAGGTTTTTTCTGGCAGTTTCTCCTTCAAACTTTCATCCGCTTTCAAAATGTTCCAATATTCTTATTGCTTTTTTGTATTTCTTTGCCTAGGTTAGAAAAAGAGGTTGTACAAAATAATTGGTTGTTTTTCCTTTTTAGATTTTCTATTTTATTCACTTTTTCCAGGCCTTTTCTCGCCCTTATCTAGTATATATTCAGGGTAACCTCTTTGTAGAAAACGGTTTTTCATCTCTTCACATTGTTTAGCTCTTTTGGTAGGGTCTGACATTATTCCTTTATTACCCTCGCTAACTGTGAGATAGGTAGGGAATTTTTTAAGGAAGCTGGATGACAACTCCTGTAGTGTTAATAATATTTCTATCCGTTTCTTTACGGTATAGGAATAGCTTAATTTGGTTCCCTCTCTCTTAATAGATAATCAAGGAACTCAATTTCTTCTTGACTTACATTGTGGGTAAATCTGATAGTTGTTTCCAGATTATTCAATGTTTCAATCATCTCCAGGAATCCTCTCTCAGGTCCTTGCCAGATCAGGAAGATGTCTCTATATACCTGCGGTAAAGTACAAGGTTACTTCCCATATTTAGAAATGATATTGTTGTTTTATATGATACAAAAGATGTTTGGTATGCTGGTGCCATGGCCGCACCCATGGCTGTACCTGCCTTCTGCATATAATATACATTCTCAAAACGAAATAGTTATTTTTTTAATCTTAGTTCCAATAATTAGAGTAAATTCTTTGTGATCGATTGTTGGTGTCTCCATTGTCTCTGATTAATTGCTCATTAAACAGCTCGAATGCCAAGTATATGTGGGATGTAGTGTATAGGCAGACACATCTAATGGAGCGAGCCAGATTTCATTTCCATCACCTAAAGAAACATCTTCTATATAGATATAAAATGTGCAGAATCTTTGATATATGTTTCCATAGATGAACAATAGTTGTAATATCTTATCTATGGATTTCCCAAGTGGTTCCAATACACTATTCTTGCTGATATTATAGGGCGTCGCGGAGCTTCTATACTCTTATGTATTGTAGGGATAGTGTAGAACATGGGACATTTCGGATGTTTCTTGTATAAGGTATTTATGTGTTGACTGATCAATGATCCCATGGTTAATGCTCTGTTTACAACTTCATTAATTGCAACTGAATTTCCTGTATCGGGTTGTCCTTTAGTTTTATATATGTGTTGATGTCATTCAATGAGATAGAGCTTCTCCTCTATAAGTGTAGTCCATGATAACTATTCCCCCACCTTTGTCTGCATTTCTGATAATGATGCTGTTGTCCTTACTTAAATTTTTTAGGGCCTTCTGTTCTAACTTTGTTAAATTGTGTCTCATTTTTTTACCTTTTTTCGGACCTGGGAGACTTCCTCCTTAACCGTCTGTTGGTAACAGCGTATTGTTGCATTGCTTGATATGGATCAAATGTACTTTTTAACTTTAGCACATTCCTGTCATCTCTAGAGTTAGTGCTTCATAAATGTCTCTCAGATTTAATATATTTATTTTAAATAAGTCAACCTCCCATGAAAGTTATTAAATTTTGTTGTGGGTACAAATGAAAGTCCTTTCTGTAATAAATGGATTTCTGGTCTGTCAGGGGACGCTGGGAAATATTAAAGATCGGGATCAATTCCTCATTCTTCCTTGAGCGCGCTTACGCCCTCTTCTGATGGGGAAATCTTTCTCTTCCACCCCTGTCCTGTGATCCCCTGGGACCCTCTTCTAAAAAACTTACAGTGGTAGATCTGTATTTGATATTGCTGTCCGTACTGGCGATGCTTTCCGTGTGCTGTGTTTCTCATTCCCGGTGCGTGCGCGTACGGTATGACGTCGACGCACGCTCGGGCTCCAACCAATCGAAGCGATTCCTATTCCGCGTCTCTGGGGTGTCTTCCACGGACCTGGACCGGCCTCTCTCATCACGGAATCCCCGATCCGCTCCTCCACAAGCCAACGGTTATCATTAGCATTTTCTGTTTTTTGTACGTAATAAATCGTTCTTGTAATTTTTTACCTGTGTCTCCAACTTATGATCACTTCTTGGTGTCTTGCTGGTGATCACAATTTGGTGCTGTCCTTCGTAATCTGCAATGCGTTTTTTTCACCTTATCCATTTCTCCGGCCACTCCTCTATCACCAATATCATAAGATCAAGGGAACACCTGTGTTGAGTATTCCAATCATTTTTTGCAAAAAATCCGGGTTATTTCTCCCTATGGTCGGTATATTCTTAATACGAAAACCTCTTGGTATTTTCTTAAAGCGATAATAGTCTGATAGGAAGAGGCCATGCAAGTCTAGGTCAGTCTGTTCTTTCTCAATCTTAATAATTCAGCTGTTATATCTTTAATAGGGTGTATGTTACTGTGTAGTCCGTGTGTGTCGAATTCACAATATTCTTTCCACATCTGCTCTGAGATCTGCCATGTATCTGATATACTGATGCAAAATCAAAGCGTTCCATATGTTCCACCATTGTGGTGGAGGACGCAATGATTGAATAAAGAAACCGTTTATCACTAAGTCCGAGAGTGTGTCCTCAGCATCATGGTATCTATACTTTTGGGAGGCACCTAGGCAACTTATAGAAAGGAAGAGAGTGCCGAGCCGCAACATTGGAACTTTATATATATATATTGTTTTATTTCACCAGCAAACAAGACAGGCAATGTTTTGGTCTGGGTTTGGGACCTTTGGGACCTTCCAAACATGATTAACAAGTGATATATATAGACATACTGGAGATAACCACTCGCTTCATTATTGATGTCAGTGATCCCATCAATATATGTTCAAGTAGACATGTAAAAAGATACTATTAAAAGTGGACTTATAAATACATTGTAAAAGTACAACATTCTAAATCTGCCATACTTGAAAAGTTGCAACAATTTAAAATATAATGGTTAGCTTTATAGTCTTTATTAATATATTCTCCCTGTATATTTAAAGTGCATTGTGAATAAATATAGTGCATTATAGTGCATTTATAGTATATATAAAGTACATTAATATACATAATTACTGTGTTATAGATTAAAAACTCCTTTTAATTTAGAGTCCAAAAAAAATACAAACCATATAACTTTACCAAAATAGACTTAAAGGGCAAGTCGCCCCAAAATGAAAACTTACAGGTAAATCACCCCCCAAAACCCTAAACGGTAATAGTTGAAATCTGAAATATAAAGACTAACCTGAAATCCTGCACAATGTCCTGTTTCCCCTGTTTCTGCTTCCTGGTTCTTCCAGTTAGCAACTGTCAGTTATGGATTTGACAGTTAACATTACAACCAATGAATGAATGTTAATCCCCTGTCTGCCTCTCTGAGCATGCCCGGGTTCAGTACAGGTTTCTAAATTGCTCAGTTCCATGAGGCATCCAGAAGCATAGCAGGCATACAGTAATGTATTCATAGGACAAATTATCATATATCAACATTTTTTAAGAGGACTTCTTATAAAAGATATTTATATGAGGGCAGAGTTGCCCTTTAACAGTTTTTTAAATATTTTTACCTTCATATATATATATATTTTTTGCCGGGTGCAATGTGGGTAAAAATATTTTAAAAAGGATATAAAACTATCATTTTTAAAATAACTTTTTTCAGCACTCTGGTATAAAGCTACCTGCACTCGTGAAAAAATTTGTAATGGTATAAAAGATGGCTTTATTACTGAAAAGATTACAATACACATAACAAATAATAATAACCTTTAAATGTTATTCTTGTAATTCCTCACTGTAAGTGCATGTTTAGAAAACTGAGTCTTGAAAAATAAAGTGCAGAGCAACAGCAGCTTTCAAAGTCTTACCAGGGGATTTCATATTGGTGTAGACATCTGTATAAAAACACTGTGAAGAGAGATGGTGGTTACTGGGTTGGGGGCATGGCCGATTTCCAATTGGTGTACATGCTGACTAGGGGGTTTGAAGACATACACGGACAGAGAAAGATGTACTGGCAACAGCACGGAGCCTTCTTATTTACAGAATTCAATTCAACATATAATTAAATGCAACTTACTGGAGTATTATCTTCCAATGCATGGGAGATCAGATGAGGAAAGCTTTCAGTTTCTCCTTCATTAGAAGTTTCAGAGCATTAGCTGCTTTGTTCAGTTTTTCCATTTGTTTGATTACTAAGCCATGATAGAATGTTGATGATATCTCATATAGTTGGCAGTCTTTTTTTTTTCAGGGAAATGGGAATAATTCTGTTTTAGTTTTTTAAAAATGAAGAACTCAAATGCTAAAATATTTTCAAAATCAGCCTGTTTTAGTCTATTTTGTAATGATTTATGCATTAGTGAAGACATATATCCATGTTGGGCCCCCAATGAGGCCTTTCCTTAGATTTTCTGAGAAAACCTAATGTCTAGAGTAACAGGAGGAAAGAGCCTCAATTCAGATAGTCAGTCATTTTACTGGAACAATTTTAGCAATTTATCTCTGATACCTGTACTGACTAAGTACATATTTTATATAAAGACAACATGCAGACAGTATTTACGGTATTATGTCTAGGAAAGAGGCCAAGAAGGATGTTAAAGTGCTAGACGTTTTTTAAAGAGGTATTGTTATTAGGCGAAGTCCACAATTTTTTTTTTTTTAATGAAAGTACCAGATACCTCCCTTTAAAAGCAGTGCATCAACAGTGGTCTGGCTACCACAAAATACTGCTCAGAGATTTCAAATAAAAAATAGTGCTCAGAGATTTCTGAGAGAGCACTAATGCAGTTGAAATTACCTAGCAAGTTGCCACAAACCATGTGCACAGATTACAAAGTTTGCATATGGTTTATTAACGGATGCATGTATACAGAGGGTCTCTTTAAAAGGAAATGGCAAAAGAGAAAAATTAATGTAATAAGTTACAGAAAACACAAAGTTATATAGTAGGCTAATTTGTCAGATATATACGACGTTATAGAGGACATAATGGGAATGTACACAAGGTTTAGGCAATTTAGCAGGAATTGTACTGGCTGAGGGGAAGGCAAAATGTTTTACATGTTTTAGGAAAATGCAGATGTTTCTATTGTTTCCTACAAATACAGGCAACACATCTTCTATATTCAAAAATATTTTAAACAAATCTACAGCACTACCACAATAAATAAATAGAATAAATCTACTAATTAATAGTGAAATATACGTACATAATATAATAAATAATAAGAAAGCGCTCAAGTAAAGGTAACTCTGACCTGGGTATAAATAAATCAATGTAATAATATATATACATATCCTATAAATACATTTTTAAAAAAGAGAGTTGATATAAAAATACTATTCAATATATCTATTAATAAAAAACATAATAAAACATATAATACACACCTATCATTATATCTCCTGGTCTATCCCCCTTCTTATCTATTATCCAATATGCAATTGCATAAAATGATGAAAAATTAAATAAAAAACTGAAAAAGTATTCAATGTAAAATATGGGCTCCACAATGGGATTAATTACAGGAATATCAATGTAAACATAGGCAATGCCAGTAGCGATAAAAATTGTAATTAAAAAATGTTCAGTGATAGTGTCAGTATCCCAACAAGAAAAAGTGAATTAAGCTGGGTACTCACATTCCCAATAAAGGGCCAATCCCGTCGGTACCAAGGGATTGGCCCTTTATTGGGAAAGTGGGTATGGCCAAAACAATTGTTTCCGATGCAAATGAATGTTCCACGACGGCAACAGTAATTTCTGACACAAAATTTTACTAATTCGTGGTTGGCTCCTGGTCTAAAGTATAGGGAGTGTGCCTCGATCATAGGGAGTATGGCAGTCACTAACGTTCTTCCTAATTTATATAGGGAATACGATTGTGACTGTGTGTACTCAGAGATGACAGACAGAATCTTGCTGATTTGGTCTTTCATCTTTGACAGATTGTGACAGTGTGTTCCCACCTTTAGACTAAAGGTTCGCACACATGTGCAAGTGTAAAGAACGACCATTTCAGCCAACAATCGGCCATGTATGGGCCCTTTTCGGCTGAAATGGACGTTCGGTCAGAGAATCGTTGCCCGACCAACCTGGCGGATCTCCGAACGAACGTCCGTTTCGCCCAATATCGGCCAAA
Organism: Hymenochirus boettgeri; assembly: GCA_019447015.1. NCBI lineage: Eukaryota > Metazoa > Chordata > Amphibia > Anura > Pipidae > Hymenochirus > Hymenochirus boettgeri. The sequence goes on from CM033469.1 coordinate 128,310,886, forward strand.
ACGTTCGTTCCTACACATCGTGCGGCACGGGTCGGGACCTATGATTGCACGTGTGTACAAACCTTTAAATAGGTTCCGGATATCCTAGGTGGGAGAGCCATTGGAGTGTGACAGTCCCCATTAATAAACAATAGGAATCCGAACTTAATCAGAGGATTAGTGAATCTCAGGTTACCAATCTTATATGGTCTTTTAGCAATAAGGCACTATAGAATCCTCCTAGGGTGGTGTATAAGTGAATGGTTGTTATCTGTACGTGCTGTAGACTATTATGTGATATTCCATTTGGAGCCCATATTTTACTACATGAATGTTTTTTTCATTTTTTATTCCATTTTTCATTCCATTTTATGCTATTACATATTGGGATTATAGATAGGGAAGGAGATATACTAGGAGATATAATGAATAGGTGTGTGATTATATATGAGTTTTGCTATGTTGTTATAAATAATATTAAATAGCATTTTATATTGACTCTTTTTATTTAATATAAAATAAATGTAAATTATACTTTAGATTTACTATTTTACTACATATCTTCTAAATTTGGTTGCTATAGTCTATAATGGGGTATCATATAAGTGTTCACATTTTTGGCTAAAACACAATCATAATACTCACACCTCCCTCAAGAGCATCTGGAAGACATTATTACTGTAACTCGATGTTCACTACCCCTTAGTCTACTCCGAAGGCTGTGTGAGCTCATAGAGCTCATACCCCTGGACCATGGGTAGACCACTGCAGTTATCTCTGTGATGCCATCTTTAATGGCATGACATGAGGACTCTACCCCCAAAAAAGGGAGAAAATGCAGGACATCAAAATTAACTACTTTCTGAGTCACTTTGGGGGAAAGTATGAGTATTATGATATTGGGGTTTGGGGGATTGTCTAATTTTTAAAAAAAATTAAGTTGGGGTAGACACGTCCCTATGTTAGGCCACTTTACTTTCCTGCACCTAAAAGTTAAACTAAGCAGGCTGATGCAATAAGAGGTGCAAAAGTTTAGCCATGCTAATCATTTGAAACAGTCTTTTAAAGTCTTTAAAACATTTTGGACATTTAAAATGCTATGAATCCATGTGGCAATGTAAGCATTCAATCTACTTTTAAGCTTGGGGTATAATTTAGGGGTTCAAGAAGTCATGTTTTAAATATGTGAAAAAGTAAATACATATGTATAGATGGCCTGGATATCCATATGTTTAGCAAGTACTAAAGCCAAACATATGGAGGTACTCTTGTTCATAATGCAGTAATGGGGATCGTTAGAATTCCCTTGCACTATAAATAAGGCACAACAGAAAAGGAAGACCCAGGTGGAACAAGGGGAGAAATGTCAGCACACAAAAAAAGCAAGGCCAAAACAAAGCAACAACCAAAACACAAAGGAAGACACGCAAAGGGAACAGCCCACAGATGAAGCCAGGAAGGAAGGAGCACAACCTCCCGCTCAGCATGAGAAGCCAGGAACGAACTCGAAACACCCACGCGAGCCAGACCTTATCCGGGGCGCTCTGACAGTTCCCGACTGCTTTCTGCTTCTGTTACACTATAACGCGCATGCCCGATAATGCGCGTTATAGTGTTAACAGAAGCAGGAAGCAGTCGGGAATTTCAGAGCGGCCCCGCTGGATCGCGGTGAAAGGTAAGATTTTCAGAAGTTCGTTCCTGGCTATCTAAACATTGATTGAAGAACGGGAGGTAAGGGATAGCTCTTTAACCTCCTGACTTCAATCAATGTAGAAAAGGGATAGTTCACTATTACAGTGAACTATTCCTTTAATAGTTTGTTGTACTGCATGGACTCAAGTACCCAAGGTACCAAGGTAAGGTCCTAAACTGATTGGCCCATATCAGCTGTAAAACATACCTTCATTTTTCCTCGCCAGTCTTGTCCAGATTCACCCTTCTGTCTGTCAGTGACAAGACTTATGAAAAAGCCCACTGAGTAAAAAGTATCCTTCCCATTGACTGCATAACTGACTGACTAAGAAGGCAGAAGTGAAATGGACCAATGTGGAAAAGTTAAGATTTGTATTACAGCCAATCTGGACAAAACACAGAGATAAAGAACTAGCAGTTTAGGTACCAGTGTATTATGGTGATGTTTTTTCAAGCCAGTGTTGAATATCCTTATTAATATTTATTAATAGCTTGGTTCGTTTGGGAGCAAAGGAAATTTTACTTTGTGTGCAGCACTCCTGTAATCTTTTTAGATTCTGTTTATTATCATTGTGTAAGCTTTAGACAATATAGCAACAAAAACAAAAATGGAGATGTCCAATCGTTAGATAGGGGTGACCCTTGATTACTTATCTAACGACTGGACATCTCTATTTTTGTTTTGTTTTTTGCTATATTTGTCTGGTGAAGAGGAGGCCAGAAGAGACTGTAAACCTAGGAGGGACCCTACATATATCTATTAAGCTTTAGACAAGTCATTGAAATATGAAAACAAATGTAACAGCTTAATTAATGGAATTTAAAGATAAAAACACTTTTTAAAGAGGATGTTCACCTCTCAAATTAAAAATTATTTGTAGGTAAGTCAACCCCCTCAACCACCATAGTAGAAAAGCTGAGGAGATGTGGAACTAACCTTATGCAGCAAAATTTGTACCCCTTTACCCCGTGTCAGCTGTCACTTCCCTGACTGACAACTGCTAACCAGAAGAACAGGAAGCAGAATGAGGTTGTGTAACAGAAAATCGGTAGCAATTCAGGTTGATCTTACATCTCTAAGCTTTCTAATTATACTATTGCAGATTTTGGGGTGATTATCTATATACAATTTTCATTTGAGGGGTGGATTTGCCCTTTAGCAAAATTAGCATGTTCTGCAGTATAAATTCTATCCGATGGAACAATCGGAAAAAAATATTATAATTGGAATGAGTTGTCAGAATACATTTTTCTGCAATATATTCTCAGATCCTTATGACCAGGTTTTGATAAAAATAAATTTAAACCAGTAGTGGTAAAATCCCAAACCCTTCATTACAATCAGCTCTTTAATAAAGTTTTTACACATAACTTTGTTTGTAGCATTACCAGAAATGGTGTCAGAAGAAGATCACAGATCACTCACTTAATTAGTGTACACAGTGCAATATTAATTAGAGGGAAACATCTTTGTGACAGGGATTTTATATTATTATGCACCGCAGCAAATGGGAAGGTAGGGGAGGTGACATGTCATATAGATTATTATTATGGAAAGTGAGGATTAAAACAATATAACACAACAATAAAAAAAAAAACAACAGTTGGAGCCTGTCAGTACCAATCTCTGAAAAACAGACTAAATTTTACAGATTCTCTCTAAGATGAGGTACACACAGTCCTGAGCATTCTCTCCTATATAAAGTATAGGGAGAATGTTTGGGACTAACATGTTTCCTCAACCGCAGGGAATCCTATAATTTAGTACAGGGGGCTGACCGTGGCGAGAGAAATTTTCCAAACATAAAGAGTGTCCCAAACGATGGCGGCAAAGTTTGTCTCGGCCGAAAACACTAATTTGCTTGGTACACACATTGCCGAGAAAGGGGCGATTCCGTCTGATCTGACGTGTATACCCAGCTTTAGTTTCAAATGAAACCACACAATTGCCAAGGAGGAAATTTAGTAACACTGTGCTGGCAGGTGCTGTAATAAATTAAGCTAAGGCAGATTTGTGAGCTCCCAATTCACAGGCTGCAGTAGGTGGGATATTTGATGGAAACAACTTTCATTAAAAACATGTAATCATTTCATCATTTAAAAAAAACAAATAACATGGTCAGTACAGATAGGGGAGACAGAGTGAAAGCGTCCCGCTCCTGATGAAAAATTGGGTCCGCCCAAACCCTGGACACCCCTTGCAAATTAGTGCTGAATATGGAGGGAAAGCCAAAGGAAATATATTGGCACTGTATCTTGGCTTTGTGCACAAAGGTTTATTGTTACCAATGAATAATCCAACATTTTCTTACTCATGGATCTCACTTTGGAGAACTTTGGATTTTTGTGTCCCTGCGTTTGTTCCCTTACTGCAATGCAAATCTAGCACTGGAAAGCACTACTGGAATGGTGGCCTTTGTGATATCAGTCTAAACAAAATTTGCAAAACATTTCTGGCATATTAGGAATTACAGAAAGCTGCAAAAGGATTTGAATGGATGTACACAAGAGGATGGGGTTAATGGAATATTCAGATGTGTAAGAGCCAGGCTAGATGTCTAGGGGATTTCCCCTTTACTGAAGACAATCTAATTTCACATGTAAACTCATTTGGCCAACAGGGGCTTGTTATACTGAACCACTTGGCAAAGAATGCACTTCCATTGTGGGCTAAAAATCATAACAAAAACTAACAAATGGCAGATGCTTTTAGACTAGTGAAGCCCAAGGGTTCGATTTAGTTCAGGATTTGTTTCTATCACTGTAACATAAGCCCCAAGCAGCAATGTAGAATAATATTGGGCATCAATTTCCGGTTGTGGTTATAATATACATAACGAAAAATGGGGAAATATTAATAACTTTCAAGGCATTTTATGCTTATGGGTAATTCTATCAATGCATTAGCTATTAGAATGGTGGTTTTAATGATCATGAAATTGTGATCTATAAACAGAATAGCATTCCCTGGAACCAATGTTGCCAAAAGTTTTTATACATGTATCAGCTTTGGAAGCATTGTAGGTATAATTTCTTTTTAAATGGGAAGTAAGTTAAATCGCTTTAGCTGCTTTTAAGTTAGCTGCTCCCCTTTTGCTGTGAGGCTATGCAACGTACTGCTGGACATAGCTCAAAAGATCATTACTACTAGTTCAGGTATAGACAGTTGCTAAACCACTTGTGATATCAGCGCACTTAACAGTTCTGTGATGGCTGGAAGCCTTCCAAATAAATATTAACAATGTGAATGAAATATGTGTATAGGGTTACCTAGAATAAGAAGGGATTTACAAGAAAACATATAATAAAGAATGTACTAGATAGCATATTACACCAAGAGAACAGTGCTTTAGCTATGGTTTACTTTAAATAAGAGCTCTACTTTGAAATTGTCAGTTCAAAAGAAATAGTGTGGTCTTCAGCTTGCATGTAAAAGGATTTATGTGAAAAGCAATGCAAACTGTTTGGATTAATACAAGCAGAGCGAATCTTAGTGAAACCTGAGACATCTGCCTCTCAGACCTGTCAGAACATATTCTGGATTCTAACGTACCAAAGAAGTAGGGGTTTCCTAGGGTGTGGGCAATTTAAGTGTTCTTTCAATCTAGTGGGCTTTTGGGGTCATGTGTTATTATAGCCACATTGAGGAGGAACATACATCTATTGTTGTATTTTTGAAGTTCTTACTGTTCTGACAGAAATCCCAAAGCTGCTGGTCAAATCCAGTATTTTATCTAATACAACTGGGAGAAAAAGCACAGGAAGGGTGTGAGCTGTATTAATTTTTGTTAAGGGAAGGAAGTCTCTTTCCTATCATTTTTCTTCATGACTTTCACTAACATGATGAAGCTGGGAAAATTCTTATTGGCCAGAAGCCCAAGGTAGCCATGCAATACTTTAATACAGTGGAACTAAATGCCAAGGCCCAGGGGACACATGAATCAAATGTTTTGTCTTTATTCCTTTGATTAAAATCAGAAAAAGTTAGTTAAATAAGAATAAAGTGTAAATAAGAGCCCCAATTGATGGTAGACTAGAAATCAATAAGAAATATTGCATACATATAGTAAAATTCTCTAAATTCCTTAAAGCTATAACACAGACCATTTACAACAGCTATACTAAAATGCGATAGGGTGCAGAGTTGGGACATTTTACTCCATTCATTTAGATTACAATGGTTCAGCTATATGTCCTCCACAAGCACGGAACAGGTCCTATTGACAAAGATGTAGGGTGTGTAGACTATTCTGGAGCAGATAAAGTTACCACTTTGGATAAATACACATTTATGACATAAACATTTTACAGAATCCTTTCAGTGAATAAAAAGTCCATAGCCCTATTCGGCTTTGTGTGCCAGGAAATTTTAGTTTTGGGCCTGTTTAGGATTGTTTTGTTGTGTAGCAGCCCCGAATAATCTTCCTATACTCATTATAGTGAAACCAATTAGGACTGTCTGCAGCCACATCATCAAAAGATGGTAATTCTATCTGTTATCTGTTAAAAATTGGTATGGTGTTTACCAGCTTTATACATTATGCACTAGTCAATTCTTTCCATAAACATTTTCAACGACTCTTCCAAAATCCATCTTACACTTTCAATCATCAGATTCCAGCTTGAAATCTGAAGAAAGAAGGGACTGAAATAGTCTGTCATCAGGCCACTGCTTTCATAAAGCAGGGTGTGTGACCTATTTCAATAAAAGTTATGGTGGCACGTTCCCACCATTGACTTCTATTGTAAGGGGAGCATCAGAGGAAATCTGCTCCCCATAGCGGCGCAAACCGATGTCATTTTTTTAGACACAGTCCTGTGTATGGCATGTTACTTAAGTGTATGTATAGTGAAAAAAATACTTTGCGTCATCTTAATCTATAACTACATACTGAGGTGTGTGTTGCTGCATTCCTTTAATACAGTACTTGTTTGCTCAGGCTCTGAACACTAACTGACAATTTTCCCATATACCAACTGTCAAAAACTGGATACATTATACAGCACACCAACTGTCAAACCATTCCAACTACAGCAAAACTGCTTACAGAAATGCTAAACATAAGATGTTTCAGATATTTAAAGAAATAGGGGGCAGATCAACAAAAAAATGGTACTGTGATAGTTGGCATGAATTATAGTTTCCACAAAAGGACTGGAATGGAATTTTCCAGTGTACATACCCTTTAAGTAACAAAGATTTGGGATCCATAGGGCAAGTGAAGTATAACACATTCCGATCCTTTGGATAGACATTCACGCTTGGCAGAGTCCATATAGGACTGTGCCTCTTGTCTCTCCTCCGGGAGAAAAAATGTAATGCGCACTGCAGCCCCCTCTCGCACCCGTTTTGCTCTCCCTCCCCCTAGTGCAAATCCCTTTTGGGGTATAGTAGGTCTCCTTCCCCCAGCCCCAACCACTATAATAGTTTTTACAGAAACTCCCCCGAACTCTACTTACCTTACCTCTCTTCTCCAGCATTCTCCACTGCCAGCAGCCGCGTCTGTGATTGGCTGCCTGCCAGTTTCATGCAAGCAGAGGGCTGGGACAGTACACCAGAGGAAAGTGGTAAGGTAAGTAATGATGGGTGAGTTTCTGTAAAAATTATTATAGCGGGTTGGGGCTGGGGAGGGAGACCTACTATACCCCAAAATTATAAACGGGTGGACATGCCCTTTAAGGGAATGTTCACCCCCAAAACTAAAATTTAACCCACTACTGGCTGCACTGTGAAGTGGAAATCCTTACTTTACATCTTGCTCCATATGGTTCTCCTGCGGTGCCTGTTCAAAGGTTGGAAAAGTGAAGAGTAGGAGCTGTCTGGTGTCATCCAGTCGCCCTGTTAGTTTTTGTAAAATAAGCACAAGAATATGCTTAAGCATAAATATAAGATAAAGCAAGCTGGCCAGCACAATATTAAACCTGGACGAAGTATAAATTTGATTTCTGTAACAGCAAAACAAATTTTAATTTGTATGCAGAAATGAGTCTGAAATTCCACTTTTCAATTACCATATAAGTATTAAGACATGTGTCATAACGGTATATAACCCACCCCTTCCATGGTTCCCTATGGGGATAAACTGTAAATAATATCCCTATAATTGGCGCGCTACTACGCAGTAGCGCGCCGATAATAACACGGAAGTACCTCAAAGCCGTTACCCTTTCATCTTCAGCCGGGGTGTGTGTGAGGGAATCCAGGAGGAAGCAGGAGAGGTGCGGTCTAAGCTGTCCGGAGCACTGAAAGAAGCAGGTGGGTGGTCTATAATCAGGACCCGTGACTGCCAGGAGGAGAAGGGGTTTGCTGACCCTCTAATGCCTGTGCAGAAGAAACAACACACTGACACGAGGCAGGAGAGGAAAAAGGTAGAGGGGGGGGGGGGGGGGGGTGTGTGTGTGTGTGTGTGTGTGTTTTGTTTTTTTTAGCCTGTGAACTTATACAGCAGCCTGTGGACTGCACAATAACCATGGGTTTGTTTATAAATGGGGGAGGGTGGGTTGTAATGGATAATGTACCCCTACTGTAAATTCATATGGATATTAGAAGGCAACTCGGAGTTCCGTGCCTGCCTCCGTGCTTTTATATGGTCACGGAACTCCTGGGAATTCTAATATCCTTATAATTACAGTAGTGGGTACATTATCCACTATATAATCACCACCTTCCATGGATTCTATGGGGCAAACTGTAAATAATAATCATTATAATAACTTGGGACTGCCTACCCTCTTCTCTCCCCCTGCCTCACTTCCCCCACCTCCGCATACTTTCCCTTTACATTTACCGTGTATCAGTCAGTTACGCGGTCGGCACCACTGTGTATGGCGCGACTCCACCTTTTCCTTTTACATGTAAAAGGAAGAGGTGGAGCCGCGCCATACACAGTGGTGCCGAAGACAGACACTTCTCTCTGGCCCCGCTCACCCCCGTGTTACTGGGTAAATAGGCTAACAGGGACCTGCCGTCCGAACAACCAGCCTGTTGATGAGGGAAGGTAACCAAGCGCATTCCCTGGGAGGGTCCGTCCCCGCCACTGTCTGATGCTCAAAGACTTGGAATCCGCTGCTTCTACCTCACGTGGGCATCTATGGGAGAGGGGGGGGGCCAGGCACGCGCTCACTGTTATCCACTGTGTCCGCACAGTCACCGGCACCTTTACTGGACTGATGGTCAATGGCAAGCAGCAGCAGGTGGTCGGGGAAATCAGGGAGACTGATTAGGGGGCTGGGACAATAAGAGGGAAGGAGCTAGAGGCAGAGAGGGTCCCGTGCTAATGAATTACAGTCATACTGGATTGTCCCACGCTGGCCATTACTCTCTATAGGGATCTAACAACTGTAAGATTGCTGGAATGTTGGGCTTATATATGAGGGGGTGGATTATATTAAATAATGCACCCCCTACTGTGAAATATTTGGATATTAGAAGTCACCTTGGAGTTCCGCGCCCTGTATAAAAGGCACTCGGCCTGCGGCCTCGTGCTTTTATATGGTCACGGAACTCCTCGGTGACTTCTAATATCCTTATAATTTACAGTAGGGGGTGCATTATTCACTATATATACTCATTATTCCTTGTAATGGTATTTCAGGCACTCTTCCAGGTTCCATGTATTAGGCTTCAGGGGAGCAGGCTACAAGGTAGTCAGTGGAAAGCTGCTGGCATGATGGCAGATATATTTCGTCCCAATGTCAGTAGCTATATCCAAAGGGTTCTGACAGTTCCAATGTCTCCACTTCTCACATGGATGACCTCCGTCAGCTACCTAGAATCCGCACACAAACATTCACTTATAAAACAGCAACTGTATCAAAGAGTTTAGCATAATGTCTCACGAATGCAGATTAAACCACCAGCATTCGCATCCTCCCACATTTATTGTGTCTTTAGGTTTTGACGCATAGTGACTATTGTGTATGCTCAATTGAGTGGTTTTATCCTGGATGATTGTCTTGTTACTTTTAACTATCTTTTGCAATCAACTCCAAACAGGTCCGTAGGCCAGGGGTTGAGCAGGGCGCAACCACGTGGGAGAACGCCATTGCTAGTGGTTGAATCTGGATTGGTGAGACATTACTCTAAACTGTTTGATGCAGTTGCTGTTTTACAAGTGAATGTTTGTGTGCTGATCCTAGGTAGTTGACGGAGGTCATCCATTTGAGAGGCAGATACATTGAAACTGTCGGAACCCTTGGGATATAACTACTGACATTGAGACAAACACACTGTCACACTGATTACTATCTCACCTGCTCCCCTAAAGACAATACGTGGAACATGGAAAAGTGCCTAAAAAACCATTAAAAGGAATAAGTACTCATTTACATCAGCAGTTTTTGCATACAAATTACGTTATATATTCAAGTATAAACAGAGGTTTTCCGAACCTCCCTCGCTCCTTCGCTGCCTGTACTGGTGCGCTGGCTGATGTCACTGCCTGGCGCCGAGTAGTAACGTCTGCCGGCACATCAGTACAGGCAGTGAGGGAGTGAGCAAGGAAGCGAACAGAGGCCGGATTTCCAAAGTAAGTCACTGAATTTACACAGATGGCCAGCTGTAAAGAACTTGAAGAGAAAGATGCCCACAGAAGGTACCCACTTACCACTGAACTGGGGGTGAAGGTGAAGATGTTTGGAAACTACAACTCCCAGCTACTAAAGCTTGCTGAGAGTTGTAGTTTCCAAACATCTATAGTTCCAAGGAATGAGGCTTTAGTTGTCTTTTAAATGGACAGCAGAATTCTCATATAGTTATAGCCAAATCCTGTATGGCTATTACTGTATGGGACAACAGTATGGGAATTCTGCTGTCCATTTAAAGGGCAACTAAAGCCTCAAAACAATACAGAATCAGAAGGAGAATGGTATCTATTATTGCCTTCTGTATTGGTTTGAGGCTTTAGTTACCCTTTAAATGGACAGCAGAATTCTCATACTCTAGTCCCATACAGTAATAGTCATACTGGATTTGGCTATAATGGTCATAATATCTACCCCCGGTTTATACTTGAGTCAATCACTTTTGCGGGTAAAAATAGGTACCTCGGTTTATACTCGGGTTGGTTTTTACTCTGGTATATACAGTAATAATTTATGTTTATATTAAATGCACCCCGGACATGAGCTAGTGAATTAAAGGTATTATTTTGAATTAACCTGGTCGTCTGCTTATACTAACCCCTACAGTTTAAAGGGTATGTCCTCCTTACATTTTTAGTATATAATAGTAAATGTGCCCCCAGCCCCAACCACTATAATAATTTTCTTAGAAAGCCCCCAGATAGTTACTTACCATGCTTCGCTCCGTCGCCACACTGCGCCGGGCCTCTGCTTGCACGGAAATGCAAGTAGGGTGCAGGACCGGCAGACGCGTCTGTGATTGGCTGCGAGGCAGCCAATCACGGACACAGCTGCCGGCTTCTCTGTTCGAAGAAGGAGCGAGGCATGGTAAGTAACTATCTGGGGAATTTTTAAGCATATTATTATAGCGGTTGGGGCTGGGGGCACATTTACTATTATATACATAAAGGGATTTACGCTAGGGGGAGGGAGACCAGAGCTGGTGGGAGAGGGAGGGCGAGAAGTGAAGCACTGCGCATGGCAAAATTCTCCCGGAGGGGAGACAGGAGGCAGAGTCCTATATGGACTCTGCTCTCCTCCTGGTGGCCACTTTTTTTGATGGGGGGGGATTACTGGAGAACCATTTGGAGCTGGGATGTAAGGTAAGGATTTTATTGCACTACATATTGGGGCCAGTAGTGGGGGGGGGGTATAGTTTTAGTGGTGGACATGCCCTTTAACTACTGTTTTTGTCTAATATTGATGAGGCATATTAGAACATATTTCTTGTAACCTGTCAAAATCTGTGACTGAAGGCAGGATCTTCCTACTTGTGCAGGAAGTCCAGCTTTTTTTTGTTAATGTGCTGACAGAAAGGAAAACCTGTTGATACACTACATTGCTAAATAGCCTAGTCATGGATCTGACTAAAGAGGGTTTGCCTATGGATGCAATTAGGTAAATTTTAGGCCATCACATGTATAGAATTGAAAAATTGTAGGCGAGCCCTAGGTAGTGCAATACGCAAAATATTTATTATTAACTATCGCAACATGTTTATCAAGCTTGATAAAGGAGCACGTACTCCGAAACATGTTGCGATAGTTAGTAATAAATAATTTGCATATTGCACTACCTGAGGCTCGCCTACAGTTTTTCAATTCTATACATGTGATTACCTCAAGGGACAAGGTGGAGTAGATGAGACCCATAAAGGAAAAAGAAAATAGAGTGAGTGACAGCAGCTTTTTTGTGGCTGTAAATTTTAGGCAACCAAAGGTTTAAGGTGATTTGAGTTTTTTAGGTGTCAGGTCAATATTCATAAAAAAAAAAATTCTCTAGTATATAGCTGCCTTTAGGTTTTATTTATGCATTGCTCTAAAAATGTTTTTGTTAATGTTTATCAGGCTTTAATGCGCCCTGGACGTATAGATCGAATCATCTATGTACCATTGCCAGATGCAGCCACCCGAAGAGAGATTTTCAAGATCAGGTTTCACTCCATGCCCATCAGCAGTGAGGTCTGCCTGGAAAAGCTGGTAGAATTAACAGAGAAATACTCTGGAGCAGAGGTAAAGATGGAAAACTTTCAGGTCTCATACATGGCTGTGATTATTTTGATAAGGTAGATCTTTTGGAAATGGAATATTTAAAGCACAGACATTTCCTTTTTGTTTATTCCATAAAAGGTCACCATTTACACTGGCTTAGTTCATAATAATTTAATATAGTTTAAATGAGAATGAAAATCTTAAAAACACATCATCCTGACCTATATCCTAAAACACCACATGACTTGCCATTTTGAGTAATGACTAATGAAAGATACACAAAATGGTCTAAATAAAGTAGAAAGTCTAGTAATTTTCTACCTAAATGTGCTTCCTTATTGTAGCTTGTTGGAGGGTTCTTTAGTTTCACCTTGCATGTACAAATGTAACTGTGCCCATCAGATATCAACTAAAGGGCTATCTGAAGTGAAAGATTTTTTTACTTAATTGTGATGGATCTTTGAGTACAAATGACACTTAAACCACATCCTGAGCTATATAATGCATGAATGTATTAAAGGGCATGTCCACCCTTGAAAAATTTTTTTTATATAACATTCCCCCTGTCCCCCCAGCCCCAACCGCTATATTTTTATTATTAGAAAGTGCCCCAAACTTTACTTACCTTCCCTCTTTCCTCAGCCTCACTGCAAGGCCCTCTGCTTGCGAGAAAATGCAAGCAGAGGAGCGGGACCGGCAGTCGCGTCTGTGATTGGCTGAGCGGCACCCATTAACGGACGCGGCTGCCGGGAGTTCAGTGCGGCGGAGGAAAGCGGGAAGGTAAGTAATGTTTGGGGCACTTTCTAATAATAAAAATATAGCGGTTGGGGCTGGGGGGACAGGGGGAATGTTATATGGAAAGGGTTTTATGCTAGAGGGAGGGAATCCTAATCGGGAGGGAGAGGGAGGGGGAGAAGCGCTGCAGTACGCATGCCAAACTTCTCCCGGAGGCCAGATAGGAGGCAGAGTCCTATATGGACTCTGCTATCCTCCTGCTGGTCAGTTTTTGGGACTTTGGGGGGGGGGACTACAGGAGATCCATATGGAGCTGGGATGTGAGGTAAAGATTTTATTACACTACATGATGGGGCCATTACTGGGGGGGATTATAGTTTTGGGGGTGGACATGCCCTTTAAATAAACTATATTCAAAAAGTAGAACATGCTTGGAGGTGCATAGAGCTTCACTGAGATCTCACTGATTTGCATATTCACAGTAGCAATATTGTATTGTTGAAAGTAACTAGCTCTTACTGTCATCTGCAGCAAATCGTACAGTTTGGTTTTTTTGCCCTAACACTGACGTCTACCCTACAGATTCTGTGTCACATTTTCCTGCCCTCATGCACTTGTGTCATTGTTTTAACCATTCTCCATCTCTCTGTAAATTTACTTTAACCCACTAGCTTTTTGGCTCTTTACTCCAACATATTCCATATTCTCCAACATTACCCATTCAGTTGGTAAAGAAACAACATGACGCAGAGCTAAAAGGGGGTGATCACGAAGTGAACCGGATCTTAGCACATCTTTGTGTAATGCATATTTCAACAGAGTACCTATTTAAATAGGAATGTTGTAGGGTGGGCACTTATAGAAACTTCATAGTACAGAGTTGCAGGGGGTGGGGTAGTGAAAGTGAAACTGATCTTACCGGAGAATGTTGGAGGCTAGGAAGATTATGCAATGCATGTGAAGGTTCTCCTTCATCCAGGTCATGGATGATCTAACTGAATACAACAGATATTATGCAATGCAACATTTTGAAATGCATTTCTGAATATTGTACCTATTTTAATCTGAATGTTGTAGGGAAGGAAGTGGAAGTAAACCTGTTTCCAGCACTGACCTTTGCAATGCATATTTCAACAGTGTGCCTATTAAAATGGGAATGTTGGAGGGTAAGTGCCTTACCCAACAACATGTGTCTTTAACTATTTTTTATCACTTAACTAATGATCCCACCATGTAAAGTATGGGCATCAGCATTGCTGCTGATGTCATAAATGATGTCCTAAAGGTTTTATCATCTCGCACCAGAAGTATTATTATTATTATTGATTTATATAGCGCCAACATATTCCATGCCGCTTTACAATAACATAGTCATACATTACATACAGGGTAACATATGCTATACAAAGTCATACTACAAACACTGGTAATACATAATATAAGTAAACAGAGTGTGGAGTTTCTTACAGCAATAACGTGATACAATAGGAAAGAGGACCCTGCCCAAAGAGCTTACAGACTAGAGGATATGAGGGTGAGACATAAGGTGAAGGGAATCGGTAGGCTGTAAATAGATTGGCAGTGGAGCGTGAAAGGCGGGTTGGATCATATTGGGTAGTAAGAGGGTAATGTTTAGGCCAGGTTATATGCTAGCCTAAAGAGGTGGGTTTTAAGGTTACGTTTGAAGGTGTTATAGGATGGTGAGTGACAGACAGATGGAGGAAGGGAGTTACAGAGCAGAGGGGCAGCACGAGTAAAGTCCTGAATGCGGGCATGGGAAGAGGTTACCAAAGTGGATGAGAGGAGGGTATCATTTGCAGAGTGGAGGTTGCGCCTGGGACGGTATCGCTGATGGAGGGGCTGTGTTGGATAGTGCTTTATGGGATAAGGTAAGCAGTTTGAACTGGATCCTTTGCGTGATGGGCAACCAGTGGAGGGACTGACAGAGAGGAGAGGCATTAGAGAAGCGAGAAGAAAAATGAATGAGCCGGGCAGCAGTGTTGAGAATGGATTGAAGCAGTGCCAGGCGGTTGTTTGGTAAACCACACAGGAGTGTGTTGCAGTAGTCTAGCCGGGATATGATTAGGGCATGGAGAGGATGGGTCGAATGCGGGAGATGTTGAGTTGGAGCCGACAGGAGTTGGCAAGCGAATTGACATGAGGTTTGAAGGAAAGATCGGAATCTAGCGTTATTCCCAGGCAGCGGAGATGAGGAGATGGGGATATGGGTGTGTTGTTGATATTAATAGTAAGACTAGGGAGGAAAACAGATCATGAGGGTGGGAAAAGAACAAGTTCAGTCTTGTCCATGTTTAGTTTGAGGAAGCTGGAGGACATGAAGGCAGAGATGGCACTAAGGCAGTCAGGGACCTGGGATGTCAGCGTGGGGAGATCTGAGTCGGTGATATTGGAACCCAAATGAACTAATGAGTTGTCCAAGGCCATAGGTGTAGATGGAGAAAAGAAGAGGACCGAGTACCGAGCCTTGTGGGACCCCCACAAGGAGGGGGCGAGGAGAGGAAAAAACTAAAGGTCCTACCAGAGAGATAGGAGGATAGCCAAGAAAGTGCAGTGTCCTGGATAAAAAAGTAAAACATTTTTATTTCTGCTTTTTATTTGAGCTACCTTGATAGCAGGAAAGCTATCAGTTTGAGTTTGGCTCTATTATATCTAATACCCTTTTCACAATATTTTAATATGGCTCACAGCGTGTTTAAAGAGAAGGAAACGAGAAGAAGTGCTGATAAAGTAGAAAGAAATAGAAAACCAATAGATTACGATAAGTGTGAAAATGGCTCATCTTGAACGGAACGGTCAGTCAGGAGTAAAAATTTAATCATGTGTACCAGGCTTAAGCCACCTGATTGGCTGAAACTTCCCTGCTCTTCCTTGAAGAGAGGGGGGAGTTCCTTATCTGCAGTGAGCACGCATGGTTTTGCTTGTAACAAGCTCGAAACAGTGGTGGAGGAGGGGAATGTGCTTGTGGTAATGTCATTCCCCTCCTAGTCAGTGAAAAGGGGGAACTAAACAGGAATGGAATGGCAGTTACACAGATTATAGAAGTCAGGGTAAGAACTTTAAACTTATTTTTAAAAAACCTTTCTTTTCAAACTGTCAGGGAGAAACAATAAAATTTCTTATTGTTTAAAATGGTGCTAATTTTGCCCCAACCAATCAGATCTTATTTAACGTCAGGTTAGAAAATGTTTTTTTTTTTAAATTCACTTATTTATTATCATCAAAGATTTTTACATTACATCTTTGTATTATTGTTTCAGTTATAGTTGACAAAGTATAATATAGGCAATAAACCGATTTGTTACATGTATATTGCAATTTGAGATATATTAGTTTATACACAATCAGGGGGATTCAATAAAAGTTGTTATCGTTAAAAATAATGCTAATTTTGCCTCAACCAATCAGATGTTAGCTTTCAAATGTTAAATAATATGTAATTGGTTTGGGCAAAATTAGCAACATTTTTAACAATAAGAACTTTGATTAAAGGACAACTATACTCACCTCACCCTCGCTCCTCTTACTCCATAGCTGCATAGTACCCAGGGTGAGGACCTAAAATCACTAAGTCCTCACCCTGGGTACTTTCCCTAACTCCTGCACTACTTACCGCAAATCTGCTTCGCCGATCGCTCCATTCCTCCGCTCTTCCTGCTTCAGTGACAGATCGCGAGGCAGCCAATAGGAAGATACGCTCTGCAAGGAGGCGTGTCTTCCAATTGGCTGCCTCGCGACTGTCACTGACAGTAGAAGAGAGGTGGAACAGTCTGGATCGCCGAAGCAGATTTGCGGTAAGTAGTGCAGGAGTTAGAGAAAGAACCCAGGGTGAGGACTTAGCGATTTTAGGTCCTCACCCTGGGTACTATGCTGCAGTGGATCGGGGAAAAGGTGAGTATAATTGTCCTTTAAATCTCCTATAATATGTAATATTTATATATAATTTGTTGGTGATTTTAGTATTGCCGTATATATATTCAATAAACATTTATAAAAAAAAATTCAACGATAAACAAATTGTTTCCATGTGTTGTCTTGCATATATATATATATATATCTTTTGGCAGGCCATTTGCCTCCCCCGTCCTCTGGCCGCATTCTGTGTATTCATTAATTTTTTATGCAACATCCATTTCATGACAATTGTCTTATGTGCATAAAACAATGCTGCCTGTATAAACATAAATTTAGAGCTGGGCCATATTTCTTGTTCCACAACTCCAAACACACAAAACAACACTGAGCTCCATATGGGATGGAGTGAGAGCTGATTTATTAGCTCAATCACCTGTTCCCAGGAGCTAGATAGCTTGGGATAGTTCCATAGCATATCAATAAAGTCAGCGATAAGTCCTTGGCATTTGGGGCACTAACATATTAGGGGGTTTAAAATGTTTTAGCTGTTAAGCAGTACAGTGTGATTGATATATTATTTTGAATTATCATCTTATTATTTTATGCGGGTGAAACACTTGTGTGGGAATTTATGATTTGAGTTTTGAAATTACTCTACATAGTCCTTGTGTACAAATCACCCCAATAATCAGGTGCTTAAAAAGAAACAAAATTTGAGATAGGGCACTAGTAGATGTATAGAATTAGTATTAATAATTAATTATTTACCCTTTCCCAATGATGGAATATTCAGGGGAGGTGCTAGATAGGGATTATAAATTACAATATATATACAAGAGAAACCACAGAATCCCCTTCAAAGAAGCAATCTGCACACTCTATATAGTAAAAATAAAAATCCTTTATTTAACACTCAGGGACATATCTACCCAAATACCTCCTAACTTATTAAAAACAATTAAAAATCTAATATATACATAGCGTGTTACCTGTCACATCTATACAAAAGGTGCAAAAATTTATCGAAGTTGTATCTATTTATATAAACAGTAGAGTGGTACCTCCGTCCTGTGTATTGAACAAGCAGTCTCTATATAACAATTAACATCTAGTACACTCACAGTCCTAATGTCACGGACAGGCTAAGGGACTAACTTGATCACCGATGGGGCTTTTCGCAGCAGATCAGAGGAAATAATCCATCACTCAGAATTAGTGCAGGTCTACCACGCGGGAACGCCGCACCAATCAGGTGCTTGGTGGGGCCATTAGAGAGCTGAGTAGTATATGCTCAAAGTGCATGTCCTAATTGTAGATGCATTAAGTGAGTTATATGTCTCTTGTAGGTTTCTAATGGGGAACATTCCAGAGGTCTGTATGAGGTCTCCCAGTTCTCTGACCCTGGCTGTCTCCCACAATGGTCTCCCAGGCATCCCACATAACTCAGGCAAAAGTTTATTATTCCATAGCGGTGTATGTGTATATAATCCCGTTAAGCCCAACAGGCAGTTGGAGTGGTATCAAATCCTCTGGGACTGTCTATGCAATGTGGTGCGCTGTCTTATTATGTGTAATGTTGGTGCCTCTAGATATGCCATGTATAGACCTGTAATATATTCAGTCATCATAGAGTCTGTTTCTGTTGGTGATGTTGATGTGCTAGCCCAGCATTGTAAATTGGGAAGTCCAATGTTCAGCTGCACAGTGCAAGACCCCCAGGGTCTTTAGGGGCCTGTAATTTAGTGAGACTAACCTTGGCCCTGCCATTTCTCCAAATAAATGAGAGTGTATATATATATATATATATATATATATATATATATATATAAGCTGTGGAGGTCCTCTGCACACCCTAAATGTAGTCAGTCACCCCAGTGCCTCCGAAAGAATACAAGCAGATCAATGGAGTCGGAGCACACGTGGGATTTCAAACAACTATGATAGTTTATTCTAGTGGTAAACACAATCAACGCGTTTCGGCCATATTGTAAACGGCCATAGTCAGAAATGTTTCGGGGTTCTCCCCCTTCCTCAGGTGCACCTCAATGGCTCAATGGCCAATACAAATAAATATGGGGACTTAATGGCTAGCACTAATTAAAACTTGTGTTATGGGGGCTGTGTTATAGTAACTGCACCCATCTAACAAAACCCGGGCTGAATCCAAATGCTCCATCAAGTATGGCCACTTGACTGAGTCAAACACCTTAGCCGTGTCCAGTGATAGCATGATGCGATTCCCAGCATTGTCATGGTTTATCTGTGTTTGTATTAAGGTACAGCGCAGGTTGATGGAGGTTGATAGAGGGAAGGTAAGTAAAGATCGGGGGAGTTTCTTGACATACTAATATAGCGTTTGGGGCTGGGGGAGGGAGACCTACAATATCCTAAAAGTTGGGAAAAGGGGTGGACATGCCCTTTAATGCAAAGACTTTTTTGGAGATAATCAGGCCTATGTAATAAAAGTTCTCATTGTTAAACATGGAACTAAGTTTGCACCAACCAATCAGTTGTTAATTTTCAAATGGTATATAACGTCTGATTGGTTGGGGCAAAATTAGCACCATTTTTAATGATAAAAACTTTTATTACATAGGCCTGAATGAGTTTAAGACAGATTACGCTAAATAAACATATAACCTTATATGAAATACCCAAAATATTCACAAATAAAGAAATTATTTAGAAACTGTATTAAAACTTTCATAAATTAAGCATTCCTAAATCTTAAATGGCAGATCAAAAAAGGGATTATAAATGGTATATATAATTACAAGTATATACTCAAGTATAAGCCGATCTGAGAATAAGTCGAGATACCTATTTTTAGCTGAAAAATTAGTACAATCTGATTGACTCGAGTATAAGCCGAGGGTAGAAATTATGACCACTACTGCCTTCTGATTCAGTATTGTTTTGTGGCTTAAAGGACAACTCCAC
Organism: Hymenochirus boettgeri; assembly: GCA_019447015.1. Lineage (NCBI taxonomy): Eukaryota > Metazoa > Chordata > Amphibia > Anura > Pipidae > Hymenochirus > Hymenochirus boettgeri. The sequence continues at coordinate 128,330,718 of CM033469.1, forward strand.
CCTCATAAGAACATCTTTTAGAAAGATTGGCCTCTTTAAAATATGTTGATATATCATAGTTTGTCCTATAAATTCATTACTGTATGCCTGCTATGCTTCTGGATGCCTCATGGAAACTGAGCAATTTAGAAACCTGTACTGAGCCTGGGCATGCTCAGAAGAGGCAGACAGGGGATTAAAATTCAGACTTTGGCTGTGATGTCAACTGTCAAATCCATAACTGACCGTTGCTAACTGGAAGAACCAGGAAGCAGAAACAGGGGGAACAGGACATTGTGCAGGATTTCAGGTTAGACTTATATATTTCAGATTTCAAACTATTACCGTTTAGGGTTTTGGGGGGTGATTTACCTGTATGTAAGTTTTCATTTTAGGGCTGAACTTGCCTTTTAAATGGGCAGCAGAATTCCCATACATTAATCCCATACAGTAATAACCAAATCCAGTACCAGTAACTCCCAACTCCTAGGCACTCCAGATGTTTGGAAACTACAACTCCCAGCATGCTTTGGTTGCTGGGAATTGTAGTTTCTAAACATGTGGAGTGGCAAGGTTCAATAAACTTTTAATTAAGCTTACCATCATTTACAATTCTCATGACCCCCATATAGTAAAGGGCACTCTGACCCCCATATAATAAAGGGAACCCCAATAGTTAAAAATGTCACCTGAGAGTTGTAGTTTCAAGCTGTCATTTGCACTCAACTAGCAGCTGTTTTTCCCCCCAAACTGATGAGACCCATCAGATTTACAGCATTTAGATGAGCAGTGACAGTGCTGAGTGAGTCCAGCAGCCAGACTACAGGAAGCAGGAAGGAGTGTAAAGGCAAGAACAACTCCTGTAACTTTCTATGCAGATGAACGATTTTTTTAACACCTACTGGTTACTATCCGCAATTGCAGCATTTGAATCTAAATTAGGACTTGACCCGCGTATAAGCCGAGGTTAGGTTTTCAGGCTAATTTTAAAGCCTGAAAATCTCGGCTTTACTCGAGTGTATACGGTATATATATTATGAGATCTAATAAATGATGCTAAGCAAACAAAAAATGTAGTGATATTTTCATTAGACATAATGGTCCTGAAAATTTAGCCATGATAAAAACGTTCCCTCATGTCCAATAGAGGGATTAAAGGACAATTATACTCACCTTCCCTCCGCTCCTCTTCTTAGGTCTGTACCTTTTACCCAGGGTGAGGACCTGAACCGCTAGGTCCTCACCCCTGGGTTCGCGAAAGTTAAAGCACAGTGTTACTGAAACGCTGCTCTGGCAGGCCAATAGGAAGGCACGCTCGTTGCGAGATTAGGGGGCGGAGCCTGCCAGAGCAGCTTATGAAATAAGAAGTGTAAACATTTGCCTGTGCTATTAATCTGCATGTCTAATCACATGCCCATACTCTAGTAAAATATTAGATAGATTGCCATTCATCTATCTTATCTAATCTCGCTCACTCCTTTTCCAATCACATTAACAATGTTGCTAAAACCTGCCGCTTTTTTCTTTGTAACATTGCGAAGATTCCTTTCTCTTCCAACTGCTGCTATGCTCATGCACTCATCCTATCACGTCTGGATTATTGTAACCTTCTGCTTTCTGGTCTTCCTGCTTCCCATATTTCTCCTCTTCAGTCTATACTTAACTCTGCTGCACGCATTGTCTCCCTCTCTAACAATCGGGATATTAAATCTCCTCTCTGACGCACATCTACCCTCTGCTCATTACAGAACCAGCACTTATACAGACCCCCTACTCACACTGCCTCTTCTCGCCCTAAGCTTTTTTGTCTTTTTGCTCCTGTCCTCTGGAATTCTATTCCCCTCTCTCTACATCAAGAAACCACAATAATCAAGTTTAAATCTGACCTTTGAAGCTATCTCTCTGAGCACAGCACAACATAGGACTGTTGATACTGCACCAGTTATTACATTAGCACTTCCACCCCCTATGTATCTGTATGTTACCCACCTAAGTAGATTGTAAGCTCTAAGGGGCAGGGACCGCTTTCCTCATGTTACATTTTCTAAGCACTTGTATATTTAGTGATGCTCATACTTATTTATATATGTATGAATTTATTTACTGTCCCCCTTGTATGACTTTTTGTATTCTATATTGTACAGCGCTGTGTCCCCTAGTGGCGCTATATAAATAAACAGGTTTCCTCCGGGCACTCCGGTTTCCCCCACAATCATAAAGACATACTGATAGATTGTATGTGTACATAAAGTGATTAGATTGTAAGCTCTTTGGGCGGGGCCTGATGTGAATTGAGTAAATAACTGTCAAGTGCTGCGGAATATGTAGCGCTATATAAGAAATAAAATACATATATACATACATACAAACATTATATCTATAGCTGGCAGTTTCTTTCCTTCTTACCTGCAATGTTCCAGTCAGCTCAATTCTTGCAATAGCAAGAAAGAATGGATCAAGCGGTTTCTTCAGCATTGCTCAAAAGTCATTAGAACTTTGGTGAGTTCCTAATGTATAGGCACATTTAGATTTTATTAGTCTGTAGCTGTTAAGGTGGCCATGCACATGTGATTTCCACAGCATGTGTGCCGAGAGACATACGGTGAGAACCGCACACATGCACCCAACCGATCATCATATGCAGTATGGGGACTGATCGATTGGCCGTATGGCCATACACAGAACAATCAGGCCGGCTCTCTTTACTGAAGTGAAGAGAGCAAATACAGACCAATGGATATTTTCCGTCTTTCCGACCAAACGTAACCCCAACGGGATTTACCCATTTTTAGTGTAAGGTATATGGCCACCTTTAGTCAGCATCTAATTGGTTCATGCAAATTAATATACAGTAGTAAGGGCAACATTTTGCACAATAATTTATGCGCACGCACAGTATAGCTTTGGGTGGATTTGTACATTTTTTAATTAAAAAAACCTTATATTTCTAGTTAATACAATATGGCAGAACTACAATTTCTAGGAATTCTACACAGCTGCAACTTTAATCAGTTTTCCTCTTTTGGGATGTTTTAATCCATTTAGTGTTTCATTAAATATGTTTTCAATATTAATCTGGAGAGCAATGTGCTGAATGTTGCAACTATTCAAATGTTTGCCATACATATGTGTAGATGAGAGACTGCAATGATGTCTCTAGACATCTTGCAGAATATATTTATGGCATATTTATACATTATGCACTTATACAAGTCGATTATACTATTCGATCGATCAGTAAATTAAATTCTTTAATGTGATCGCTTTTACAATCGATCTTTTTTTTCATTCTTGTGTAGGATTGATCAAATTTGTCAGGTTGGAAAATTTCAGTCAAATTCACAATTATCCATGTGTTTTGGAGAAATGTTGATAGTTTTATTGTTCAGTGGAAAATATTATTATTTTAAAAATTCTTGGTTTGTATTATGCATACCTTATTATTCTACATATTCTCTCTTTGAAAAATCAGTTGATTTCATACCCTTTGCTTTTCCCTGCTGTTGACATTCGTGAGCTGACATTTCAGGTTCTAACGGTCCTTTTTCTTCCCAGGATGCATCACATCCTTGGAATGTTCCTAACAGTAATTTCTACTGATTGGCTGTTGGATGGGTCAAACTTGATCTCTACTGAAAAACTGAATCAACCCAGGTGCTGGGTCAAGGGCAAGATCATAACAGTGTCTATTAGGGGTCCCGCAAACAGGTAGTCAGTATTTCGGTTGCATTTATTTATACACAGACAGAATGCTGAATGGGCAGGTCATTGAGGTGGAAATATACTGCTCTTTTTTCTTAAAAGCATACTTAACTTTCCCTTGAAAAGCACGCACACTTGTTGAAAAATCATATTATAAAGGAATCACATTGGTAAAGAATGAAAATTATAAGCATACTTAGAAAAGTATCACATTAGAAAAAAATCAAATTCATAAAAGAAACAAATGTCCCCCTTATATCAATATTTAGAGCAATTCTGCAAATTCTATCAAATTGCTCTAAATATTACCGGTAATAGGGGTTTTCTATTTTTCCCACCACACCGAAAAATTTCAAGGTGAAATCTGCAGAAGATTGGCGGCACAAAGATCAAGGTGGAGGTGGCTCAGTGGTTATAGCAAGCCTCAGTTCGATTCCACCCTTGGACACATCTGCAAGGAGTTTGTATGTATGTATGTGTGGGTTTCCTCCGTGCACTCCAGTTTTCTCCACAGTCATAAAGACGTACTGATAGGTTGTATTTGTCAAATAAATGTGCTTAGATTGTAAGCTCTTTGGGGCAGGGCCTGATGTGAATGTAGACATGTAATTGTAAAGCAGCAAGGAAGATGTTGATGCTATATAAATCCTCAATAATAATAATAATAAAAATAATAAAAAATCTGTGGAAGATTGGCAGCACCAAACTTCAATTGGTTCTTCCTATAAAAAATGCCGATAGTTATGGCCATGCCCATGTATGGCTAGCTCAAGAAAGGCAAACAATGAATAATTTTATTTGTGGGTTATAAAATGGATATAATTGTTTTATCCTTTGTTTATTCTTTAAGTGTTACTTTCCTATGGAGGAATACAGATTTTCTGATGTAGTTTATGGGGAGCTCTTCAAATGTCAGAGGTTTGAATATTCTGAGCCATAATTTCACGCACTCAGCACAACAAGTTCTATTTTAGCATCAGGAAAACTATTTATTACAATTTAACCATTACGTCAGTTTACAACTTAATTTGGGCTCTTTAAAAATGTAGGAAAATGATATTTGACAATGACATAAATGCCTGAAAGTGACTGCTTGCCTCTGTTGTTCCTGCATTGTTGCAGTGCCCTTTGGAAAACTATCTGGCCCGATCATTTGGACTTTGTTAACCAAATAAATGGACCAGGATGAGTAAAGTGGCAGGAATATTGGATGGTTGGGGGTATTTTAGACATTAGATACACCATTTTTCACAGGCAGGGAAATCTAATATGCACCTTACAGGTGTCTGTTTCTTAGTAAAAAAAAAAAAAATTTTTTGTGGAATGCTTATTATCAGCTATCCTTATCCTTGCACAGTGTTAACATCCATATGGCAGTACCATTGGGTAGACTGCAACTATAGATACCCTGTGATTGAAAGATAATTTAAAGGTCTATTTAATGTAGATGATGTGTATGGAGACACTTACATAAAGAGGGGTATCGTTAAAATAATATTTGATTAAAAAAAGAAAAAGATGATAAATACTTCAGTAAGAAAAGAATAGTACTGTCAGTATCAGGGCAGGGGTTAATACAGCACTCTCTGTATCCGTGTGTTAACCTTTTTTGTGTGCAGTTTAATAAAGCCAAGATTTAGCACCTAATAATTATGCTGTGACAATATAATAAATGAGAGCCCACACCTGTGTTGTGACCTGTGATCGTTTCCTATTAATTGTTACAGATTTGTAGTCAACTATAAATGTGTATAGTGAAAGTTTTACCTGTTTCTGTTTAATTCTGTAATGGGAGACCAGTTTTATATAAATATGAAGTAAGTTTGTATAAAGAACATATAGATAATATTACATTATTACATTTATTAAGAAATGCAAAGGAATTTTGCCTCTTTTTCTCCTGCTATAAAGGCAGTGACATAATTCTTTTAGAGGGTCAGGGGGTGATGGGTAACTATAACGTCAAAATGACATAGGTCATCTTTAGAATAAACTATACAAGCGATTTAATTGCTGTAGCATTTTTGTTTTTTTATTTTAAGAATTAAATCTCTCTGACTAATTAGCAGGAATAAATTCCTTGTACATAAACAATGTGTCACTGCCAAAAGATGTAGTAAAACAGAATCAATTCCCATTGTGTTTTTAGTTAATTCAGTGTGTTTAGCCTTGTAGTAGTATTGAAAGTTATTATTATTACTATTATTATTACTATTATTATTGTTGTTGTATTTTAGGATTATTTAATGTTCATTTAATTGATGCTTCTACATGCATACAGATTATATATGTAATAATTTATATAGTACCACATGCATACAGATTGCTTTAGATTAAAGTCCAATAAAAATTGTAAATCGGTCTATCTTAATTCAATGAAACAGAGTTGTAATGCTTAGACTCAGGTTCCAATTGAGAACCATGCTAGTGACCAGGGATGAAGAATGCATGATCAGCAGATATGTCCGATAACATTTTTGCTTTATTTGGATGTAAATTGGATCAAGAACGGTTTGAAATTTATGTAAAAAAATTTGCCCTGATCAGCTGAAATATCAGATAAGCTGGTTGATTGGAACAAAATATCATTCCGTGAGTACCAGGCCTACAACCCACGCTAACCTGTATGTTGGGTAGCCTGTGTTTGCTATAGCAAATTTTATTGCATCACCCTGTAAGTTTTTTGCAGGTTCAGCGGTAAGGTTTTTTTTTACCCCATTTTTTTTTTCTTTGCCCATTAACTTATCATGACTATCATATGATAGACATTGTTGAGGGAACACAATTAGATGAAATTTAAATGCACAATACCTAGTGGCAGTGATGAGGAGCACTACAAATAGGCCTGGGTGACATCACCTTTACAGTTACAAATACTGTAGGCCTGGTTAATTGAATTGTTCCCTTATGTTTTCTTTGAATTTTATATTTAACTTTTAGTTCTCCTTGAATGTTTTCCCAGGCCTCTCTGTATTTTCTGCCCTTTCAGTATGATATTTCAGTCAATCGGGAACAATATTTTCATTCATTTTTTTTTTTTTTGCAAGGTCCAACTAGTATAAATTTGGCTGTACACCTTTGGCTAGGTAGAAAAAACAGATGGTAGTTGGCCTGCATGTACCTAGCCTTAGAGTTAGCTCACTTAAACAGGTGGTAGAATTGTTTCCCTGTAGTGTTGCCACCCAGTGAGAATTATTATTGTCCTGACTGCTAATTTAGTGCTTCTGCAAGTATTATAATTATTATTATTGTGAATTTATATAATGCCAACCTCTTCCGTAGCACTTTACAATGACATGTTTTACATTCACATCAGGCCCTGCCTCGAAGAGCTTACTATCAGTATCTTTATGATTGTGGGGGAAGCCGGATTGCCCGGAGGAAACACACAAGCACGGGGAGAACATATAAACTCCTTGCAAATGTGTCCAAGGGTGGATTCAAACTCAGGACTTCAATGCTAGAATTTTCAAAAAACTGTACTAGGCAAGAGGCCCCAACCCCTAATGTTAGTTATTTTTTGACTGGAAAGGTGACAACTTTGTTTCCTTGGCATCTTCTGCTGCAGTGTTCCAAAGTACAGTTTAGACTGTTATTGTAAACTAAGAGCTGTGTATCTTTAGAAAGTTGCTAAACAAGTTCAATGCCTGCACTCTGTGGAAGATCAAATCTACTATGTTTAAAGGAACATTAAACCGGCTATTATTAGTACATGAAATCTGTTTCTATTATTCACAGGGAGTGAATAATAGAACACCAGGGAACAGTGCAACACTTACCTGCCGGCGCTCCACTCGCGGTTCCTCAGCTGGCAGGAGCGCTGCCCCGATTGTGGCCTATTTTTTGTAATGGCGCGCATGTGCTGAAAATAGGCACTCAGTCGGGACAGCGCGTCTGACAGCTGAGAAGGAGCCAAAAGTGGAGTGCCTGTAAAGTCAGTGATCCACTGTTCCCAGGTGTTCTTTTATTCACGGGGAGGTGGGAAGAAGCATTCTCACCTCCCTGTGAATAATAGAAACATACTTAAAGGATAATTATACTCACCTTCCCTCTGCTCCTCTTCTTTGGTCAGTACCTTTTACTTAGGGTGAGGACCTGAACCGCTAGGTCCTCACCCCTGGGTTTGTGTAACTTGAAGCACAGCGTTACTGAAACGCTGCTCTGGTAGGCTCCGCCCCCTCCTCTCCTTGCGCGGCGAGGCCAATAGGAAGGCACGCTCGTTGCAGAGCATGCCTTCCTATTGGCCTCGTCGTCGACGCGTCGGCCTCGTCGTCGACAGCGTTTCAGTAACCCTGTGCTTCAAGTATTAATAATAAAAGTATTCAAGTATTAATAATAAAAGAGGATTTTACAGACAGCACTGTAGATAGTAACATAGTTATTAAGGTTGCATAGAGACATAAATACATCTAGTCCAACCTTTACACCCTCTTTTTTAACCCTACAGTTGATCCATAAGAAGGCAAAAAAAAAAAACCACAGCTAAGAATGGGGGGAATTCTTTCCTGATTCCAAATGACATCAACCAGAACTACAGTATATGTATTAATGCCACTAATGGTATATATTGGATGCACCTGATGTAGGCTCAGCTGGTTTTGTTACTGTCTATTGCAGGCAATGTAAGTGTCAGTTCATATAAAAGGTGGTATGGAGTTGGGTGAATAACTATCTTTGGTAGTTTTAACTACCTGAGGTTCCAACTACCTATCAACAAGGTGGTACTTAGGACAAAAGTATAGCACAATAATATATCAAAAGAGATAAAAGAGTACCATTTAGCACTCGTAGAATTGTAGAATTCCTCTGTATAAAATATTAAAATCTAGTGGACGCTTACAAATAATGTTACATCATCACCCGTGTATACTTTTATTGCACATAACCTATCCTAGACTTTTAGACACCTATCTAGGTATCTGCTGACACCCCCCAAACCAAAAACAATTGGGCATCCCAGTGGATTTTTTTTATTTTTATGGATTTTGTGTATTATATAAATGTCAGTAATTTTGGATGTGGGTTGAAATTTTTTTTTAATTTTTTCTGATTAATACCTTCTAAGGCTTGTTCTTGAATAGGGTATGTGCAATAAAATTATATACAAGTAATGATTACACAATATTTGTAAGTGTCCTTTATACTGGATTTTAATATATATACAAAGGAATTCTACAAGTACAAAATGGTACTCTTGTATCTCTTTTATATATTAATGTTAAGTAATAGTGTAATGTTCCTGTCAACAGAAACACTACATTCATCATTTTCTGCATATTGTATTACAATAACTTTTCCCAATATGGACGTGTATTACAACTCCATATTGGGCTGCATTTGTGATAGTAAGAATAAGATATTGGAGTCCCAGGGCCCCTCTGGGGTTTCAGAGAATGTTAACTTGGAAATTGAATTTAATTTTTAGCATTTCCAGGTTGAAAGTTAATTTGGTGGAGGCAAAACTGTTTTGCACGTTTGCAAATGTCTTCGACATGAGAACTGGTTTCTACAGCATGTAAGTTGGCCTGACACATGTTTAGCTCTGTTTATACCATCTGTAATCATCTTTTTCTGAATGGCAAATCTGCATGGTAAGTTTTAATGGGTGATCTTTGTTTGGCATAGAGCGTGGAACTGGTATAAAAAGCATCTGTGACTTTGATAACCTTTTTAAATACATATCAAGTGTAACATTTTCCATTTTAATTATGTTTTAAGCAATTCATAAACACTTTATTCTAAGTAGGAAAACTGGTTTCTCAAAACTTTGGTACATTAAGTTTATTAGCAAGTGAAAAAATGTAGCCATTACTTACAGGAGGAAAAAAGACCAACAATGTCAACAAACCTATTTTGTCTTTTGGGGAAAAAAAACAGTACAGGTGTTTGTATGTTAATTTGTTCAGACGGGTTGAATTTCACATTTTACGTAAATTGGCAAAGAGTTTAGCTTATTCCTTACTACAATTACCTGAAGGCTAATACAGGAAGGATGTTTATACCATAAACACAAGCAATCCCAGGAACACCTTGTGCTGCCTTGCCTGAGAGTCTGTGTGCATGCCAGGCATTTTTACCTTTCTGCATTCCATCTCCACCAAAGGAGAAACATGAGAAGAAATGTGAAATAAATCTGCACTGCATGTACTGTAGATGCCATGAAGTAAGATGGTATTTTTTATCAGCGATTTCTCTGTTAGCACTTTGCAAAATAATCCATTTGTTGGATCCTAGCCATTTGTAGTCAGTAAAAGCATTTTTACTCTGTTTAAGATCCAAATCCATTAATCAGAGCAGCTAACAAAATCAGCAGTTCAATCTGACTGATGAGAATGGTCACGTATCATAGTGAGCCGACTGTCCAGCTGACCTTGTAAAATGCTTGAAAAACCTCTAGCTCTGTGTGTGATCTGTCAAAAACATTAGAAACATCATTGTTTGTTGTTGCTTTCTATTATTGTTAGAAAGGTAAATTGGTTTAATTTGTAGCAGTGAATGTTATTTGTCAAAGAGGGACTAAATCCAAATTTTTACAATCTAGAATCTGAACATATACCCTCCAAAAACACCAATAAACTGTAAAATAGCAATACAGTAAATAGCATTAAAGTACTGTAAAAAAACTTGAAGAACTGGATGAAATAACTGCGTGTATGTACAGTAACTGGCCACACCCCTGATCTCAGTCACATGCTCCCTTGCCTACTCTGTATTGTAAAAGGATTGGCTAGAGGCTAGAAGTGGGTGTGACCAACTGTAACGTTAGGGCTGAGCATGTGTAAAGAACATAATGGTCAGTGACCACACTGTGTGATACTGGAACACTGGGAAATAAAACAAACCTCATGTTAGAAAATTAAATTTCTCAACAACCATGAGAGGTGAGACACTGATTACTGCTTTTATATCAATGAGATCTGCCTTCTAATTCAATGTTGTTCTAAGGCTTTAGTTGTACTAAAGTGTAAAGTTGTATAAAATAGTGAATAATGTGCCCCTAACTGTAAAGGACCAGTCAGTCTAAGAATAAAGTTTACTGAATAGATATTCCTTTCTACAAAACATAATTGTTAATTTTACTGCAAAGATAAATTACTTACCAGAGGAAAAGTTCTTAAAAACTTCCAGTCTGCCTCTTTGCTCCTGTATTCTTTCGTAGTTTCTCAAACTCGCCTCCAGGTTAGCCAACATGTGCTTGCATCATCTGAATGCTGATGACAGGTCACATAATAGCATACTGTCACATCACCAGGGCACATCCACAGACTTTAGTCTCTTTTACAGATAAAGACAAGCTTGTAAAATTAATGTTTGCCAGTCTATGTATATCTTAAACAGATAGGCATTTTCTTTATCACTAGAAATGATTGTAAAGTCTGTGGGTGGCAGAATTTTAATTAGCATACTGCCTTAACCCTCAGAACTATTACTTGTTTGTCAATTTTGCAATGCATGTTCTGATAGAGTTATGGTGCCCATACATACAGCTTACCTGCCAGACCAATTATGGGACATACAATCAATTTCGCCAAAACCGCCTTTCTGGACCTTCTTTGCAGCTGACATACGATCAGGAGGTCCCGTCTGTACCTATTAATTTTGTGATCGTATGTCTGCAAAGAAGATCCGGCAAGGAAGTTCCAGCAAAATTTATTGTATGTCACATGATCGGTCTGGCAGTGAAGCCGTATGTATGGGTACCTTTAGGTGCATGCAAGAATAATGACCACAGGATACCAATAATGTACAACCCTTTACAGTTTGATAAAAATTTCCCAGGCTGTGTGTTTAAGATAAAACTTGTCTGATTTTGTTGTTTGTTACAATATATGATCCAGCACATCCAGCATTACATCTATAGTCTCTTTCTTGGTGGGAATTTACAGGTAGCAGACATCCCACCCTGCAAAAAGAAAATTTCAGGAAGGTACCACCGCTGCCCAACCCAAAAAAATAAAGCCAGCTATAGAAGTACAAAATTTCTGATACATGTTTTTTCCAATTAGACAAAAACAAACCAGTATGCATGCTCCAGACTGTCTCTGGTACTCTCTCTAGTACACTCCAGGATATCTTTAGTCTCCGGCCACCAATGTCTCCTATAGCCACATGAACGGTTGCGATGATCTGTCAGCCATGGCAATTCTCTCGGTGACCAACAGGGATTCATCATGGCTGACTGCTTTCTTGTGGCGAACGGTTGGTCAGGATGAAAAATTTGCCTGTGTGCACAGGCAACATTTTGCACCAGCTTCCCTGAGTTAATAAGAAAGGTTCACTTTTTTGGATCCAGTTTGCATCCTTGATCCTTAGTTATACTGCATTAACTGTACACGCTTTGAAAACGTAATGTTCCCCTTCTGGCTTGGCCACCTGTGATAGAGACAATGCTAGGAATTTCTGCATAGCTGTATTATCTTACATTTATATGAACTTGTCACAGGTTTCTGACATTCCTCCTGAACTTGCAGATTCCAGTGTCAAAACATGAAAATGTAGCCCAACTTTTTTTTTTTTGCTAAACATGTCTTGCTGCTCTTAAATATGTTTAGAAATGAGTGTCCCTTGGCCCACCTTTTTTCCCTCCAAAGTTTAAATAAACATTATGCAGATGATTTATGAATTTTGGAAACAATTAAAGTTGATTTTATTTAGTTTTTTGCTTGAGTTTAAAAATAAAAGAGAAATGCAAGAAAACATTTGAGAAATATATTTATTATGTCTGTTTGGCAAACAAAGACCTTGCATTGCTGTCATCTGTCTAGTTGCTTTAGTTGCTTCACATGGCAGCTCTGTCCTTTTGATAATAATATATTGTTAAAGAGGGGAAAGGGTTTAACACGGTACTCCTAGTTCAGGAGATCTTAAAACTGCAGATCCAATCATGTCCCCTTTGATCATGTCCCCTCCAATGTGTTAACCACTTAGGGGGGGTGTGTCACCAATGGCAAGACACAATTATTGCAGTTGGCCCCCTAATTAGTGCAGGGTTAGAGCAGACTGGAGCTGCAGTTTTGAGGAAAAATGTCTGCAGATTTGCTGAATTTCCAGCGAAGAGAACAAATCGTTTAGGTCCAATCCTCACCCTAGGATACAGCAGAAGGGATTAGGCTTTTAGGTCCGATTTGAAGGAGAATGAAAGGAGAATCAAAATTAAGTAAGGTGTTGGTGATTTCTCGTTTAATAAGAACTTTTTATTATTTATATTTTTCATTTTTGAACAGCTTAGAACCATTTTAAAACCCTTTTTTCTTGTTTCCATGGTTCCAATGTTTCCAGCTTGGTAATGTTAGTCCCATTCAAGTTTGTAGAGCTGGTGCCAAAAAAAAGTATCACAGGCAATTCAAGGTACCTGAACATAATTTATTATATTTCTTTCATCTACTTACACCACACATTTCATTGGCACGGTCTGGAGGTCAGTCTTGACAGTGACACTTATGTGAAAGCCAACCGCTAACTTCCTTTTCCAGAGCTGCAGTGGATCTACATGAGTATAGGATGTAATATACAATATCTATAGCCTATTTTTATCATTTTTACTTTACGCGTATACATAGAGACTTGAGTTCACATTGGCATTTGTTATAGTTTGTTTTATACATGTGCTGCTATACTTAGTACCCAGGGCCGGATTTCCCACTAGGCCACCTAGGCCGCGGCCTAGAGCGGCAAAAAAGAAAGAAATAAAAAAAAAAAAAGGGTAAAGCAGCATTGCACCCCCATTTTAAATTTACACAATGCATGTTAGTTGGCACACAGCAAAGCTTTACCGGTTTCTGTTAAATCAGAAATGGTCAGCGATTGCCGATTTGCTAGGGGCGCAGGTCCCTCTCCTACTTACAAAGCTCTGCTTTGGCCAATAAATCACTGCGTACAGGAGTTCAGGCAGTACAAGTTAGCTGGCCTAGGGGAGAAAAAATTATAAATCCGGCCCTGTTAGTACCTCATATACAATTGATTACATGCATGTTTACACCTATGAGTATACCATAGCACATCTGTGTTTATATATTTATTGTCTGTTTGGGATGGAGTCCATTGTTTTGATTTGATGTTTTTATAATATTTGCCTCCCATGCTATGTCTAATAAAGGGATTTTATATATAGACTAAACATTTGCTTGCTATTGCTCCATGGATGGGTCACTTTACTCAAGAATTCATAATCTCTGAAACCCATAGATTGCTGTGTCAGCTGCATAAAACACATGTTGATATTGATTTAAGACCCCTGAACACCCTGTTTAATATAAACTTCGGGGAGTTCTTGGGCATATATTGCTAAACTGTATATTCTTTGCCCCAGAATGGCCCTTTTTAGGCCACAATTTCCCCAGAAAGACCCCCCATACTAGGGCATAAATAACATATTTAATGTCACAGGTATAGAAACGCCTTACAGGGGAAGTTCAGTGCAAATACATATGCCTTTCAGAAAAAAGCAGTATTTTTTTCATCCCAATAACCTTAATTTGCCAATTCAGCATTTTGTCTGTGTATAAATAAATGCAACCGAAATACTGACTTCCTGTTTGCAGGACCCCTAGTAGAGACCGTTATGGTCTTGCCCTTGACCCAGCGCCTGGGTTGATTCAGTTGCTCAGTAGAGATCTGAGCATCTTTGACCCATCCAACAGCCTATCAGTAGAAATTACTGTTAGGAACATTCCAAGGATGTGGTGCATCCTGGGAAGAAGAAGGACCGTTAAAACATGAAACAGCTGACTAATGTCAACAGCAGGGAACAGCAAAGGGTATGAAATCAACTGATTTTTCAAAATGGAAGAGAATATGTAGAATAACTAAGTATGCATTACATTAACTAACAATTTAACATATATTGATAATTTCCACTGAACTGTCCCTTTAAGGGGTAAACGTCTCATGTCTTCCTGTGAACAAAAGGCTTTGATTTGATAACATAAGGGCACGATTACAGGATCTGCATGAAAACATCCCGGTAACACTCATACACTTGTCTACTGGAAAAATCTGAGTGAACCAATGACTGGATATGGTTTTATTTCTCTCATATGAGGTGAGAGGTGGTGAGGAAAAATCTTTTTATTTTAGGATACCCTTCCTACAAAATATATGTTGTCTCGATATCCGATTAATCCCTGTGCTCTGTAAGCAATATTGTGTGACAAATGGAATTGTAGACAACTTGTCTAAAGCCTCAATTTGTTCCTCCTTATGGGGGTGGGTAGATTTACTGTGACGTTCCAGAAAATAGAGGGATGTCCCTTTGTTGGAATTTAGTTAACACTTGAGTTTCTCTACTGACAGAGTTATTCACTATATGTTAAACTTTCTTGAACTGACTAATTGGTATATATCTCTTTACACTAGTGGGATGGAAGGACCCTATACATAAGTAATTGATTGCGATTGGCCAGTTTGGAATACAGGTCATTGTGGAACCCATTGTCTTGAGACACTAAAAAAATGGAAGACATTGTTTATCATATGACATGGTATACTTAATATTCTGATGAAGGTTGTTCAGCTCTTCATGGAATTTGACCAGGGAGTCAACGTGACCCCGCCACAGCATAAAAATATCATCTATGTACCTCCACCAAGCAGAACAGTGCTTCAGAAATAGTGGAAGTTCATAGATGTGATCCTCCTGCTGCCTAAGCATGAAGGAAGTAACATATGACGGGGCCACATTAGACCCCCATGGCCATCCCACAAGTCTATAGAAACTCGTATAAAACCTGAAATAATGTCAAAATTAATTCCAACATACTCGTAAAAACTATATTTGTTCCACATTATATAGGGTACTATGAATCAGCATCTTCTCACAAGCATCTATACCCTCCAAGTTTGGAATTGAGGTATATAAACTGTCCACATCTAGGGTGGCCATAATGACCTCTTCCACCGGCAGTAACCTTCACTTTAGTCAATTCAGTGAGAAAATGTTGGGTATCCTGTATATAAGACAGTCCTGGCGCAAAAATCCTGTCCAGGAGAACAGCCATAGGGCAGAATATGGAATCCATACATGCCACTATAAGCCATAAGCTGGACCTTGGGCAGTGTGTAAAAGACGGATGAGGAACCATCTAGGCATAGTAACATAGTCATTGAGGTTGAATAAAGACCATCAAGTCCAACCTATTCACTTTTTTTTCTTAAACCTTCCTAACAGTTGATACAGAGGAAGGCAAAAAATCCCAGCTAAAAAAAGAGGGGGGAGGGGGAATTCCTTCCAGACTCCAAACAGAGTATCCCTGGATCAACCAGATCTACAGTAAATGTATTAATACCAGTAGTTCTCAATATTTTTTAGTTTTAGAAACTTATCCAGGCCATTTTTAAAGCTATTCAATGAACTTGCCATTACCACATCTGCTGGAAGACAGTTCCACAGTTTCACCATTCTCACCATTCTCACTGGAAAGAAACCTTTCCTAAACTGAAGATGAAACTTCTTTTCTTCCAACCTTAAAGAATGTCCACCTATTTGTGAACAATGCACCAGAGAGTTTATTGTATGGCCCATTAATATATTTGTATAAGGTTATCATATCCCACGCAAATGTTGCTTCTCCAATGTAAACAGCCCTAACAAATCTACCTGCATAGTCGAGCCCCTCCATTCTCTTTATTATTTTACTTGCCCTTCTCTGAACTGCTTCTATTTCCAAGATGTCCCTTTTGTATATGGGATTCCAAAACTGCACCGCATATTTCAAATGATTACCAGTGCCTTGTAAAGAGTAGAGATGTCCCAACTTTGCAAAATCCGGTCCGCTTGTGGATCCGCGAATTTTCGAAAAAATTCGAAAATCAACGAGCGGACCCGTTAAAATTAAAAATACCCTTGAAATAATGAGATTTTTCGTATTTTCGAAAATTTTCGAAATTACTAGTTTTCACGTATTTTCGGGAATTTTTGAAATTACGAGTTTTCATGTATTTTCGAAAATACAAGTAATCCCCGTAATTTCGATTATTTTCGAAAATACGTATGTAAGGAATTAAGAGAAATCCTTGTATTTTCGAAAAAATACATGTTTTCCCGTATTTTCGAAAATTTTCGAAAATACGTGAAAACTCGTAATTTCGAAAATTTACGAAAATACGAAAAATCCGCGAATCGGATGTTTGGAAGGCGGAAAATCCGGAAAAATCCGCCGTTCGCGAACGGAATAAATCCGCGGCGGATCCTGGTTCGGATCCGCGAACCGGCCATCCCTAGTAAAGAGGGAGAATAATATTTTTCTCTCTTGAATCTATTCCTCTCTTAATACAAGACAATATTTTGCTAGCTCTAGCCGTGGCTGTCTGGCATTGTTTGCTATAAGTCTGTTATCTACCTTCATAGACACACGTATAACATAAACAAAAAGTTATCAACCACACGTTTAAGATCCCAGATAGGATCCTCAGGTAATTTCAAACATACGTTTGAACCAGACAGTTGTGTTTGGATTTCATGTACAGAATATTCAATGTTTTATACTATAACAGCTCCACCCTTGTCTGAGGATTTGATGGTTATATCTGTATACATCTTTAATTGTTCCAGGGCTTTCCTTTCACCCTTGGAAAGGTTCAAACCAATATTTTGTGAGTCCCATTGTCCATACAAATTAGTAATATCACTTCTTACCCTCTCCAAATAAGTTTCAACAACAGGATTAGTTGTAGGAGGTACACATGTAGATTGATGTAGATTTTATACCAAAATGTTCTGGTTTTATACTGCCTGTAGATATTGCTTGAGACCCCATCAAGTTTGGAAGCAAAATGGGCTTTAAGACGAAGCCTGTGGAAAAAAGCTTATAAGTCAATATCAATTAGCAATGTATCCAATTTGGCAATATCCCTAAACCTTTATTCATTAACTAGGATTCTCTTAGAAATATTAATTACCACTATGCCCATAGGCATTGCTGTTTCAATGCTCCTCGGGTGACCCTCTGCAGCTTTCCTGAGCCTCAATTTCCTATTCCTCCATCCCCCTCGTTGTACCTTGGATCTCCACCTTGTGATAAAAAGTGTGATCCTCATTAGATAACATCTCACGAGTGCCCCTAGTGTTTTCCAGCAACCAAGCACGTGGTCTCTGCATTTTGTTAAAAAAAAAAAACGGGGCTGTAACCAATTGTATACTGCACCTTTTTTATAGTCAATTGTATCTCTGGCAATTTTTTTTCTCTTAGCCGCCTCCCCCAATTTTCCATTATGTTATAAAGTTCCAATTTCAATGCAGCAAAATTATCTGTAGACAATGCAAGTGTAAGTGTTTCATCTATTTTAGACAATTCTGTAATGTTATTCTGTAATGTTATCAATCACCTTAGTTAAATACTCGATGTTTAAAGTCATAATATCTCTAGAACATATATTTGTATTTACTCCTCATTGTCAAGGAAGAGGGTCTGACGAAGATGTATCCGTAGACCCTGTGGAATCTTATGTTGGGAAAAATATTCGGCCAGGGTTAAGGCATGTATTTCCAGATCCGTGTGTCTCCTCATACATACCAGCAAAAGTGTGTCAGTTGATGCACAATGCAGAATATGTGTTTGTATGTTTGGCTATGTGTGGATATAAAAACATTTTTGTACTATAAAAAAAGAAAGACAAGAAGCTAAAAAGAAAAGAAAAAAAGTTAATAAAGAAATCCCATCAAATCCTGGTTTCTTTATCACCTATACAAATTCTTTGTTGAAGCATTTGTTGATTTTATTACAGCACTGAGTTTCCTTTGTATCTGCCTGCTATTTATAGAAAAATCTTGATTAATGTTCACTCATGTGGGGGCATCATAAAGGCCCTGGAGCTATTATTAAAGTTGCTAAAATATTTATGTATTGGCAGAGACTTGTGTTAAGGGACAGTCCTTATTAATGACTGTGTGGCTACATTTATTATGGAGGCACCAGACCTTTAGTTCACCAGCTACGGTTCGTTTAGCCCTCTAGTTCACCAGCTAGTATCAAGTCCAGTTTGCCAACAAGTGTCAAGTCAGCCCTCCAGTTCACTGGCCAGTGTTAAGTCAACACTTATGGATGGTGAAATGCAGGGCAGACTTAAGAGTGGCTGGTGAACTGGAGAGCTGAACCATCCAGCTCTCCAGTTTAGCAGACTCTGTTAGGTCAGCCCTTTAGTAATGGTGTTTTATAATGTCCCATACATTACAGAGGGGGCCAAAGTTCAATAATAATGTTTGGAGTTTATGAACTAACAGTGTCTGCTGAACTTGAGGGCTGACCTTACTGTGTCTGCTGAACTGAAGGGATGACCTAATAATCTTTGTTGAACTGGAGGGCTGACAATAGGGGCTGGGGAACTGGAGGGTTGAAATATATATCTTACATGGAGAGTGCTAATATATGTGCCCCTGAACATTGACTGGTACATATAAGTTGACTGGTGCTGTAAATTGCCCACAGTAACTAGTACTATAAGTTTTCCACACAGACTGGTACATATAAGTTTGCCCTACACAGACTTGTACATGCAAGTTTGCCGCAGTGACTGGTATATCCAAGTTTCCCAACAGTAATTAAAGCTGAGTTTGTTTTTCTTGCAAAGTGCAGCATTGCAACCTTACTGAAAAACTAATTTAGGGAAATGCTAAGTATTTTCTTTGTAGTCCGGAACATATTTCATCAAAATTACAGTTCTTACATTGCAAAAAAAGGCAGAAGATATACTCAGCTTTGTACATGTGTAAAACAGTGTCGGGGATTTATGTGCGGGTGAGATTCACCCAAAGCCGTGCAGCCTCTGGTAAATCTCTTCTGGGTTATTTGCCCAGAGCAAGTGTGGCTCTGGGTGAATCTCACTGTGTGTGTGTAGTACTATTTTAAAGATTAGCAGTTTTATGCAACATTACATAATGCACGTGTGTGTGTAGGCAAGTTCCGTGGATGATCGAATCAATCAGATTTCTGGCTTGCAAACAGCAAAAGAAAAAAAATCACTTGCACGTTGCGTGACAAGGGAAGTGAAATGATTAACAGCTGCATATTTGTTCTTTTACCTTTGCCTGGGGGACTTCATATTTCCTAAATGATCCTATCTCTCATATTGTTAGAAGACATCCTTTAATCCCTGTAAACCCTGTCTCTTCTGTCTGTTTGCCCTTTATGTCTTTCTCACTTCATTTTCCTCTCTGAATGTGTAAGAATCACTTTAAAATTGTTTCCATTTGTCCCAGCCAATGGGGTTTGAAAGCAACTTCATTCAGCAAAAATACATTAAAGGCATCTTGTGATGGGAAAAATGCAATGAGGGTAAGCAATAGAACTGGGACCATACCAGCCTTCTAAGTTAAATGTAAACTTCTTGTGGGAATTTTTATTGGCCTTTAATATATCAAATATTTTTTTATATATCGAAATATGATCAGATTTCACTTTGTTTTTTTTATTTCCTTGCTAACATTAAGAGTGTCTAGAAATATCTCTTTACTTTGCTAGAATTGTTACATACTTTGTTGTTTTAATAAAATTTGCTGGTATCAAATGATTTGCAATGTTTGCAGCTACCCAAGCTAGGCTATAATGTTGGCTGAAATTTGAAGCTCTGTTTTTATCATTTACATTACTGGTAAGGATTAAAGAACAATTATAGAGCAAAATAGACTTACAGATTTTTAAAGTTGGAAGTAAGCTGTCAAAGTTCGTCATTAGCAGCGGACGGAGGAGGGACTTCCTTTCTCCCTCACACACTGAGGGAGTCTGAGGCTGTGCTCGCCTGCGGCACTGTGCAGGAGAAGCCTTAGGAATGTCACATGTCAGCCTCCCATCCATTAACTTTCTGGTTCATTTCTGTATATCTTTGGCTGTGGAGCACGTAGAGAGGTGGTTGAATAATTGCCCAGCGTCGCTGGTAAATCTCAGAAATGTATGCTTCGATCTTAAGCACAGAGATACTATTGGTTCTGTGGTGTATGTGGTAAGGTGAGAACATTTGCAAGTCTAGACAGTGCAAGCAATATAATATTTTTTAGTACTAGAACTGGCCACAATTTGTTTGACATTTTGAACATCAACAAAGCACCAGATCTTAAACCCATGCGAAGTTAAGAATTAATGAAATGCAGAATCTGCTCTCAATACATTGACCTAATTGCTTCAAACTATTCATTTTATTTTATTAATTTATTTTCACCTTTTGTCAAATGTTTTAAGTTTTAAAAGAGACTTACAGGGTTATATTTTTTTTTAGTTCAGGTGATTTGCAATCAAGGCAATTGACCTTTGACTGAGGCACAACCAAGAATTCTTCACTGCCAAGAATACTATGGAAATGAGAAGGCGTAGCATGTGTCTTATTTCAGTAATATTGTTTTAAAGACATAAGGATGGAAAACCCTTGGACCCAGTACACACAGGCCGATTTTGCAGCCCATTTTGCCGGTCATGTGGTAATTTGGACATGTCAGTAATTTGCAACAGGTCATGCAAACAGCAGTGTAAACATACTTACTCTGCACAATCTCTCTGCTGTGCAACATGTACATTTCTCATACAGCAGCAGAAAAGGTGTCTAAATGGGAGGGATTGTGCTGTGTAAGTTTAGAAGCATTCATGTTAAAGGTATGTATGGCCAAAAATATCTTTGGTGTAAAATATGTTTTGAGGATAGTCATGCCTTTAATGTGATTGCTAAAGTAACAGGATCATTACAAGAAAGGCCAAAGGGACACGTTTGGGGCCCACCTAACATTTCATATCTCTATTATGACTCATTTACATAATTATCTTATTCTTTCTGACTCCTATTGTTTGTTCAAATTATTTCTTAATGTCCCTTTGGAGTTTTTTCCTATTTTCTTGGGTAAATGGGCTGTGGGCCCACAAAGGGATTCCCCTGTATCCTAGTGGGCCAATCCAACACTGTATGTCAGCTTTTCCTTTTTTCTATATTATGAATTGCATGTTTAATACTTTTTTCTTTGTAGACTACTATAATAGTAGCAGTAGTTTGTTCTACATCTGTCAACATATGCCCTCCAGCAAATTCCAAGGTTCATTTGCCATTCCCAAGGAAATCTCTCATTGTAGTTCTTCAGAGAACTAACTATCCCTTTGTAGTTCAACTTATTTTAGACACCTATGGCCTGAAGGTAATTTTTGATCTAGTCCACAGTCTTTTGCCTAGTCATGCAGTATATAACAGAGCTACATGCAGTGTATTACACAGCTACATGCAATATATAACACAGAGCTACATGAGGTATATTACACAGTTGCATGCAGTATATAGCGTAACACAGTGCTACATGCAGTATAATAAACAGAGCTACATGCAGTAGATAACAGCTACATGCAGTATATAACACAGCTACATGCAGTAGATATCACAGAGCTGCAATACACACAGTATATAACAGCTAAATGCAGTATATAACAGAGTTGCATGCAGTAGATAACACAGCTTAATTCAGTAGATAACACAGAGCTACATGCAGTATAAAACATACAGCTACATGCAGTAGATAACACAACTAAATGCAGTATATAACACAGAGCTACATGCAGTATATACGTAACACAGAGCTACATGCAGTATATTACACAGCTACATGCAGTATATAGTGTATATAACAGCTAAATGCAGTAGGTAACACAGCTTAATTCAGTATATAACACAGAGCTACATGCAGTATAAAACACAGCTACATGCAGTATATAACTGTATATAACACAGAGGTACATGCAGTATTTTACACAGACCTACATTCAGTATATACTGTAACACAGAGCTACATGCAATATATAACACAGCTAAATGCAGTATATTACACAAAGCTACATTCAGTATATACTGTAACACAGAGCTACATGCAGTATATTACACAGAGCTACAGTAGATGCAGTATTTAACAGAGCTACATGCAGTAGACGACACAGATTAATGCAGTATATACCACAGGGCTACATGCAGTATAAAACACAGTTACATTCAGTATATAAAAGTATGTAACCCAGAGATACATGCAGTATATACAGTAACACAAAGCTACATGCAGTATATTACACAGAGCTACAGTACATGCAGTATATAACAGAGCAACATACAGTATATAGCGTAACACAGAGCTACATGCATTATATTACACATAGCTACATGCAGTATATTACACATAGCGCCTACATGCAGTATATTACACAGAGCTTCATTCACTATATTACACAGAACTACATGCAGTATATAACACAGACGTACATGCAGTATATACCATAATACAGAGCTACATAAAGTAAATTACACAGAGCTACATGCAGTATAGTATAAAAACAGAGCTACATGCAGTATATAGCAGATATACATGCCCTATATAACAGAACTACAGTACATGCAGTACATAAACATAAAGCTACATGTAGTATATAATAGATCTACATGCCCTGTATGAGCTACATGTAGTATATAACACAGAGCTACATGCAGTATATTTCACAGTTACACTCAGTATATACCATAACAGAGCTACATGCAGTAAATTACACAGCTATAGTACATGCAGTAAATAACAGAGCTGCATGCAGTATATAACGCAGAGCTACATGCAGTATATAAACGCAGAGCTACATGCAGTATATAAACGCAGAGCTACATGCAGTATATAAACGCAGAGCTACATGCAGTATATAAACACAGAGCTACATGTAGTATATAACATAGAGCTACATGCAGTATATAACATATCCACATGCCCTATATAACAGAGCTACATGCAGTATATAAACACAGAGTTACATGCAGTATATAAACACAAAGCTACATGCAGTATATTACACAGTTACATGAATTACATACCATAACACAGAGCTACATGCAGTATATTACAGTTACATGAAGTACATACCATAACACAGAGCTACATGCAGTAAATTACGCAGAGCTACAGTAAATGCAGTAAATAAGATAGCTACATGTAGTAAATAACACAGAGCTACATGCAGTATATAACGCAGAGCTACATGCAGTATATAACGCAGAGCTACATGCAGTATATATAGAGAATGCTACATGCACTGTACAAAGAACTACATGCAGTATATAACACGGACCTACATGCACTAAATTACAGAGCTACATGCTGTAAGTATGTTACACAGATCTATATGTGAACTTTGCTCATAGAAAGAAATCAATATCAAGCACTCTGCCCTGGCTTGAACACAGCAATACGTTATTGATTTGTTAAAGTTATTGTAATCTGATTTCCACTCGTTCTGATTTATTTCATAGGCCAGGTCTCTGCTGTGACACCAAAAAGAATTGAAAGGAAAAAAAAAAAAAAAACATTTATAGCACCGTCCTACTTTTTTCAATTTCCAAATTTTACCATATAAAGTCTTCAGCAATTTCCCATTACATTCCTTTATACATACTTACTGTAAAACTTAATCCTTATACTTTTTCATAGTTTTACACATAATTTATAATTATATGTAACCTCTAATTTCTTGTGTCTAATTAGAAGAGTAAACAAAAAAGGTTTTCATTTTTTTTCTAAACAAGCCCAGAAAAAAATGTTAATTTCTTATGGTATCTCAGTCATTGTCAAGCAAGACAGTATTTAAAAGGCATGTCCAGCCTAAAAAAAGCAACTTTAGAAATGTTAAAGGAGAACTAAACTTCAGTTTTTCAGATTCTAATGTGAAAGTTTTTCTCCCCAGAACACCTACACGTTGAAAGATTCTTCTCTAGTTATTTGCATTTAGTAGATATGAGTAATAGATTCTGTAACAAAGGAGGCTTCCATCATGTTGCCAGTACAACTCATAGCCCATGTTGGCTTCAAAGAGCCACGCCCCCTGACCCCAGCATTCACTGTCTCTATGTGCAGAGTTTCTAGCATCTCTTTCTAGTGAAAGATAAAGCCTCTAAATGTACCTGGAATCACAGCTGATTTGCTGGTGGCGCACCATGTAAATGCTGTGTGTTAAGAAACAATCAGACCAAGAAGTCGCAAGTTCAAATCCCCTAGCTTACTTATGAAACAATATAACATGGTCTACTGCCTGAGTTTAGTGCTTTTTTTGTTTGTTTGTTTCCATGTTTCTAGAAAAATATGAAGTTTCTACATATGTACAAACTTTATATATAGCAGCTCTGTTATTTATTTACCAACCAGTGTGAATTGCTGACAGTCTTCCAGTAGCAATACAAAACAGTGTACTGATTTTACTGACATTTACTTCTATTGAGTTCACCTGTGGCGTGCTCTGCTAAAGTGCTGGGTTAGGAAAAAAATCAGACTATTGGGACACAGGTTCGATTCCCCATGTTCCCTTTTTTTGTTTTTATTATGTGTCTAGCAAAAGATAAAGACTCTACATGTACTAGTCCATTACTTATTAGCCCTTGTGGCCTAGTGGTAGAATGCTTTCTTTTTAGAAAGACACAGAATAGTAGGTTGCTGGTTCGATTCCCCATAGTTACTTTTATTTTTTGCTGAAATGTTAAATGTTCTGTTTCTTTCATCCATGCTAGCAAAGACATACACTGCAAAGATTACTTTTCTTTTTTGTATGTAAAGCATAGGAATTTATCATTGTTAGGGACAGGAGCATTTCTAATGTGTTTACACAAAAACTGCACTGGTATCTGTGTTCTGTGTCAGAGGGAGGGAACTCTGAGCTGTAACATGATTGGCTGTCAGCTTCCAGGAAGCAAGACTGCAGTTTCCTGTGAAGTGTCCGGCGGACACTTAGATGGGTGTTCCCAGATAAGGTGAATTATGGGAGCTGACCCTTAGTACACACAGGTTATTTTCATAAATCACCCAGCATCCACAGCAAAGGGAGACATGAGACACAGCTTGTTGTTCGTTTGTGAATGTGCTCTCTCTATTGGGACAATGTTGTCTTGGGACTTTAGTTCTCCTTTAATCCCCCCCCCTCCAACCCCCCTTTCGCATTATCTGACCCGGTCCCTCGCCGCCTGGGTGCTGCGCGCTGATCCTGTTTGGAGCTCTTTTTGAGCAAAAGCTGCTCTACTTCCTGGTCACAGCTGTCGGGTGATTGGGCGTCACGTCGCGCCTTTACTAACAGCCACAACCAGAAAGTGGAGGAGGAGTGGCGAGGGACCAGGTCAGGTAAGAAACTTTAGGGGCATCTTTGAAACATATTGATAATGCGAATGTGGGGTTTGGTGGGTCATAAACATTTCCAAGCTTACTTTTTTTTAGGCTGGACAAGCCCTTTAAACAGATAAGTATCAGATCACAGTTAAATGGACTTTATCCTCTGTATGTAGAATCTGCAACAACAACAACAACAAATCTTGCAGCAGTGTATAGTGATACAACTATTTATGTTTTAATATGTGTGGGCTGACTGCTCCATGACTCGGGGACAGTCAGCGATTGTAAAAACAAAATTTATTATAAAATTAATTTCTGTAAACATATACTCGGCACGTGTGTGTAGAGGAAATGGCAAGAAGTAGCGCAAATTTGTCAGACCCCCTAGGTACACATGTGCCGAGTATATCTATACGGATATGAACTTAATTCTTACGGAAGATGGTAGAATATAAATGAATACAAAAAGTAAAGCCATGGCCAAGTAATTACCTTGAAAATTATTTATTAAACTACAGTATGAGTGATTTGTGAGATTGTATCTCTAAGGCCTTGTCCACATTGGCAATCTCATTTCATTAGCACGCCAACAGTGCATTAATAACTATTATAGGGTTGCCAACAAAAAAATTTAAGCTGGGCAGAACATTAGGGCACTGACCAAGGCCAGAAAAGGTTCTAAAAATGGTGTCTAAAATGCTGCACCATTTGTATTCTTCCTAGAAGGAGATGGGAAGGGATCCTGCACACCTTTTTGATTGTATTCCCCCTGTCACTTTTCACCTTTCCTCAATTATTATTATTATAGATTTATTTAGCGCCAATATCTTCCGTGGTACTTTACAATTACATAGTCATACATTACATTTACATACATTACATGTACAGGGTAATACATGTTATACAAAGTCATACATATTACATTCACAGGTAATACAAAATATGAGTAAATAGAGTGATGAGTTTCTTACAGCAATACCGTGATACAATAGGAGAGAGGACCCTGCCCGAAGAGCTTACAGACTAGAGGATATGGGGGTGAGACATAAGGTTGCAGGAGTCGGTAGGCTGTAAATAGATTGGCAATGGAGTGTGAAAGGCGGGTTGGCAAGAATGGAGAAGCATAATACTCTATTAGGGAGATTCAATAAAAGTTCTTATCGTTAAAAATGGTGTTAATTTTTTCCCAACCAATCAAATGTTATTTAACATTTGAAAGCTAGCATCTGATTGGTTGAGGCAAAGTTAGCACCATTTTTAACGATAAGAACTTTTACTGAATAACCCTGTATTCATTCGTTCATTCATTATGTGTAAGGTTGACATTAGTGTTTGTCTGCAATTCACTCTCTGCATATACCCATGATAATGACTTATTCTTCATCATGATAGGAAAAATACAAACAAAATGTATTATGGGCGTGGCTCTTGAAAGTGGGAGGGCTTTTTAAAAATGGGTGTGGTCATTTTTAAGATGTTGTAATTGAATGCTAAAGGATATCTGGGCCCAGTCCTGAATTTTTCTTCTTAACTTCTCAAAACATTATAACAAACATTTTCTGCATACAGAATCCAATATGCTTCTTAATTGTAACTAAACACCCATTGGCCCCCTACTGGCAGTCTGGGGCTGCAGCTTAAGTGCTTCCAGAAAAAAATGGAACTGTAACATTTTTCCTAAAAGGCAGCCATAGGCTACTATTGTAGGTGCTTGTTTTGCTATGCACATGTGGCTCATTAAATTGTGCATTGTCAACAGCAGGTGGTTAAGATTGTTAAATTGTAGGCCACAACCTTCCATGATTCTTAAAGATGCTGAGTGTGCTCGGAATGGGTCAGGATCAGGGAACAGGCATATGAATGAGGCCACACACCCCTCCCTCATACTTTGTGAGAGCTTGATTTACAAACTTTAAAGCTGGTACTAGCTACAGAAAGTGTTTGTTTATGAACCATTTCAAGATTTTTTTTTTTCTCCTTTAATTGTCTTACTTGCATATTTATCATAGATACTTCGAAATAATTGCAGTCATTCATTAAAGAGTATCTTTACTCTAAAAAATTTTTTCAAAAATAGTACCTTTAGATACAGCAAGATCCCACTCCTCCGAAACTTTTTTAAATCTGAGCTGTAGATTCTGAGAAATCATCATTTAGAAACACTTCATTTACAGGGAAAGACATGTCACTCCAGAAGCAGAAATTGTAATATGTGACCCATTAATGACCCCTTACTAGGATCTTTAGCTGCCTGCCAGCACACTTTCTACAACAATTATGAGAATCAGCAGAGAAAAGAAGGCAGGGGGGAGGAAAGATGTGTAAGCAGAGCAGTGTCTATGGTGAGGCAGTGCAGAACTTATAAATGTCGCAGACACTACAAGAAGGCAGTGAGTAAGGGGGGGTGGGGGCAACAAAGCAAGCACAGATAAATATGTGAGTACCACCATTTTACTTTTCTCAAATTGTAGTTTCAGAAAATGTAAAGTTGTTTCAGTGAGTAAAGTGAAGCGATTTAGTAGTCACTTTAGTAGATTAAAAACTAGCACTGCCCGGCTAGTTTCCATTTTCATGTTGTCTATTTCAGTGTATAACAAAAAAGGGACTAGTAGTATTTTCCTTCTTATTAGTAAAATGTTACTTGTTCTGGTATAGCCACATTCTGTTTTTCCAGCAGTGCACATGTTGATGCTTAATTATTATTTGGAGGTGAGATTTGCCTGTTTCTTTTTTAATGCTCACGTAAAGCTCCCTGTTAGTATGTGGTCCTCTTTCCATGCTGCGTGCAGCCTCCCCCGACTATTTCAAATGACTTTCACATGGAGCTGAGGTTAGGCTTTATTTCTCTTGGCTCGTCCCCACTGCAACAGACACTTCCTCTCTGCCTTAAAAGGACGAAGTGATGTTCAGCTGACTGGGCTCGAGCCCAGCTCTTGATTTATACATTATTTAATTTCCTTCAGAAAATTGAAAACAGTGCTTTTAGGAATGGAAGTTGATATTTTTCATTTGCTGCAAAACTCTTTTAGGACTAATATAATCAGCAGTTGCGCATATCAGCTTGTTTATGGAGGCGAACAGTAATGGAACATGGAGCTGAAGGGTGTTTTATCCATTGCGTGGATTTGAAAGTTCAGTAAACACAGTAACAGAGAAACTCAGACACAGAACAGAACATTGACTGGAACATGAAGACAGGGTAGACTATTCATGGCTCAATTTGTAGACAGCAAAGGCCCAGGAATGAAAGTTTCTGTTTGGCCACTCATTTAAATAAATAACAGGACCAAACTGGGAACAACATGACACTACAATGAAGGGGGAATGCAGAAACCATTGTTTGTAATAAAGGCAATCTGTCTGCAGCATCCTTAAGCCGCCCTTACACAGGATCAATATTTTAAGCAGAAAATTCGATCATATCACTCAAAATATCAATAACTGTTTTCTGTTTTTCTGATTCGGAAAAATTAAAATCAGGCCAGTCGTAAAATTTGCAGCCAACCCCATCTTCAAACCCCCATCTCCTCTAGATTTCAAGGGTAAATCTGCAAGAAAGATCGGTGTCACACTGGTTCTTCATTTCAGTGGACCGGAAGCTTTACAGTACAAGAGCCATGCTCTTACAGTATGTAGAAATGATGTCACTCGGCCTTGTGTTATATATACACCAGCAAAAAAGTTATCTTGGTACCTTTTACTGTGTGTGATAATACTAACACAGACAGCTCCCCACAATATTTAAAACTAATATATTTCTCATTATTCACCATGCCTTCTCTGATATCATAATACATACCTACATTATAATTCAAACACAGGTTCTTTTGTCATGTTGACAGTCCCATATTTTCTCATTACCATTATACCAATGTTATTATAAACTCAAATTCCATGTGCTTCCTTGAGGTGAGGATAAGGAAATTCTCATTGCCTAAAACTGCATACAGATGTGCTATTAGTTTACCTAGTTATATCTGGCCCTGCCTTAAAAAGCTTTCAAAGTGCACAATAGTTTGTTTTATGATTGCCTTGACTCTCCCTCCTAATTATTAGATTTCAGCATGGAATTTTTAAATTTGCTACATTGAGCAAACAGCTGGTTCACAGAAAAAGATGGGATTGGTTGTTAATTCAGTATACTCAAACTGAGACTGAAAGTGGTTTTGTTTTGTATTGTTGTGGCTTAAAAGATCCACTCAGTATTAATCACAGTGAAGAATGCATTCTGTTGTTGACTTAGGATGGGCAGTTTGTCACATTTTGGGCAACATCACTTGCTGTATGTTGATTAAAAAATAGTACCCAGAATTGTACCTGGTGTGCAGGAAAAAATAGCAAAAGTTTTAGAATATAAAACATATAAAAGTTGAATTTATATGTCGGAACCCCATTACAGGACATTGAGCACGATGCAAATAGAGCAGAATCCTAAGTGATAATCTGCCAAATACCAGGCAACTGTTCCTATTTTTTCAACTATAAAGCCATTACCTGTTAACTGCATGTAACCCCCACAAATAAACAATGTTTGCATTCAAGGCTTTAAAAAGGGCACAACTTTACATACTCCCAACTGTCCCATTTTCACTGGGACAAGCCTTTAGATTCAGGTGAAAAAGGGACATTTGAGATGTTTGTAAATCTGTGCACTATATTAAGACTTAAATGTAAACTGCGTCAGCCCTTTGGTTTAATTGTTGAAATCAAACAGTTCTTAAAATAGTAAAATCCTATTTTATCAAGCAATGAAAGCATATCAGATTTTTAACACTTTTTTTTTTTTTTAACTACAAATAAGCTTACATATATTGTATTTGCATTAGTTGCTTAGTGTCAGATGCATTTCGGAGCATTCTAATTCATTTTAGAGAGATTGTTCAGTTGATGTGTCCTTTTTAGCCTGACTGTATTCACTCCAGCAGTGAAGTCCACATATGTTGTGAAAGCCTGCCAAGATTGTTTGAGCATTGCAACTAGGTCAGGAAATTAAAAATTAACTCTGGAGAGAAGATCTTTCAGAATTTGGCACAAGAGTTAGAATAATGTGTCCATTAGGGACTGAAAATTTTTGCTGCACCTTTTTAGAAAAAATTTACTTGAGAACATACCAGCAATTTAGGAATCATGAAATCCCTCCAAGCTTGTTTATATTTTAGCTTTAGTTTTAAATTATTAACTTTTATTTTATTAATGGCCCTTTCAGTTTAAGTTAGTAAACTAGAAGTTATGATAATGGTTCAACAATATCCTACAGTATAAAATATAGATTGCCGGAGCATAGACACCCCTGGCCAAAAAGCGTCCCCTATACGCTGCAAAGCTATACACACCAGAAAATTACTAAAATTCACAACCTTTATTCAAAGCAGTTTAAAACACAGTGCTAAAATTACAAATACCATATAAACCCACCATTACCTCCCTCCAAAATGTATCCCCATAGACAATAATAAAAACACTAAAAAACTCTAATACCAGTCCAGCCACGAAAGGGTGTGGGTGGGGCATCCCTCTACCGGCACCTCAGAGTCATCTGAAGATAGTTAGGAGCAAAAAATATAAAATATCCTACAGTATAGTCTCTCAACAAATGGATATAGCCAGAGATGCTTTTTGGCATAGGCAACGTAGACAACATATGTCAAATGCAGTGGCATAACTAGGAATCACTGGGCCCAACAGCAAACCTATGATGGGGCCCCTATCTGTGCTTCATCCACAGTGGTTTTCTGGGAAGAGGCTATATCTGTCATAGGTAAAATAAGAAGACGGGGCCCCTCCTGCTCCACTCTAGTTACACCCCTGGTCAAGTGGCAGGTCTGGGGAGCACCGCACTGGGCCATATGCAACTGCATTACCCCAAATATAATATTTACAGTACCAGTAGGCAAACCGGAGTCTTGACCAGTGTACTGTACCTATAATTTACATTCCCAAGTTATGCCATTTTCACAGAACCTCCTCTATAGCCTCTGCTGGTGTGCAGAAAAATAGTCTTAAGACCGACCAGTTGGTCTCTCTCTGAATCCTGCTGCTGGCCTTAATTTTTTTGCAAGGTAAATAAAATCTTAATCTTTGATTTTTTTTTTCCAAATCTATCAAGGTGATGTATGGAGTGCCGCTATGGCTCTTTTTTACTCCCGTAATGCAATGTACTAAGCCAATTGTGATCCATGGGATTAACCAATTTCAAATCTCTAAAGCGAACTAAGAATTTTCTGATGATAGATGGACAATAAAAAGTTTGTAAATATTTAGCATGAAAAAAAACTACTTTGGCCCCCTTTTTGCAGCTGATATCACTTTTTTCCATGCCCTCTAGAGGCCGCACAAAACAGTATTTAAAGGTGGGGCTGCCCCATCCATTGGGAAACATGCACTGCCATAGTATCTGGCACCAACAAAGGTTTCTCTACAGTTTATTGTTTTTATTCCAGAAGAATGAGGAGGTTTCAGAATTTATGTAGACATAAGCTGGGAGTATGTATCTTAAATCGACTTTGAGAAAGATTTCACTGGGGAGAAAATATAATTTGCTGTTGTAGCTTTTACATAAATTCTTCAAAAAGACATAGTCCAGTTGATCTAATTGAATACAACAGATATACCATGACCTGGATGAATGAGAACCTTCACAAGCATGTCTCCATAGTCCATTCTTGCAACGTGTACATATTCTTCCCTGCCTTCCTTTTCCAGCTGAAGACATTTGTAGGGACTTCTGTAAATCAGTGAAGTTATTTGGCATTGACCATAGACACTTTTGGGGAGATGTAATACTTTCCCTCCGCGCTCCTCAATTACTTTATCCTGGAGCCTGGAAGGCAAGGAGCGCAAAGGTAACACCTCTATTTAAATGGTGTTTGGTGGAAACTGCCCAGAAGTCTCTACTCCCCTTGTGAGACTCTCAAACTGCATAAAACTAGTGGCTTAAACAAACAACAGACTAGTTTGTTGTCCAGACTAGTGATTACCATAGACACACTTACAGTTGGCTAAAACCACAACTAAGTTGTATCTATGACCAGCTTAAAAGTTGAGCATGGGTTAAATGAAAGAGAAATGGACATTTCCATGGACAGTTTTACTAGACTGGATCTTTAATCTCTTGAGATGGAATAGAAAGCAATTTTTGTCACAATTAGAGATCTGCAGGTGCAGGAGAAGCAACTTGCAATTTAATACCTCCTTAAATTTACCCATGTGTGACTTTAATGCTAGTCTTACAGTAATAGTAACCCTTTGTTAAATATGTAGGAAATATGCGAAATCAGCTTTTGATAATTTAGCCTGTATCTATTAGGTTCTTGATGGTAGTTGTTTAATTGTTACTGTAGAATTAAATGAATTTCTTATTATAACTATGGCAGGGCTTCTATACAGCATTATACTTTGGAGCAGTATTCTGTCAGTGTTTATGGTTCAAGACATAAAATTTTGCAGTAAGGACAGTGTACTTTGTTCATACTACAGTACGCTTTCCCATTGGTGTGTTTTACTTTTTAGAGAAAGCCCTCCTCACAGCCCAGGTGTTTATAATGGTGGTGGATCTTCTGAGAGATTGACAGCAATCTGAACAGAGCCATTGTATTTTATTATTTCTCTGCATGGTAGGATTGCAACCAGCATCTACATAAACATTTTAAGATACCAGGTGTGCTGCAACATTTTATTTTCACAAAATGTTCTC